>OX438981.1:19071639-20271639 GCA_949316085.1 Hypercompe scribonia | reverse complement strand
ACGGTTCGCACAGAAAGACAGACTTATTGATAAAACAATGTATAGTCGCGAAGATATTTCGAGATTACACCACTTGTCATATATATAATAAGTAACCATTTCTGAAAAACATGTTCTTTCTTTGTGGTCGCGCAGTTGAATAAAAATGTAAATCTTTATTTATCACACATCTACATCAGCATTTTAAACCCGGTAAATTTTCACATTTTAACAAGTACAATTTTTAGTTATACTTTCGTAATAAGGGATAAATCTATTACCGACAATGTTTAATATATTTTTAATCCTAATATATTTTTATATCTAGTTGGTTGTTGGTTGTAAAAGTATATCGTTCAAATTCCGGGTCGAGCCTAAAGTGTTATTGAGTTTTCTGATTATAGAAATGTTTAATAACAGCGAGGTGTTTGGAACTTGGGGTGCCCCAAGTTTAACCCCAGTGCCTTAGAGAGCACGTAAAACCGTCGGTACTGCGCCTGAACTCTCTCTGATCGTGTCGGATAGCTGTCCCATCGGGTAGTGAGAGTAAGGTAACAGAGAGTACACCTGTGTTTGCACACACTTGTGTACAATAATATGTATAATAAAATATCTTCTCTTAAAGGAAATTCTTTCAGGGGTGCCACAGCGAAGTGTATTGTGCGCTATCCTTTACCTCCTGTATACTGCTGATCTGCCGACAGAAGATGATACTATAACAGCCACATACGCAAATAATACAACCGTACTATCACTTAATAATAACCCAGTAATAGCATCGGTCAAACTACAGACCCACGTCCTCAAGGTAGAGGAATCGCTGGATAAATTAAAGCAAATCAAATCAAATCTATCCTTGTAACTTTAGAAAACAAGTCTGTCCCTCTATAAAACTCTGCAACAAAGAGATTCACCTAGAAGAAGGTGCAAAATATCTCGGGATATATCTTGATCGTCTGCGAACCTGGAAAAATACATATGGGCCAAACGAAAACAGTTGGACATGAGAGTGAGATCAATGTACTTGCTGATTGGTTGTAAGTCAAGCCTGATACATGAAAGTAAAATTACAATATATAAGACTACATTAAAACCCATATGGACTTATATTATTCAGTTGTGGGAAACTATTAGCAACAGTAATATTGAAATTGCTAAATATGCCAAAATTTCAAATATGTAGGCTCAGAAGTTTACGTTCTACGTTGATGAATTAGTAAATTTGACTGTCTCAGTGGCGCAGCGGTAGTGAATGCGACTACTGTGCTTGAGGTCTCGGGTTCGATTCCCAGGTCAGACGAAATTTTTGTATGATCTGTAAATATTTGTTTCGAAGTTTAGGTGTTTCTATATATAATATGTATGTATTTACAAAAAAAAGTATATAAGTATTCTATCAGTCGGTCTAATTATCATAGCACAAGCTCTACTTAGTTTGAAACTAGATGACTTTATGTGTCAAATGTCCGAAATATTTATTTATGTTATTTATTCTTCTGTTAGTAATTCTACATGTTCTCAAACAAGTCAACATACTCTCATCTCTCTCATCTTAAAATACTCGTTATAAACACACAGAGATAGGATTATTTCATTAAACGACCTCCCTAGGGCACATAATAATTAAACAGTAGCAAAGTGTTCGTTTATGAGCTGTAGAAAATGTAATTGGAAATAAGCACCAACAGGCCCCAAGTACGTCGTTTTCTCGGCTTCATTGTTCTAATTCAGAGATTCTTAATGAGCTTTAAACATGAGTGTTTCACTTGCTCTTTTTCAACTTTCGGGGAAGAATGTTTGAATAAACAACTTTGTGTTACTGTTTATGGGGGTTATGGGGTTATTACTTTATAACCTTGACTTCTAAATGTTAAGTTGAATTAGTTATATTTTGTTTTCTTATGAGTAGTAATTTATTTGGTTGTGTTTTAGAGAATATATCATAACTAGTTAATTTAGCGTGTGTATTACCTTATCAATCATAATCAACAGCCTTTAACAGTTCACTGCTGGGCATAACCCTCTCTTTAGCGCTACTCGCTGTTTACTCGCAGTTTTGACTTACTATACTACGCTGTCCAGACACGTGGTTATAGGGTTTGTATCAAGTTTTCCTTCTGTTGCAGTGATGTGGACTTACGTGTTTTGTTCCTTTCGTCGCCTCTTACGACGCCAATGAGAAGAGTATAGGGTAGTGACACTCTGTATTCTTAATACGTCACCATACGGAGTTGTATTACCTATCAGTTTCTTATTTATAAACTAAGAATACTCATCAACACAAAGAATAAGTTGCACCGACAATATATGATAGTTCCATTGGATGTAATGAAAGAAAGACAAAGTGACCACATTCACACAACGTCATCTAGTCTCAAACTAAGCAGAGTTTTTACTATGTGTACTAGACAATAGATATAAATACGAGAATACTTTTATTTTGTGAATATATAGGTATTAAACATAGAAAGTATCCAAACTTTGACAAATATTTCTCACAATCCAGGATTTGATTCTGAGACCTCAAGGTAGGTTCGCTAGGTAGTAGAGCTACGCTGCTTCCGCACGAGCGGGCCGGCTCAACCGGGGCGGTACTACCCTCCCACAGAAAACCAACCTAAAGCGCCAGCATCCGTGTTGTCCTGTTTCGTTGGTGAGTGTGAGACCGGAGGCCCATTGATGCAGGGGCGACAGTTATAGTGGCAACTGTGTTACCCTTATGTTGTCACAATAACTGTCATGCCTTTTACGTCCCCAAGCGGGTGTGAAGAAGCAACTGACAAGGCCACCATAGTGTGGGTCACCATACTGCATTGTCTGCATTTGCGATGAGTTTGGTGATGACAACTCTTGGATTCTATTCATGCTTTCCATTAGGCAGAGTAGAGTCACTTTGGCAGGCTCTTCATATAAAAAAAACCACATATAGCAGTCGCATACGCTATACCACTGCGGGAGTAATTTAAATTCCCTCAATCCGACTAAATATTAGTTAATTCGCTACCAAATAGGATGTAACAATGATTGTCAGCATGCATGACGTAGTGGTTGACGCGGTTACCTCACCACTTCCTATTGCACTATTGTGAGTTAGATATATGCAATAAAACTTTGTCTGATTTATAAATTGTTGTTCTGAGTTTGACTGCTTCTTGTATCTGTGTCTAGTGTGTCTCTAAGGTTACCCGCACCACAGGATATATTCTTTGTACTAGAATTATCAGTAAAAAAACGATTACGTACACTCCATTGGGTTAGGTAATTAACTAACGATGAACAAACCTAAAAAAAAGGTTATCTTATAGGATCATTTAGAATTTCGAAATGAAACACAACCAAAAAAAAACATTTTATAGTTTAAAATAATATTTTTCTCTTACATTTTGCTTTTGTAAGCTCAGAAGTAATTAATTACATGAAAATTTGTATTGATATCCTAAATTATTACCCTGTGACCACTATAAAGAAACTAAAAAGACTGGTGTTCAAAGCATTTCTTATAAAATACGAAGTGTACAACTCTACTTAGTTGAAAAGTAATAGTACACGATAGCGTGACAACCAATTGACTGATATTTCACTTGGTCGGGTTTTCCGACACCATTCGTGACAATGCCTGTTGATAGTTCGCTTTATTTTCGTTGTATTTTTGTGTTTCGTTGCTGTTATTTCTGTTATTTTCGTAATTGTTATGAGTGCTGGTAATTGTTCATCAGATTCAAAATAAACTTTAATGTATAAAATCATATTATAGTCTATGTATCTACCAGTATATAGCAAAGCACAACACAGAAAGGTCGTGTTGCTAATTTTTCACAGTTTTGGACGTCATCATAAATAATCTCAGTGTTTGGACGATTACCTACCATTGTAATGAAAGGATGAAAATCGCTGAAAGTCGCCATGTTGTTTGTTTGCGAATAGTTAAATACCTATACAAATGGAGCACAGTTACAGGAGTGTAAAGAGCGTAATGAGCGGCATTTAAGAAATTATCAATTCTTTCAAAGGTTTGGCGGTTCTTCAGCTCTGAACAGCTGCTTGATCTTTACACTGCCCAAGTTCGATCCTGCATGGAGTACTGCAGTCACCTCTTGGACGGTGCAGCCAAATATCATCTGAAAGCTTTGGACTTAGTTGATCGAAGAGCCCGTAGGTTAATTAACAACGAAAAGCTCTCAAATAGCAGACTACACACGCTTGAGCATCGTCGTCGAGTTGCAGCTTATCGGTTTTTTATAGGATACATTTTGGAGAGTGCTCGAAGGCTCTTTTCGAACTGATTAAGCGATCTCCATTCCTTTATCTGACTACTAGGCGCAGGCAAAAGTTTCATCCATACGTTGTTGACATACCCAAAAGTCGAACTAAACGGTTTGACAGCTCGTTTTTGGTGAGAATCGCCAAGATTTGAAACGACCTGCCTGGGTCTATTTTTCCTAATAAGTTGAACTCTGGAGCCTTTAAGAATAGAGTGAACAGGTTTCTTTTGGATGGGCGTGTACCACCTTCGTCTTCATCTATACTTTCCATCAGGTGAGATGGAAGACAAACGCCTATTCCATTACAGCTATAAATAATTATTAAAAAGTATGTTAATATAATTTCTTAGCACCAAACAAAATCTGGTAATAAAAATGAAATAAGTATCAATACAATTTCCAACATATATTTTTAAATTCATGTGTGCACATATGCGAGTAATTAAGTTTACTAGCCAAGCGTAAAGATTATGGATACACGGTTGAACACTTTGATGACGTTGGGCTGTAAACTGTTACAGTCATTTAGAACATGACAATGGGGTTTTAAATAAACTCATGTGTCATTAAGCCGAAAATTCTTATCGTTTTTCCAAATATTTCCAAAAATTGATAATTAAAAAAAAAAACATTAAATAACCTGAAACACGGCTGTCTGATGCCCAATTAGGCAGAGCCTGTGCTATGATAAGCAGACTGCTGATAATTATACCTAAATATTTCTAAATACATACATATTATAGATAAAATACACTCACGTATAGCGTATAACCTAACTAACACTAATATTACAATGTGTTGTTCACGTATATACACTCACGCGTAAATCACAGTCAACGGCTTAAACAGAAACGCATTGAACGGTCACATGTTCCAATTCCTGGAATAGACAGCAAGACTTTGCCGTCAACCGTACACATTAAGAATTTTAAATTGATATATTGAAAGAAGGGTAGAGTGATCGCTTACATGGAGAGGCATGGGTAAACTGTTGTACGAGAACTCCTCCTGAATGACATAAGTTACTAAACTATCAGGGTAACGAACAAATACCTATAGGTCTGAAACCTGTCCAGTTTAGTACCGAGGGGAACACAATTTTATTACAAACAATTAACCTTAGTTTCAGGATGAGACAAGAATACTAGTAGTATTCTTTAATAAAAACTTTCAACAACGGCTAAATACTCAAAATTGGAGAATGGATAGAGAATTTGCCAGAGCTTATTGCTTGTTTTGTCACATTGAGGTAAGTATTTTGATGTGTATACGTACATCTAAAGTGAAAAGCAGTCATAGCATACACACAAATGTTAAGAATATTGCTAAGTCAGCAGTCGAAATGCAAGTGTAAGACTTTAACTAATTAAGTTCTTACACTTGTGTTTCGACTGCTTTTATTTTGCATTTCCACTTGCATTTAGAGGTGGTTGTTTTACATCACAGGGTCGTACAGCACAGTAAACCAATGACGCTGTCAATTTTACAGGCAGTAGTACCGTCAGCGACTTCGGTTGACGTCAGTTTAGATACTATAGCTGTCGTAACATGTAATATTTCAAAGATTATAGTTGTTCCTTTTAGTGACATAGCAGCCGCTGGCCAGACGTCAACACTATATAGCTACGTTTGATGTTTATTGATCATCTGAACATCATAATAAAGTAAAAAGGATGATTATAACATAAATTGTGAAAATGTTATATAAGCAATATCGTATATCAAGAATGAAAGTATAAAGTCGACTGCACGATTGGCCTAGTTGTGTAAGTGGTCACCATGCCGCTTGCCACTTCACTGAGTGTTGTGGGTTCAAATCCCACATGGGACAATACTTTGTGTGATCTACAAATTGTTGTTTTGAGTCAAGGTGTTCTTTGTGTCCGTTTCTTGTATGATTGTAAAGTCCCCCGCAACACAGGATTTATTCCTAATGCGGGCATTGTCTTTCAAAAAAAAACAGAATATAAGATTTTTCAAAAAAGATATAAAAGATGTCGATTACATGTTGCACGATAGAAGCTCTTCTTCAAAATTCTTAAATAAAACGAGTACCATTCAATGAGACCTTGGAACGAACGAACTTTATTATCAAAGACAATAGAATCACAAACAACATTTGTTAACATACTTGAAAAGAGATGTCGCTAATAACTACATGTTATATTTTGCATTTCTAACAAAAATGACCTTAGATGTCTTACAAAGACACCTAAGTAACGTAAAAAGAAAAAAAATACGATAAAAGAAAAACAAATAGCCGAGTGTCACGTGCTACACAGTACCTTTGCTGTGTTGACACTTTAGTGCCGTAATAAAAATAGGCCAAGTACCTAAAAATGTACCTTTTAACACTGTTAGATAAATGCATGGCCAATGTAACGTGACTACAGACACAGCGTTAAGATTTCTTTACTCAAATTACACTGTTTCCGTCACGTGCGTCTCTAAGTACTAGTTAAGCACTGAAGTACTTGAAGAATTGTTGTAGACGAAATATACTTCAATAGTAACTTCAGCTGCTCTTAAAAATAACCTTTAATCATAAGTAAGTAAGGTATCATTTCTATTTTTAAAATATTTAATTTACAATTTTTCTTTTAATAAACTCCCCGTGTTGTGACAGTTTAAGAATACATAGTGTCACCACTCATGTTCTTCCCATGTGTATCGTAAAAGGCGATTAAGGAAATAAAATATGCAAGACAACATCATCGCAAAGAGGAAGAAAACTTGAAACAATCCCTATACCAACTCGTCTGGCCAGCGTGGTATAGCAAGCCAAAACCTCCTTGCTAAGAAGAGGCTTATGTCCAGCAGCGGACTGCTGAAGCCTGTTGATGATCTTACTTTCTTCTTTTTTAAAAAAGACAACGCCCGCATTAGGAATAAATCCTATGTGGCGGTGGACTTTACAAACATGCAAGAAACGGACACAAAGAGCACCCAGACTCAGAATAACAATTTGTGGATCATACAAAGTTTTGTCCCATGTAGGATTTGAACTCCCAACACTCAATAAATTGGATTGCGGCGTGACGACCGCTTAAACCAATAAGCCGATTGTGCAGTCGATGATTAATATAAACTGAATAAATAATATTGTGTGTTAGCTGTTTAATTTTAGTGAATGCATGCGTTTCTCCACAATATTTATTTTCTTGTATTTATAAACAATTCTCGCATTAGGTATATATCTTGTACCACTTTACAATTACACATTTACAATAACACCCAGATTCAGAACAACAATTAATGGATCCCACAAAGTGTTGTCCAATGTGGGTTTTGAACCCACAGGACTCAGATTTTCTACGATTAGATATTAAGATGAAGTAACCTTACTAGTTAAAAACAATTAGTAATTACTTACAAAACCCTACAAGCACAATGGTCCATCACAGTCTTAGCTGTTTTTTTTTAAATAACATTTACTTGAAAAACTTAACGTTTATATGCTATATGACAGCTTAAACCGCCACACCACCCGTGTAGTCGTTTAATTGGAAACCATTCACACATGTATGTAATTGATCTCATACATTCGAAGGTTCGTCAGCTATCGAATGTGCTAAAGCCTTCTGAAAATCCTACCAAATTTATCGGTTAGTGATAAGAGTGGGGTCAAACGGAGAATAACTTTCCTAGCTGTCGACTTATCGTTCCGGTGTTCGACATAACCCGTTTTCTACTATTGAATCGAGGCTTACAATTCCAGTTATACCCAAATAAATACCTTGTGTGCTAAGATAACAGCATAGGGCACATTGTATATCGTTTTACTTAAATATAAATAAAGAAATGAAATAAGTAAATGCTTAGGAACATTGTCACACAACGCCATCTAGTTTCAAACTAAGCAGAGCTTGTACTATGATAACTAAACTGACTGACAGAATACTTTTATACTTTTTTTTGTAAATACATACATATTTGCAGATCATACAAACATTTGGTGCGATCCAAGAATCGAAGCCGAGACCTCAAACACAGCAGTCCCGTTCGTCACCGCGTTGCCGCCGAGTTTATTTTATCACGAATGACTAGTGATGCTAAATTATTTGTGATGTTAGTTTTTATGAAAATGAAAGCAAAATGCAATAGAAAAGTATAAGTATATCTCTCACATTTAAGAGTACGCTCAATTTGTATATTAAGAGTAAAATACCAAAAAAGATCTTACACGTTACAAAATAATTAATAAAATACTAAGATGAATTTACCACTATTTTAAAACAGTAAGTATTAAATTACAGAACCCTAGTAGCACAACGGTTCAACGCGGTTATAGCTATCTTTTTCATGTCTAAAACCGCAAAGAAAGTCGTTTGTTTCATTCATTTTATTCGAAAAACTTAAAGTTTGTGTGTAATGTCATAAAGATTATATTTTAATGAGGGTGTGGAGGGACGGGTTCCATGTCCCTCCAACACAAAGCGAGAATCCTCCGAACAGGTGATGTAATTTTCCCTGGTAGGTTACGGCGCAACGCTTGATGCTTGGAAGTTATACATAGGGTAATCAGCGCAAGAAATTCGATATCGCGATACAGGATTAGCAGTCACCCCGTAGTTTGTTACTTTGCAGTTCGGTGTGTTTTCTGTAGATGGCGCTGTAGTATGTCTTTGTTTGCGCTGTATGTGGAAGTCGCTACAAGGATAGTAGTAGTAGTAGTAGTAGTCACTAGTAGTATAACCACATTGACTTCAGCACGAACGGGCTGGCTCGACCGGGGCAGTACTACCCTCTCACAGAAGATCAACCTAAAGCAACAGCATCTGTGCTGTCATGTTTCATTGGTGAGTGTGAGACCGGAAGCCCATTAATGCCGGGGTGACAGTTTTCGTGGTAATTGTGTACAATACAATGCCACGATGACTGTCATGCCTTTTACGTCCCCAAGCGAGGCGTGAAAAAGCATCTTACTAGGCCGCCATAGTGTGAGTCACCATGCTACATTGTCTGCGTTAGCAATGAGTATGGTGACCATAACTCTTGGATTCTATTCATGTTTTTCATCAGGCAGAGTAGAGTCATTTTGGCTGGCTCTTAAATTAAAAAAAAAGGATTAGAAAATGTACTATACACATTAATTTAAATAGTATACATAGTGAATCCGTTATTCTTATATTATTCTTATTATTCGTTATTTTTATTATTGTTAAGACCCCTCCGTGCCTGGGAGAGCAAGTTAAGCAGTCAGTCCAGGTTGCTATACGAACATCATAGGGAATAGTTGGAGTTCCACAAGGTCTGACAACCCATTTCAACTAGATATTACCTAGTACTTCAGTTGTGGAGGTATGATGGAAGACGCTTAATTTGCACTTTAAAACTTGAAGTTCAACCGTATCATAGCAGACTTAAAGCCAACCCATACCTAATTTGGGAAAATGCTAGGGGAAAAACATATACGCTGTGTTTATTTTCGCTTTTATGTATATCAGTTTGATAGTAGCTATAATCTTATCTATGAAAGCGGTTTTTAAACCTAAACTAAGCATAGCATGAACTGTGGCTTTTCGAAGAATTGAGAGAATACGTCACAGGTTAAGTATTAAATCAATAAGACCGTACAGATATGTACAGATGACAATTCTATTTTATTTAAACTTAAGCGAGAGAAATCAGTTATTCATGTCGTGAATAGCACTCTCTCTAATGTAATGAACTGGTTCAATGCGAATCATTTACTTTTAAAGAAGGAAAAAGCTCTATGTATTAAATTTTCGCTTCTAACTGCAAACGGGTAAAAACCAGTGTTCTGATAAGTGTAAAAGAATTAAATTTGTAGACGTTACCAAGTTTCTGGGTATAACCCTAAGTTCTAAATTGCAGTCGGACTCACACATTGATAGATTGTCGAATGGACTCAGCTCTGTAACCTACACGGTTCGAAATTCATAACTCAACTGATGTAGAAACAGATGCACTTGCTATTTTCATAGTTTGATGTCATAAAGTATTTTGTTGTAGGTAAATGCTGCTTACATTTAAAGTATACTTGTGTTGCAAAAGAGAACTATTCGCCCTATTTATAATCTTAGGTAATGACAGTCGCATCTCAATACATGTATAAAAATTTACGTTTAAAAAAGATAATTTATTCACTAAATTAAGCAATACGCATGATATCAACACTAGAAATAAAGATAGACTTATGTTTTCAACCACAAGACTGTAAAAGTAAGCAAGTCTTTTCGATACCATTGTGCAATTATAGAATAAAATTCCAAGAACATTTCTAGAATTAAGTCTTAACAAATTTAAGCTTTTAGTGGTACAAAAACTATCTAAAAAGGCATACTACACAGTTTCATACTTAGATGCAAATCCGCTTGAGATTGATTACTGTTATGTTTGAAAGTTGTACATTTAATTTATTGTTGTATTTCGTATTTGATTTGTTTTCAATTTGTTTTATTCTTCTTCTCAATTCAACTTGTATAGTAAGTTTTTGTGTATGTAAATATGAGTATAGTGTAGGCTTATAATGTTAGTTTATTTTTAGTACGTTTCTGGTGGTATTGAGTGCTTTCAGGGCTTGCCAAAACGTGCTGCAAATAGTGTTGCGTTTCGGGTCATTGGTTTTGACTAATATCGGTTTGAGTTTATGACGTTTGGGGCTCGTAATCCGTTTATATGGGCAGGCCAACTCAAAACTATAATTCCTTACTTAAAAGGTCAATCTGAACAAAACACGGTACTCACCTTGTTTCATTTTGCTCACCGATTTAAAAAAAAAGGTGGTTCTATGTTTTGTTTCAGCATTGCTTCCTAGAGTGAGTCTTAAGAAAAATCATCGCCTTCTAGCTGTACAGTCCGACTTGTAAAAGTGTCTGTAGAGACTTACTTATTAACATAAATTTATCACTTCTGTACTATTTAATAATTAACTTTAAAGAAGTATCACCAATGTCAATGTCACTGCGTCGGAAGCAATGTGATAAGCTGAAAATTAAAAAGGCTTAAAAACACATGTTACTCTTTTGTATTCATATTTAGGCGTAATATTTCGTCTCCAAATTCGAATGGGAATCCTATTTTAAATTGAAAAAATATCAAAATTGGTTCCAATATGATGCAGTTAAGTTAATCAGTTACTGCTAACGACTTCGCGCGCGTATTAAAAGTTAGAAACGCCATACAACCGCTTTTTCCTTATTTCATCTCATTATGGGTAAATATCCAAAATTTATATTTTGTGAATGTTTACAACACAATAAGAAACTCCTTCTATTGTTTAAAAATTTACTCTCTGCATCGGTCAGGGTGAGTAATTTTATATGTGTACGAGTATATAATTCTAAAGCCTCCAATCGTTCTTTACTCAGCCGATCATTAAAAAATTTAGCAATGTTATTATAACAGGAACAGAAAAATATATAGAGTTCCTTTTCATAAAGAACAAAAGTGTTTTTTACTTAAGGGTTGGAACGACCAAAAGCTTTTACTTTCATAAAATTTCAAGCAAAAAATAACTTGAAAACAAATCTCAATTAATTTACAATTTTACTAAATTTTATAACAAAAGAACTAGGACGTATTGTCTCTTGAAGAAATTAGAAGTTTCCTTGATATTGTAATACAAGAATATCCGTAAAAAAATTATTACACTATCATCAAAAAGTATGGTCTGCCCTACGACATGGTATGGATACGGTATGGTACGTCACTCATTAACAGCCTTTGAAGGTTGATGGTTATTTAACTTAATGTTTCTAAATCAGTACAATAATACTATCTGGAACAACAGAAGTCTAAATGTTCTAGTAATAAAATTAATCAACAGCCTTTACAGTCTATTGCTAGACATAGGCCTCTCCTTAGCAAGGAGGTTTTGGCCTACTATACCACGCTGGCCAGACGGGTTAGAATAGGGTTTGTTCCAAGTTTTCCTTCTTCCTGTAATGATGTTGTCTTGCATACTTTGTTCCCTTAGTCGCCTTTTACACCCACGAGATGAATAGAGGTGGTAACACTATGTGCTCTTAATCCGTCACGAGATGGACGTATAATAAAAAAATAATAAAATTAAAGGTGTGTTTTATTTAATTTTTCACGTAAAAACAATCAGTTTGTTTAAGTTTAACGTAGGTTTACGTATTTGCGGTGTATAGCATTAGATTGAGTTGTTTTTATAGAAAGATGAATTGATTGAAAATGTCACTGTAGGAAATCATTTCAACTCATTTTTTTTATTTTAAGAGCCTGCCAATGTGACTCTACTTTGCCTGATGGAAAGCATGAATATAATCCAAGAGTTGTAGTCACAATACTGTATGGAGACCCACACTATAGCGGCCTAGTAAAATGCTGTTTCACAACCTCCTTGGAAACCTAAAAGACATAACAGTCGTTGTGGTAGTGTAAGAAAAGGAGAAAGAAATTCAAAGAGATTTTAAGTTAATTTTATTTTCGCTTCACATGTCTGTAAATGTCTATAAAATGACATATTCGAATAATTCTGTTTGACATTGATAGAGCATTTTATGAAGAAGTGTATAGGCTATTTAGGATTACGAAACAACCCTTACGAGCTCGACAATAACCGTAAAAGCATGTAAATTTGCAAGGAAAGGTTTATATATTCATATAAAAGTCATTTCATGTATGTTTATAAATTGCTAGTTCCGTTGTAAGACTCTGATATTTCGGGATAGGTTGACGGGGTTATTTTGATGCGACGTATAAATTTAACAGATTTGAGAGAAGGAAGAAATTTTGCAGAAAAACATCGGAGAGACAATAAATGGGATCTGTTATTTCGTGTCAAGTTTTTATTCTAAGCTTTTTTAGTAGCGTCGTGCTTGAAATATAATAGAATAAGAAAATGCATTTTTTTGTATTACAATATTTTAATAAACATAAATCACGAAGGTTTATGAAGGAACTGATGCATTAAGCATGAAACATTGTTACTGTAAAGGAAATCTTGCGGATATTCTTAACGTGGGAGAGACATGAGTATTTCAGAAGGAACTGGTGCACTAAAAATATGAAACACTGTTTCTCTAGAGGAAATTTTAAGCACATTCTTAACGTTGGAGATTTATGAGTTAAGTTATTTTTTCATTGTTTTAATCGAGCGAGTGACATTACCCTTTTCTTCCCCTGATCCTAGTGAAGAGGGACTGAAAGTAACGGACTTATGATTTTTTACCCGACTACGGCGAAGCCAAAAGCCAGGGTTTCACCGTAGTACTTAAGCTACTGAACTAATTTTAATTAATGAGGTGTCAATAGCTTTATAATGACACAAGTGACATAGGCTATACGAATTTTATCAATTTTTATATATATTCGAGTTCCAGTTTCTATGAATTTTTTCTTGTGAGTTGTAAATGTTCATGGGTGTTGGTGATCGCTTACCATCAGGTGACACGTCTCCTCGTTAAAATTCCTATGTGTCATACATATATAAAAACTTATACCTAAGTTTATATTTTGTAACTTAAGCATAGGTTTACTCCGTGTGGCGACCGATAACGAATACGAAGTGCCATCATCCCTGTTCATCTGTGGGTGTTGTAAGAGAAAACTAAAGGAACAAATTACGATGGACAGCATTACTGCAAAGAAAAAGGCAACTTGAAACAAATTCTTTACCAACCCTGCTAACTAGCATGGTATACTAGACCAAAAAGAGTTCAAAGGAAAGGCCTATGTCCAGCAGTGGAGTGTTGAAGGTAGTTGATGTGATGTGATACTTAAGTTGAAGAATGCTTCAGCTCGGTAGCCTATGATATAGTTTAATTGCCGTCCCTTCAGTGTCCACAAAAGGTAATAATTCGATTTAGAACCCCCTAATTTGTTTGTCTTATGAAAGTTGAAGCTTTAAGCAATTTTGTGTTGGTTTTCATTGAGTACTTTGAATAAGATTATATTCTGATCTCTTTTTTTATAAAACTATTTTAGTACGTAGCGCTCGAATACGTAGTCACAGACTGTGCACGGTTTTCCTAAAATATGCAAAGGGGATCGTGTACACACAACACCAGCTATTTAATAGCCTAGGCCTCCTTCTTTCTCCTAGTCTATTAAATCGGACGAGACCTGTCCCCGCCAGTAATCGTTGCTGCCATGCTGGCGGGTGAGGAGTGCTGGGGCGCAGCAGTTTCTTTCTGCGAAGCTGTTATGCTCCAGAAAGAGACTGCTGAACGGGATCTGCAGAGGGTCGATTCCGAGCAAAGAAGTCGTCGGCGGTGTTATGAATCGCCGACGGGACCACGAGCCGCCAGAGAGTGGGGACTTCTGGTGGCAAATTAGTTGCTGTGGTTGGCGATAGCATAGCAAAAGTGCGATCGGGACGCACCAAATTTTAACTACCGGACTGATAGGCGGGTAAGCCTTTGTGACCTCCCCAAGATAGGGCCTGACTAGGTGCGGCGTTGATTTTGGAAGGGATCTGACATAACATAATATAGTAGGACGACAGAGACCGGCCGCCGGGGTAGTTTTTAGAGGAAACACCTCATACTCCTGCTCCTGCGTGTCTGAGGACCCTAGATCCGAAGGGATTTTCCACCCCAACAACAAAAAAATTAGGATTCCTTCAGTACTTCAACCACTTCATTTGAAGCTTTCATCATCATAATTGTCATCTATAACCTTTACTAGCATACTGCTAGACGTAGGCTTCCCTTTCCCGCAGGCAAGAAATTTAGCCTTAGTAGAAATTAGAAATGTAAACTTGTCTTGAACTGAGCACAGCTTGATCAAAAATAAAGATTATTATTATTATTATTTTAACATCAATAAATGAAAAGCATTCGCCACCATTTTGGGAAACATATGTAATTAAAATGGCTAACAAGAATTGAGATATGATGTGGTGCCTTACTCGTACATTTCCAGTGTGGTTCAATATAATAAAGACCGATTCCTAAAAGTGCACAGTTTGCAGAGTTTTAATTGGAAATAAAATGATTCATCGTATTGCTGTGTTCACTTTGTATGTACTAACAGAATTTATTAGTTGTGTAAACCCAGGAGGAATACTTGCAAAGAAAATGAAGAGTAATATTGTTTACTACTAATAGTACAACGGAAATTTTCTTTGAAAATAACGTGCAATTTAGTTTTTTCTGTAATAAAAGTTTTGTAGAATTGCAAAGACAGAAATGTATTTATAAATTGTAGTTATTTTCTTTTTGCATTTAAATTAAATGAAGCATGTAACTCTACGCTACGCTATAATTGAAAAGAATACTGCATTGGTAAATCTTATACAGTTTTACGTCTTATTATGTCTTATATAAGGATAATTGCCAAAAAATACATCCTTGAAGTTCTAATTTATATTTTGTCGCTCGTTTACATAAGTCCAATGGATACATGTACCCCTATGTCCAACCTAAAATTAGAGTGAATACTCTAAGATTCTTATTTTAAAAGGTGTTTAAGTCGTTAATCTAACCTTAAAACAGATTTTAGGTAGAGATTTCATGATTGAACAACACTCAAAATAAGATTAACCGATCTCAGTGAGTGATAGTTTATTTTGGAATGATGTTTATGATAAATGCTTACTTAGGTATAGATTTTGACAGCTGTGATCTTTGTTTGTGTAAGACAAATTGAAATTAGTGCTAAGTGGTGATTTAATTATAATGGCATTAGTTTGTGAATAATTCAAGGAAATATTCGCTTTGCTGTACTTTACTCTCGAAACAGTTTCTTTGTCATACAAAAATTTTCCAATTTCCATTTTTTAAAATAAAGTCTCTGTAGCTTTTTCTTTCACAAAATTAGAACATTATTTTTTATTATGGTAATATGCAACAAAGTTTGACTATTTAGTATGATAGTAATAAATAATTTGAATGTTCTGTGGTAGTGATAACTACTCATTTTTATTTTAATGTTTATAATTTTTAAAATTAGGTGAGCAACCAGCTTATTAATGTGTTAATTTTGGTACCCTTACATATATAAATTCATATAAAAATGTTTATTTTCTAATATACTCTGCGTAATACAGAACAATAGCACCCATAATACGGATATGATGATGATGAATAATTGAGAACAGATTATAAGTTCAAATCAATGCTTTAGATTAGTTTCAATTGAGCAAAACTTGAAACACATTCTATGATAAGACTGATACTCGAGATTCAATCTAAACCTAAAACTAATTTAACATAATCAGACTTCAATAGATATTCATAACATATATTAAAATGTGAGCCTCAAACGTTCAAATAGTCGTAAAATCTCCATCCAATTTTGTCATACAAAGGTAGCTCATTATTTTGTAAATCATACATTCTCTTTATGAATACGTACGTATGTACCATCATTATAGTTGTTAGTTTTTAGTACATAACTTAATTTAAACATAAGAATATACTGTACCTTTTTCTGAGTACCTGACTAAATAATACAAGTTCTTAGCATGAAGTTCATATTTTTGTCAAATAATTTTCGTTTTAGTACATTGTGATGAGTTTCAAAGTGGTTGGAAATATATTTGTCTAGGTTCTGAGTATGTTATGAATAATACATCACTTAATTTTGCTAGGTGATCTTTCTTCTCAGAAGTAAAAGGTTTTGAATATTTAGAGTTTCGTGGAATATTTTCACTGCCTGTGCCTGAATTAAAATACCATACAGAGTGTTCCATCTTATCCGAGTGGGTGTCGTAAGTGTTTGTGCACTGTAAAATTTAAAATGAACCTTAAAATAATCCGATTATGGTAAAGTAGGCCAAAACCTCTTCCATAAGGAGAGCCCATGCCCTAATGGTTTTGTGCCAGTGTAACAGAAGTATTCGTTAGTTTAACTTGTGCAGTTCAGTATCTCCATTTATTTTATGGAGCCATTAAAGCCATTAGAGCCGTAGACTTATTAATTACTAGGCTTAGAACTAGATTGCGATTTGGGAAACTTATGCTATCTTATGGTATTTCTTTGAAGTATAGCAAAGAGATAGTGGAGTGTCACTGTCGTATTGTATATGAAGTTAAATAAGATATAACTACTTAAATTTTAATCAAATCAAATATATTTTTCATAAGTCGTCTTGGGCTTATGAAAGTCGTCGAAATATTACAGTTGTTTTATGTAAATTCAGTGTTCAGGGTAGGCATTCTTAGAAAATATTTTATACTTTTGTCTTTCTTGTCTGTTAAATTTTGCTTGTAAGAAATTTGTTTGGCAGAATGATAAGACTATCGAGTCCATATTTCTTATATTAACTCAAAATACAAAATTTTGTTCGTTAAGTAAAATTATTCTGTACAGAGAATTTAGAATTTTCTTTACTTAGGGGAACTATTACTAAAATTAACAATATTTTAAATGTATATATACAGGAAATATGCGAATATTTAGTTTAGTTTTTTAGGTATGAATTGCCGAGCGTAAATCTCGAACTCAGATGACCGTGTATAACGCTTTTGGTCAATTTACTGTCTTGCAACAAAAATTAAATGGCATCGACCACTTTGGTCGGGATCATAGCTTAGACATGGAGAACTTATTATTGAAGTAACAATATTATTTCTCAGTGGCCTATACGCAAAGGTAAATATATTTTTATGAAATTTAGTATTTAGGCAGTTATGTAATAAAATAGATAGAAACAGAAAAGCAAACATAAAGTCATATTCACATTGCGAGCGAGTACGCGCAAAAACTAATTGACAGGTGACACAGGCGAGTAATATATGTTAATATTAGTCAAATGTTGTTAGGATAAAAAATCCTTGGAAGCGTTGCCATTTTATTTTATTTGTCATCTGTATATTTTTTCTTTAGGAAAGAAAATTGAATTTAAAGAAAAGTATGTTTGTAGCTTTTGGAAAATAATTCATAAGATGTGTCGTTCTTCGTTATTATTTTAATATAATACGTTATTTTGAGATTATTGGATTTCAACTATAATTTAATAAGTATTTAAGAGTAACTATTTACAATCTACGCTCAAGCCAAGATTAGTCGATGTCCTTTATGATAATAAACTTTTCTTACTAATCAAGTGCTTCTAGAAATGTAATCTAGTATTAATCTAGTACAGTTCTAAATATTAAAATAGAGCTTTGGATTCGATTTACATCCAAGATGAGAATTTTATGATGAGCGTAATAATTTCTTCAAGATATAATTAATATATTATATTTTACAAATTTTATTACTAGGGCACAGGTTCTGCCTACTTTAGAACAGAAAGTTAACTTTGGACTTTAGACTATAGAGTATCACCACTTATATTCATCCTATAGGTGTCGTAAAAGGTGACTAAGGGAGCAAATTTCACAGGACAACATCACTCCAAAGAGAAGGAAACCTAGAAATAATCACTTTTTTTAACGTGTGGAAACCCCCCGGGTCGTCATCCCACCAGGGTTTGCAGCGGGGTGGTGTGTGGTGTGTCAATCGGACCGACTAAAACCACACGTTCTATCAATCTGCGTCTGAGATAAGAGGGATCCGGGAACAGCTTTTATTACAACATCCAGACCCCTCCTAGCGCCTGCCTGCTAGCAAGGACACCATCTTCGGGTAATCTCTCTGTTTAGGTGACATACGGCACACACGGACATCACCTCCCCATAAAACTTAAAACAAATCCTTTTTTTAACATATGCAAAATCCCCCAGGCCGTCACCAAACTAGGGTTTGCAGCAGGGTGGTATGTCAGAATCGGACCAACTAAAACCACACAGTGTGCCACACTGCACCTGAAGTAGGAGGGATCCGGGAACAGCTTTAATTACGACATCTAGACCCCTCCTAGCGCCTGCTTGTTAGCAAGGGTACCATCTACCATCTTCGGGTAAACTCTCTATTTAAACGACGTACGGTACACGTGGACTTCACCTCCTCGCAAAACTAAAAACAAACCCTATATCAACCTGTCTAGTTGGAGTTATATAGTAGACAAAAAACTCTTTCATAAGGTAACCTATGTCCAGCAGTGAGCTGTTAAATGCAGTTGAAGAAACTTCAGATTACATTACCTAGGGGTGTGATGTGTCATGTCAAATTAAGTGAAAAGGTAATGATAACTTGAGATAGAGTAGAGAATAAGATATTATACAATACTCACAAAAACTTATCTAATACGACTACAGTTGACAACCCTTTTAACCGATAATGGACCATATGGCACTCAAAACAAACTTAATTGTGTCACGTACCTATGTAAAGGGTCCGGCATAAGAGCCAGTTTACATGCTCTGAAATTTATTTTTTTTCCCTACAAAGAACAGACAATCTGATGTCTCACTTGATCGAAAGTGACTACAACCGCTAATAGATGTCAAATCAAGGTTTACAAGCGTGATACTGGTCTTTGAGGCAAGAGTCTTTTTTTGAACGATGTATCGGTTCTCAAAAATAGTAGACGATGATTTGTTCCGCAGATTGGCTGTGCGAGGCAAAACACTTTCTTCGAAATTAGTGAACATAAATTTAAATCACTTCATATAGGTAAAAATACATACCTTAGTTATTTGTCCCCAATATTGGACAAATGTGGTATGTTAATATAAGTTTTATCTGTATTGCCATCATGAAATATTAGATCTCATTTTGAGGTTTAAAAGCTTTTGTCCATAGATTAAGATTAAAAACCATAAAAATTATGAAAACGCTATCATAACTGCACTTAGGATGCCATTGTGGAGGGACGTGTGTCATATGTCCCTCCGACACAAAGGGAGGATCCTCCGACCAGGCGAGGTGATCATGCCTGGCGGGCCACGGCCCAACGGTTGATGTTGGGATGTTGTATATATGCTAATTGCTACGCGAATCTCTATAACGCGATACAGGATCAGTAGTTGCATTGTAGTTCATTACATTCATACGTTTCTTTCATACTTCGTAGTTCCATGAATCGTCGCTAGATGGCGCTGTTGTATATTTTTCTTTGTGCTGTAATGTTGAAGTCACCACACCATTAATACACAAAGCAAGAAAACGAAATACATAAATATTTGTGTTTAAAGAGGCTTCAAGTGTTATGTGCCCCCACTAGATGGACCTACACCATAGTTCGAGTCGCGGGGAGCTAATGGATGCAGTTGGCGTCCAGTCGTACGGAGTGGCTTTCTATGGGGGACCTATGTTTAGCAGTGGACGTCTTCCGGCTGATAATGATGAAGTGTTATATTACTTATTTATAAACGTGTGATAAATAAAGTAAATATTTGTAACTTGATGCTAATGCTAATTATCCGTTAAAAAATTTAAAAAATCAAAAAAATATTGAAGAAGATTTAAATTTCACAACTATTTCAGAAAATTGAAATGTTATTTTGTCGGATATTCTATAGTTAATTTACACTTTCTTTCATTAACAGGTAAGTATATTTTTATAGTTCAAATCCACTACTTTTACGAAGCTTTTAGCATCCCTGAAGACTTATTTCACAACTCTCTATAAGCTTTTACGTTAACTTTTAAAGAGTTTCTATATAAAAAATTCAAGCATCTTTAAGCATATTAAACTTTTAAAAACACTATCATTAATGCAAGCAGCTAAAAAAGAAAAAACTTTGTAAAATATCGCTGTGTAAACCTAGCTTAATAAGATTAGGGCTGTCACGTCCATGCCCTCGAAATACGTGCTTCTAACTTATGGAAGTATCTTGCTAGTAAGACTTTTAATATAGTTAATCTTATGTGAGACCCTCTAACACTCCTAGGGTTGTTGTTCTCTAAATATATTAACATCACGTAATTTTGATTTACCTGGTCTAACACATATTTTTGGTGGTGACAGTTATCGTGGTAACTGTGTCAGCCTTACACTGATGCGGGGTGTAAAAAAGCATCTCACTAGGCCGCCATAGTGTGGGTCACCGTACTGCATTGTCTGCATTTGCAATGAATATGGTGATCACAACTCTTGGATTCTATTCATACTTTCCATCAGGCAGAGTAGAGTCGCAGTTTCTTAATATAGAAAAAAAAGCATTTTCTATCCATGAAATGTATGCATTTAAAAATAAATATACCTTGTTGACGGCTATAGCTTTGTCCACTATAACTTAAAATGGGGTTAGAATACAATATATTATATATTGGGGATAAATTAAACATGATGTGTCATGTGAAAATAATGGCAAGGAATCATGTCTATTTATTTTGTCTTCCACAATAAATATATAAATGTATTTACAATGTGTTATAATACATACGTAAAATCAAACCTGTTTCCCCGGAGGTGTAGGCAGAGGCATATTAAACACCCACTTTACACCAGTGTTTTTATTTGCCAGACCCTCGTTCATCGTTAAGCAAATGCACCACTTGTGGGAAACCTATGCACCCTTCATGTTATAATGTGCTGTCTAATTAATGTAATAAACCTGAAAATACTTTGATTGCTTGTTGTATTTTTAAAAAGACTGCAGAGGGGACATAGGCTTAACTTTAAACAAAGAAAGGAAAAGAAACAAGACACAAAAAAAGGAAGGAAGAAAAAAATGCTCGTGAAAGGTTTGGGCTTCGGTAACTTCAATTACTCGATGAAAAGCAATCTTAACAGCGGTTTCTTTGAGTTAGAGATTCTCACTTGGTATTCTTGTGTATGTGAGTTTTATACAAAACCCACTAATAAAGTAAAAGCCGCAGGTGGAGATTGCTAACTTGTATGATGAATAATTTAAACTTTAATACGTTGTATGGAATGACTGCTCTTAATGTACTTCGCTGCAACTGTCTGCAAACTTTGTTAAGGAACACTTTTACGTACGCTTGCTAACCAGTTTGGTGACGAGTTTGTGGATCAGATGAATTTCTTTCTCTAAGGATTTCATTTGATCTTTAGAAATCATCACGTGTACTGTCATACCCAATGTGCATCAAACTGCAAGAATGTAACTTGATGTGCTATTGCATATTTGAAGAGAAGAATTTTTTTAGTTTATATTTTGATATTAGACATAATTATTACATTAAAAGTAAACAATATATTTATGGAAAAAAAGGAAAAAGCCGTCTGTCTAAATATTATAAATATTTACCTAAAATTTAAATTTTCGAATTCTAATTTTTGAAAGGATTCTAACGACACTTCAAACATTAAAATTTATTAAGCCGCAGTTGGATAAAAGATATGTGCAATGTTTAAGGAATCCATAATGTCACACTAAAACAAAACATTTTCATAACTTGGCAACCCAACATACATTATTATTTCAGTACCCATTTGTTCTCTATTCGTATAACTTGAAACAAAGAAAATCTCATTAAACTACATTGAAGGATATTTTCTAACTGTTTAGTTAAGAAAAAATGGATTTATGAGGGTGATATCCTGTATATACGAGTGTCCCAGATGGTTTACAATACGTAATTGCTAAAAATTGTTCGGCGAATTTCAACCTTAATTCGCTTTTAGATCATTCGTTTGTTATTTAATTTACTTTCACAAAAATCATAATATATACTCATTGTTACGTATATTTCAAATAAATAGATGGCCTACAGTGTTTAAATGTCATTTCACCTTTTCATCTATGTTCGATTTGTACATATTCACGGAGCCGTGAAATCCCTTTGTCAAATTCATCCTTTTAGCAGAATGCATCATGTGCACTGAACCGTTTTACTTTTTGATTAGTTTATGTACAGGAAATGTTTTGGGACATTTGGGTCGGCTCTATTTTACCGAGCGACTTTACTAGAGACCCAAAGCTGCTTCCCGAAGGTCGGAAACGGGCTAGTGACTTTCACCAAGCCATAATATGTGCACGCTAAGCATAGAAACGGTATTTTACAAGCATAGTAGCGGACGACGCCCACATTAGTAATAATTCCTCTGTCGAGGGGAACTTTACAAACATTCAAGAAACGGATACAAGGTCATCCAGACTTAGAACAAAAATTTGTAGATCACACAAAGTATTATCCCATGTCGGGTTTCAACCCACAACACTCAGCGCAGTAGGGAGCGGTGTGGCGACCGCTTAAACCACCGTGCAGTCAACAAATATATAATTACAAATAAACAATAAAATAAATTATATTCATAGTAAATACAAAATTTGGTCATATACAGATCAACGCAATGCAATTGTTTCATAAATATTTGCACTAAATGAGTTTTAAACCCATAGTGCACATATTAATGCAAATATACATAAAATAATATGTAAACAAATATTTATATTTACCCCTAAGGCTGCATAGGACCCCCACCAACAACTCAAGGCCTCAAGTCAACCTCATCTGCAAGTGGCGGACGAGGCAATAGGCTCGCCACATATTACGAGAGACCAAAACCATGGCGAAAAGTGGGCGTTTAATATGCCTCTGCCTACCCCTCCGCGATTTTATGTGTTATTATGATGTTATGCACGACTGCATCAGTGATTAACGAATACTCAGATTTGGTTCGTTTTAATCGACAGTTAAAAACAAATCAGTTTGCAATTCCATCGTACCTGAGTACAATACATAATATTGATATTATTTATATTCTTAAGATAAACCTTGTAGATTCGTGCACAGTTTCTAACAACACATATAACTCATTTTAATCTCTCTCACTTCATTTTCCTCTTGCCATTATCCTGACCTCACTCATATTTTACAAGAAAATAACACAGCCACTTAAGGGTCAGACTCTTTCGCAAGACCTTACAATGGACGTTAAAAATATTCCTTTGTAAAGCTTACACCTTTGTAGAGGAAGTAAGTAGGTAATTATAGGCGATAACTGTAGCTAAACAGTAATGAGGACGTAGTGAAATGTACGGATCATAAATGAACATGGGTGTGAGTTCATTATTCTTGAAGGTTGTGAAAGAAAATAGAATATTCTTAAGAAAGCCTAACTATGTAACAGATGCGAAAATGAGCTTTTTTTTGTTACGTTTCCAAGTCTTAACTCTTAATTGATCATTATGGGATTATGCGTACTTATTGACAGAATTATCTAGATGAAATTACACCTTTCATTCAAAAAAATGCATTGAGTTACTAAATGAAATATTATAAAAATAACAATGAAACTAATGGACCAGCTACAGATTATGGTACATTTTTGAATGAAAATTGAATTCTGTTGCAATATCAAACATTAAGAATCTTCGTGAAGTCTCTTAGTCAGAACTCGGAGACGTAGTTGTCCAAATTTATCCCCGCCACTGAGATGCTGGGGGGATAGTAAACGTCTAAGGGTAGTAGAGCCACGCTGATTTCAGCACAAGCGGGCCGGCTCGACCGGATCAGTACTACCCACCCACAGAAGACCAACCTAAAGCGCCAGCATCCGTTTTGTCGTGTTTCGTTGGTGAGTAAGAGACCGGAGGCCCATTGATGCAGGGGTGACAGTTGTCATAGTAACTGTGTAAGCCTTACACTGTCACGACTGCCATGACTGTCATGCCTTTTACGTCGCCAAGCGGGGTGTGAAAACGCATCTCACTAGGCCGCCATAGTGTGGGTCACTATACTGCATTATCTGCATCTGCAATGAGGATGGTGACCACAACTCTTGGATTCTATTCATGCTTTCCATCAGGCAGAGTAGAGTCATTTTGGCAGGCTCTTAATATACAAAAAAAATGCTTGGTAGTCCCCCACTATGCACTTTTTAAGAAGCTTTTTGTCTCTCTTTGTGCTAAAGAAAAAGGAATAACAACTACCAAAGTCAAAAATTCTATTATTTTCAATATTACTCCGTTAACGTCACTCACTCGGGAAAGGACTATAAAAGAGTTGGTTACGAAAAATCTGTTTTCTGTGAGGAATACCACCTCACTCTGCCCGAGCTTCGAATGTCAATTTAAAGTTCTTGACAGGTATATTAGAAATAACTAATGTTGACTAAATTTGGCAGTAATGAATGAATATGAGTGAACTTAAATTTTCTAAAGTAATCTTATGTTAAAAATTGGTTTGTAACGATTTCAAATCGAAAGTACTCAACCGATGGTATTAACATTTTGCATACATGTTATTATAGGGTAAACGATAATATGGTATCTTTTAAATAGAAAAGTACCTGAATTTCAAGAAGGATTTATTATGCAGCAAATGCAGTACCACAATACAACAACTTTTTCAATATCTTTGATAGTTTTTAATAAATCTTTCGAATAAAATAGAAAAAAAAAAGAATAAAAATTAATAAATAAAAATTATCTTTCAACTCCAATAAATTTTTTCATGTGAAATAACTCTAATACAGTTAAATCTAGGACAGTGTTTCTGACATGAATTGATGATGTAGATGTAATCTTTTTTCCATTAAAGTTTAGCTTTTCAGCTGATCCAATGGTCTGTGTAAAACTTTTCTGGAACGGACATCCCGTGTTCCGTCTATCTGGCACCGTCCCAACATTGATTGTTTTGTAAAAATGAATCAGAAACGGCTCTCTGTCCACTGTACTGGTAATAAAGTTATAGTTAGAAAAATTTAACGGACATGCTCTAATGGATAGTCATGTACATCCATGACCTGACGAAAAAGCTGTTTTAAGCATTCGTTTGTTTTTTTGCCACCGAGTGAGTGATGTCACCTCCTCGTCTGTCCTCCAGTCTGTCATTTCGTTGGTGAGTGTGAGACCGGAGGCCCATTGATGCAGGGGTGACAGTAATCGTGATAAGTGTGTGAGCCTTACACTGCCACGATGACTGTCATGTCTCTTACGTGCTCAAGCAGGGTGTACAATTCATCGTGAGTTTCCAGACTGCATTGTCTGCATTGGCAATGAGTATGGTGATCACAGCTATTGGATTCTACTCATAATTTATATTACGTAGAGTGGAATCGTTTTGGCATGCCCCTAAAAAAACATGTCAGTAATGTGAAACACAAGAAGAATTTTTAGTGTACCACAGAGTTTGTATATATTTTATGTCTTTAATGATAATTTATGAGTATAAAACTTTTTTCTCTTGAGATACAATTATCAAATCGACATCAACAGTACAAGAAGCCTTTCCAGAAAAAAAAAGATATTCTAACCTGTCAAACTTTTCGTTGGATGGCTAGATTTTACCTAGTGCCACCTGTATTGCCGAGTTTTGAAAGCCCTAGTAATACAAAACAGTTTTCCAACAATTGTATCCTACATTGACTGTAAATATTAACTGACTATTCCTATGCAAAATCCATTCAACATTCATGCAGGAATTGCACCATTGTAGTGATAAAATGTGGGAATTTTTACATTTTATGTTATACACTTGTACAGCAATTGCTGTCCTGTTAACCTCCTGTGATTTAAGAAGCTTCTAGATGCTTTTAGTGAAAAGTGATACTAAGTATATGAACATTATAAAAAATATTATTAAATTGGCTCTTGTAAATTTTAAATAACCATACATTTTTTTTAAATAATTAGCTTGTAATTTTATTTACGGTTTAAGAATCTTTATTTCTCAAAAGCATTTACTGAGAATACATACACAAATATAAGCAAATTAAGTGAACGTTTTAACCTAACTTAACATAGTGGGTAGTGAATATATTTTGAACAAGATTATGAACTTATATGATACTCAAAGTAAACACGCGGCACCTTTGCAACTGAACCAACCATGTACGATAATTGTGTAACTACTAGATCTGACATTCGTGTGGCAAGTACACTCTCATATTTTGTATTATAATGTTTGCATTACATTTTTTGTTTTCTTTTTAATTATATTTTTCTTCAATTTTCTGTTTGTACGGGTGTTAAAATAGAACAGATATGTATATCCTTTTTACAGCTTTTCATTTTCCTTTTTTTATTGTGCATGTTTATGAAGCTATGTTTTAAGAAGAGTCATAATGTATTAATTAACAGACAGCTATTATTCAGTTATGATTCCCCAATATTTTTTTAAAATTAGTGTTGTATCAATTTTTATATTTATTTATTTATATTTTATGCACATAAAAAGTGACAAAGGTGGACTCAATGCCTTAGACTTTAGGCCAAAACAAGGTAGATGCACAGAAACTGGGATTCGATTTTATGAAAAAGTAATCATAATAATAAAAATTAAATTTTTACATACACACACATACATATATGTACAAACATTATACAATATATAAATTCTAGAAAGAGAGTACAAGATTAAGGTGGATCTGATAGGGTGTTTAGGAAATGTTTCCACGATAAATATTTGGCACTTTGTCTAAACTATAGAATTGTTTCGATATACTCTTGTGGAGTGTTTTTTATTTCTGTTACTTCCAAGAGATGAATAAGACAAGAGCATGCATCAATAGAAGATTGTAAGGCTAAGTATTTTGGTTCTTCAATCTGTTAACATGTTAACTGCTTTTCGATAATGTACGAATTGATTGATCATGCAAGTAATAATTATTAAATAATAAAAGAAGATGAGAAAATAATCAAATATGTAACAAAGATTTCTAATATTAAAATATTTTTTCTATGATTTTACGAAAAATTTTAAATGATTACAAATTTAACAATGAATGACGTCACACTTCGATACATGTTATATTGACCCGGCTGGATTGGAGTGATATTGCGTCCTCACAGAAGACTAGTGAGGTTACCGGAGATCAAACATCCCTTTTCACAAACTCTTGAGAGTCACTTAGAAGGCAATAATTGTATCTTGAGTTGCATATGCCGACGGATGGATGGATGGAAATAATCTGTTACCTCCACGTGTCTCATAAACTCGTTTACTCTTCTTTACCATAATAAATTAAATGTTTATTATTATAATGTATACAAGTTATTTTTGAAATGATCTTCGAGTATTGGAAATGGTGAAGTTAACGTTTTATGGGGTTCTTAATGGAAGATATAGAGATTTATAACATAACTTGATGCTATTCCAGTTATGGGTTTAGTAGAAAAAACGATTTAGAAGCTATGGATGTGTTTAAAAATGTTTTCATGGGGTACTTTATTATTTTTATAGCCAATTGAACGGTTTAACCAGATATTAGACTGAAAACTGACTTTGAAGTGAAGGTTAAAAGTCGTACCAGACTTTTTTCATATTTTTGTTCAGGTATTTGTTAAAAACTGTACACACATTACTTGGTACAATAAACATTGCTATTATTACCACTAAGAAATATTACAAAAGGTTTATTTTACTTACTTATATCGCTCGCTTAGCTTTCTACCATTTTTCTAAAGAAATAGAAAGCAATTTCAACGATCCAGACACTTTTAGTGTGCTGAAAGGTAGTAGAGCCACGTTAATTTCAGCTCGAACAGGCCGGCTCGGCCGGAGCGGTACTACCCTCTCACAAAAGACCAACTTAAAATGACAGCTGTCGTCTTTCGACTGTGAGTGTGAAACCTGAGACCTAATCATGCAGGGGTGATAGTTATCGTGATGAGTGTGCGAGCAATGGTATGTTCGTGGATTTCTGAGATCGTAGGTGATGCCCATGTCCGCCCAAGGTTTAGATAGAGGCCGATCACGGTTAACTAGGGTTGCCCAGTCAGGTCGTGCATAATCCACGGAGTGGCTCGTCGTGCCGTTTGGTTACCGGTTGGTGGGCCCGGCAGGTCACCGTTCACCGTCAGCCACCGCATTGCTTCACTGTTACATGATGGCACAGCATCCTGAGACTCGGTTTTACACTGCCACAATGACTGTCATTGTGTCCCCATTTTTCTTCCATTCATTTTCATTATGGTAGCGTAAAGAAAAATACATACTAGTTTAACAGTAGCATTCCGTTCTTCCACCACCCGCTTTAAGAGATGGAGCCACGACTTGTGATAACACGACAATGATTATGGCCCTTCTCGTCAACAGACTGGTATGAAATGTAGAATTTCTCTGCATCCATTCCGTGAAATTCATGCTGCTTTAAAGAAAGGCATCCTCCCACTGTGAGCCCGGGTCTTTTAAATAGGGTGTGAAAAAAATACGCTAGACCATCATAATGTGGGTTTGTCTGCATTTTCAATGATTACCCTGATCACAATTCTTGAATCCTGCTCATGTTTTTGATGAGGCAGAGTGGAGTTACTTCGACAGGTATATTAAAAAAAAAAATTCTTTCAATTAACTTTGCTCTTTATATGTTTACATCAAATGCTTAAGGAAAACCTAGGTGGAGAGTTATATGTGGACAAAATTAAGATACCAAAGAAAATATCGACACAATACATCAGAAATATAAACGAACGGAGCTCGCTCCATTCAGAATCAATTTCTTTCGGTCACTAGGCAATTGTGAAAGCTTTGAAAAGTCACGTCTGTATCGTAAATACTTCTTTTTACAATCATTCTGCTGATTGTGAAAAGATGTTCTCTGGTCTGGATATTGTCAAATTAACCGCGAAAAGTCACCTTTTAATGGATTGAACTGAATAAATGTATTGTGTAATCATAGCAAAAAAATTCTAGAGGATTCAATATTTGGTCTTTTTGGTGTAAATACTTCTTAAATTTGATGTTCTGTATAATATGTATATTGTATGTAGTACGTAGTTCAGCAACTATTAAATATTGATCACAAATCATGGAAAGTGACTGACTCAAACAATTTTATTTAAACATTTTTACTTAGAATTAATAAGGCCATTTGTTGCAGAAATGTTTTTTAACTTTTACTGTAAGCGAATTTTAGAAGCAAACAAACTTTATTAGCCCTTTACTAAGTAAACTTTACTATTTCAATTAAAACTAATGAAAACTGTTGAGTTTTAAACCAAAATAACTGTTGGCGCTTGATTGTACTGCGTTTTTCTTGGGATGAATCTAGTTGCAGAAATATTGTAGCACTTCTTAAGACATTTGAAGCTTAAGAAGTATCCTTACAGCTAGCATAGCTACAATTTGAATAATGAGCTTTAAATTCAAATCACTCAAAGTGTAATATCATATAAATAATGTACTAATTTCTGTCTTTGCCTCAAAATATTGTTTTACTTGTCCATTCAATCAAAGTTGATCCCTTAAATTAGGTGTAAACAAATTTCAATTTTAAGCTCTAAGCAGGAACGTGAATTTTCAACTGTTAAGATTTAATTAATGGTTGTCTATCGAAATTTAAGGAAGTCTAGTCAAAGTTTTAAATTATCATCATTTGTTACAAAGTTTCAGTCACTACGGAAATTGTTTTCTTCGCTTGATGAACTCGAAAACAATGGATGTTCATTGTTAAGTATAGTGAACCTCCAATAGAATAGTAATAAGCTGATTTTGATATGAAGAAGAGAAGTAAATTATGCACATATTGATGCTGAAACAGAAACATTGTTCGATGTCGTATTCGATTACTTATCCTGCAATTATTTATTAATTTGTCAATGTTTGGCCTTGTGCAACTGAATTTCATTATAAAATAGTGTCCAATAACCACCAGTGAGTGACCTCTTCAAGATTTTAGAAACTTTGTTTAGTTTACCCTCCGTGGTTTTCGTGTGCCGAAGCATAATTATCAACATCATCAACAGCCTTTTGCAGTCCACTGCTGGACATAGGCTTGGCCGCTGGACAGACGGGTTGGAATAGGGTTTGTTTCAAGTTTTCCTTCTCTTTGTAAAGATATTGTCTTGCATACTTTGTTCCCTTAGTCGCCTTTTACGACACCCACGTGATGAATAGGGGTCATAACACTATGTATTCTCAATTCGTCACCACACGGGTTCTAAGTTTACCTTCTTACTTTACCCTGTCAGGTAGATGACTCCTAGATAATAACTAAAATCCTTACACTGCTGTAAATTATACCTCCTTCTTATAAAATTGGAATTTTTTTGGGAAGATGGGTCTTAATTTTTTTTTTATTTCAAGTGATCCAAGACTATTTTTTTACAATTTTTTCAATATAGCTACTATAAGACTTGTAGCAATATTGGTCAATATTTTTTACAGATGGCGCTTTAAATGTAGTTATATAAAGTAATATATTATATGATCTGGTATCATCAGTAGGAACCCCTCCAACTATAGTAACTTTCTATGCCAAATTGTGTTTGATACTGAATGAGAGTTCGGTGTTGCACAGCTTTTGGCAATGCTCTTTCAATTGTAATATTGTCGCTTGAGATGAGAAGTTAGATTCCCTTCCAGGACAAATCATTGTATCATGAACGCGACCACTTGTTTTGTGTCTGGGTGTAATTTGTCACAAGTATCTATTTAAAAATATATAAGTGTGTTTATCAGTGGTTTGGCTACCAGAGTACTGGTTTTACCTCGTTCGGGATCAGATGGTCGTATGTAAGATGTTTGACGATATTATATAGTATATTACGAGTAGAACCTGCTGAAACACTTCAGTGACTACTGTAATAGAAGAACAACTTTGAATTATATCGTTCATACATTTTCTAATACTAATTATTTCTAAAATCAATGTGATTAGATCAAGGAAAAAAGCACGTATGACTTGCTTGTTTTAGGCACAAATTCCTTATTAAAAAAAGGAAAGATAATTACTTTACAAACTCTGCATTCGTGTAAAGTGAACTTAATAATAAAAATACTAATTTGAAACGTAACATGCTTGTGTCACGTGTTCACGTTAAGCACGTAATGTCTCATGTCTACTCATTGTAAAACTACAAATAGAACACGCGCCTTTGTTCATATACGAGCTGTTAACTGCAACATACTCGTGGTGTTTACTAACCTTTAATTGCAGCTTCTAAAACGACTAACATAATCGCGAAGATATTAGACCTGGAGACTTAACCAGAGGTGTTAAGAAGTAATCTTATAAATTTAAGAGTATTGTAAAGAAAACGCCTTAATTAAGGGTAAATTAAACTTTAACCTTAAATAACTTTTGACTGAGTTCATTTATCAAAAAGTAACATCAGACCTTTTTTGTAGAGCGTTCAATTTTCAATAAAATACATAAGAGGTATTACAATGCAATTTATCGTTCGTTAGTTATAAAAATCAGAAGAAAAAAAAATTTTTTCCTGGGTTATTCTTATGGGAAATCGAAAAGTGCGATGCGGACTACCTAAATATTAATATTAAGGGCTCATATTTTTAGAGGCCTATTTTGGTATGTAAATGAAACTTTTGAGCCTGGTTCCGAGAAAAGTTTTTTTTTTTGAAACGCCCTTGCGTAATGGTAATTAATATACGTAAATTGTAATATGCACCACAGGCTACATAATACTATACAGTATAATCCGTCTAACCGCCTGGAAGAGATCGCAGACTACGATAAGGCCGCCCATTGTACCACTGTTTTTTTGTTTGTATTCTACATTGTATATCTTCTACTTATGGTGTGCAATAAAGAGTACCTACCTATCTATCTATCTATTTCTACTTCCCCTTCTTATTTCTTATTTTGTAGAGAAATTCATGTCTTATATCTCCATTGTCCGTTTCAAAAAGCGTAAAGAGTAACCCAAAACACCCATTAATAAATACATTACCAAACTTAGCTAATGACTTCTTTATAATTTACTCAACACCGCAAAGGGAAGTCTTGTCAAACTTCTTGATAATACGGCGTCATCTAATGAGGTTGAGTACAAACTTCAACCGTTATGATCAGCTGTTAGCGTACTTTTCCAAAGAGTCATAACATCGTACTAAAAATTGAAGATAAATTCCAAAATTTTAATTTAAAACTTTGTGATTAAACTTCTGGTTTGGCCTGATTTTTTTGCACATAATTGTTTTTGTAATTTTTGATATTTATAGTCAGTGAAAGAGCCACGTATCGCCACTTATGGGTACGGTCGGCTTAGTGGCTTAAGCTGTCACAACGCCGCTCTCAGCTGCTCTAAGTGTTGTGGGTTCAAACCCCACATGGGACAATACTTTGTGTGATCCACAAATGGTTGTTCTGAGTCTGGGTGTTCTTTGTGTCCGTTTCTTGTATGATTGTAAAGTCCCCCGTGACACAGGATTTATTCCTAGAGCGGGCGTTGTATTTTTTAGATAAAGAAAAAAATTTAGATAAAGAGACATCCGAGTAATTCCATGGTGTCGCACAAAACAAAGGCTTAAATAGTACTTTCGTAACATTTTACTAACTTACATTAGTTCCAAACACGCACACATAATTTTTACATAGAAACAACGCTAATGAACAATATTTGTAGAAACATTAATATACTCGTATTCATCAGATATTTATTAAAAGTCACTTGGATTAATTAATATTATTCGCAGACTACTGTGTACATAAATTGAGGGCAATCAAAGCCAACTTTATAATAAGCTAACTGTACAGCAAATCCAACATACTTATTATTATTGAGGATGTAAAAACAAACTTTTTAAACTATGGAAGATAGAAAATTAAAATCCAAGTAAAAATGTAAATTTCATCAATATCTTGCCCAATTCGATGCTCCCAGTTCATGAATATTGAATGTTCATTACTGGCCATCGATTGGGATAACAATTTTAATAGAAAGGTTTTTAATTAGAATTTACTCAGTTACTAGTTTACTTACAACAACTTGGAATTACAATGAACAGGCTTTGTCTATAAAATTTTAAGATTTTCTATCAAAGAAAATTGTTCGCCTCTATTTCGATATACACGCGCGTGTACGCACATATAAACACTCACACACATGCATGTTAGTTAAATTTTTATTTTACATACTTATCTCATTTTATCTTGTGATATCTTTCAGAATAGTTTGTTCCCTTTGTAGTTCGATGTATCTTTCGCTAGATGGCGCTGTTGTATATTTTTCTTTGTGCTGTAATGTGGAAGTCGCCACAATCTTTTTCTTTGGATTTATTAATAATTACATAATATAGTCTTTATTACTTTGCAATGTAAAAAAGGCGCTGCAAGCCGTCACACTGTTCATACTAGTACGGCTGACAACGTTTACCATATCAACTCAAACACAAAATGTTTATGCTTATATCCAAACCTAGGTAATAACATAATTATGTTAGTAATGAAATGTATCTTGATAATAATTTTTGTATTATTTCTCAAATTTCAGATATTATAAACAGATTTGTATACATATATCTATTAGTTTGCATGGAATATACATGAATTAAAACAAATTATTTTATTTTGACTCTTTTTAATCCAAGTCGCTAAAGTCACAAATCGAATACTTAAATCTGTTATTTTAGATAAAATATATAGTTTTGGAACTTTCAAAAGTACAATTAACAAATAAATTCGTTTTTGATAAGTGTGTTACATAACAAATAGATGTTAACATAAGTAAACGTCAAAACTAAATTTTTAAAAATAGTGAAGCCAAGGAAATGTACTATTTTGTTTTTATCTGTTAACACATATGTTGTCGTGTCGAATAAAGAATACGTAGTGTTACCATCTCTATTCATCCCGTGAGTATCGTTAGAGGTGACTAAGGGAACAAACTATTAAGAAAGAAATCAATACAAAGACAAGGAAAACTTGAAGAAAATCCTATTCCAACTCGTCTGGCCAGCGTGGTATAGTAAGCCAAAACCTCCTTGCTAAGTAGAGGCCTATGTCCAGTAGTGGACTATTAGAAGCTGTTGATGAAATATAATGTAAGAAGTCATAAAGGTTTTGCACAACTTTCTCATAAGGGACTCAGCAATGGAAGACGGTAACGTGCTAATCCTGGTTCAAACATATCCAAACGAAGGAATGTCGCCCTGTGTTTATCTATAAAACGACAATTTATTTGTCTATTTTCGGCTCAGGTGTGAATCAGACGTTATAGTTATTTAAATAAGAATTGTTTCGTATTCCTCTCGACAATATAGTACGTGCATTAAATATTCAAGACTCTAAAATATGTTGCCAAGTTTGAGCGGCTGCATTTCGTGCAAACAGCAAATTTTCAGCGCGTGCAGTGTAATGATCTAAATTGGACTACTAGGTATAAGATATTTCGCACGGGATTATCTGAATATGGTTAAAAGTGGTGTAGTGAAGAGGATAGTAGATAGTAATAACAATGATAAACGAATGACTTTGAAAAAGCTCAAAGAAAAGACCAAGATCGGTCCAGTAGTGTTTTAGCAAAGGTATTTTAATGTTGTAGTAATTGAATTTGCTTTCTGTACTTCTGGACTGTACTTGTTCTTTTGTTTTTAATTTTTTATCAGTTAGTTATCATTAGTAATTTTTAAGCACTCGGGTTTTTATTTTATAATTTTTTTTTATTTTACACCTTTTACTTACGATTATAAAAAGATGAAGGCTTTCACAATTTTTTGTTTCGTCTTTTTTATTTTTTTTATTTTCTATCTTAAGATCCTGCCAAAGTGACTAATCTGCCTGATAGAAAGCATGAATGGAATCCAAGAGTTGTGGTCACAACAACAACGCAGTATGGTGACCCACACTATGGCGGCCTTGTGAGATACTTTTTCACACCCTGCTTGGGGACGTAAAAGACTTGACAGTCATTGTGACAATGCTAGGCTTACACAGCTACCGCGATAACTGTTACCCCTGCATCAAAGAGCCTCCGGTCTCGCACTCACCAACGAAACACGACAACACGGATGCTGGCGCTTTAGGTTGGTCTTCTGTGGGAGGGTAGTACTGCCCCGGACGAGCCGGCCCGTCGTGCTGAAATCAGTGTGGCTCTACTACCTAGAACTATAATAATAATAATAATAAATATTTATTTTCAATAAGTTACAACAAACATATACAAGAAAGTAGTCAACAAGATATGAAACAGAAAGTATAGTATTTGGAACACTGATACCCATGGTAAGATCTAACTTGTGTTATGGGTATCAGGGCATAGCAAGTATCTATAACGTTTAACAATTGCTAGTTCATTCAACCTCATACTGTTTATATGTTCAAATATATATATATATATATATGTGTGTGTATTATTTTTGTGTGAGTTTATGTGTGTGTGTGTGTGTGTGTGTGTATGTACATTATTTTATCTGATCAGCAGTAACATTACAGAGTTGATATTCTTAGGAGATCTTCGGTTTCCTCATATGTTTTAAGCATAAGCCAATCTCTTATTTTACTCTTGCATTCAGGTCTAAGTGAAGTATATATATCGCAGTATCTATTCACAATATTATATAAATGTGTGCTTAGCACACCATAATGCCTTGCGGCTATTGAGGTGTTATATTTTTTAGTTTGACAAACTTTATACGAACAACGTTTGCTGGAGAACTTTGGGTCAAAGACAAGTGCAGCGTGTTTTCTAGTGACTGTATCAAGCACGAATAGCTGTCGAACAGAAAGTACTTTACAGTCGTTGTATAGTTGCTGAGTAGGGTACCTAAAAGGTCTACAGGTCATCACCCACCAACTACTTCGTCTGTTACAAATGCCGTAAAATATCTAACATCTATATTTATTTCGTTTATTTTATTTATTTAGGCGTACATTTTAACGTTCAATAACCTATCTACTTATTCGTACGAATAAATGAAAAAAAAAAAATTTTAAAAATTAAAACTAAAATACTATTGATAGCATTTCAAAATCTTTACTCCTTTAGTTTGATACCCATATTGCAGTATCCAAAGTGAAATAAAACTACGAAACTTTAAAATATATCGTCTTACAGTCGTCATGTAGGTTTCACTTTCGCTTTACCTATCTAAAACACTTGGCTTATGAAGACAAATCTCATAATATGTTAATTAAATAAATCCGTGCAACAGTTTCAATGAGATGGGGCATTAAAGAATATTAAAAACATAACCTTTCTTTGTCCATGTGGTGACAGATCAAGAGCATGGAGCGTCACCACCTCTATTCACCCTGTGGGTGTCGTAAGAACCGACTAGAAGTAACAAACTAGCCAGGACAACAACACTAAAAACCCTTGAAACAAATTTTATACCCACCCGTCTGGCTAGCGTGATATAGTAAGCCAAAGCCTCTTTTCTAAGCAGAGATCTATGCCCAATAGTTTACTAAGAAAGGTTGCTGATGATGATGATGATTTTACAATGTCGTAAACACATCTTTACCAGCTCAGACAAACTGGGTTTTCTTTTGCTATTGAAGTTTATGAATTAAAAAAGTCAAAGTCTTTCATCTTTTACATAATATTCGTTTTTTTATTTTTTTTCACATTTTTCTGTACATTAATTATTCCACAAATGATTTTTCAATTCTTTATTAAATTTTAAATTACAATTTTTTTTTTCAAATACTCGTGTCTAATCATAAAAACGTAATTTATTTAAGCAATTTCTTATTCTAGGATTTGGCCAGCTGGACAGAATTGCTTCGTTAAAAATGGGTCTGTACTCTGTAACAATTACGCCTACCTTAATTAATACCCTTTCTTAAATATTCCAACTAGGTTTGAGTTGTATTTTCGATCGCATTAATGAAAACTTATATATCCTTCGGGAACAGTAAGTTTAAAGGTACCCTATACCCTTTCTATACCCCTGACGATACTAATTTTGTTGTTATGTAGTGTTGTGTGCTTACAATATATTAGTAGTAGTACATTTATAATATGATATGTCTGTTTTGTATTTTCAAGCTAGGAGTTTTTCACTAAATGCATACGGTACTTACATTAAAAAAATCTATTTTTAAAATTTTGGTCTATCTGTCTATCTATTCTGGGTAATCTCTGTAACGGCTTGACCGACTTTAATAGGACTTCCACCGGGACATAGCTGCAGTTACAAGGAAAAACTTAGGCTACTTTAATTATAAAAACTAATAAAATGTGAATAATATCGAATTCAAAAGCAATAAAAACCGTGGGTAATATTGCGGGGCATAACTAGTTATAACAATATGTTATTATTATTTTTTTACGTACATTACAATTCCGAACAAAGAAAGTTTCGTTCATAGACAAAAATAATATATATTAAAAAATGGCCAAATAATTCAATAAAGTGTAAAAAGTTTCTGAACAGTTACCCGCCAGTTTGTAAAGTAAATGTTATTCTAGACTGAAAAGTAAAATCAAAGCCTAAAAATTTGAATATATATTTTATCGTATAATTTTTGATATATAATTCAGTAATAGTAACTAATTCCTCGATACATGATACTATATAATTAATTGTAGTTACATAAACATAAACCAACGTTTAAACTTACGCATTCACGTAATTGTCTAACGTTTTGATGAGGTCGCAAAGGTTGACACCAGATCCTGAAGCCGCATACCTAGTGTGGCGATTCCACATTATAGCACAATCAAAAATATATAACAGCGCCAGATACATTGAACTATGAAGTATGAACGAAACGTATGAAGGTAATGAACTTCAATACAACTACTAATCCTGTATCGCGATATAGAGATCCGCGAGGCAATTAGCATATATACAACATCCCAACATCAACCGCTGGGCCGTGGCCCACCAGGCATGATCACCTCGCCTGGTCGGAGGATTCTCCCTTTGTGTCGGAGGGATATGATACACGTCCCTCCACACTAGTATACATAACTATTTGAAATCAAGCACTTCCAACAAACTTATCCTACATCGCGCTATTGAAAATTACACGACTAATTACCTTATTTTCAGCACATAGAATGGCTTAGTGTCAGATGTAATTGATGATAACTCGCTTTTAGTAATTATTAATCACTCTACATAAGTATTTTCTATATCACCACTCAGCCGATATCACTAACACCCCCATGTAAGTTAGTTTTCCTGTGTACACAGTCAGATCGGAGGCCCATTGATGCAGAGGTGACAGTTATCGTGATACTGTGTGAGCCATACACTGCCACGATGACTGTCATGTCTTTTACGTCCCCAAGCGTAGTGTGAAAAAGCATCTCACTAGGCTGCTATGGCGTGGGTCGCCGCGCTGCATTGTCTGCATTTGTAGTGAGTATGGTGACCACAGCTCTTGGATTCTATTCATGCTTTCCATCAGGCAGAGTAGTCACTTTGGCAGGCTCTTAAAATAAAAAATAAATAAAGTATTACCGTAGAGACTGATAGGCGCAAATGGAAAGTTTTCTTATCTAGACTAGTGAACCCTAAAAGTGGCTTATACCTACAAGTTCTGCCGAGTATTATACCAATAAACATTACTCGCCACAAGTTCGCCAGCTAAGACTATCTTAAAACATAAAACTTGCAGCAATACAATATTGCACACCAAATATCTGTCGTCGCAACATTGTCTTAAACGTGAGAAACTTCTAGAACTCAGTTTATTTCATATTATCTATTAACTTATTTATAGTTTTTTTTATTTATATATTTTTCTGTTAAATATACTCTTCTCGTATTCTTCAATCCCGTTCTTCTATTCCCAAAGAGCCTGTTTGATGACAATACGTTATCCCTTATTTTATGAGTACCAAATAAATTATTGTTAGCAAATATGGCTTTTGCCTATACCTTTGGGGATAAAAACAAGAATGTCTCAGATACATTTACAGATACTAAATCTCAATATTATCAAAGTTTGAAATAACAGAGCTCATAATTAAATTATGAGTCCCAATGTATTATTGCCGAAAACTCAGCAAATTTCACAGATCTTAATATTTGGAACATAAAATGCTATCTATAGGCATATTATACTCGTATGTCTGTGACTTTAGTGGTTAGAGATCCTGACTGCTAAGTCAGAGGTTGTCAGAGGCTTCGATTTCCACGCTTTTTTTTTCTGTGTGAAAAACTCCCCCAGATACCACCTACTGGTGGTTTTGTTGGACAGGACAAATATTTGAGCGATAAACACGATCATTTGTTCTGTATCTAGTTGCAATTTATCTATAATATGTATGTTTATAAAAATGTGTAAGTATGTCCATTAGTAGTCTGATTGCCATAGTACTGCCTTTGTCTAGTTTGGTATCAGATGGCTGTATGTTAGATTAATATGTTAATGCATGAAGAACTTTTGTAGGTACCCTTGTCTATACAAACATGGTCCATGGAAAAATAATTTTCATAAACCGAATACTTAATGTTTGTATATAGATCAGCTACACAAAGCAATTATACTAATAATACAGTTAAAATTGACTGCACGGTTGGCCTAGTGGTTTAAGCAGTCGCCAAGCCGCTCTCTACTGCGCTGAGTGTTGTAGGTTCAAACCCCACATAAGAAGACACTTTGTGTGATCCACAAATTGTAGTTCTGAGTCTGGGCATTCTTTGTGTCCGTTTCTTGTATGTTTGTAAAGTTCACCGCGACACAGGATTTATTCCTAGTGTAGATGTTGTCTATTTAAAAAAAAGGTATCGATAAGAAAAAAAAAATTAAAACTAAAATTACATTTTTGGGTCTAGTATAAATTTTAGCTCATCTTAGTATAAAAGTCTGACAATAGAAGTGCAAGTTAGACTGGTCAGTAAATAAGATATTCAAAAGGAACGAAATTCGACCGCGTTGCGATGTCTAGTCATGATTAATTGTTAGGTATGGGGTTCCGGGCGGCGAGCACGTTTTCTTTGTTCTTCTCCTACATTTAATCCTAATTTATGTATTGGATTCGAATTTATTTCTGCTTATGAGTTTCACGGATCATTGAGTTTGTAAGGTATGTTCTGCTCTAAGAAATATGTATTTTATCAGATTTTAACATCAATCAATCAAATCAAACTAAGATCTTCCTAAAGGAGCGCCAGCTACCCTCTTCAAGTTGTCGGTACATCGTACCACAGGTCGCCCTATACTGTTTTTGCTTATTTGTCTCCATTCTAGCACACTTAAAACTCAGCATACTTAAAAGAACTTAATGGCTTATCATACAATAACTTCTAAACCCGTATATTATATATATAAATATTTTGGAAAGCTGACTCACGCCACCCTCTAGCCTCAAAATTAGCACATTACTATTGAAGCTAAATTGAGTGAGAATACTTACGTACTTGTTATTATAAATATGAACATATTATGAATAGAAAACACCTAAACTGGAAACAAATATTTTTAGATTATACAAACAATTGATAAGACCCGGCAATAGAATCCGAAATCTCAGCGCTCTCAGATCTCAAACTTATAAATTAAGGAAACATATTCCAAAAGTCATACTTCCTAACGGTAAACATAAAATATTATATTATGCAACAAAAGAAAGTGTCAAAAGGATTAAAAAAAAGACTAATTATGAATTATAATTAAATATGATGATAGACTTCTAGCTGATTTCGGCAACGACGGCCAGTCTCATGGGAGACCAGCCTCCTACGCAGGAGATATTATAGTACACAAGTGTGTTCGTAAATACAAGTAAGTGCACTCTCTGTTCCCTCACTCTCACAACCCGATGGGACAATTATCCGACGCCACCAGGAGAGATCAAGCGCAAGGCGGCTCTACGTCCTGTCCGTGGCACGGAGGTCCTGACTCCAAAATTCTAATTTCGAACTGTTTTTTAATCTTTCTATAATCAAAAAAACTCCGTAACACTTTTGGCCCGACCCGGTCCGACCTCTTGATTGGCAGTTGTATACGCTAACTGATAGACCTGCGAGACAGTAGCGCAATTAAATATGTAATAGTATTAAATAAATACTAATTCAATTCAAAGGTATGCAACCCTGACCTACTCCTGCGTCCATCAGTACAAACAATATCTGTTTCCTACCATTCCCATCCAAACAACTCCTTTCAAATTAAACCACTAATTTTCCCATCTTATTCCCCCTTATCCTGTTAATGGCCAGAAGCCATGATTGTGACTCTCTTTACCCGTTTCGAGATATATGTGTGAATTTGTAAGTACGATTATAAGATTAGATAATTTTAATTATTCCACATCATAATTAATAAGCTTTATTCTCACGTGAAAGATGGTTCAACATTGGCACAATGTTGTACTTCAATAGAACATAATTCACCAGGAATTAATTCGTAGACAACATACTACATACAAATTTACTGCTTTTAATAGAGCCGACTGGCGAACATTGGAAAACTTTGAGATACTTCAAGCCACCGGTTGATGAATGAGTTTTACGTTCACAGAAAATGTAGCTTCAAATTCTACCTTAATTTAGATACGGAAAAGAAGTAGGTGTCTATGACTTACATACTTTATTTTGAGGAATGTTTGAATCTAATCTTAGAAATATTTTGGGTTCTAAATTTAATTTCAGAAGAATAATAATAATATTTACTACCATTTTCTTCTGAATATTCATTCAATGTTGTTTGCGGTTTGCAAAAAAGGGGTAACGTTGAAAAGTGTTTTCATTAGTTCCTTTTATGGCTCCATGCTTCAGACGATATCTCTCTTAACAATTTGTTAAAAGACGCACAACAGCGAGTAGAGGGATAAAAGTGCGCTAATAAACATCCAAAAATAACAATTAAAAGAAAGATTCAACAAAAACATTATATACAGATATTTGTTATCCAAATCTGGGTCAAGTTTGTGAAAAAACAAAAGCATTGAATTGACCTGACCTTAAACAAATGAACGTATGTACTCTGAATTGTAAAATATTTTAACGTCCTCAATATAATACGTCATATAAATCTTTACCCATAAAGTCCGACCACATTTTAAAAGGACAATATACCTGCCATAATTTATTAAGCAGAAACTTTGACACAGCGTATGCGTCTTGTTATTCATTGCAGTTTATAACTTCTTGGACGTTAACAATAGAATCATTGATACTGAAAGTAGTAAATTTAAGGATATAAATTGCTGAGACCGGAGGCCCATTGATACAGGGGTGACATTTATCGTGGTAACTGTGTAAGCCTTACACTGTCACGACTCAAACGGGGTGTGAAAAAGCATCTCACAAGGCCGTCACAGTGTGGGTCACCATACTGCATTATCTGCATTTGCAATGAGTATGGTGTCGACAGCTCTTGGATTCTATTCATGCTTTCCATTAGGCAGAGTAGAGTCACTTTGGCAGGCGCTTAATATAAAAAGAAAACCTCGTATAAAATAAATAACACAGTAGTATAGTTTATTTGTATGCATATATTACTTTTCATAATAATGTAACGTTCATTAGCAATCAGCAATTGAGGGTTATCTTGTACTACTTCAAAATTACTCCAACGCTGATTTTTGAACCAACGTATCTTAAAAAGTATTGAATCAATTATATTAAAAAATAATTATACTAAAGTTGAGGATAGACACCGATTCCCATGTAATGTAAAAACATGATTACCAGAAAATCTAAAAAAAAATTTAGAAATTTCAAGTAAACAAAAACTTTGCCAATACTAATTAAACTTTTTCTATAATTACAACATATTAGAATACGTGTACTATGTAATCAAAATTAAAAATTATATTTTCTTTGTTAGAAATTAAACTCTGAAACATTTTGTGTAGGCCGACGGGCGCGACCTGTGCCTGACATAAAAATCAGTTACGCTCCGGCGTTCATACGGGGAACACGTGTCGTTCGCTACACCTACCTGGTAGAAACGTACCTAAGAAAATATAGGGTAAGTATCTTTTTCGCGACTTCTTGACGGACCAAGCTTCTTTAAGCATTTCTGTACGATAAATAAACAAAAAATAACTCTTAGCGTTTTTCAAATTATTCAGTAACCATTTACACAGTTTGAAACAAATCGTTAACTCCAGCATAAAAAAAATGCTCAGTATGCAAGACGACTTCGTGGTATGTGGTTTATTGATGATTAAGTAGAAACACTGAGTACGGAGTTAAATCATAAGTTTACTTATTTCTTGCTGCACAGACAAGTTTTGTGTTTATAGTAATATTAAAGTCTTTATAATTATTTAGTAATGCTTGGTGTTATGATAAAACCCAGTAGTCACCAACGCGTCGAAGGTCGAGCTAAAAACGATTTAGATACTATGAAAATATTAGACTAATTAATAATAACAAACAAATGACTAATTTTCAAAAAATAACTTTATGCTTTTAAAATAAAAATTAAGTTGGAATTAGAAAACACAAAAAAAAAATTTTTGACTTGATGTGACAGTATTGCAGAACGGCAATTTATGTATGCATATATTTATAAATGCATTCACGAAACGATATGCACCCCCTATAGTTAGTATAGTATAGGAGAGTCGTTAGAGGGGGAAAGCTATATATTAAATTTCAATCTTCTAGGACTTCAATAAGTATTCTAGAGGTTATAGGAGATTCTCATTATCAGTGAGTGAGTCAGCCTCTACCATTGTCCCGTGATTGCTTTCACCAACATTCCGAAATGAAAACATTTAAATTAACAATTTCATCTTTAGGTAAAACATTAAAATTATTTATTTACAATACATTGGAACTTTTCTATAATACTTGTTTCATTTCATTTGTTCCCATGTTTACGAAATGACCAATAACTATGTGTCAAGTAAATCCAAGAACTCTGTAAAACTTTCAAGGACCTGTACGATAGGATAAACCTTTCTTACAGCCTCTTGATACTTATTTATTTTTTCATATCTAACTACTAGATTTACAGTAGCTGTGTCTAATACCCTACCGGACATCTAATGTCATCGAGCTCGTGTTGAACTCGTGAGAGTGAGATAGCTAAATTTGTGCGGTGCAGGAACTACACATCCGGGCAGTGAGGTGGGAGCAAAATTTGATTTCAAACTGGTGTAGTGAGGAAGTAGTAGAAAAGCAGATTTTCGTCGTGGGATTTAGCAAGATTTTTTTATTATTTTACTATTGCTGCAGCATAAATGCGTCACATCTTCGAATCACCGATCCCACAATCATTAAAGACCAAGGTATTTCACCGTCCGCTGCGTATGTCATTACGGGTAGGACGTAATGACATACATACATACGAGACGTGGACGACGACGGACGACACTCACCATTGGGTTGGCCCACAAGTTTAAAGTGCAATGGGGCGTGCGATGCTGGGTGTTTGTCTTGCTGATAAAATTCGTAACCATGTTATTCGACAGAGAACGGGAGTAACTGAACCGGTGCTAGAGCGGAGACCACGATTGGGCAAACGTAATGCAGGGCGCCCTACGGCGCGATGGACGACTTGAAGAAGGTGGCTGGAAGCGGATGGATGTGAATTGTCCAAGACTGGGATGGTTGGCGCTCCTCGGGGAGACCTTCGTTCAGCAGTGGACGGCGTTAGGTAGATTTAATTTGAAATGACCTTTATCCTAGTACTATCACACAGTTAAGTATACTAAAGTTACTCGTTATTCAATAAAACTAAAAATGTCAATTGAAAACCTACCACAAATTTACCAAAACATTTATTCCAACCACAACTAATGAGCCTTTAAAACTTTAGCCGAAAATGTAATTAGGTCAACGTGAAACTTTGAACTGATCACAGTGAGTTATATTAAATTAACTATTTTAGAAAAACGGAAGGTTTCAGGCTTCTGCAAAAGCCGGTACATCAATCAGCTACTTTGATTGATTACACTAAAGGCATTTTTAATAGAGCTCATTTTGCGCAAGCACCTTTTGAAATAGATTTCGTTTATAATTTAGGTCTGCCTAGTACCATAGTCAGAGGATACTGCTTTTGTATTACAGTAATATCATAACCGATTACTCTTCGTCCGGGAGAAACTTATTGAACCATGCAAGAATGGAACTGACATTGTAATTCAATTAGATGGTGTATGGTATATTTTCTGACGGCTGGCAGAAATTTTTGCAGATATTTATGACTAAAACTAACATTTTCTCCTGAAAAATTGTGTGACAAAGTATTTTATCAGAAGAAAAACAGTTTTTTAGCTAAATACGAATATGATTACGTAGATGTCAGGAAAACTAGTATTGGCATAGTGGATATATAGTGACCTCGTTCTAAGTTATTATATTAATTAACCATTGGTTAAACGAAAACCATCTAAACGAGTGCCTGTTTAGATAGTTAAACAAGCGTAGACGTGTTTAGATCACTAGGCTTCAACATTGCCAATTCAAATTTGACAATAATACATGATATACATTCCATTTGCAGTTGTAATGCAGCTATGTAAATTATTATAAACCACCCTGACAAATACTGCTTTTTCTTAATTTGATTGTATCGTGTCATATTATTTGTCATAATTTCGTGTAATATTAACTGCCTCGGTGGCGCAGCGGTAGTGAATACGACTGCTGTGCTTGAGGTCTCGTGTTAAATTCCCGGGTTGGATCAAATGTTTGTATGATCTGTAAATATTTGTTTCGAAGTTTGGGTATTTTCTGTATAAAATATATATGTATTTACAAACAAAAATATATAAGTATTCTATCAGTCGGTCTAGTTAACATAGCACAAGCACTGCTTAGTTTGAAACTAGATGACGTTGTGTGTCAAATGTGCCAAATGTTTCACCCGCAGCCCGCTTACCTAATTTTACAGCAATTTCGTACGAATGTACGAATTTTAATTCTGCTTATTAATTTAAGAGTGTAAGTGTAAACGCAACTTAAGACGTTACCTTCGCATTTATAATACTAGTTAGGTAAGATTAGTAAAACATAGTATAACAAGTATATCGTACATGGGTACCTTTTAATACAAAATTTTAACGAACATTCCCTTGATAACCTTTCTGAAAATGAAGATATAATTGAATGCCTAATACAAATTCTTAGGTCCACATAATATTCAACCTCAATAATCTACTCATAACGTCTTATTTAACTTATTTAACATAAAAAGGTCTCGGTCTGATACTGTTTGGGCAAACTAGAATTTAATACAAATCTTTCGGAAATTTAATAACATATATAAAAGTACAATATTCAGTTATATTTGAGATATGGGTAGAAATATATTGAATTAGTCATGTATTAGAATGGAATTCTAAATTCCAAGTTCTCTAAAGAAGTATTGCTGACTGGAGAATATCTTACACTTTATTCATATCTCGTAATACAATTTTGAAATCAGCGGAAAGAGGCTGTGTTTATAAATCTGAGCGCAAGGAACGCTCCTGACATTTACAGTAATTATTTCAAGCTCAACAACCTGTATACCGGCAAGGTATGGCAGATTCTATTAATTAGGCTCGAGTTGATCAATTAGGTATGTATCTTTTAATAAAACAGGGCATATTTTATATATTAGAGTAAATAGGATAGTTTGTGTTCCAAGTATAAAAGTTTTGAATTATCACGGTACGTTACTGAGAGTGTTTCTAAAAAGTGACAAACACTTGCGTTGATTTTTTTAAACTGTCAAAATTATTACAGTTTTGATAGTTTATGCATGTCTGTTTGTGTTCCCCATAGTGCCTAAACTACTGGATTGTCTTTATTAAATGAAGTGTCAACAGATTTGTAATAACACGGGTGACATAGACTATACAAATTATATTAAATGTTAGAACATATAACGGAATTTAAACCTAAAATTCTAACCTCGAATAAATTAAACTGAGGCAATCGTGTCGTGTTTGGTATCAAAAGAAAGGTGTTGACGAGCAAATTACAAATATGTGTATATATTATGAATTATGATATACTCTTTAACTCAAAATATATGTTTAAAATGCGGTTGTCCAATTCGTACAGTTCGTAGTCGTACAGTCGTTTTAGTTAACGTTCCTATTAGGACCCATTGGTGCCGCAAGGCTTACCCTTTCTTAGAATGCGAAGATGTAGATATTGCTCGGTATAGTGCAGTTGTTTGTATATATATAACTATAATCTGATTACAAAAAAAGAGAGGAAAAAAAGTGACAATATGTATATGTGTGTACAGATATACGCACATTAACAACGTAAGCTAAGTTGGTGTTCATTAACTACGCAACAATGCTAGTAGCACACTGAATAGCGCACTCATTCGGGTTATTTAGATTATTGAATCAATGATTAAACAGAAAACTAATATCTGCGTCAATCTGCAATCTATCTGCGACGCGAAATCGGCAAAAGGATGGCATAAAACGATACTTGAATACAATCTTCATACTAACTAATCAGCAATCAGTTCCTCTGCTTATGCAAGTTGAGGAAATTGCTGTTTTGCTTAAAAATTTTTGGACGTAATCGATCTGAAAATTTTCACTTCAAATGGCAAACGCCAAAGTTTAAACCTAGATTAAGTGGCATAATTTTAGCTTTTTGGGATGTAATCGCAAACAGATCTTTTTGCTTCGTGTTTCGCAATAGGGTTTTTAATATCAACGGATCCAGTGTAAATTAATAGCGTCTAGCTATGGACACGACTTGGAGAACACCATCATGAATAGAATAAATTCTCTCCCTCTTCTATATCTGCTTTCCTCTCATCAAATATATATTTAAATATAGTTAATTTTTTTAGCAGATACTCTGTAAGCAAATTGACATTACGCTCTTAAACTCAGAAAAAGAAACTATTTTGCAATTTCAATTTAATTATTCTATTAAAATTTGTATTTGTATAATTTAGAGTAGGCCAAGAATTCGTTTATATTTGAACCTAACGAGAGTTCTTGGAACCGATTCCAACTACAGTGGACCCTTAGTAATCCAGCCCCAGTCTAATCCGGACTCCCTGTAATCCGAACTCAATCAAACAATTTTCGCTAATGTAGATCGTGCAGGATTGAACAGGTTACAATTTGTGCTCGACGCGTAGGTATTGTTGCAATTCCGATTGCTTAGTTTGAATTTGACTACGTGTGATAGCGGTGCAGCTTAGCGTGCGTTCGTTGTTTGCTGTTTATTCATTGCGTATTACGTATACGTAACAAGTAATATTATCACAAGCCCAGACAAAAACAACATATAGAATCTTATCATTTGTCTGTAATTTGTCGGATTACAAGGTAGTCTTTTGTAAAACAATCCGGCCTATAGGGGGTCTTAGGTAGAACTCTATAATGCGACAAATTCGATAGTCCGACACTGCCCTGCAAAACGTTTTTCGAATTACTGGGGGTCCACTGTAATTAGTTTTCTTGTAAATAAACAATTTTTATAATATATCAAATGTTTTTTTATACGGTTTTTACAAATGTTAACTAATTTGTGGTCCACCCGGTATATAGCGAAATATAAAAAGACTAACAAGGAGATAAAAATCATGAACCATATGTAACCAAGACTATTATTCTGTAAATGATTTTATATTTTACACCCTATATTATGATCCATAACTCCATCAAAACTTTTATTTTTCAAACATTTCTGTAATATTTAGAAGCAATATATTTCATTTAAGAAGTGAAACTACCATTTCGTTTCACTTTTCAAAGCTATCCGTTAAATCGTTACAATTATGTCCATTGTTCCCTAGGCCACGTTATGTAGCTGAACTAATTAATTTACGCTTTTGTGGGCATTGTTAAACGATATTAGCGGTACACATCACTGAACCTTTTATATATTCAACTCACAACGCATGATTTGCAGTTTAATTTTATAATTTTAATGTCAACAGAAGTTATCTTACAGACGAGCCGAGTTGAAAGCTGAACGAAAAATTTCCGTTCTTTATTATTTTTTCTTATTCGAGACATTGAAAATTATTAATAACTTAAAAAAAAAAACAAAATGAAAACATCAGTTGGAAAAAAGAGATAAAAAATTTAAGTAAAAAATGATTTCATGTCATTTTAATAATTCTTTAGAATCATAGTTATATTATGTTATAATACATAGTATATACACCGCCCTTGTGGTGACAACTTCCTTATGGTGATGGATTAAGAATATGTAGTGTCACCAACCCTATTCACCCGGATGTCTTAACAGGTGACTAAAGGAACAAACTATGCAGAAAAAAAACATAACAAAGAAAAAGAAAACTTGAAACAAACCCACTTCCAACCCGTCTGGCCAGTGTGGTATACTAGGTCAAAACCTCCTTGCTAAGGAGAGGCCTATGTCTATGTATTAAAAGTTGTTGACGATTGAGTGATGATATTTGTAGCAGTATATATAGTAGTATGCAGTATATATAGTATGGTATATTATAGATGTGTCTCCAATGAAAGTCACAGAAAGCATAATTTCAAAAGAAGCTAATTGCGTATTAAGGTTTATATTGATTAATCTATTTTAATATCTTTACTAGAATTTACCTCGTCCGTGTTCTCATGTATCTAGATAAATAATAACAAAATATATTTACCTACGTAATTTACAGAGAAACATGACACGAGTCAAAACAACATTGCGTACTATTTACACAAAACACACGAAAACTCAACCACATATCCACGAGGTACACCTATGCTTAACACAAATAATGAAATGATTGTCAAACCATGTCCAAAATATAATGAACTCAAAGTGATTCCTTTAAAAATTAAATTGAAAGGCATTTTTGTGCTTACAGTTTTGTAGTCAAATTAGGGGAATAAAAGAGGTAGATATTTGAAGGGCCTATTTGTCAAGTGGTTAGTGATCCTGGCTATTAAACCAGAGGTAATGGGTACAAATCCCACACCCAGGCCAAATCTCCTTTGTTCTATGTATGAGAGTGATTTATGTATAATATGTATGTATTTAGAAGTTTAATTACCATAGAAAAGGTCTTGTCTAATTTGGGATCAGATAGCCGTGTGTGAGACGTGTGAGAAAATATGGAAGATATTCTTTGCGGGTTAACATAAGAAAGAAGAATCCGAATGTTTTTTTTTCATAAATAGTTTTAACAGCAGGAGAACTTTCTTTCGACATACATATATGACGCGAGTCGATCGAAGTGATACCGTGGTCTTATAGAATAAGAACAGCTACGGTCCGTAAAATATAACTTGACCTCAGTGACAGATGGCTACGAAACCGACAAAGTAACTTTGAAGAAGTTGATGTTCTTGTATCACCTATATTTTCATTTTTTACGTGTCAATTTCAACACAAATAAAGCGCAATAAATACGTTTTAAATAAAAAATTCACACCTAAAATGTACTTTGAAGTTTCAAAATGACACTACTGACAGCTGTCACATAGATCAAGCTAATTTAAGGACTATAAACAATCCTTTCGTTGCATTTCACCAAGATGATAAGATAATTGGTGGTCCAATCAGTCTTCATATCTGACGTAATTAATCGAAGATCGTCAAGCAAATACGTTGCTGATTCTTGAATCAAGCAATTGGGCTGCAGTAGTTGTTTTAACTCTATTAACTCGTAAGAAAAAAACATATGTTACTATAGTCTCGTCTCTGATGCCTTTCAAATACCTAAACTGAATACTTATGGTTTTGGGCCTTCACACGCCGCTGAATTTCTAAACAACTTACATAACCACTAAAGGGAAACGGGGCTAAAACACGGGCAAGCCGTCAATTTTTGATGACGACGTGTTGAGATAAATTAGATCATGAGATTTTGCTAAATTTTAATTCTTCATCAATTATTATTTCAGAAATTGAGGCTGCCGAGTGTAGAAATCTATTTAAGGATTAAGAATTTGTCCATTTACGATATTTCATGATAAAATTTTTTGTACAATGTGAAAAATGCTTATAAATACTCCGGCATATCTGGTTACGTTATACGGATTTATATATTGATTGACAAGAAAATAAACCAATAATTTTCTTTTTTGACCATCTCGAATATTTTCCATACAAAATAGTTTGTCCTCTTCACAAAGTACACGACAAAAATCATCATAATAAATATATTAGTTCTTATATTTAATTATAGGTGAACTTTTTGCCAAGTTTTTCTCATTTAACGTTGATTTCGGTAAAGAAAAATTATATTAAGCATTAAAAATGTAAAAAATTTAACTTGAGAATCATGTCCATTTTTTGAGTCATTTTTATTATTCATTTTTGTAATAGCAGAATTCGATAGTAAGTATTAATTGTAAAATGTCAAAACTCAGACTATAATGAACTGATCCGTACCGGAATCGAAAATAATTCGGCTATTTTGTTCTCGAGAGAAAAGAAAGAAAGACGTCTGTTTGTTTGTCGGACGGTTATTTTTTGTTTTTTTTTTCATTCTAGCAATGCAAGTAAGTGAATTTTTTTATTAATTATTTGATTAATAAATTAGGTTATTTCTAACCTTTATTGAAAGCAAGGTGATTACAACGAATTGAGATTTTTGCATGACTTAATATATTAGGCAATAACATTCAAAATTTGATGGTTTTCATTTTTGTTATGATTTTTTACAATTTACAAAAATGAAATACCTAACAAAAATGAACTAAAGCTGCAATCACGAAGCTGCAATCAGAGCGAGATTTTAATATTGTGAGTTTGAGGGTGTTTTTGTATATAATACGGTTTTCTTTCGATACAACGTAACATCACTGACTGTGCCCATGTTTATTGGAACGAAGTTCCTTACGGCAGGCTTGGAGGGGATAGGGATTTCGCTGCGGGACCGAACTAAAAAAAATGTGATAGTAAAACCGTAAGTGGAAAAAGTGCGTGGAATAAATCTGTGGAATAAATCTGTGGAATAAATCTGTGGAAAAAAGTGCGTGGAATAAAACCGTTAAATGAGACGTGCGCAAGCGCGAAAGCGCGTCATGTGTGCTATTTTATTATTTTAAGGAATTTATTATTTTATTTCCTAAAATACTGAATTTCCTAAATACTTTCTTGTACTTAAATAAAAACTAATCAACAAAATTTAAGAGAAAAATCAAGAAAACCTACATAAAATTGAGCACGATTTTTTTTGCAAATTGTGTCGATTCCACATTATCCGAAGGAACTTCGTTCCTACCTGGTGTCCCACGACACCATTCATTTTTTTTTCTTTATATTAGTACAAAAATGTTAGTTAGGACCGTGTTACCATGTTAGGAGCACCCGTACCTTAGGGCACCAAACATAATTACTGTTGACTGATGATTTAAAGATTATTGGTGTGACATGTGTCCTATACACATGTCACACCTTTACTCTTTAGATTTCTCGTTGGAACTCAGTGTCATGTAATCGAAAGCGATGATGAAATTGATGGTATAGTATCACATAATATCACAGCTATTTCTGAGACAGGACGACAACTGATCTACACGGATGAAGCAAAAGAAGTGTGTCCGGACTACTTTTGAGCCCACATTCGTCAATCGCTGCATGTTGGTCTATCGTTGGTTCCTGGTGCTTTTCACATTGTCCGTTTTTAAGAAATAGTGTACGATACAATATCAAAAGTATGCATGTATTCTGTTAACTTACATTTTCACTAAAGCAAAAAAAAAAGAATCTCTGATCTAATTCACAATAAATAAATAAAACAAATCATAAAGTAAATATGAACTTTAATTGCAAAACACGAATCGGCAAATAACGTGCCTTGTAAACAAGTCTCAATATTTCATTTTTGTTATTTTTATGTTTGTGTGTGTTCGTTGTTTGTGTTCATTTTTTTACAAAGGTAATTTTAAACGAATTTCACCCTTAAAGATTTTTACGTATATTTAGAATTATTACCCGTATGGTGACGGATTGATAATATGGAGTGTTACCAGCCCTACTCATCCAATGGGTGTCGTAAGAGGCGAATAAGGAACAACAAACTATGCAGCATAACAGTAAGGAGAAAGAAAACGTGAAACAAACCATTTACTGACCCATCTGATCAGCTTAATATAGTAGGCCAAAACCTCCTTACTAAGAGGAGGCCTATGTCTAGCAGTAGACTATTAAAGGCTGTGGATGATGATTGATGCGAAGTTCATCCAATATCACCTATCATTTCGTATTTAATCCCCTTCAAACTAAGTGATATTCTAAAAGTTTTATTTTATCTCTAGGCGAAGTAAAGTATATCAGAAGTGGCTCAATAGTTTAATTATAAAGCATAACAGATAGTAGGCCAAAACCTCCTTGCTAAGAAGAGGCCTATGTCCAACAGTGAACTGCAAAAAGCTGTTGATGATGATGATGATGAACAGATAAACTGATAATACAAAAGAGTGAGTTAAGAAATAGAAAGTTTAGTGTCTAAAGAGATATAAAATATTTATAATGAAAATTTATGCACATAAATGAACTCTTTTTGTTTACCATCTGATGATGATAAATCCTTAATTAGTTCTACTTTATAATTATTAACTAAATATTATATATTTACATATTAAATTGTTAATTAAACAAGATCACAAAGTTATAAAATTAACACATTAACTAGAAAATTATCTCGAACCCATTTTAAAATAAGCAATCATACCTACGCACATAATAAAGATAAGCAGAGACGTATAATCTGGTCTCACACACATATTTTAGGTCAAGTTTCATCATCATGATTAGCATATTACCGTCTATTACTGACCATAGGATTTATCCTTGAAAAGAGGTTTTGGTCTATTGTAACATGGTAGATAGACGAGTTCGGTCAAACTTCGTTGTGTGGAGGGATGAGTATCATGTGCCACAAAGGGAGGATCCTCCGACCAGGCGAGGTGATCGTACCTGGCGGGCCACGGCCCAACGGTTGACGTTGGGATGTTGTACATATATATGCCAATTGCCACGCGAATCTCAATTTTGCGATATAGGATTAGTAATTGCTTCGTAGTTCATTACATTCATACGTTTCATTCTGCATGACTGCACGATTGGCCTAGTGGTTTAAGCGGTCGCCACGCCGCTCTCCACTTCGCTGAATGTTGTGGGTTCAAATCCTACATGGGACGGCGATTTGTGTGATCCACAAAATGCTGTTCTGAGTCTGGGTATTCTTTGTGTCCGTTTCTTGTATGTTTGTAAGGTCCCCCGCGACACAGGATTTATTCCTAATGCGGGCGTTGTCTTTTTTAAAACAAAAAAAAAAAAAGAAAAAAAATTCATACTTCGTAGTTCGATGTATCTTCGCTAGATGGCGCTGTTGTATATTTTTCTTTGTGCTATAATGTGGAAGTCGCCACAATTGTAACAGTAATTTAGAATAAAATATGCAAAAATAAGTAGTAAGAAATTTGATAAAAAGGTAAGGCAATAAAAGCATATTAGAATAGCTAAATCAAGAATATCCTTTTCCAGAATGTGAGCCATAATGCAGATTACATACAGCCCTATAACTTTCCCGCGTTTTAATTTTATAACTTACTGAAGGAACACTATTTCCTTTCAGTGTTAAAGCACCCGTAAATAACGAGATATTCACTCTCAGAGCTAAGTGCACCGTGTCCCTAGATGTGACCTTGAAATGACTCAGATCCCTATGAACAGCTACTCGCCGGGGAAAGTTATTGCTGTAGAATATGTTTGAGCAAATTTTTGTCATATAAAGGAATAATTTGAAAATTAATTCAATTAGAGCTTACTTTTGCCAGTGACGGAGTTTGTGTGTATGTTACTATTCTGTTTTTGAATTTTTTAAGAAAAAAGGTATGCTATAAACTTTATATATAAATCCTCATCTCATTTATTTTTCCATTCTTTACGATTTGACAGCTTTCTGCTTTCTTCTTTTCCAGTCATATCCTATTTTATGCAGCACATTCATTTTCTCTGTGATAGTCTTATATGTAAATATTTGTCAACTTCATGACATTTTGGTCATTTTTCTGCACGATTATACTGGTTCCATTTTACTCATACTATCATTATCCTCTGCTTTTAATAATACACATCCACTACACGCTTGCCCAGTGGTTTAAGCGATCGCCAAACCACTCTCTACTTCGCTGTGGGTTCAAATTCCACATGGAGCAACACTTTGTGTAATCCACAAATTGTTGTTCTGAGTCTGAGTGTTCTTTGTCTCCGTTTCTTGTATGTTTGTAAAGTCCCCCGCGACATAGGATTTATTTCTAGTGCGGGTGTTGTCATTTTTAACAAGAAATAACATAAAATAGACCACTCCTTAGAAAGGAGGTTTTGGCCTGCTACATCGCTTTGGCCAGACGAGTTGATATAGGGTTTAAGTTTTCCTTATTAACCCGTCTGGTCAAAGCGATGTAGCAGGAAAAACCTACTTTCAAAGGAGAGATCTATTTTTTTTAAAAAAGAAAAAGGATTTAAATTTTTCTTCCTGTTGCAGTAATTTTGTCCTGTGTATTTTGCTCCCTTAGTTACCTCTTACGACACTCATGGGATGAATAGAAGTAGTGACGATCCCTATTTTTACCATTAGCTACAATATAATTAAATATGACATGATTTTTATTTCTTATTTATGTTGTCTATGCTTTGATTCTACAGAAATGTAATTTATCTTTAACATTTTCAGTATTCAGTAAGGTAAAATTCAAAATTTTCACCTCTTTGAAGTAACCAGTTTATCTTCTTGCAAGAAGCAAATCAATTACGTTTCGTTAGTCACTTCGAAACGTTTTTCTTTTGGAATTAAATGTATTGGAACGTTTGTTTCACAAAAAAGTCAAGGGATACAAAGGAGCAAAGAAAGTATTGAATTGAGTCTCTATTGTTTCTACTCATGAGGAGTGAAAAATAGACAAGGAGAGAGAGCTATGGAAGGAAAAATACTAAAGGATTGCTGGATCGACACAAAACACTAGAAAAATATTCAAATTAATTTCGACTTTTTTCACAACACAATAAAATACAATTTAGGCAGTACTCTAATCTCTTTTACACATATTCCATTTATACATGGTTTCCTGTGATAATCTAATCTAATAAAATGATGTCAGTTATGTCGACATTACCAAGGAGCAGCTTGATAAACTTAAGTGCCTTCAAAACTTCTGCATTAGATTAATATTTGGTTTACGCAAACATGATCATGTGACTGAATTCCGTAAATTAATTCCGTAATTCCGTAATTGCGCAAGTGGCTCTCAATTCTACCTTTGACGAAATTGGCATCTTCGTCCAATTTATTTACCTCAGCTTACACTCATCTAAGATCATTAACGTCGTCGGAATCTTTGGAGATAATAGTACCTGGCCACACTTTTTTTTTTTTTTTTTTATGTGTGGAAACCCCCTCGGGCCGTCACCCCACCGGGGTTTACGGCAGGGTGGTGTGTCGGAATCGGACCGACTAAAACCACATGGTGTGCCACTCTGCGCCTGAGATAGGAGGGATCCGGGAACCGCTGCTATTACGACATCCAGATCCCTCCTAGCGCCTGCCCGCAAAAGCAGGCACCATCTGCGGATAAACTCTCTATATAGGCGACGTATGGCACATGCGCACGTCACCTCCTCGCGGCTGGCCACTATAGCGGATGGAGGGGAAAACCCGTCCCGTCCACCTGCGGCCACACTCAAGGCGGCATGAGGCGCTGGTATGCGCGTCTCCGCCGCCCGGCTCGCCGGCGACGAATTGGGTCCGAGTGGATATCGTCCTCCCGGGCCTTCTCCGCCGCCTTCTTCCGCGAAATTACGTCTTCGCAGAAGGTTGCAACCGCGGTAAAACAACTGTCGCTACCGGCCATAGAGCGTAAGACGACCGGTAGCGAGAGATCTCCTCCAATAACTGCAGTGAGGACCCCACGTTGCGCCGCCCAGGCGGAACAAACCGCTAGCGTGTGCTGAGCCGAGTCCTCACTGCAGTCGCAGTGGTGACAGGCGTGACTCAATTCCCTCCCGGCGACCGAGTGCAGATACTTCCCGAAGCAACCGTGCCTGGAAAGGACCTGCGTCAGTCAGAAGGAAAGGGTCCCGTGCTGCCGCCCTGCCCACTCGGCGATGACCGGCTGGAGAGCCTCCACGGCGGCAAAGCCAGCACGTTGAGCCTCCAGCCGGGACGACCAACGAGCCATTGTGGCTCGACGAGCGGCCTCTCGCCACTTGCGTATCTCTTCGGGCGAGGGCCGTATGCCGCTACCCGCCCGGAAATCAACCGTCCGCCTATAAACTTCGGCGAGCACTTCCGCCTCCAAATCCCACGGGGGAGTTCCGGCCAAGGCGCACGCCGCCTCCGTCGATACGGTGCGGTAACCGCGTATGGCTCTAACCGCCAATATCCTCTGAGGGCGCCAGAGGCGAGCCCTATTCTGGACGGTCAGAGCCGCCGCCCACACCGGTGCACCATACAGCGCCATTGACCGGACAACCCCCGTGTATAACCGTCCCGTCGCGACGCTAGCTCCACCTAGATTGGGCAAAAGTCGTCCAAGGGCAGAAGCAGCGCCGACCAGCTTTGGAGAAAGCTGTCGGAAGTGCTCGTCGAAGAGCCACCTGCCGTCGAGGATCAGGCCCAGATACTTCATCTGGGCCTGAACCGGTACGAGGACCGAATTGACCACGATGGAGGCGTCGGAGGGTGGACCACGACGGGGCCCATAAAACAAAAGGGCCTCCGTCTTGTCCAGGGCCACCCACAAACCCAGCGCCTCAATTCGCCCGACCACCAGAGAGACGCCAGGCGCGCCGCCTCTTGAAAGTTTATCCCCCGGGCCGTGACCAATGTGTCATCTGCGTAACAAATTACGCCCAGCCCGGGGGGAAGACGACCTCGAAGGGCCCAGTCGTATCCCATGTTCCACAGGAGTGGTCCGAGGACAGACCCCTGTGGAACACCGCACGACATGAGCCGCCGCCTCAGAACACCGTCTCGGTCCTCGTACATGACGGTACGCTCCTCAAGATAGTCTGCCACAAGCCGCCTCAGGTACTTTGGCACCCCATGGTAGTGGAGTGCTTCCCTGATGCAGCTAAATGGCAGACTATTAAATGCGTTGGCGATGTCCAACGACACCGCCTACAGCACGCCGCCACAGCTCACCGCCTCTTCGGTAACGGCCCTCAGGCGCAACACGGCATCGACCGTCGAACGCCCCGCCCGAAAACCAAATTGGGCGTCCGACAGATCGGGGCCCACCTCGCAGAGGTGCCGGACGATGCGGGCAGAGAGTATCCTCTCAAACAGTTTAACCGCCTCGTCCAGCAACACGATGGGCCTATAGGCCGCTACCGATTCGGCTGGCCGTCCCGGCTTACTCAATAGGACCAGCTTCCCGCTTTTCCAGCACTCAGGGAAGCGTCCGGACGCCAAGCTAGCGTCCAGGACCTCCCTGAGGCGAGTACCTAGCCACTCTACCATATTCTATGATAAATCTTTTAAGGTGCAAGCTGTCAGATTATCGAACACCTTACCGCTATTGCGCTATTGATTAAGCGTGCCCAAACACTGACAGCATTAAAAAATATGGTCAATGATCACTACTTAGGCTCTTAGTACTCTTGGTCCCTATTAAGAGACATGAATATGACCAAATAATTTCATAGTTAAACATGTATGTTGTATATATTAATATCATATATAAACATGTATGTATGTGTGTATTTATATATGTATATTATACCATCCGTGCGGTAATTCATCCTTCCAAAGATTGCCAAAAGTAATCGCTTTTAACGATAAGGCTGCTCATTGTACATACCTTCTTAAAATATTCAACTATAATTAATGTAACTGGTACAAAATAAGGTACGTTCTATTCTATTCTCTCACCGTAGCGTAACTGTTATTTTATTTCTTTCATTGAAAAAACAATCTTAATAATTACATACTATACTATAAAAATCTACCAAATTTGACATTTAAATTACCATGCGACAACAAATACAACCCGAGTAGTGCCTTCCTGACCTGAATTAAAAAATGTCTTTTTGTTACAAAATCTTGTAAAAGTAATGATTATAAAAGTGTCACAAATAAAATTAAGCTCTGACAGTAAATATGAATAAATATATATTCTAGTTTACACAACAGTAGTTTCGACTCCAATTGAATAATATTTAAGAGTACGTCCAATTTTGCTCTACTTATACCCATACGATTGGTCATTGTGGTATAGTAAGTCAAAATCTACTTGCCGAGAAGATAACTATGTCCAACAGAGGATTGAAAAATTTAATAAATTTAAATTTCATATTTTTGAACAAGCAACGGTACCCAATCCTCTTCCACGGTATTAAATTTAGGTTTTTCAACTCAGACTTTATGATACGAAAAAGGATAAGGTAGGTGCACACCTAATTTCATTTCAACTCAACTAATTGAAGTGGGCCAAAGCAAGAATGGAAATGCTTTTCTTGCAACTGTTATTGTTGAGAACTCAATTAGAACTGGAGATAGGGAGACAGAATACTACGAAAATATGAAATAAACAGCAGCAATGGACTGTTGAGGGCATTTGATGATTGCTTGAAGAAATAAACGCAAACTTTTTCTAATATAGATAGCGATATATTACAAAAAAGTTATGGCGTGTATAATATATTATCTATTAAATGAAAGGTACAGTAAAAGTAGAGTGGACTGGCCTGTTGCTTTAAGAGTGTTATGTGATCTTTACACCAGTAACGATCACATAACACTTTGAATTGAGATCCACGATGATAACACAATCTTTGGACACCAATCCAAAGGCCGTGGAGTCAATTCCCACCCAGGATAAGTAATTGTGTGATGAACATGATCATTTGTTCTGTGTCTGCGTACAATTTGTATATAATGAGCATATATTTAGAATTTTTTAGCATTTTTCAGCATGACTTACAAATTGACTTTGTTGTACGTTGATTGACGTTTTCGGCATACGTTAATACATTAAAAAACCAACTACTTCATTGTACACGTTGAGCTTGATCACCCCCAGAGATTGCAATTGAGTTTTAAATCTAAATTTATATCGATTTAACAAACGAGTGGTACTCTTTAACAAAAAAAATTATCTCTCCACTACTTACCACAGAACTACCAACAAAACATATTGATAAAACGCATTCTTCTATCTAAAGCGTTGTTGACAATGGATAAGAGGCTTCGTAGGGATCGGAGAGAGTAGTGATTGATGTGTACTCGGCCTATTGTCTACTGTGGTTTATGAAAAATTGTCTCCGGAAAGAGGTTATTGATTTGGACGTACATTCGCTTGATGTTCGCATATTAAAGAAAGGGTATGCTAGGGAAAAAAGCAATAATGTAGTTTTTATTTGTGCTTATAATGTGGACTAATTAAATAACATAAACCTGTACTATGATAAACAGACTGCTGGTAAATATACTTATATATTTCTGAATACATAAATTTTATGGATAAATTATACCCAGACATAGGGCATGTAACCGTCATCACACAAACCTTTGTCCTAGGTTGGAATTGAACCCGGGGGAGCCTTTGTGTGGTCAACCAGGAATAGGGTCTGACCTGTGACGCTGATCCTGTAGGGGACCTAAATAATACGGCCCTGGGTCCCCTTCAGAGTAGGACGCCTAAGACCGGCCGTTGGGGTGTTTTTTAGTGGAAATACACCATACTTCGGCTCCTGTGTCCCTGAGGAACCGGAGATCCGAACTGATTTTTCACCCCGTCAACAAAAAAAAAGTTTATAATCGAACTCACGACCTCTCACATAGCAGTCTGGGTCTCTAGCCACTAGACTAGCGAAATATACATAAAGATGAAATTCTTTAATGGTATAGGGTGCTACTGCACGATAGCGACTATCGTCCCTCCCCGTCTCCGAGAATGAATAATGAATATGAACAAAAATTACTATATTATCTGATACTAAGAACATTTTAAAATATTGTATAAAATCTTATCTTCTACTTGTATAAAAAACTGACAGACTAATTCACTGGTTGATCGATCAATACACACCTGAAACTGATGAGCCTAGAAGCATCAGTCTGCACAAATGTTGGACACTAAGAAAGGCTTATTAAAAATTCCACTCCTAAAAGTGCAGAATGAGGATTAGAACTTCATATAAAACTTTTTTTTTGAAAATAGGTCTTCCTAAAAATCATAAGCGGGTGTTACATGTATGCTGTGTATTTACCGCTGACCTTAAGAGAGGAGTACTCAGTACTGATATGTGTGTGTGTTGAAAATCAAAGTCAAGGACTTTAATGCGTTCATGTGTAATAGGTGTTTGGTCCAAGGTATGGTCCATTGACGCAGGGGTGACAGTTATCGTGATAAGTGTGTGAACCTTACACCACCACGATGACTGTCATGCTTTTTACGTCCCAAATCGGAGCTTGAAAAAGCATCTCACTCGGGCGTCATAGTGTAGGTCACCGTACCGTATTGTCTGCATTCGTTACAGTGACTACAACTCTTGGGTTCTATTCTTGTTTTCCATCAGGAAAAGCGGAATAACTTTGGCAGGCAAAAAATAAAGATTCTATTTTAGTTGTTAAAACATGAAACTGCTAGGACACAGCAATTTTCTTGACAGTTAAACATTTCCATGCTATACAAACAAATATTGCGCCCATGCCAAGTCGGGGTGGATGCCCAGTTCATATTTGTTCATGTTTGTGTTAGATAAGTAATAGACAGTTAAGATAATAGATAGTACATAAATAAATTTTTCTAGGTAGTAGAACCACGTTGATTTCAGCATGAACGGGCCAGCTCGACCGGAGCAGTACTACCCTCCCGCAGAAGATCAACCTAAAGCGTCAGCATCCGTGCTGTCGTGTTTCGTTGGTGAGTGTGAGACCGGAGGCCCCTTGATGCAGGGGTGACAGTTGTCGTGGTAAGTATGTGCAATACAATGCTACGATGACTGTCATGCCTTTCACGTCCCCAAGTGAGGCGTAAAAAAGCATCTTAATAGGCCGCCATAGTGTGGGTCACCATACTACATTGTCAGCATTGCATCATCTAAGTTAAATGAATGTTTGTCTGTCTGTTTGTATGTATGTCCTTTAAACAATCGTAAATTACACATTTGATCATGTGATTTTCTATAGCAAAGTTGTTGTGCATGAGCCCATGAAGGTTTCTGAGTTGATATGAATATTTTTTTTTAAATTTTCCTTTAAATTTATTTTAGTTGGTAGCGTAGCAACTATGTAAATCGTTATTTTGCAATAGGTAAATATTAAAGTCAATTCAAACAAATTGTAAAGTTAAAATAAATTTCAAGTTTACGACGTTTAAAACTTGAATGTTTTTGTCAAATTAATAATTAACAAAAATAATTTGACAAAACAGTAGTGTAATAGTTATTCAAACTAGATGATAGATTGTTTACTGGTAGTCATCATTTATGGATAGTCTATTAATCACTGTATACTATAATAAAAATCCAACCTATCGCTGTCCACTGCTGAACGAAGCTCTCCCCAAAGAACGTCAACCATCCCGGTTTTGGGCAATTCGCATCCATCTGCTGCCAGCCACCCTCTTCAAGTTGTAGGTCCGTTGTGCCGCAGGGCGCCCAACACTACGTTTGCCTAATGGTGGTATCTACTCTAGTACACTTCGGCTCCAGCGATCCAATATATGTATATACAGAGTAAATACATATATTTAAATACGTAAATTACTTACGACTTATTACAGCAGTATAAAATATATACACAACAAGGTCTTCAAAACATGAAAACGGTAACTTAAGAATAAAAAAAATAAAAAGTGATACACTCCATCAAAACACTAGACTATATAATATCAAAGTAAAACTCACAAAATATTACAAAATTAAAAATCAAAAAACAATAACAATATTAATTGAATATTAAAAGAAACTTCTGGAAGTATGCTACAGTACACAGGAATAATTAATAATTAAAAACGGCCGATGAAAATGATGTCTCTCAGTTAATTATTGTGTGATAACAGCCGCTGAATGTAAACTGTAGTTCGCTAAGTAAAGTAACTTTACTCAGTCTAATGGAAAGCATGATGGTCGATGGAGCCGAAGTGTACCAGAGTGGATACCACGATTGGGTAAACGTAGTGTAAGGCGCCCTGCGGCGCGATGGACTGACTACTTGAAGAAGGTGGCTGGCAGCGGATGGATGCGAATTGCCCAAGACCGGAATGGTTGGCGTTCCTTGCGGGAGACCTTCGTTCAGCAGTGGACGGCGATAGATTGATTGAAAAAAAAATAGAAACTCCAACAGTTTTAGTCTCATACTCATTGTGAGTGGCACTGGTACACCTCCCACTTGAGAATAGTCTTAATAACATAATTACTATAGAAAAATGTATAATACAACCTATGTAAGTGTTAAGAAAGCGTAAAATAAACAAATCGAAATGTACTATGGACTAAATCATGACGGCAGAGAGTATATTAGCTATTGACATAGTTAGGTGCAGTCCTCAATTACGAGTTCCTTCAGAGATGCGAGATTTGAAAATGCTTTTAAAAATCGTAAATTCTATTAGGATGGGCTAAGCGACAGACTTCCGTTGAAATATTTCTGTGAATAACTGAGCAGATGAATAATTGACCTTCTCAGAGTACCGGTGAATAAGATGATATAAATAATTAGGCAATGAGTCACGTAATTAACATTTTTTTTAATTTATAAATTTCTGTAAAAGTGTAGTGGTAAAAAGAATATTTTGGCATTTCATAATTAAGCAAAGACGTGCTCTTTTAACTCATTTAGTAAGGCCTGGTTACGCAAGCCGTCGATTCGGGGGAACTATCCTTGAAAGTCCAGTGTAGAGTCGTTGTAAATTCCAGAGTAGGGCACTTGAAATTGGCTGTTGGAACGGCCTTTACCGGAAATTATCACATACTCTTGGCCCCTGTGTTACATAGGAGCCGGCGATCCGAAAGGATTATCCAATCCATCACTAACGAAAGGCTAGAGATGATTCAGAAGTTGGTAATTGAAAGAAATAACCTGATTCCTGTCGTCAGGTTATCCATACGTATGTACAGCAAAGTTCATTATTTGGCCAACTCTTTTGTGTCGTAAAAAATACACGCTAGAACAGCTGCTGTGAAAAACAAATAAATCATTCTTCACAATACTCCTTTATGAATAACTTTTTATATTTCACGTATGTGTTCAGTTTATAGTATACCGAGAGTACATATGTGTTATTATTTGAGTAATGCATACCCATTTTATTGGCACTGATTTTGCTTGAAAAAGGATTTTGTAACATTGATGTAATTTTTTTCTGGTGTGTGGTTTAAAATAGCATAATAGTAAGTGAGTCATCAATATAATCAATAGTTTTTGCAGTCCACTGCTGGACATAGGCCTCTCCTTAGCAAGGAGGTTTTGGCCTACTATATCACGCTGGCCAGAAGGGTTGGAATAGGATTTCTTTCAAGTTTTCCTTCTCTTTGTAATGATGTTGTCTTGCATACTTTGTTCCCTTAGTCACCTTCTACGACACCCATGGGATGAATTGGGGCGGTAACACTATGTATTCTTAATCCGTTACCACACGGACAGTAAGTGAGTACCAGCGGTCATTAATACTTTCAACTTAAGAGTCACGAGTGCGTCGCAACCAATTAGAAAATCTCCCTCTTTCAGCCATTACGTAACGTTACTCTATCATCTATTGAAAAGGATGAAAGAAATAAAATCTAGCTTAACCGGTATAAAGCAATTTCTACTCTTAATATTTTTCACCAAAACACACTCTACATAAACGAGTATTAGAAGCAGCAAGTAAATTTACAATCTCCAATATTTCATATCCTTATCATTAAAATATGCTCTCAGAGGGCACAGACCTGGATTTGATTGATACATTGCTGATATATTTTAATTATTACCTCCGCTATCTGATAATACAATCTTGCCTCATTCATCAGATAGTAGTAAGCGATAACTACTATCAGAGCTAATAACTGTGACCAAAATTTATTTGGAGCTTTCGTCATTGGTAGTATTCAAAATCCTGTTATGATACCTTCTATTTGGGTTTTCCACTAGATTCACACAAGTACTTGCCGTTGCTTACGGTTTCATTCACGTTAATAATTATTATTCTATATTTTTAGCTTTGAAAACGACTTTGTACTTTGTATGACAACCGTTCATCCTTAATTCTTCGGTTTCAACTGCACGGTTGGCCTACTGGTTTAAACCGTCGCCACGCCACACTACTTCGCTGAGTGTTATGGGTTCAAACCCCACGTTTAACAACACTTTGTGTGATGCTCAAATTGTTGCTCTGAGTCTGGGTGTTTTTTGTCTCCGTTTCTTGTATGTTTTTAAAGTTCCCCGCGACATAGGATTTATTCCTAGTGCGGATATTTTTTTAAAGAAGTCCTTAGGTATGAATTTCAGTAAATATTTTTATAGCGGATACTTACTACCTAAAAATTAGCAACCATCAAAATCATATTCAAGTAAAAATAAAAGTATTCAAGTTTTACGGTTTAGGTTCTTCGTTTATAACACTCAGTCACTCAATCACGCCAAATTATTTGTAATATTATACATATATATAATATAAGTACATCTACTATACCATATAGCATTAACTGTAAACAAAAATAACCGACTTCAAACAGAAAATATTCGTAATCAAAAAAATCATTAAAAAGTAAAAAATAATAATTATATATTATTGTTATTTTTGGAGTCGGTTTCATCGAACGCACACAGACGTAGCATGGCAGCGCGGGCGGGTAGAAGTGCGCGGACAGTTAGGAGAAGTGTATATTAGTTAAAAAGAGGAACAACTTCTAACACTTTTTTATTATCAAATCAGATACTCTGTGGTGTACATGGGCCGACTCGATCTGAGTAACAACACCACGTTCTAACAGACATCTATCGTTAACCAATGCTTTTATTGATTTTCACCGAGTAAGGTTACCAAAGACAAAACCCTCTCTGCCCACTTCTAGGGGTACAGAAACGGCGATAAAGGCACTTGTGTTTCTTGAATTTACTAAAGGTGGTGTTCTCCATTGATACAATTGAAAGTCAAGTAATCATTATTTATAATGATTGGATTGGATAGGAAGGATACATATCTCTAGTCTTTTTTTAAATCACTTGACAACCGGACTGGTAGGTGAGGAAGCATTTGTGGTCTCCCCAGGATAGGGTCTGACTAGGCGTAGCGTTGATTCTGGAGGGGACCTAAAATAATATCGTCCGGGTCCCCTTCAGAGTAGGACGCCTGAGACCGGCCGCCGGGGTGGTTTTTAGTGAAAACATCACATACTCCTGGCTTCTGAATCCCTGAGAAGCCGGAGTTCCGAAGGGATTTCCACCCCGACAACAAAAAAAACAGAAAACAAAGTCTGTGTAGATGTAATAATGTCCGTTAAATTCATCATCAACAAAACAACATTTAACTGTCTCTATGTTACGCTAGTCAGACTGTCTAGTATGATATTTATTTCCCTCTTCTTTACAGTATTTTTTTAATACGTAGTTTACTGCCTTTTATTAATTTTTCTAATATCTTTAAACGAGCAATTCTTGCATCGGTATATATAATCTAAATCTCGGAAACGGCTCCCACGATTTTCATGAAATTTAGTATGCATGGGGTTTCGGGGGCGATAAATTGATCTAGCTAGGTTTCATTTTTAGAAAATATTGTTTTATCCATGTTTTCAAGCAATGAAATCTTTGTCTAACAGGCCCGTTTTGACACTTATCTATGTGACAAAATTAGGGATGAGAACAAAATAAATTGGTAAATTGCGAATCGATTATTACACAATAATATCAAGCAAAGCTCGGTTGCTAAGTACTCTTCTTAAAATTAGGAACTGCTCTGTGACCATTGAAACATTATTAACCGATTATTTCCCAACCATCGAAAAATTTAGAATTTTCTGTTCAAATCACAAAATATATTTCTTAATACAGTGACAAAATAATGTGAAGCAAAAAACAAAAAAAATTTTATTCTAGGGTCTGGATCAGCCTGTCCTGTATGTATGACATTGAAATCATATATTAGGAAAAAATATATTATTACGACTTTATTGAATATTTCATGTTTAGTGAAAGTTGCCCAACACTTTTAGGTAATTTAAAATATATAATTACTCTTATTTATATGGCTATAATTAGCTATATAAAACAAACAACAATGCACTCTTAACGACTACGAAATATATATAATTTGAAATTATATATCTAAATAATGTTTTTGTATTTTTCTATCAAAATATTTTTTTAACGGCAATATAGTTAAAAATGTTGGCTATTTACAAAAAAGGCTTAAAAAATTTAAGTCAGTTTTAGAAAAAAAATGATAATCTGATGTCCTAAAAATACGACAGTGGGAAGTAATGGGTTAATAAGTAGTTACATTTTTAATATAACAAATTAGTAAGGGGGCACACGAAACTAAAAATGTCAACATTTCGTCACGTCCATAATATCCATAGACAAGATGAAAGTGATAAAACAATCACGATAACAAAAATCAGTAATGCGCGTCTGCTTTAAAAGTTTTAATGTGAATAAATACAATATTCCAAGCAATCCGTAGTAAAGCTTTCGTTTATTTTGTGCTTGTAACATAGTTTATTAACAAGAAAATATAATATTCATTGTAACTTACTGGAGCTTTCAATCTTCATAATTTACCCGACTCTAGATAACAAATATTCAGATATATTTCTGAAGTTATACCAACAAATATTATGCTAGAAAGATATATCATTTATTAAGAAAACAATTACAGTTTCCTGTATTTTCTAAGTACGATCGGGTAAACTCAGCGCTTTCGGATACGGCTTGTGATGTTTGTCAATAACTTTGAATTAACACGGATATGTTTGTTATGAGGACAAAGTAAACAAACAAATGTTATTATATAATAAGTTTACAACATATATATTACCTATAGACTTAATTGGATAAAGATATTAAGATAAAGAACCTGTTTTTCTTTTACTTTTGTGATCTTTTTGTACTTGTTAAAGACATGCGCTAGTGTCAATTTTCAACAATTTTTGTATAAGAATATAGATTTAAAAATATATGAAATATTTATTTAGAAACGTATAGGTAAGAAGCTGACGTGGTTTGTAAGTAGAATTAAAATTAAAATCGACAAAATGTGGGGGTTTAAGACGTCTTTGTATATAAAGAATATGTATGTATTAAAGATTAAATTTAAAAATTAAATGGTTTTGAAGATATTTAGCCTGTCTTATTCAAGATAGATAGATTTCCATTTTCTACATATCATACCAATGAAAAAATAAGTAAATACATTCATGAACAAATTAAAATATTTTTCAACACAAAAATCATATTAATAAATAGTTAAATGATAACGTCTAACAATTGGAATGAAAGAAAATATATATACTATAATGTGTTTTTTATGTATAATGTGTATATATTTACAAAAACAAGTATATATGTACTTATATGAGTTGTCCAGTATTCCAGGTATATGTCCAGGTTCCATTGTGCGTCAGATGTCTGAAATATATATTTATTATTTATTTATTTATTTATAATATAGTACTATCATAATGACATAACATATTATTAACATCCTTTTATAATACTGAGATATTTAATTTCACAAATTTATAATTATGACATCATTACATTGTATACAGGATCAGGTCTTATTATGCGACAGAATCCATAATTATTTTTTTTATTATTGTTATAACATCCTTGTATACATTGTCGATTGCAATAAACGAATTGAATTCAATTGAAACAAACATACGTAAAATCAGTACTGTATGTAACGTCCAAGTGAGACGTAAAAAATCGTAATAGGCCACCATAGTGTGGGTCACCATACTCCATTTTCAGCGTTCGCAATGAGTATGGTGATTACAACTTTTGGATTCTATTCATGCTTTGCATCAAGCAGAGTAGAGTCACTTTGGCAGGCTATTAAAAAAAAATTATAAAAAAATACGCCTTTTTCCCCGAAGGGGGAAGCAGAGGCATATTAGAAGCCCATTTTTGACTAGTGTTTTGATCCCACGTAATAAGTGCCGCTATTGCCGCTAATCGAGATGTTTTGTTCACGATAACCACGTCAATCGATCAGAAGGTACACTACTTGCAGGTGAGGTTGATTTGGGGCTCTAAGTTCTTGGTGGTAACCCTATGTACCCTTCTACATTTCACTACTTAGATTATTAATAACGTGAAAGTGAATTTGTCAGTTTGATTGTCATGTTTTTACACCTTAACAACTCACCATTATTTTAACTGCCTCGATAGCGCAGTGGTAGTGAATGTGACTGTTCTGCTTGAGGTCTCAGGTTCGATGCCCGGGTCGGACCAAATGTTTGTATGATCTGCAAATATTTGTATCGAAGTTTGGGTGTTTTCTACGTATAATATGTATGTATTTACAAAAAAAAAGTAAATAAGTATTCTATCAGTCAGTCTAGTTATCATACCACAAGTTCTGCTTCGTTTGAAACTAGATGACGTTGTGTGTCAAATTACCGAAATATTTATTTATTATTATTTGTATTATTTATTATATACGCATTCTCAGGGCTGGACAGAAATATAAAAAAAATACGTATGGTTCTCAAAACTCTACTCTCTAGTTATAGAAACATGATTGTTCCTTAGACTCCTTTTGCCTCTTACGTATATTACACGCGATATAATTCTATTGTTGTGCTACCCAAAAAAACCGTCTAAAGTACGTCATCTACAACCACTGTGAAAGGCTTTTCTTGTCACTAGTTTGATACGAGAATAATACATAATGCTATACTAAATTTCAAGGACATTCATACGCTTTTATAATCACCACTCGTTACTAAATAACAAATTTTGGAATATAATTTAAAATTACTTTATCATAATAAAAAAATATGTGTTACTATGAGATATAAATAAACAAAACAATAAATAAATATTTCGGACATTTGACACACAGTGTCATCTAGTTTCAAACTAAGCAGAGCTTGTGCTATGATAACTAGACTGACCGAAAGAATACTTATGTACTTTTTTTTAAAATACATGCATATTATACATAGAAAACACACAAACTTCGAAACATATATTTGCAAATCATATAAACATTTGGTTCGACCCGGGAATTGACCCCGAGACCTCAAGCACAGCAGTCGTATTCACTACCATCGCGCCACCAAGGCAGTATATACTCGTATGTGTGAATTAAACATACTTATTTTTATTTTAGATTTCTGCTAATGTGGTTCTTTTCTGCCTGATGGAAAATATGAATAGAATCCAAAGAGTTGGGGTCACCATACTCATTGCAAATGCAGACAACACAGTGTGGTGACCCACACTATGGCGGCCTTGTGAGATGCTTTTTCGCGCAACACTTGGGGACGTAAAAGGCATGACAGTCATCGTGGCAGTGTAAGCCTCGCATAGTTATCACGATAACTGTCACCCCTGCATCATTGTTCAACATTCGATCTATATAAAAGCGATGAGTTGTGCACATAGCTTGATTTGATCATGTGGGTATTATCAAATGTTCGTTGTATATAAATATATGTAACAATAAAACAAACGATTTATCGTGAACATAATTTCTATTAATCCCTAAAAGTGTTGTGTATTCAGGAAATTTATTCGAATTATTTGGTTCGGTGATTTTGTACACAAACACAAAATACATTTGCGACGGGTATCTGGATAATTTAACATAAAACCTCAGTTTGTGTATAATGAATATCAACAACCGAAATTGTGCCAAAATTGTATGTGGGCATAGTTGAGATTCCCCTGGGAGGGAATTCTCTATGTAAATACAATGTAAGTAGTTGTAAATCTGACAAAGGGTTTGAAGTATTTGACATAAAATAATTTATGTAGTATGTTGACCATAGAATGCACATAATTTTAGCTCTTTCATAACATAGTAAGAGATTTTTGAAAATTTATTTTCACTGCATCATAAGTCCGTTAACAATTCGTCTGCATTTTGTGCCTATTAAATATGTACATATATTTATTTATTTTCAGCTTTATTTTCTATCAGTCGATCGATTGGGCCATGCAGAGAAACTAAATTTTCAAATAATCTCACATTACGTTATGAAAGAGCTAAAATTATGTGCATTCTATGGTCAACATACTACATAAATTATTTTATGTCAAATACTTCAAACCCTTTGTCAGATTTACAACTACTTACATTGTATTTACAAAGAGAATTCTCTCACATCTCAATCTCAACTATGCCCACATACAATTTTAGAATACACTGGAATATACTTTACGATATCATAGACATAATAAAAAATTAAAACACAATATTTGTTTAAAAATATTAATTTCATAATTCAATATCTCTTTTTACATTCACAAAAGGAAAAAGTTATTACGAATTAAGCTGTCATAAATATTGGGTAATTCAAAAGAAAATAAATTATAAAAATGTAATTCTAAGAGACCCTTCGTATAAGAACGTTGTTAAATATTCGAAACAAACAGGAAAACAAGAAATAATGGCTTTTAAGAATTAACAATAGCGTATCTGTGTTCCTTGGATTATATTAATATACAAATTTTGTGTAATTGATTGGGATATTATTCATATTGGATGTTCGAAGTTATCAAAGAATATACCTTTCTCGGGCAACGAATGTAGATGGGCAGATATAACTTCTAAAAGGAAACTAATAGGAGGATTCAGTTGGGTTGTGTAGCGTTCAGGAAGTTTAACTACACATTTTGCCCGAAATATCACAGAGCTTGAAGACGAAAGTCTTCAATCGGTGTATCCTGCTTATAAACACATACGGTACCGAGACGTTGACACTAACTGTAGGGCTACTCCATAAATTTAAAGTCGCTCAACGTACTATGGAAAGAGCTCTGCTCGGAGTCTCTCTGAAGAAAAAAATTCAGAACGAAGTAATCCGCCAGTAAACCGAGGTGACCGACATAGCTCTGAAAGTTAGTTTGTTGAAGTGGCTGTGCTGGTCACATATTTCCTAGCACAGACAATCACTGTGGTGAGCGTGTTCTGGAGTGAAGATCACGTCTTGGTAAGCGTAGTGTGGGATGCCCTCTGGTAAGATGACGGGACCACTTGCGTAAGAAGGCCGGCGGCGTCTGGATGCAAAAGCAACAAACCAGGCTTTGTGGTATGCTTTGGGAGAGGCCTATCTCCAGCAGTAGCTGCTGATGATGAATTGGCAAAATGTAGATCAATCGGAAAGCCAGTTGCTTATTCTGAAAGTTTTTTTTTGTACAAAAGCAACAAAAAAATAGTTAATGAGTTCTTAAACTAAAATATTGCATCCCGTTTAATTTTTTTTCCAATATCACTTGGACTTTTATTCCTCGTGGCTAACTGCCAAGTACATGTAGTTTTCCTAAATTCCATTTGTCCTATTAGAAGCTTGGTACCATAATTCAAGTTGTACGACAAAAGTTACTGGTCTGCAAAAACAATGTGGATAATTTACGAGCTTGCTTAATGCCAATCAGGGACTGTAAGAAAGACCCTACAAGAGAGTGCGCATGGATTTCATCTGAACATGTGGTCACACGGATAACGAATTAGATGGACATGTCTCATAAGGAAATAAACATGTATAGGCAATCATGACTCCTAAAAACTCGTTTCCTCCCTTACACGTTACTTTACTAAAAATGCTTGTATGCATTTTGTATAACTTCGTGTGTGTCTACATTTTCTAGTAAACATTTCCCACCAATTATTCTGATGTCCGTGTGGTGACGGATTAAGAATACATAGTGTTACCACAACTATTCATCCCGTGGGTGTCGTAAAAGGTGACTAAAGGACCAAGTATACAAGACAACATCATTACAAAGAGAAGGAAAACTTGGAACATAATTCCAACCCGTCTGGCCAGCGTGGTATAGTAGGCCAAAACCTCCTTGCTAAGGAGAGGCCTATGTCCAGCAGTGGATGGTAAAAGGCTGTTGATGATGATATTCCGATGCCTGAGTATTACAAGAGGTATTATGTCAGAATCTAGTGCAGCCAAATTTACATTCGACCTTTTAAGACTTTTTAGGCTAGATACTTTATTAAAAAAAAAAACAAGAATCACTAATAATTTTCTTAAAGTGTATATATTCTACAAAAACAATCCAACATTTGGTTAGAAGAAAAAATAAATGTTGTTAAAATGAAGAGTTGCAATAATATAACATTTATAAACATTTCCTAAATTTATAATTTATTATCTTTTTTTTTTAATACAGACAATGCACAAGTACAATTATTATTAATTTCCATCTGAATTATGGACATCTTCATTTTATTGCATTAAAATGACCTGCATTATCTGTCGATCTATAAACTTCAGAATGTATGTTTACCATCTGAATCAATGCTTTTAAACATTTTCACATTTTTTTATAAAGAAATATATCTAAAAACGATGTGATTAACATAAAAAGTTACAAATTTTGTACTCTATAAAATAGAAATGGACGAAAACGTGAACCCAAATGTTAGATAAAACTTAATGATGTATTTCTAGCCGATTGTGACCACGGCGTCAATCTCAACGGAGATCGGCCACCTACACAGAAAATATCATATATGTAGTGTCCAAGTATGTGCGTAAACATAGACGCACTCTCTGTTCCCTCACAAATTTCAATGAGATGGCTATTCAACACGCCCTGGGAGAAATCAGGCGCAGGACCTTACGAGCCTTATGCCACACGGAGCTTAAGGCTCCAACTTCCAAACTCCAGGCTGCTATTAAGCAATTCCGTATTCACAAAAACTAAATAACATATTTTGACACGACCCAGACATCGAATCTGAGACCTTTTCATAAGCAACCGCATACGTTAACCGCTAGACCAACAAGATAAGACGTAAAAAAATTTTTGCATATTTACTGCTATACGTACTTAACTCTTTTCAAAGACATAACTCTCGTTTTTTACAGTCAGTCATAAAGATAGAACTGTTGTTATCAACGTCAAGAATTTCAAATCTTATTTAAAGTGTTTAAAAGTTTCAGGAGAATTGAAGAACCTACGCGCTTTTTAATATTATTTTACACAGTTGTATCATAGTAACATAATTTATGTGGTATCTAAATAAATATATTGTATTAAGATGATATAGAAAGAAGAGCGAAAACAGAAAATAAGGTGAATGGTGCTCTGAACTCTTTTGTTACCAACAAAAATATGTCTAAAAAGGCGCATTTAGCTGTGCATAATGGTGTGCTGGTTCCAACTTTTATGTATGGTAGTTTATCTTGTATATGGCATAAGAGGCATCAAAGTAGAATTAATGCTGTAGAGATGCGTTCCCTAAGTAATGTTTGTGGTGTGAATGATAGTGATAAGAGAACGTCGCAGACGGAGAGAAGGTCTAGCGACATAGATTGAAAAGGATATGCTTCGATGGTTTGGCCACGTAGAGAAGACGAATGATAGAAAACTCACAAAAATAATTTATACAGCGAATGTGTGCGAAAGTATTGAAAGAGGTCGTCCATGGCGAACGTTTACCGACCAAATTGGTGATGTTCTGACGAAGGGTCCGTCAAAAGTTCTAAGAAGCTACCAGCATGCAGCGATTGATGAATGTAGATGAAGCTGACGATGTGTGTTAGGGAAGTAGTAAATGTGGATCAATTGCCTCTAGCTACCCCTCTCGTATATAGGTGTGACTTTATGTACGTATGTATTTGAATAATTGAGCAAAACTGTTCTAAATTGCCTCATATTTTAGACACAGAATAGCACACTATATTCTATCGACGATCAAATCTACCGACTTAAATGTCGTTTCAAATTCATATTTTTTCAATAACTAAAGTTCACTTTGAATTCACTTTCAACTAGCACTTGAAAACTCTCCAAAGGATTGCAAAAAAATTCTTATTCATTCTTCATTGACCTGATATATATTGATGCAGGAGTGACAGTTATCATAATAAATGGATGAGCATTACAATGCCGCGATGACTGCCATGGCTTTAACGTACGAAGAAGCATCTCACTGAGCCGCCATAATGAGAGTTTGCATTTGCAATGAGTGTAGTGACCATAGCTCTTGGATTCTATTCATGTTTTCCATCAGGTAGAGTAGGCTCTTAAAATAGAATATATATAAACATATGTGTCACACATGGTCATTCTTCTTCTTTTGCCTTGCTAACGTATTTCTTTTAAATTTATAAGATTATGGCCGAAATCGGCTAGGAGTAATAGCATAACTGTTGAACGATTTGACGTTAAGTATAAATTTGAAACAGTCTCTTTAAATTTTAACTTGTGAATTTCTTCTCCTGCCACAGATTTTAAATTCATGATGACTAATATATCAATAATTACACATCATAAAAAATCATTACTTTTTATAAAACTCTTTAATTAATTTTCATCAGGCACCTCTATTTTTTACGCAGTATTTAGTATTAAAGTTTACTTTATGTAATTTGATGAATTGTTATTTAATTCTTGTTCAATATTAGATAGATAAATATTGATTATTAGATTCTTGTTCAATTTACTCACACCAACAAGTAAATTTTGTGACCAATAGATATATAGATATTAAGTATTAAACATGTATCGACTATAATATTATCCAAAAAATAAAAATAGTGTAAGAAATACCACATAACTAAAAATAAAAATATTTTCTAACTACTGCACTGTTTTTAAACTCTTTGTTATTGGTTTCAACAAATTATTTGTTAACAACGCAATTAAACAGTGTAACAGACCTAAATGGACACAAATGTAATTGATAGCCTGCAACATACATATATACATAGGCTACTTTCAAATCTTCAAAATTTAGTGGCAAAATATAATGATAAAGTAATATCTATCTTTATTTACTTAGTATAAGCATCAGTAACTCCAATAGAATTGATGTAATAATTCAATAAGGAAAAAATTTTTTGATAAGACATTTCATTGATACCTGAAACGTACATAATGACCATTTTTTTAATATTTTATTTTTTATTATTATTATTAATTTGAAGCTTTAAATTTAAATTAAATTATATAAAAAGAAGACGCAGTAATTCATTGTATAAGAAACAATTACTTCTAATTATTTATGTTTTACGTTAAGTAGTTAGTTAGTTAGCTAATTAGTATTATAAATATTTTTATAGACATATGTGTAAATATTAGAAATAATTAAATTTAGTTTAAAAATTGTTAGATGTAATTAAATCACCTTATTTTTAGTTTAATTCTAAATCACCACAACAATAAAAACTACTACATATTAAAATAACTTACCTTCAAAACTCCAAATACACACAAGATATTCACAATCACAAAACCACACGAACTCAAGACTCAAAAAACAAACTTATACAGTTTTCACACGAACTTTCGTTGGGCAGGTTGTTAGGGCGGCGCGCCCTACCCTCACAAAAGCTGGCTACGACTGAAGGCTCTAGCTACACGCACACGCGCACTGCATCCACTTATACATTTGTTTACAGCACACTGAATAAATGTCCAAACTCCAAGTTCACAACTCAAAAATTAAGTATCTGGCCCGAAGACTTCAAAAAACTAATAAAGAGTTATTCCTGATCGGTCTTTATTTATTACCATTTTCTTATTGTTATTATGAAATGTAATGTACTTTTAGGAACTTTGTATAATCACGAAACTTTTCGAACTAAAATTCGTTAAATAGTTTGTAATTAACTCCAATTCTGTACTAATTTAGTCTGTGTGGGACCCAACTAAATTTTGGTTTGCCAGTACAAATAATTGTGTGTAAATTATAGTAGTATAGTTCATCGTAGTATGTATATCTAGCTATAATATAACATGTATTTTTAAACTACGTTTTTTTAAAATATGAATCTTCGAAATAGAGGTGAAAACACTTTATCAAATGGTTACTACATACTTGCAGTTGTAAGAGCCGTATACAGCCCGTTTGTTGTAAAACATTTCTATGAACATTATCATTTAAATTGAATTAAATAAATATCTTGTGAAATTCTCATAGTTTTTTCATTGCCTAGTATTTTATGTAAGGTTACAAAAAGTTTCTATCTGATTAAGTGCAGTTTCTGGCCTGTAGCCGTCATAGTTCAAAGTAACTAATAGAAACTGGATAAAAATTGTAATCAGATGTTTTCAGAAGCTTTAGAGGCTGATAGGTACAATATTTAAGAATAAATTTGAAGAATGAAAGAAAATTTGTACGTTGTTTCTGAAGAACATTTTTATTTAGATTTTACCTTTTCTAAAAGGGTCAAATCTAATTAGTACAGTCTATGCTAATTAGATTTGACCCTTTTAGAGAAAGGTAAAATCTTTAACATTAAAACTTTCAAAGGGTTTACGTTGTGTCCAGGCTAATCTTATGGGCTATTACATGATTCGATTCTTTTTCTGTTATTGTTTTCAACCTGTAAACAGGTTTGGAAAAAATCTAAGGTCTTAATCCTGACAGCACTGGAATAATCGGCTTGTGATTTCCTTTTCTGATATTTAACGTACCCGTACTTACCCTTCTCTGCAGTTCCATCTACGTTTATCAGTACTGCATCTTCAAGTCCATATATATTCGATATTAGGAAAAAATAATGCTAAATACAAAGTTAATTATTCAATTTTATCAATTAGCTCTACTAGTGCTTGCCAGTGAAAAATAAAGCCCTTAGCTGTAGGTCCAATAAGTAAACATTATTATTTTCTTAATGAAAAACGATTCCTCATTTATCTTATCCCCTTTCACAGGGTTTGCCAAATTCATTGTGGATTAAGTATGGATTTATTTGTTCGTAAGATCAATTTCTTACACAATTGAATGGAATGAATCTCGCTCCATTGTAATCCTGACGTCTACGTTTACCTCCTGCTTATAGAAAATAAGTAAATATATTAGATTTAAGTTATTATTCATATTAGAACAGAAACTGACATTAAATTTCTAAATTCTTTTTTTTAAAGACAACGCCCGCACTGGGAATAAATCCTGTATCGTAGGCGACTTTACAAACATACAAGTAACGGACACAAAGAACACCCAGACTTAGAACAACAATTTGTGGATCACACAAAGAGTTGTCGCGCATTGAACCTACAACACTCAGCGTAGTAGAGACGACGTGGCGGCCGCTTGAACCACTAGGCCATCCGTGCAGTCATAAATTGATAATACATACGCACACTCAATAATTCCTGTTATTTTCTTCTTTACAAATTACACAATTAAAAACATTATTTATGGGTCTTTGTAACGTATTATATTAGATTACGACTGATTTTATTTATCGACGGTCGCCTGCCTATTGATTTATCCATTTTTAGAAATGTGGTCCTTTTCATAATAAACAGGGAACGATGATAAATTTGCGTAAGGAAAATAAATGCCCAGCCCGGGAAATCGTTATCTCTGTTGGGAAAACGAAGTTGAGACTGCAGTGTTTCGAAGAGGCCGGGTTCATGATCTCGGATATTCATATTGTAATTGAAGAGGCCACTAGGCTGTGGGCAAGACTTCTGAAATGATGATGGATTGTTTTTTCAAAGTTCGTTGCCATGGGAATAATCATTCTAATTTTTTTAACCTAGCTAGCAAAATTTTTAAAAATGCAAACGAGTGCAATTTAATATTTATGGTCGAAAATATCGTTTTATTTCTAAAGATCACAAATCACAAAATCTTCCTAACTTTCATTATTCCCAATATTGTTTTGGTCAGTTATTAGTTCAACCAGTTTTACCTTAACATCAGCTTTTCGACGGAGCGACAGACATCAGATCTCCGTGACCCTGAGTGGGCACGGAATTTGAAGGGTAAAGTAGTTGTCAGTATATATGGTGGAGCCAGCATCGTGACGAGACGGCTGTATACGGGTGTTGTCCGGTCAATGGTACGGTACGGTGCACCGGTATCGGCGGCAGTTCTGACAACCTAGAATAAGACTCGCCTCTGGCGCCCTCAGAGGAAATTGACGGTTAGAGGCATACACGGTCACCGCACCGTGTCGACGGAGGTAACATGCACCTTGGCAGGAACTTCCCCATGGAATTTGGAGGCGGATGTACTCGCCGACGTTTACCGGCTGAATTGCAGGCGGGTAGCAGCATACCCCGCCCGAAGATGAGAGAAGAAAAAAAGAAGAAAAGTCGCATACCGTGTGGTTTTAGTTGGTTCGATTTCAACATACCACCCCGCTGTGAACCCCAGTGGGATGACGGCCTGAGGGGATCTCCACACTTTAAAAAAAAAAGAAAAATTGTCAGTATATTTGACTGCGCTGACTCCCAATAACGATGGTCATAGATGTTAATCACAATCAGGAACGACGACTTAACATGCTCATAGAGGCATGGGCATGAAATAAACTCTCATACTCTCTCCTTCTTAATAAATTTACAAATAACCATGAGCAACAGTGATCATCTACTACTACTGTTGTTTAAATATATGTAGCTTAATCTCTGTGACAGATGGCTACAGAGCCGACGATGTAACCTTGATCAAGATATTTTATTGTTTATGAACTATATTTTCATTCTTTACGAACCTGTTTTATCACAAACGAAGTACAAAATTTACACCGATAATGTACATAGTAAGTTCTAAAACGACACTAGTAGCAACTGTAGCAGATATTAAGCCATATTTTAAGAAAAACAGTTATTTCTATATTAATTTGCTCTCAAGTATATAAAAATCTAGAAATATGCCTCAAACTAAACGACAATTCTAAAGTAGATGTTTTTAAAGGTTTATATGACCTAATCAAAGGGAGAACTGCGACGTGGTCTTAGTACTTAAGCATCTTCATTAGATACTATTTAGACATTGTATTATTGGTCTTAATTAGCAATCATAGATAAATATCGATCCACCTTCAAAGGAAAGTTAAATTGTCGTTAAGACAAAGTGAAATTCAACATAACCCTCACATATTTTGATATTCAATTAAATTAACGATCACCAATGTTCAATAACATTATTAGCGGATTAATTAACACAAAATTATTTTAGATATGTAATGAATATAATTAAGAGTTAAGTTTGGATTAATTGTAGTACTGGCAATGATTAATTTTTCTGAGGAAAATTGTGATAGCACGTAATCATTAATCGCGTTTAGATTCTTTTTTCCACCGAACAATCAGGCAATACAGAGATAATGTTTAATAGCTATTATAGGTGTGTTAATTCTCGGAAGACATCATCACCAACAGCCTTTAGTAGCCTACTGGCTTGCTTTTCATTAGAAAGACGGTTTTGGACCACTACCACACCGGTAAGACATGTTTTGTTTGACAATTGGTATTCCTATACCAGAGACTTCGAATCGATCCGTGACAAAACAGAAGGAAAACTTGAGACGAACCCTTTTACTCTAGGTTTCCTTCTGTTTTGCAGTGCTATTATTGGCGCCCCCGTGTAACGTTGCATTATCAATCTCGCCGCCAAATCTAGTCGCCAGTAGTTGATAATGTATCAATGATGATGATGATGTACTCCTGAGCGATTACAACCACAGCAACCAGTCTCAACGGAGGCCAACTCGGAGGTCCTATTACAGTACACAAGTGAGTACTTAAACACAAGAGTATTCTCTGTTCCCTCACTCTAACAGTCCGATAAGACTGTCATCCGCCACGACCGAGAAGAATTCATGCGCAGTACCGACGACTTTACGTGCTCTTTGAGGCACGGGGGTGGTTAAGACCTCCAACTCTCAAACTCCAGGCTGTCATTAAGTATTTTTGTAACCAAGTACACTCAATAACACTTTTTGACCCGGTAATCGAACTCGAGATCTGTTACTCGGCAGTCAGTATATAAAATATGCTAATCGCTAGACGAACCAGGTAATTTCTTCATAATGCATTTTGATAAGTAACACCATCTAAGCTGCAAATTTTCCCGACCTCGAGACTATGCTCTGAATGATCAATTCGCGTGTTAACTTATGTACGTAAATATAAACCATGTACTTAGGTCCAATATTAAATGGAAATTTTTTCACAGCGTTATTCATGGTATTAAACGTAATAATTTACAAGGTATCATCACTTTACACAAGAAAATAAATACATGTGACTTTAAATGCAAATCTGAAATACAAAAACAAAAAAATATTTTTATCAAACTCAAACTTTGTTTACCAAACTCTACTCAAATTTCTGCAATGTTTTTGTTCAGTATTTAATTACGATAAAATTAACATACTAAACGGCTTTTTTGAGATCTGCTATTTATATATATTGATTTCTGCTAATCTGCCTCTGCTCTCTCTGATGAAAAGTACGAATAGTATCCAAAAGTCGTGATCTCCATAGTCATTGCGAGTGCAGACAATGCAGTATGCACGCCCAGGCATGATGGTCATCGTGGCAGTATACGGCTCATACACTTACCACGATGACTGTCATTCTTGCATCAATGAGCCTCCAGTTGCGCAATTATCAACGAAGCACAACAGCACGGAAGCTGTTGCTGGTCTTTGGAGGTTACAGAGGTCTACTGAGAGAGGGTAGTACTGCCTTGGTGCGAGCTGGTCCGTTCGTGCTGTAATTAGCGTGGCTCTACTACCTTATACCTACTTTCTTTACAAAGGTGTTTACAATAGACGTAATTTTTGATACATCGTTAAATCTGAAACCATAATTGAGAGCTATGTTTTCATTAAAGTACAAAATTGCGTGTAAAAACTGATTATGTATATGTACATACTGCTTATGTATTACACCGATCAAGAGGTCTCGGATTCGATTCCTAGGTCGGGTCAAAAAGTATTATTGAGTTTTTTTGTTACAGTGTGGAGGGAACGGGTGTCATATCCCTCCGACACAAAGGGAGGATCGACTAGGTGAGGTGATCGAGCCTGGCGGGCCACGGCCCAACGGTTGATGTTGGGATGTTGTATATATGTTAATTGCCACGCGAATCTCTGTTTCACGATACAGGATGGTAGTTGCTCAGTAGTTCACCATACTACGTAGTTCAATGTATCTTCGCTAGATGGCGCTATTGTATATTTTTGTTTGTGGTGTAATGTCGAAGCCGCCACATCACTCCACTCCAAGACCGGAGGTCGATATACTGATGAATCAGCGGTTTATACTCTGTTGTGGAGCGCGCCAGTACCAGGAGTAAGTAGTTCCAGTGAGACAGAACTTAGTGCTGCAAGTTCCAGTGAGTGGGGGCTAAAGCCCGTAGATCTCAGCCCGTGCTGTGGTGAAATCCTCAGTGAGTCGGGGCGGTTGCTGCGTAGTGGCTGGTTGCTAAGCGGAAGAGAAATGCTCTGCTTACATGGACCGACCGTAGGTGTAGGTAGGTAGGACCGTAGGTAAATAGACGCTGACGAGGCCGTAGGGTAACCAGACTAGAGCAGGTGCTTCCTGCGTGTGGTATTCCTGTTGAGGCCGAAGTTGCTGGCTGGCTGAGACTTGATTACTTTTTGATTTTGATTATTTGAAGGCTGCTTCCAATCACGTCGGGGTCACCGTTGTGGAGGGAACGGGTCTCATGTCCCTCCGACACAAAGGGAGACTCCTCCAACCAGATGAGATGATCTTTCATGAGTTCATCACACTGCGTAGTTCAATGTATCTTCGCTAGATGGCGCTGTTGTATATTTTTATTTGTGTTGTAATGTGGAAGTCATCACAACAAAAACAATTAATAACGACCCGGATTTAGGAAGTTTTAACCCCGATGCCTCGGAGAACACGTAAAGCCGTCTGATTTCTCTCTGGTCATGTTCAATAACCGTTCCAACTGATTGTGAGGGTGACGGAATAGAACGTTTAGGATTCATGCAAAAAAAACAACATGAATATTCAATAAAACGTTATTATTTTCAAGTGTAGTATTTTACATTAAAATAGAAACTATAAATATGCATGCTGTATATGTAAATATTTGAAATCCAAGAGAAAATCTTAAACCGTTAATATTTTCATGAAAACCAAGTGCATCTGTTGAAGTTTAGATTGCGTACTTTGTTGAAGTAGTAAGTTCGCACGTTTTCCTGAAAATAAATTTTGCATACTCTAAACTTTATGTTTACTAGCTATTGCTCGTGGCTACGCTTGTCTTTCTTATTTTCTGTTGCTTGGGTACATTGAAAATGATGAATCTTCATACAAACGTTCATATCCTATTATACTCACATAGCTTTATATGTAGCAGTATGTGATATAAGAAACATCACCAGCCAAAATTTTAAGACCCTTTATTATTTTTTTATTTAATCTTTACATCATTGTATCAGTTAGCCAGCCTGTCTTATAACTTCATATGCAAGACATATATCATGAATGAGCTTACCCAATTTCCTTACATATTACAAATGTTCTTCATATGCTAAAATCTTGAAGAAAAAAAAAATTCAAAATATACGTACATAAATATATAAATAAATTAGCCTAGTAAAGTTAAGGAAAACTCAAAACAAACCTGTATCAACTCAGTGATATAAAGTTTTACGTGGTGACGAATTCAGAAAACGGAGTGCACCACCCTTCTCATCCCATGGGTGTCGTACGAGGTGGCTAAGGGTGCAAAGTACGCAGGACAATATTTTTTTTTTTTTTTTTTTTTAAAGACACCGCCCGCATTAGGAATAAATCCTGTGTCGCGGGAGACTTTACAAACATACAAGAAACGGACACAAAGAACACCCAGACTCAGAACAACAATTTGTGGATCACACAAAGTGTTGTTCCATGTAGGATTTGAACCCACAACACAGCGAAGCGGAGAGCGGCGTGGCGGCCACTTAAACCACTAGGCCAATCGTGCAGTCAAATATCATTGCGAAAAGAAACAAAACTTGAAAGAAACTCATCTGACCAGCGTGGTATAGCAGGCCAAAACCTCCTTACTAAGGAGAGGCCTATGTACATATGTGGACAATTAAAAGATGTTATTGATGATTGTAATGATAAAGTAATAAATTCCGTCAAAGGGGCTGTGAAACTAGAATGAGAGGACCATTAACATATAGTAGACACACCAGGCGCCAAATAAAAATAATATATTCCTGCCTATCTATTGCAAAGATGTTAGTGAAATGATATTATTATTAACATGCAATGCTTGTTGAAACTATGTCAAGTTAGGGAGTTGACCTTGTACAAAATACTAGTCACAACTCATTATATTTTGATAAACGTGAACAAAACACGCAAATACCAGTTGAAGTTAACACTGAAAACTTATTTTTTATTTATTTTGTCTGTGTTTATTATTTTTATAATTTTTTCTGACGTAATAGTTTTTTGTTTTAAATTAACAAATGATATTTGCATAAGCAGTGATGTTTCGAAAAACACTACAATTTTCATTCTTTCATTTTTGCTTGGAATAGAAAAATCTTGTTATGGTGTAATCTTTTAGTTGTGTTCGTAATTACGTGTTTGTAATCAGATTTCCTAGTTTATAAATTATATTATAATAACTTTTATATACATTTACACTAACAGATAATATATCATTACTATTTATTACAGTTAAGAGATAAAGGTCGATGCAACGTTCACTCGAGTGTGACGTCACAGCGATCGGTTGCAGTGCACTCCTGAAGAATGAGATGCGCTCACCAGTCGGATTTCACACTCAACATGAAGTTACCACCGCTTGTGCTTTTGCTTCTTTGTTCTATTCAATATTTTAATATCTTTCATGTATCAGTATAAGTCTATAATTTCCTATTTCTCCTTCTGTGTTTACTTTGTGCTTATGGAAATTTTCATATCACTTACTAATATTTTACTCCGTGTTCTAACTGACATTTGAACTTTCTTTCTTCTCCTCGACCACCATTTTCTACATTTATTTTATAGTGAAATGGTTATTACATTGACAGATAGAAAAGGAAACCTGAAAGAAATTATAGATCAAATGAAAAGCTATGTGTATGTGTATATACTCGTATAACATTTGACAACTCACCTACAATTTGACAGCCACCTTTAAAACCGGTTTCATTAATAGCAGTACTAGTACAGTAATAACAGCATAAAGTAGCACACGCTTTCTCAGCTTTCTGTAACACATTCTTGCCTTTTTCAAATCGTTCTCACAGATTGCAAGTAAGCGAAAGACAAGATGTTACACAACAATGAATATATAAGGTGATTTCAGTACAAAGCGGGCGAGTCGATCAGGGCGGACAACTTAACTCACACTCAAGTGTCAGCATCTGTGCTATCGTGTTTCATTGGTGAGTGCGAGACCAGAGGCCCATTGATGTAGGGGAACAGACACTGTCACGATTACTGTCATGCCTTTCATATACGTCCCCAAGCGGAGTGTGAAAAAACATCTCACTTGACCTGTTTAATGTACTACCATAATACGTTGTTTGCATACGCAATGATTATGGTCAGCAGTACTCTTGGATTCTATTCCTGCTTTTCATCAGGCAGAGTCACTTTGACATGGTCTTAAAATAAAAGAAATAAATAAATATTGATTAAGGGAGTTGCTAAGGAGTAAGGAGTAAGGAGTGGCCTGTATCCAGCCGTAGACTATAAAAGGTTATTGATAGAAAGAGAATTGAAAGAGTATCCAAATTTAATTATAAATGTGACTGACCATCATTAAAATAAGTATTTCAAATTGTTAAAATTTAAACTATGCGTCTAAAACTTTATTGATACTTAAAAAACTTTTGTAGATAGTAAACAGAAGAAAGTTAATTTCAATGTTAGTGCAGTTGCAGCAAAAATTACGAGTTTGCCAAATGGCGCGGCTAATCTACGTTAACTTTTTTACAATTTTGCAATCTGTTATACTATCGGTATAAGATAAAAACTCGAATATATTTTAACTATTCTCTTACCTGATTAACTACAAAGCATCTCAGAAAAATTCAATAACAATTTCTTTGATCTGGAGTTTTTCTCCTCAGGTTTACCATCAAACATAAGATCAATGTTATGTCAAGGCGTCAATATGACATCGTTACTCTTAAATTGTTATAGATCCTTATTGATCAAGATGCGAACTATTTTATACAAGTACTTAGTTGTAAATACTCTTATTTTCATACACAGTGACAATCTATAATTCTGAATAATTGTATGGATTTACCAATATATAATTTATGTTTTTTTACCGTGTAAACATTTCTGGAAATGTAAAATTTGGCCGGTGTCAGTCGGCATAAGTGGAAAATGTTCTGCTCGTTGACCATAATGTTGTCCTTACCCCTGGTTTCTACTAAAAGCTCATTAGTAAATAGAGCATCACGAAACTTAGTTAATCATTATCTTACCGAGAGTGAATCAATCGCAATTTCTCTCTACGTTTTACGTTTCAATGCGTTTCATTTTCACTTGTGAGTATTTTATACTTAAATATTGTTAAAGAAAACATTAAATAAATGTTCCAATTCATAAGGTATAGTAGTAATAATGATCTAAGCAGGTACCGATTGAATGTTTGGTTAGATTTCAGATTGAATTTATCACATCATCATCAACAACCTTTAACAGTCCACTACTGGATATAGGCCTCTCTGTGACTAGGAAGTTTTAGGTTACTATACCACGATGGTCAGATGGGTTGGTATCGAATTTGTTTCAAGTTTATCTTCTCTGTGTAGTGATGCTGATCTGCGTAGTTTGCGCTCTTAGTCACCTCTTCTGATATCCACGGTATTTATCGCTGAATAAAACGTGTAACTAACATACTTCAAATATCGTTACATTATTATTTTGTACGTAGGAGTATATTTATGTGTAATACGTTTATTTGTATTATTATTTTTTATTTTGAGACTTTCCTTCGGCAGTGAACGGCACTACGGTGAAGCGAAGCATATGGGCATATAGAAGTTGACCAGACAATTGATAAAGAATTTTCAGCGACTGAGGTTTTACTAGCTACTAATACATAGAACTCTCGAGCTTACGTTGTATAGTTTATTACGAAAGTGAGAAACGTGATTATATTAGCGCAGTCAAAATATGAATCGTATGCAAAAGTTTTCAAGACTCTCAAGTTTATCGAAATGCGTTCAGTGAGGTCAAGATAGCTGACGTCTGCATGTGTGTTATTGACTTCTGTTTGGAGGTATCCTACATTTTATTTACCAATTCACAATCTCCACTCAAGGACACATTTGTTTCATCGACCTTATGTGCTCCGGCAGATGCAGTCAGCCAATTGCTACTTTATTATACCTATCTTGCCAGCTAAATCAGTAGCCTTGGTTTTTTATACTCAAGTTTAAAGAATCGTGTTCTATAATATGACTGAATACACTTCAGGTTTTCTCCAATGATCTTATTACGAATTTCATCGTTCAAAGAAACTCCATGCAGTAGGTACAAACATAACATACTCGTAATAGTCTTAATGACGTTATTTTGCCCAAACGTGTCAATACTAAAAGCGACATTGTTACCACGTTCTCTCTTCACTCCTAATGACAAAGTTACATGAAGGAGTTTAGTTTCAAACTGCGGTGTAAAGTTTCTAACAATGTTTCATCCAACATATTTTAATATCTTGTTACAGTGACGACAAAGTAAGCAGAGGAAGCCTTGATGAGGAGTTTTAATGGCAAGAAGGAAAAATTAGTTTTTACTATTGTTTTAAATTTTCACTTACCTACTTTACTTTAGTCCGTTTAGTATCCTAAGTAACAAAATGATTGATATTCTTTTAAACAATTACTGGCTACTTTGTATTATTAAACTAAATGTTTGCTTTCAGATTTTTGATACCGGTTGGAGACTCCTGCTCTATCTTGGGTTTCTGTTGACTGTCGTCAGAAATGCAATTCTGTCGTAAAGCTAAGAAAGTGTTAAAATTTTCTATATTATCTAGATAAACACACGATGGCCATAAAATTATTAATTTTACCCTCTAAACGATAACTTTTAATAAAACTTTACATTTTTATTGCGATTGCTGTACGTCACACGTAAAAACTTTCCACAATATTATCAAAATTTTACGGGCACCTGCACCCGGCACCAGAAATACTACGGACCACTCTGCTATCGCTTTAATTACAGGATTTTTGTTATTTTTAGAGATAGGGAAACGCAATTGTTTGATTTAAAAAAATTTACTTTCCTGGGCGCTTTTGTCTTTTGTTGAGCTTCTTTGACTGAGGAAAGTGTTATTCCTGGTTTGTTTTGAGGAAGTTGAGTGCTTTCCGGCGTAAGTTTGTATTAAATGATAGTTATAAACTAAATATATCATAAGATGACTTAAGCAAGAGTTTTATTAAAAGAGAGGGACATTTTTACTAACCTTGTCATGCCTTTATCATGATGATTGAGAGAAACAATTGAGATTCATAGAATAGTCTGATGACTATTGACTGCGCTAATATAATCACGTTTCTCACTTTCGTAATAAGCTCAAGTGGCTTCCAATCTGATTTCACCGGAATACTCATATCTTTAGCTTTCTGAAAGTTATCATTTAAATGCCTAAAGTCTTCTGAAAACCTGTGATTGGGCATACTAAAACATTCTACAAATTTTTTAACTAACTCATTTACTATAGAAGCTGTACGTTTATGGAATGCCTTAACGACGTCTATCAGACGTGCCCAGTCTGTTACCACGCTCAAAGCTAAGTTGTTAGAGCATTATCTGTCTCTCAAAGTGGGAAATTAACGTATGTATGTAAGTAGTTTATTATAACTGCATGTATTTATGATATTTTCTTTAATTTTCTTTTAATGTATACTTCGTAAATTTATTTATTAGATTAGTAGGATTATGTAAGATAAATATAAAGGTGCTATAGCTAAAGACCTTATTTATTACTCGAACTTTTACTCGTATATACCTAGCACCAGCTCATAAATTAAATAAGACCATCTAAAGGTTGCCTGGAAGAAATTCTAATCAGCGATAAGACCACCCTTCGTACATCACAATTATTGTTAGTTTTATTACTATATAGTGTTTGTTAACGTCAATCATCAACAGCCTTTTACAATCCACTGCTGGATGTAGGCCTCTCCTTAGCAAGGAGGTTTTGGCCCACTATATCACGCTGGCCAAACAGGTTGGAATAGGGTTTGTTTCAAGTTTTCCTTCTCTTTGTAATGGTGTTATCTTGTATACTTTTCCCTTAGTCGCCTTTTACGACACCCATGGGATGAATAGGGTTGGTAACACTATGTATTTTTATTCCATCAGCACACGTACACTGGTTTGTTAACCCTGGTGTGCAAATAAGTTATATCTATCTCTATCTATAAGTGTATTCATAAGCTCAGCTTCATCTTTGAGATTTTTCATTTATTTGAGCGAGAATTTGAATTGTGATTGCTTTCGAAAGTTTCGAAATCTTAATATGGAAATAAATTCGAAATTTTCCATGTTTCAGTTATAGATTTTCTAAGTTTGTTTTTGACTAGACTAGAGATAAATATTTAGCTAAATTAAATAGAAATATTTACTTAGATTAGATATTTAACGGAGTAATAATACAAATTTCTTAAGAAATTGCTTTAATATTGAATATTTTATTTGGATAACGATTTTATTTAGAAATGAAAGGGTAAAAAGACAGCTAGCTAGATGAATTTTAATTAAGACTTAAACATAAATGGTTCATTATTACGAGCAATGATAAATATAAGTTTATGTTAAAGTATCAAAGTCTTGAGGTCTTAAATCCAGTTACCAGAATTATAATCTCATTTAAAATATTTGTTAACTTGTCTTCATAGAAGTATATTGTTCTAATCTATACATTTATGCATTGATTGAAGAGATCTTTCCAATCACGAAATGGACATAAACGACCTCTTCGATCTTCTGTGATCTTAAATCCGTTTCGAATCTGATACTCGTAATTTGTTTTTTTTTTCTTTTTTCTATATTAAGATCCTGCCAAAGTGACTCTACTCTGCCTGATGGAAAGCATGAATAGAATCCAAGAGTTGTGGTTACCATACTTATTGCAAATGCAGACAATACAGTATGGTGACCCAGACTATAGCAGCCTAGTAAGATTCTTTTTCAGACCCTGCTTGGGTATAAAGGCGTGACAGTCATCGTGACAGTGTGAAGCTTACACAGTTACCACGATAACGGTCACCCCTGCATCAATGGGCCTCCGGTCTTACGCTCACCAAAGAAACATGACAACACGGATGCTGGCGCTTTAGATTGATTTTCTGTGGCAGAGTAGTATTGCCCCGGTCAAACCGGCCCGCTCGTGCTGAAATCAGTGTGGTTCTACTACCTAGCGCGGATTTATTACTTCAATTTTTTAAAGTATTTAAGTATTTATTTCGTCTAGAAAGTTACACATATGTTGCAATAACATGCTAGGCGTAGCCTGTATCGTGGTTATCAGTGAATGCGATTGTTTTATGCCTTAGTAACTCCTATTATAAAGGATTTAAAGTTGACGAAACTCTACAGATGTATGTAAATGTGTATGTGTTGATGTAGGTGTGTATGTGTGTGTATGTATGTTTAGACCCTACCTAACGTTTTACAACAAACTATAAGCTATAGAAGTTTTTTCGTGTCACAGTGATTTCATTTGAATGGAAAAGGTTGATCTTTAAAATGAACTTTACGTATATGGCAATGTCTAAGATCACATTTATTGGTCAATTTGTTGTACAGAGAGGAGAATCTATATTTTGAAATCTCTTGGCGAATGTTGTCTACCATTTCACGATATCCCTATCGTGAAAATCCTCAAAATCCTTATCATCACGTTGTAATTAATGTAATTCAGGATCTATTTGTGTGTGCTAGTGCCTGTCTTTAATTTGTATAATAACCGTATCCTCAGTAGCCCATTAGCTTTATAGAGTTCAACTGCTGCAAATTTCATTGGTTTTTACGCATGACTTTAATCATTGATCTTTGTATGATCTCCAGCTATATCAAATGCGATGTTGCTGAACCTCCTCAGACGCTTATATATATCTTTAGGATCAATTGGCATAATGAATTTTTTAGAAAAAGCCTGATACTAGAAATGTTATTCACTTTTATAAACACGAAAATTAGTTTTCTGCATCTCGCTGAAAGGGTAGCCATATCTTCATTAAAAGTTAGTTTATCATCATTGATTACCCCAAGATATTTAAGGAATTCACTTCTTAGCACTTCATTATAGTCGCAGCCGATGTCAGCATTATGTTGTTAGCCACACGAATGAATTTTAAGAATTGGACTCGATCGAAGAAGAGTTGTTGAAGGAGATCTCTCGCTACCGGCCGTCATACGCTCCATGGCCGGTAGCGACAGTTCTTTCACCGCAGTCGTAGCCTTCTGTGAAGACATAATTTCGTGGAAGGAGGCAGCGGAGAGAGCACATGAGGACGATATCCACTCGGACCCAATTCGCGCATACCAGCCGCCTTGAGTGTGGCCGCAGGTGGACGGGACGGGTTTTCTAGTAGTCCCTGAGTCGTCCATAGTCCACGGACAGATCCATGGTCGTATAAAATTCACAGTGAACTTTCGAAAACATTTTCTTGATATAATTATGCATGCCGAGTCACAGTAACTTTTTCAATTTGAACAGCTCGTATAATTAATAAATTTCATTCCTACAAGCTTAATAAATAGACGGCATCTTATTCTGTAAGGACTACAATATCTAATAAAAGTATCTCACTCGGAGTTAACTATAGTGGAGACGGAACTTGAAACGAAGACGTACTACCCTCGACAATGCAATTCACGAGCCACTAGTGTCACTACATTACGACAAGAGTATTTGAAAGTGCCAACCGTAGTCGATGATACCACTTAAAGAGTATGGTATAATATGAATACGTACAAAATTATTAGGCTAGACTAGGTATCAATATTATTAATGCAAGTAATCTGACACAGTGGCGTTCTAGGGCAAGTTCCGTATGACAGTACGACGAAAGTATGGCAATTCACCTTTTTTCCTTCATCCGGTTTGAAAAGAATTTACTTTTTCTCAAAAAAAATCAGCTGACACCATTTTTCAACTTCTGCCAAGTGTAATTACCTTCTCTATATCTCTGGTTTTAATAGTGCAGTTCCTTTTGAACTAAAACTTTTCTATTCGAGTTTTTACTTATATAAATTCATTGAGTTAAAGAGACGCTACAAATTAACACTGAACTGAAACTTAATAATATCTAGTCTAGACTACTTTCCAAAATTAAGGTCAGAACAAGAGAGGACAAAAATTATTTTTAACTTTTTATATTAATCAGTTTGGGTAATAATCTTTGACAATGTTAAGCCTACGCTAACTTGAAGGGTAGTTGAATAATTTACAAATCTCTTTATTCTAAAATAAAACGTATTTCATCAACGGAAAGACCAACAGACGGTTACTAGGCTTTTGCCTTAATATGTCTACTTAGCTCGTCACTCAGTTCCTTCGAATACATTTCCATAATTCACAAATTTAACTCTTAAAACGTCGAATCTCGTGCCATTGTGCAAAAGGGACAAAATTGAAATATCCAGTAAGCTGTCTCTACGGTACGAGGGGCTGACGAAAGGGTTCCCTAAAAATAACAAACAATCTACTTACAAATGTCTTTGGTATTTTTGGGAAGACGAAAAACGATTGAGGTTTGCTTAGGAGACGGAATAATAAATTCACGGGATTAAGATTGAATTAAACCTTAGACAGAACTGGTATTAAAATACTTCAGAAGAGCTCTAATGACCATAATGATTAGAACATACATATGATAATCAGAGATCTTCTTAGTGTGGAAGTACTTACCCATTTAAACAGTTACCATACCATATTGATTGTAGAAAAAAAAATGTAAGTTGACAAATATTCGGAACATAGTGTAAAAAATCCTACACTTAATTTATTGACTAACTTTTAACGTAAATGTCGGACATTTCCGTAACAACCTTTTATAAGTTCTCCTGTAAGGAATCTCTGTTCATTAATTGTGCTTGTAAAGTCTCTACGCCACGGACATTCCAGTAGTTCGGGGAAAAAGAGCCTGAAAATTCAATTAAATATCGTCTCCAACTTGATGGATTAATTACGACATCAGTTATTATTAGCTAAATTCGTTTTGCGTCAAAGAAGTTCGGATTTTAAATTAAGCATAATTGAATAAAACGTGAGGATTCTGCTAATGTCATTTAAAATTTTTGGAGAATCGATTACAGAAGTTTGTTTTTCAGATTGTGTAAATATTTCAGTTATCAAATACTTATATCTGAAGGGGTTTTACCTTTTGTTGGTTTAATTTTATTTCACTTATTTAATTTAATTTAAAAAAAAAACGACCTCTGACCTTTGTTTTCAATTTTGTGCTTAGAAATTTTATAAGTTTTATTTAATACTAGCGGCCCGTCCCGGCTTCGCACGGGTGGACAAAAACGGAGTTACTGTGGCATAACTGTAATAGTTAGACATATGGGATCGCGGACATTTTTATAGATATCACGATTGGTAGTACATCACTTTGCTATAACATCAATAATTTGCACAACATGCGCGATATAAGGATTCTTTTGGTACTTTTTTCACACTTCGGGTTACAACGTCGAAATTTTCCCGCGGATCCCTATTTTTTTTTGTATTAAATTTAGTTGTCCGTACGGCGTAGCACGGGTGGACATTTGTTAATTAAAAGAGTGTAAACTATCTTTACGCATCATTGAAAAATATATTTCATCATCATCATGTCAGCCACGATGCGTTCACTGCTGGACATAAGCCTTCTCCATTGACTTTCATGAACTTCGACGGAATATTGCCACCTTCAATCCCAAATAGTCCCCAAGTATTGTTGGTTAATGAATTGGCTCAAACTATTAACAGCCTAGATACTACATATCTATCTATTATAAATAACTTAGTATAAGGTTTTCTATCTATACTAATATTATAAAGAGGAAAATTTTTCCTCTTTATAATATAGACTACCGTTCATTAAAACAAATAGCTTGGATTAGGACTAAAGTTAGCAGCATATATAATATGTTTTATGCCCATTACTAAAATTACTTGAAATGTCATCGCATTATGTCATAGTCAAATCTCCATTTTATTTTCGTTGACACAAAATAACTCGACACGGTGATTTTCACTGATCACTTCCCAATAGACTAAAGCAGTAGAACTAACTAAAGAATCTTAAGTTAATCCGACAGAAAATAACAATTCCATTAGTCTTCCCTTCTTCAATAAAAAGTTAAGTGCAGTCTACCATCTTTACCCACTTGCATCAGATAGGGATAAAACTTTCCCCACAAGACATTTTTGATTTATGTCTCAAAGATAAGAGTCTCATCAATTAGAGCCCTCCAAATTATATAAGAGATAAATTTGAAATAAGTAGACTGAGAAGAAATGATATACCTCAGAATTAAAAATAATTTAGATATATTAGGAAAGCTAAACCACTCATTTCTGAAATAATCCATTGGATTGATGAAACTCATTTTGTATTTGATGGCTCAGTTCTTGAAAACGATTCAAGGCTTTTTAACATGACGCTATGGCGCTTAAAACACTTGTAAGACTGCAAAGTACATTAAATTTTTGTTTTTGTTGGCATTTGACACTATATGAATTTTATTAATTATTTTTTCTCTTGTATTTGACGTTTAATTGATCCTATTATTTTTTACTTATTTCCTAATGAACCTATGACTGCCTGAAGGATGAATGAATAATTAATTTATATTTTATCCTTTATTTTACATATTTTTATTGTAGTGTCATGTTTATTACGATTGTTTAAATTTAAAATACTGAAGTTGTGATTCATATTGTGATTGAAATTATTCTCTGTAATTATTTATATCATATAAAAATATTCGCATGCAATATAAAAATATATTCAGAAAAAAGAAATAAGAAATTTAGATGGCAATATTCCAAAAGATAATATGACAAATAACATTGATAATAAAGAGAGCAGCTGCCATTTTAACATTAATGGTAATAAGATTTAAAATTTAAAATAAACTGGGCAAGCTGGTACGTTAACAAATACCTTTTTAAAATTCATAGACTAAAACAAAGCTACCTGACTTTAATAATGGCCAGCATCACATGTTTCATTAATAAGGGCACAAGTCATATGAAATTTAATTTATTTGCCGCCACGTACAGATAAAGTAAGTACTGCCTAAATATTTTTAATCTAAACGTACACACATCCGTTACGGGCAAAACTAGTTTTGTGTATCAATATCGTAAGAATGAACACAGCAATGGAATGTAGCAGAAATGACACCATAAAAAAAGCGAACAGCAACTCAAGTTTACAAGTGTTTAACCACCATTTGAGTTCTCTTTCTCAGGGGCTTATGTTCCAGTTACTACTTATTCGGTGAGAATCAATGAAAGAATGTGAGACCGGAGGCCCCTTGATGCAGGGGTGACAGTTGTCGTGGTAAGTATGTGCAATACAATGCTACGATGAATGTCATGCCTTTTACGTCCCCAAGTAAGGCGTAAAAAGCATTTTAATAGGCCGCCATAGTGTGGATCACTTTGGCAGGCTCTTAAAATAAAAACTAATAAAATTTAACTACCTCTCTCTCTCTCTCTCTCTACTCTCTAACTCTCTCCAACTACCTTATGCATGTATCCACATTTCATCTTCCTAAGCCTTATCATTTCTAAGATTATTTGAGGGTTACAAGTTGTACCGCTTTTATTTGAATATCAGTTTTTCCATGGAGCGACTGCCATAGAACCTTCGCGATCATGAGGATGGACTGAAGGTTGAACTGGTCGTCAACATATTTGAGCGCACTCATTTTTCAATAATGATTGTTATAGATATTCAATCACATCCAGGAATGACGCCTTGACATGTTCACCGATGTGAAACATAGCTAACTTCCATGTTCCAGACGGTTATTAAGAATTAATGTAATCCGAGACCTTTCGTTCGGTAGGCGAATGTGCTAATTGCAAGACCAACGAGGCAGTCGATAAAAATAAAATGCGTTGACAGGCAGACTATTCCAAACTGACTTTACACAATATGTGTGAAGTACACTCGTAACGTATTGTCCGTGAGGTGACGGATTAAGAATACATAGTGTTACCACCCCTATTGATCCCGTGTGTGTCGTAAGAGGCCACTAAGTGAAGAAATTATTCAGGAAAATATAATATCATTACAAAGAGAAGGAAAATTTGAAACAAACCCTATTCCAGTACTTCTGGCCAGCGTGTTATAGTAGGCCTTCTTGCTGAGGAGAGGCCTACGTCCAGCTGTGGACTGTAAAAAGCTGTTGATGATGATACATGTAACATTTTAATTGTCCACTCTAATGTAAGTTTGTAGCTCAAGATATTATAATGAAGTTATTTACTTTTGAAATATTTTTTTTACAAGTGTTAATTTACCACAGTGCAGAAGATTATATACCGATTAAAATACATATGATTAAAATAAAAGTATTGTATGAATTTTACGTACATAGTTATAGGTTTGACTCGGCGTTGATTCTAGAGGGGACCTGAAATAGTATGGTCCGGATCCCCTTCAGAGAAGGACACCTGAGACCAGTCGCCGGGGTGGTTTTTAGTGGAAACACCACATACTCCTGGCTCCTGCGTCCCCGAGATCCGAAAGGATTTTCCATATTAGTATGTTAAATAATACCATTGACTGAGCGTTTTATATATTTCAGGTAGTAAATTTTAAACCTGATCTCCTTGAGACATATTATTACAATTGTCTTAACTAGTCTCAGGTTTGAAGAGTTTTATGAAATGATATTTGAATTGAAGATCATAACAACCAAATCCGGTGACAAAATAGTAAATAATATAATAACATAATGTAATATCCGTAATTCAGGCATGAAACAACATTAAACTTCCATACTTAGGGTTGTTATTATCCGCAAGGTGGTGACGTGCCCATGTGCCGTACATCACCTAAATAGAGAGTTTATCCGCAGATGCTGCCCGCGTTAGCGGACAGGCGCTAGGAGGGATCTGAATGTCGTAATAACAGCTGTTCCCGGGTCCCTCCTATGTCAAGCGCAGAGTGGCACACCGTGTGGTTTTAGTCGGTCCGACGCTGACACACCACCCCACCGTAAACCCCGATGGGGTTAAGGCCCAAGGGGGATTCCACACGTTAAAAAAAAGGGCCTTATAAAAGCCATTCATAATAATATGAATTTTTTGTAAAAAAAAACAACCATACGTGTTTAGCCCGGCCTAAAATCAAACCCAAGACCAGATTGGAAGTCACATACCTTAAACGCTAGACCAACGAACCATATTATAGCACAGAATACTACAAGCGTTAGTTTTTATTTGGAAAATAAATAACTACAAAAAAACTAAATTTGTTACATATTATATGTAACAATTTGTTGACTTACCCAGCGATCATGTATTTCAATGTTTACAACCGTAAACTCATAAATTTTAATTTGTAAGTGAGCAGAAATCACGTTCTGTGTAGTGGTACATTGATCAGTAGTTTTGTTTACTATTTTGAGCATAACAAAACCTCAACTTTACCTTTTTGTATATTACCGGACCGGAGTAGACTGGAGGCTCATTGATGCAAGGGTGACAGTTATCGTGGTAACTGTGTAAGCCTGATACTGTCACGATGACTGTCATGCCTTTTACGTCCCCATGGTGTGAAAAAGCATCTCACAAGGCCGCCATAGTGTGGGTCACCATACTGCATTGACTGCATTTGCAAAGAATATGGTGACCACAACTCTAGGATTCTATTCATGCTTTCCATCAGGCAGAGTAGAGTCACTTTGGCAGGCTCTTAAATAAGAAAAAAAAAAGAAAAGAAAACACATATTACACATTTAAAAGGCACGCTGCATTGTAATTTCAATAAATTGTTTCATTACCGAAGATAATATAACATACACGTAGTATCTTTATTTAGTAAATTAATTAATACATTGAAAAATATTACCCAAAAATGTGTGTCATTGTTATCACTACCTTATTGAAATGCATTTCGGCAGGCACAGTGTACTTTTATTATATTTTTTTGAATCCGAAAAATATAATTTGTACTTTAAATGCCTTGTTTTTTTGTAGAATAAAAACAGACTACCCCAAAGCATTTTTATTTTAATGGATGGAAACCCTCACGGGCCGTCACACCACCGGGGTTTGCGGCGCGTTGTGTGTCGCAATCGGACCAACTAAAACTCGAAGAGCCACCTCCTGTCGAAGATTAGGGTAAGAGACTTCATCTGGGCCTAAATTAGTAAGACGGCCAAATCAACCATACCGGTGGATACTGGGATGTGGACCACGACGGTGCCCATGAAACAAAAGGGCCTTCGTCTTATCCGGGGTCATCGGTAACTTTAGCGAGTAAATTCACAGACCTAATTTATAGTACTTGTGACGGGGTCGTCATGTTTCTTACTGAGATTTGAATTATAATATCTACGAGTAGAATTATGACAATAATTAGCTTTAATATATTCTTTGAACACCCCACACCTTTTAGCACCAGCCCTCGTAAACAGTTTCCCATGTCTCAATTCCATTGGGTTAATAGAAATTACGAGTACGCCTCTGTTCAAAATCATAGTTTCTTCGTTCGCCTTACTTGTCTTGAAAGAACTTAACATTCACAAAGTTAAAGTTGTGAGGTAGGTCCGAAGCAAGTACAAGGTAATTATACAAAAAAACAACAACTAAAACAAATATTGCGTATAGTATGTTTCGAATGATATGATAAAATATTACAACTGGCAAATGATTGTGCTGACAACTTGATAACACCCATCTTCGTTTATTAATTTACTCTACTAACCCATTTTTTCTAACAATACTGTTATAACGTTACGATTCTGACAGTAACTGTAATTTTACTTTCGAGAACTGATGTCGTGTGAAACGTTCTGAATAAATAAATTTATTTATTGGTTTTAAAATACTGTGTGACGCTAAATAAATATTTTGTAATGATCCAAATAAATTATAATATTAATATTAAAAATATCAACTTACCCAAAGTGCATGTGGCTATTGAAGAAGCGATCGATGATACTGGTAAGGAAAATATAGTTTTAGATCAAAATACAGGTTTGTTTATATAAGGTGGGCCAAGAATTCGTTAGTATTTGAATCTAACATCCCGTGCAAACATATTACGGGCGTTCATGGGACCGATGTTACTGGAATTTGATGTCTACAATTGTAACACATGATTTCAAGAAGATGGAGCTGCTAGTCATATATCCAATGAGCCGCGGCTGGTGATCAAAGATATGTATCCGGAAAAGCAGATTCTCAGACGAGGCGACATTCCATGGTCACCCAGAAGTCCAGATTTTATTCCCAGCAGACTCCTTTTTATAGGGTTATTTGAAGAATTGTGTCTACATCAATAAACGTCAAACCTTGAGCTACATATCCAGCTTAACGCATCCAGACATTAATTCCTTTGATTTTTCTCCAGTATCTCCTGAAGACATCAAAAAGATTATCCAGTCCATTCGTTCCAATGCTGTAGAATGTGATGGCGTTAGCCGTTACATGATCGTTACTATTCTGGACCACATCCTTCCAGCAACATCTCACATCATTAATTTTTCACTTGACTCTGCAACCTATCCCTCACTCTGGCGTAAGGCCTTCATTATCCCTCTACCTAAGAGAACTGAACCCTCGCTCCCAGAACACTTTCGACCCATTTCTATACTTCCCTTTCTCTCTAAAGTCCTTGAAGCCTGTGTTCATAAACAACTCTCACAGTTTGTATATGAACATAACCTCCTTAGTCCGCTACAGTCTGGCTTTAGACCCGGTCATAGCACAACCACTGCTCTCCTCAAGGTGACTGGTGAAATTAGGGAGGGTATGGAGGACACCAAAGTCACAGTGCTGGCTTTCGTAGATTTCTCGAATGCCTTCAATACCGTTTGTCATGAAGTCCTACTGGCCATCCTCTCCTATCTTACGATCTCCTCAGAAGCTCTGGAATGGTTCTCTTCCTATCTTCAGGGACGTCAACAGTGTGTTCACATTGATGACTTATCGTCGAGTTGGTGTAAACTTCTCACTGGTGTCCCTCAAGCGGTATATTATCTCCCTTATTATTTTAAATTTTTATTAATCTCGTAACCCAACACCTTCAGTGTGCGTATCACCTGTACGTTGATGACCTACAAATTTATACATTGTCAAGAATTGAGAATATATCAGAAGCCGTAGAGAAAATCAACAAGAACTTAGAATCTATAAGAAGTTGGTCTACCAAATTTGGTCTGTCAGTAAATCCAACTAAGTGTCAGGTGATTGTCGTGGGGAGCAAACAAATGCTCAGTAGGTTGGACGTGGCAACTATCCCACCTGTTGTTTATGACAACCTGACTATACCTCTGAGTGCAGTAGTTAAAAACCTGGGCCTATATATGGACTCGTCACTTGATTGGCGTGTTCAAGTTACACACGTGAGCCAGAAAGTTACCTCGTGCCTCCGTGCGTTGTATAGTTTAAAAAATTTTCGCCCTATTAAAACTAAGGCTACGCTTATGCAGTCCCTAATTATTCCCTTAATCGATTATGGTGATGTGTGCTATTTTGACCTGAATGCAGACCTCCAGAAACAGAACTCCTGCAGAACAAACTAGATCGCCTTCTCAATAACTGCATTCGATTCGTTTACAATCTTCGCAAGTATGATCATGTGTCTGCTTTACGTTCCCAGCTACAATGGCTCCCAATTCGACAGCGCCGTAGTTTGCGTGCACTCACTTTTCTTTTTTCGTTCCTCAACTCTCCATCGCTACCTGAATACCTTGTTCCCCACTTCCGTCTCTTATGTTCCACCCATGATCGAAACCTTCGGTCAAAAAACAACATGCTTCTTCTATGCCCCCCTCACACCTCCAACTTTATCAATTCCTCCTTCTTTGTGCAGTCAGTTCTTCTGTGGAATGCACTGCCCGCCGATATCAGGATGTCCACAAATCGCCACACTTTTAAGGCGAAAGTACGTAATCTACTTAGAGATAATTTGGTGGAATCGTCTTAACGAGTACCCGAGTTAGTGTTCATATTTATATAGAATATTGTATTAATTTTATATACATGTATGTTTATGTATTGTTTATGAACTGTTTATGTAAAATAATATTTTATTAGTAATGTATGTCAACTTTATTATTTTACCTTTGCACCTACCGCATCTTGTTTCTACATCACCTAAAGGTTGACTGGGAGAGAATGCCCCATGGCATTAAGTCCGCCTTTGTACAACATGTGCATCAAGAATAAATAAATAAATAAACCAAATACACTACGTCAACTAAAACTAAAAATAAGCGAAGAGGTGTCGGCGATCTCGCGGTCTCTTTGCCGATGAGTATTCAAAAATTTCGATGCTCGCTTAGAAGAATGTAAATGTCGAAACGGTAGTCATTTAGACAATGTTATTTTTAAAAAAATAATTCCAACTAATTAGCTTCCTTGTAAATAAACAATTTCATAATGTTTCAAATGATTTTTTTATCGATATTTTCAAATGTTCAGTAATTCGTGGCCCACCCTCCATATTTCATAAAATACTATTGAAGTAATCTCTAGAAAAAAATTAAGGAACATCTTCCTATATGAGAAAAATAGGTGTCCTGTTTAAAAATTAGAAACTTTGACAAATTATTAAAGTATAACAATTTCATATATGTTTAAAAATTATTTTTTTATATCTCTGTTTAATGAAATCAAGAAAATAATATTAATAACTAAAAAATTAGTAATCCTATAAAGACTGAATTAGGTATAGACAAGTGTGCAGTCATGCGTGCAAAGAAAGGCGTAATTGCAAAATTAAAAGGAAAAGCGCTTACAAATTCCACAATAATCGGATCTCTGTCTGCCACCGAAACCTACAAATATCTAGGCATTTTACAGTCCTTGGAAATATCAGGACCTGCATGAAATAAACATTGCGGGAATACTTCCTTAGCCACCTTTTTTTTTTTTATTATTCTGTGCGGTAATCCCCACGGATACCACCGCAGGGTGGTTATGTCGGACTCGAACCGACCAAAAACCGCACGCCGTCTCAGGTACCAATAGCTAGGGGACCAGGTGCACCCTAGTAAGGAAATCCCTGGAAACCCGACGTATGTACCTCGGACCAACTACGTCTGCAGTGGCCCCCTCCTGTGTGGAAACCTCATGGTTTCTTTACTGCCCTCCTTCCCCCGAAAGGGTGCGCGCAGTCCGTAGTAACTTCCTTAGCCACCTGAAAAATTAATTAAAAGTTTTATCAGGTACCTGCAACGGTTGGGTCATGTTGGTTCTGATGTATTCTTCGGTGTAGTTAGATCGATTCAGATCGAATTAGATGCCCTTGACAGAAAAGTCAGTACATTGCCAACTGCATTTCAAAAGAAACATCGGTTATGAGATTGTATTTCTTGCAAAAGTTTGGAGGTCGTGGACTAATTATACACGATCAAAAAACACACATCTTAAAGAATTTTATCTACATACTGATATGGGAGTACATTGCAATGTAGTTGCAGAAGATACTGAATTCACTCCACACGCTGCGATAAAATTAGCGCATTTCTGGTACTTAGTACTAATGATCGCAGGGAAATGTGGAAAAGCAAAAAACTTCGTTGTAGATTTTATCAGGTCCTAAAGGGGCCTTATATATATACGAGTACTTCAAAGCATCTACAAGTACGTCTTGGTTTCGGTATGGCTCTTTGGAGAAATTCAGGTTTTGTTTGGGTAATTTTGGGTGAAATTATCATTATTAATTATCGGAGGTATAACCTGAAAGATGGTACAGTTGACATAAATCGGGAATGATACCGTCCTGGGGAATATATCTGCATATTATTTATGGCTTTCTCGTCTAGCTATGAATGGTTACGCCGACACAACCCTATTGGTTACCATACCAAACATATCGATATTTAGTTTAGATAGTAACCAATGCTCTATCCAAAACGAAATAGTCCCAATTTACGCTACTTTTAGTGATTAATAGGGCAAGATCGCTCATTTTACATTTAGTATTTTTCATATATTGCTGAAATAATAAACCTTTATCTGTTTCTGGTATCGTTATCCTAAATTCTGCGACATTGCAGTAAATGAATTCAGCCATAATTAATGAATTAATTTCGGTTTGCATTTGATCTACGTCATTAAATATTGATCAAATATTTGTCATTAGTTCATTGCGAAAGTCTGGCTGTTGGATTAAATGGTGTGCAATCTAAATGTGCATCGAGTATATTTATAATAACAATTGTTTATTTTTATTTACAAGTGTAGCATTTACATAGCTAGAATCTGAAGCGTACCTACTTTAAATCAAATACATGCTTGTATTAGGACACTTTGCCCTTCTCCTATATATTATTTAAGTTATGTACATGTACAAACTAAAACTATGTGACTTGAGCATTGAAAATTTTAACTCATAAAATAAAAGAAAAGAAAAATAATCTGTGTATGAGAATAAGCACCTGTGTGTGTACAACATAAATATGTTTTTAATAGTGACTAAATAAAAGTTATAATAAATTATGTGTGCTGCAAAGTACCTCAGTATCTTTAAAGGTGAGTTTTTTATCCATTTACTTAAATTTTTCTTGCATTCATTATATTGTTTTATGTATTTATTTATACTAGTGGTCGCCTACCGGTCGAAATTCGACTATAATAAAACAACTTACATTATATAAATTTGTATAAGCGAGCGGTATTTCACGTGGTATATTTTATATTAAATGGGGAAAATAAAACTTTTCTGTTCGACATACAGTAAGACCACAGTAAACATATAAAACAGTAATCTACGTCTATGTTAGTATTCAATGTCTATAGTATGTCTATAGACAAAATGATAAAGAAAAGAAACAATTTGATCACAAAGTATGTATGCGTGTAACAAATACTTATTTGTTGTGTCAAATGCATGGTAGTGTGTGTAATGTTTTATTTATTGATTTAATGTACTTTATAAGCATTATTATAGAAAAATATTAGTGTTCTGCACTTCTCCTACATATAAACTATAAGTGTGTTAAATTTCATGCTCCTCCGTCCGTGCCATTTTCGTATAAAGGGGTCCAAAGTTTTTGCTTCACGTATAAATATATAGATTCTTGTTTACTTTGTCATACAGATGTGATGATCTTCTATTATATTACCTACTAGCAAACCTTATATTCTTTTGTGGAAGCTGTACTACTATATCTTTCCTTCTTTCCTCTTCTGTTTTTTGTTCTTTTTTAAAACCGTTTGTTTGATAATATTATGTATACTATTTCCTCATCACAAGTAAGTCACCTATTTGATAGAGTTTTTCAGTTGAGTACCGGATCTTTTTAAAATATATAATTTTTACTAGAGCTCGTCGAGGTTATTCTAATAAGATAAATTAGGCCTTAGCTGCACCACCCCAAACAGGGACGCAGTAAACAAGAACAGATTGTACCAGCGCAAGTTATATCTCCTTTTTAAGTTTTCTACTTGATCATTTTTCGTTTGCAGCATTATTGGGAATAACATGTCTCCGTGTTTTAAAATCCAGCCAAGTTGCCGAACTCTATTTACAAATCACTAGTTTACAATGATATCGCGGGACGCACGCCCGCACACACACTCACATATACACACACACACACACATACACATAATTAACAAAATTTATTATGTAAGTATGCTTCAACAATCTGTGTATGAAAGATACATTTGCTAATTTTAAAGGATTATTGTATCATTGTTTTTTGGGAAGGAACTGATTCCCAACATACAGTTCACGCTAGTTTGGGAATCAGGACTTGCACTTATATTGTATGCATCCTTTGGTTCAATAAAGAATTATTATTATATCCGTACAAAGCACGAGCAACTTTGTTTCAATGTTACCACATGAACCTCAATGCAGAAGTCCTGATTTGGTTGTGTGCGATTAGTAAAACTGAAGCATATATAGGGTGGGCCAAGAATTCACTATCATTTAAATCTAACATCCCGCACAAAAATGTTACGGGAGTCCTTGGGACCGATGCTACTGGAATTTGCTGACTAAAATCGTAAAACATGGTTTTAGCAAGATGGAGCCACCTGTCACAAATCCAATAGGTCCCTGCCGGTGGTCAAAGACATATTTTCGGAAAAGCTGATTTCCAGACGAGGTGACATTCCATGGCCACCCAAAAGTCCAGATCTATCCCCAGCAGACTTCTTTTAATGGGGTTATTTGAAGAATCGTGTCTACATCAATACACTACGACAACTAAAAGAAAAAATCAGCGAAGAGATGTCGGCGATCTCGCAGTCTATTTGCCGACGAGTATTCCAAAATTCGAAACGGTGGTTATTGAGACAATGTAATTTTTAAAAAAAATATTTCAACTAATCAGCTTTCTTGTAAATAAACAATTTGTAACATATCAAATGATGTTTTGTATACGATTTTTTCAAATGTTAACTAACTCGTGACCTAATTTCGTGATTCGTGATATGATTCATTTTCGAGGTATTCACTGGTATTAGATTCTTATTGAGCCTTTAACAATTTGGGCCATGTCAATTGTAGCACTCTTCTCAACGTCACTCCATATTTTTTTTAGAGAAAACAATGGCTGTGTCGTCGGCTTATGAAAACACTTTAGCATTGTCACTTTTCATGTTGCAGAGATCACCTATATAAGCTTAGAAATGTATATATTAATATTGGTTATATATGTATAAATATTACTGTACGATAATTGAGTGTAAGAGGCTTGAGAGTTGACAGTTTTTAGAGTTGAGAATTTATATACATTTGATAATAATAAGTTAATTGATAGTAATAATAATATATTAATATTTACATGCATAATATTTGTAAAAGCAATAATTTTAAGATAAGAATCGTAACTAGTCATATTTTCTTTTACTTTAGATTACGTAGAGTATTTTCGCTGTCCACGCACATACGCATGTCTGATTAGGTGTCTGAGATAATTTTTGCCATAAGAGATCCAACAACAAATGATAGTAGTCGTTTTTGCGAAAATTTGGGTTATATACATAGTAAAGCTTTTTAGCTTTATTTGTAAAGAATTCAAATATAAAATAGTAGCTTTCATCGTGCACCTGTAATTTTTATGTTTACTCTAAATTATTGACAATCGAATGGGCCAGTAACAAGTCTCAATGTAATAAGAATAAAATGAGAATCTGTCCTTATGAGACATTTTCTGATATCCTCCGAACAAAGTCAAGTCAACGTCAATGAGTCTAAAATAAATTTGTTTTCTTTTTCACATTTTAACTAAAAAAAAATTTATGTTCTATGGCCCCACAAGAGGCAAGTCTGTTCTGTAGCTACTAAACATCATCAACAGCAAAATTCAACAAATCAAACAAATCAAAACAGTAACAAATAAAATTTTCAATATTGACAACATACCTGGTAATGTAGTCGGCCCAAGTAAACGCCCTTGCAGACCTCCAAAATTTCTGTTTTACAAAGCACCTACGTAGCTAGTCACCTTAACTCGTACACACTGCTTTCTTCATGTCAAATTATTCTGGAATTTTTAAGGAACATTTTTAATACCAAAATTATTTAGTTTACTAAAAAGGATTGAAATTGACGCTGTGTCAGAAACTTTCGTTAAGAACAGCTCTATTATAAAAATGACGGGTTCCTCATCTTCTATTTAAAAATTTTTTCATATTATTAGATCGGTAATATTTTTTATGGTATAGTAGGCAAACGGCAAGTTGCACTAGACATGGGTTACTAACTATTAGCCACTTATGGGTACCTGTATTTGTGTTTTCACCATTTTATTGCTTTCCCACCTTTTATGAGGAAAAGAGATGAACCTCAGGCAACTTTGTTGACTCAGATTTTCCATAAGGTTGTAAAATGATTCTAGTCAAGCCAGCCCTTGTGTTGAAACATAGTTCTTACATGAATTATATTAAAATTATCTGGTATACAGCGATACATACTCATTTGTATGTAAATTTATGCATAGGTACTATTCTTATATACACCAAGGACAAGTAAGAACACGTTTTGAAATTATATTGCCGACTTTACATTAGCAGCCATACCAAGTCACTAGTCTCTATTTGTAAATAAAATTTAAACGATAGTCTAAAATAATTTATAATTCAATTAAATTAAATAAAAACTAACTTGTTAGTGAAAATAAAATTAAATTCTTAAGAGTAAACAAAGAATACATTTTACGTATTATTTAACACTTTTTGGCGAAAACTCGAAAATATAGATGCAATGGTGAAAAAAAGTTATGATGTTAGTGAGGCCATAAAAAAAAATGTCGAATTGGAAAATGCTCTTGATGACACTGGTAAGTACAAAAACACTGGATTTTTTACCTAACTGTGGTAGGAGAATTAGGCGTTAGGCTGGAAATCAGACAAGAGTATGTGTCGAGTTGTTACAAAGAATGAACCTCTTAGTTTTTACTTATTAATCGAAAATGTGTAAATATATAAACATACTAACATACTATATACTCCTCAATGATGATGAGACCGTCGTACCTATTGTCAGCGAGCGAGAACACTCGTATGATATTATATTATATTTTATATGTGTATTTAAGGTAAATAATTAACATTGTATAGTTTTGGACGTGAGTAGTAATTTATAACATAGTGTTAATGCATTATAAAAAAAGGACGCATGTCACCATCAAATGTCAAAGTTTAACGAGTTTAGTATCTAAGTATGTACTGTAAAAAGCTTATTATTTAATATAAAATGTAACAGGGATTAATTATTCACTAGCTCAGTTAAAAATTTGAACTAGGATCACCTAGTTCCCTATTCTCTCTTGAACTTTTGGCGAAAAGTTCAAGAGAGAATAGAGAACTGTATCAGAATTAAGTGTAAGCGGCACGCCGTAGAACTCAAATACCCGTGTTGATTGGACAATCGAAATGCTAAATAAACTTGTAAATCAAGTTCAAGCTTTTGTCTCATTGCATAATCGTCATTAAGTCTAGAATTTATTGATACAAAACAGTATGCCGAGAGTCGAACCAGTTATTAGAGTAGCAACTCGTCGCTACATACGTAATACACAGTACATGTAACATGCAATGCGATCTAGCATCGGCATGCGCAAATGACTCCGCAACTCTCTCATGTTAATTATCAAAGTCACCTTGTTCTCATTATTTCAGTAAAATAATTTCGATGTTTCACTTATAAGTATACTTATAAGTAAGTTCTAAAATTATCTAATAAGAATGATATTCAAATAATCTAAAATTTTAGGTCATGGACGCTACAGTTATATATTGATAGTTACCTCTTGCATGATCACAATTGGGGCTGTTATGGATATGTTAGGCTACAGTTTAGTAGTACCCGCTGCTACTTGTGATCTAAACTTGACACTGGAGCAAGGCGCAATCTTGAAATCTATTAGTTTTGCAGGTATGATTACTAATTTATAATATGAAGTGGTTTGTAGTAGTTGAGAATAATTTAAAGTCTCAATATTGTTCTAACAAACTTCTCATCCTCAGAGCATTTTCCCAAACAAGGTCGGGGTCGGGTTTCACTGTTCTACGACATGACTGAACTTCATTTTAATACATGAAGCGACTGCAATCAGACCTTTGTAAGCCAAGTACTAGGCAATATTGAAGTCCAGAATACAGACTGTTTCTGCACTTACGGCAGGCAGAACTGAAAAAATTAAATATTCTAACAAACTGTTATGGCAAAAAATGTATTTTAGAAAAAAATTATAATAATAAATAAATTCCTTCTTGTATTTTAGGGTATATTTTTGCAATACCTTGGGGATATATCGCAGATACTAAAGGCAGAAGAGTAACTATCCTCGTGTCCTGCACGGCTGGTTTTCTCTTCTCTGCATTGGCCAGCCTTTCTATCAATTTTTCCATGATACTAGTTCTTAAATTTCTAGCCAGTGCTTTGTAAGTTTCTTTTTCGTTCGTTTCGTTTTTTTAAGTGTATTTAGGTTTATTTTCGTTCCATACGTTTATTGGTTCTTCGTGTTTCGAAATATATTCTTAAGATATTTTTAAAGTTGCAATAGTAATTAATGTATAAAAATAAGAAAGCATCTGAAAAGTTACATTTAGTATCTGTTTGAAAACTAAGAATATTAAGCTAATATGTTAAATTAAATACCATAATTATTTGTTTCTGTCCTGATTGTTATAAACAAATCAATGATTGTGTCACGATAAATGTTACAGAATAGCATGTGTCTAACTATAAACTTTACAGTTCGACAGCTTCTCTAACGTTGATCACCACTTATCTTGGAGAGAGTATATGTAAAAATAAAAGAAACAAATATATCTTCATACAAAACATCTCTAGTACAGGATCAGATTTTGTTTGTTTCGGTAAGTAGATGAGAAACAACATTTTTATTTTATAAGGTAAGCTTAAAGCAACAAACAAATAAATAAATAAATTAAATTAATAAAACTGTACAAAAAACCTTCGCAATTTGTTCGGAACATGATGGGACCTGAACAACTTACGTATTATGTATTACTATGTATTACTATATATATATTAATATGTATTCAACTGTCTTGGTGGCGCAGTGGTAAAGAATGCGACTGCTGTGCTTGAGATCTCGGGTTCGATTCCCGGGTCGGACCAAATGATTGTATGATCTGCAAGTATTTGCTTCGAAGTTTGGGTGTTTTTTATGTATAATATGTACGTACTTACAAAAAAAAGTATATAAGTATTCTATCAGTCAGTCTAGTTATCATAGCACAAGCTTTTCTTAGTTTGAAACTAGATGACTTTATGCATCAAATGTCCGAAATATTTATTTATTTATTGTTAATTTTGAGGATGACTACTCAATGGTTTCACAAGAATGGGCCTATTTGAATATTTCATCTTTTACACAATTTCAAGAAAGTATTCAGTTAAAAATGATCTAGCAGAATACTTACAAGCAATTAAAAGATCAAAGCGATTAACGACATTTAATTTGTAAAATTAACTGTAAACTCTAGACATCAAATTTATTATGATAGACAAAAGCAATTGCATTCTAATTTCTTAAATTTGGATGTTCCATAATATAATAAGCACAAATAAGAGAACAAAAACGTTCAATAGCTTTTATACACCTTCGAATTGGTTCAATCACAGGGCGATTCGTGTAATACTCGTAGAAAGAAGTCACCTTCATCGTCGGTTGGAATTTTAGTTCAAATATGATAATATACTTAATCCAGTTATCCCCATAGCCGATGTATCCCAAATAAAACAGGCAGTTCAAAGAGATGTCATACAAATTGATCGCCTTTCTTCTCAAGTAGTAATAATATTTGAAAGAGAAGGTAAACTTGAAACAAACACTTTTTTTTTTTTTTTTTTTTAACGTTTGGAAACCCCCTCGGGCCGTCACCCCACCGGGGTTTACGGCGGGGTGGTGTGTCGGAATCGGACCGACTAAAACCACACGGTGTGCCACTCTGTGCCTGAGATAGGAGGGATCCGGGAACCGCTGCTATTACGACATCCAAATCCCTCCTAGCGCCTGCCCGAAACTGCGGGCACCATCTATGGGTAAACTCTCTATTTTAGGCGACGTACGGCACACGCGGACGTCGCCTCCTCGCGGCTGGCCATAATAGCGGGTGGAGGGGAAAACCCGTCCCGTCCACCCGCGGCCACACTCAAGGCAGCATGAGGCGCTGGTACGCGCGCCTCCGCCGCCCGGTTCGCCGGCGGCGAATTGGGTCCGAGTGGATATCGTCCTCCCGAGCCTTCTCCGCCGCCTCCTTCCGCAAAATTACGTCTTCGCAGAAGGTTGTGACCGCGGTAAAACAACTGTCGCTACCGGCCATGGAGCGTATGACGGCCGGTAGCGAGAGATCTCCTCCAATAACTGCAGTGAGGTCCCCACGCTGCGCCGCCCAGGCGGAACAAACCGCTAGCGTGTGCTGAGCCGAGTCCTCACTGCAGTCGCAGTGATAACAGGCGGGACTCAATTCCCTCCTGGCGACCGAGTGCAGATACTTCCCGAAGCAACCATGCCCGGAAAGGACCTGCGTCAGTCGGAAGGAAAGGGTCCCGTGCTGCCACCCTGCCCACTCGGCGATGACCGGCTGGAGAGCCTCCACGAGGGCAAAGCCAGCACGTGGAGTCTCCAACCGGAACGACCAACGAGCCATCGTGGCTCGACGAGCGGCCTCACGCCACTCGCGTATCTCCTCGGGCGGGGGCCGTATGCCGCAACCCGCCCGGAAGTCAGCCGTCCGCCGATAAACTTCGGCGAGCACTTCCGCCTACAAATCCCACGGGGGAGTTCCGGCCAAGGCGCACGCCGCCTCCGTCGATACGGTGCGGTAACCGCGTATGGCTCTAACCGCCAATATCCTCTGAGGGCGCCAGAGGCGAGCCCTATTCTGGGCGGTCAGAGCCGCCGCCCACACCGGTGCACCATATAGCGCCATTGACCGGACAACCCCCGTGTATAGCCGTCTCGTCGCGACGCTAGCTCCACCCAGATTGGGCAAAAGTCGCCCAAGGGCAGAAGCAGCGCCGACCAGCTTTGGAGAAAGCTGTCGGAAGTGCTCGTCGAAGAGCCACCTGCCGTCGAGGATCAGGCCCAGATACTTCATCTGGGCCTGAACCGGTACGAGGACCGAATTGACCACGATGGAGGCGCCGGAGGGTGGACCACGACGGGGCCCATGGAACAAAAGGGCCTCCGTTTTGTCCAGGGCCACCCGCAAACCCAGCGCCTCAATTCGCCCGACCACCAGTGAGACACCCGTGGTGGCCAGGCGCGCCGCTTCCTGAAAGTTCATCCCCCGGGCCGTGACCAATGTGTCATCTGCGTAACAAAGTACGCCCAGCCCAGGGGGAAGACGACCTCGAAGGGCCCAGTCGTATCCCATGTTCCACAGGAGTGGTCCGAGGACAGACCCCTGCGGAACACCGCACGACATGAGCCGCCGCCTTAGAACACCGTCTCGGTCCTCGTACATGACGGTACGCTCCTCAAGATAGTCTGCCACAAGCCGGTACTTTGGCACCCCGTGGTAGTCGAGTGCTTCCCTGATGCAGCTAAATGGCAGACTATTGAATGCGTTGGCGATGTCCAACGACACCGCCAACAGCACGCCGCCACAGCTCACCGCTTCTTCGGTAACGGCCCTCAGGCGCAGCACGGCATCGACCGTCGAACGCCCCGCCCGAAAACCAAATTGGGCGTCCGACAGATCGGGGCCCACCTCGTGGAGGTGCCGGACGATGCGGGCAGAGAGTATCCTCTCAAACAGTTTACCCGCCTCATCCAGCAACACAATGGGCCTATAGGCCGCTACCGATTCGGCTGGCCGTCCCGGCTTCCTCAATAGGACCAGCTTCCCGCTTTTCCAGCACTCAGGGAAGCGTCCGGACGCCAAGCTAGCGTTCAGGACCTCCCTGAGGCGGTCCGACATGTGTTCGAGGGCTCGGGCCAGCACTCGGGCAGGTATCCCGTCCGGCCCTGGGGCGGTGTTCTTAGTATGGATCCGTAGAACAACCGCCCCTACCTCCGATTCCCTGACGGGCAGAACATCGTCCTCGATCCCCCTGTCGTCTACGACCATGAAGGCCATCGACGGGGGTGTGTGTTCCACCCGCTGCGGGAAAAGGCCCTCGACCACTTCCCGCAGGAAGCTGGGCTGGAGTGTCTCTGTAAGGGGGGAGCCCGACGTGCTGAGCTTTTGTCGCGCCGCACGATAAGGGCGACCCCAGGGGTCACTATCGAGACCCTCCAGCATCTCCTTTCTCTTAATTTCTTTGGCGCGGCTAATGGCCAGCTTCAGAGTTTTCCGCGCCTCTCGGTACTCCTCATGAAGCTGGTCCTCCCCGCCTTCTTCGCGGTGTCGCCGCCAACTACGGGTGTAAGACCTCCGGGCACGAGTACAGGCCGCATGGAGGTCCGCCAACTCCTGGGACCACCAGTAAACCTCCTTCTGTGGAGGCCGGCAACCTCGGATGCGGGGCATGGCCGCATCACAGATTTGTGCAATCGCTTCGCAGAAGCGACCAGCCCCCATGTCGACCTCCTCGGTCGGGGCCTGCGGAGACGGAGCCAAGAGTTAATAACGGCCGCCTCCTCTAGTAAGTCCCTATTTAATTTGGCTACAGCCCACCGCGGAAAGCGAGAAGAACGCCGCGCCGCGTGACCCCTACTGGCGTCCTGGGATCGGGAGAGCTCAAATCGGATATAGAGATGGTCCGAGAGCGTCTCAACCTCTTCCAGGACACGCCAGTTCCTTACTCGTGCGGCGAGGGCAGGGGTAGCGAACGAAAGGTCCACTATCGACCCTCCCTGCTGTCGCACGCACGTGTTGGTGGAGCCCCTGTTTAGTAAACAGAGGCCCACCGAGGCCGCCCACTCCTCTACGGCCTCGCCCCTAGCGTCCGTCCTGGGGAAACCCCACGCAATGGACTTTGCGTTGAAGTCCCCCAGCACTAAGACGTGCCCAGACGTTAGACGCCGCATCGAGGTTTCCAAGTTGTTAAGGAAAACCTCGAAGTCGTTCAAACTCCGGTTGGGGGAGAAGTATATACCATATACAGTGATCCCCTCCCACTCGGCAGCAACATATCCAGTGCCCTTGTCTCTTAGCGACAAGGGCGGGGAATGAGCCGCCGTGGAGCCGACGACTGCCTCCCGGTCACCCAACCAGTTTGGACGGGGAGGAACATAATAGGGTTCCGCGGCTACGGCAACACCGATCGACCACTGTGGCATGGTTTGCAGGAAAAGGTCCTGCGCCGCGGCACAGTGGTTCAGGTTCGTCTGGACCAGGAGGTTGGAGACTTGGGCCATTACTCGACCGTCTCTACAACCTCCTCCATGGGCAACGATGCCGACATGCGAACGACATCAGAGGCAGCCTGGGTCGATTGGCTAACCCCCGACGCTTGCCGAGAATTGTAGGGAGGTTTGCAGCCTCTCTGCCCAATCTGATGATCGGCGGGCTTCTTACCCGCCGCACATGCTGGCCAGTGTGGGGCGGCAGAGCACTCTGCCGCCTTATGCCCCGGTCGACCGCAGCGGAAACATAATCCGCTACAGTCGAAACAGCTAACACACTTGGCGCGTGTGTGTCCCGATGCCAGACACTTAAAACACCTCATCGGTCTCGCCGCCAGGACTGTGATCCTAGCGCTGACGAGACCGATGAGCAATCTACCGGCGTCGCCTAAAATTTTGGCTGACGCTACGGGACAGCTGACCCACACCGCGCCAAGCCCTCCTGGACCGGGGCGGATGGTGCCGACCTTAATGTTGTCCACGTTGCACTCTGTCTTCTCTTTAACTGCAACGCGGACATCTTCGGCCGTTATAGAGTCGTCCAGGCCCGAGATGCGCAACTCTGCACACTTAGTAGGCCTGGCGATCTTAACACCATCCGTGGCCGCAAACATGCCCCGCAACTTCTCGGCAAAGGCATCTGCAGTCTTTGCGCCTTCGGCTCCCGGGAACTCGAGGACTCGAGCTCCCGTCTGAGCGAGGCGCAACCTGACTCCGTCCGTCCCGACGTCATTGGCGAGACTAGCCCGGGCCCTCTGGAAGATGGCCGCATAAGACAGTCCACCGTTAACCGCTTCCGGTGACACGGTGACCACCACCGCCGCGGTTTTGGGTACCTGCAGCTTGCGCGGCCTCTTCGTAGTGGCCACTGCCACCGATAGCGACTGCGGGGTAGAGGCTGCTGTTTGAGCAGCCCTTTTACCCCGCTTTCGGGACCTCTTAGTCCCCCCGACTATCTGCCAACCATCCGTGGAAGGGGCAGATATGGGGGGAGCAGACGTGGAAGGGCCAGGTACAGCGGCTGGAGTGGAGAGCGGAGGGAATTCCGCTCTAGACTTGGCCGCCGTTTTGGGCCCTGACCTCGGTGCACCTTTCTTGGCTGTTGCTTTAGCCGCCTGTCGTGCCTTTGGAGCAACCGCAGGAGCGGCAGGCACAGACGCCACCGCCGCATAGGACACACGACCGCCCGCAACGGGAGGGGTTGATGGCACCGATACGGTCTTCAGTCTATTTGCTGCGAGCGGCGGTCGGACAACAGGGCCCGGAGGCAGCCTCGCCTCTAGGCCAGCGAGACGCCCGTCCATCATGCGCCACACTGCGTCCGTGATTTGGCGCAGGTGGGCATCAGGAATACCCCCGAGGTTGGAAGAGGGGGTAAGTTGTGACGGAGGCGAGCCTTCTCGTTCGGGGCGATCTGCCCGAAATTGAGCAAACTGAGCACTGAGCTCAGTCACCTGCCCCGTCAGACGCTCGTTGGCTGCCTGGAGACGAGCCATGTCTTCGATAAGGCTCTCCACGACACCCGCAATAGCGCAGAGGAGTCCTTAAGGGCCTTCACAAAACAGCTCTTAAGATTGCTAGACTTGGTGGCCACTTTGTGGATGATGGCCACCGCCGCATTTGCTCTCTCCTGCATGGACGATGGTGTTTGGAGAACAGAACTCCCTTCCATCGGCTCCTTGATTTTAAGCAGGAGATCTGCGACCTCCTCTTCCGCTAATGCTTCGCCGTCCGCCCTGACTCTTCTGTAGGCTCCTGCCTTGCAGAAAACGGAGCCTGACGGAACCGAGGCTGGAGTTCGTGATCTCCCCCTACGACTGCTTGCAACCTTGGGAGGCAACATCTCCAGAGACGTATCGCTGCCGTCATCCTTGGAGCGTCCGCGTTTCCGGCTGTCACAAGGTTCCGTTGCCATAAGCTCCAGTGTGTCCTCCTTCGCACTAGAGTTACCACCCGCGGCGGATTTGGAACGTAATCGTTCCGATGTTCTACGGCTCCCAGCAGCCATAATGACTTCTGGGAGCCCCACCGAGATAGGCGTGCTAATCAATGTCTCCTCTTCGTTGGGAGAGAAGTCGTCCGTTCTTGCACTCTTTTCCCCTCTGTTTTTCTTCTCCTTCTTTTCGTCTGTATTTTTGTTTTTATTAATGATTGATTCCATATTTGAACCCACGAGATGGGGAGAACAAAGGTCGACCCGGGCAGAGATCCCCAATACCCGGGCAAGCGTATATTTATGCCCAACCGAGGGGTCCGCAGGTGCCTCGGCTGGGAGTGCGCTTACGACTGAACTACCCATCAGCCATGCATCCCCTGGCCACGCACCAGAACACGGGATTCGGGGTAATTTTTTAAAGAGGTTTTCTTCCTCGCAGTCCGGGCGGCTAAGCCAAGACCCTCGCCCCCGATTGGTGTCGCGAGACAAAACCACGACACTTCGTTCGGGATTGCGATGTGACAACGGTGGCAGGAAGATTAAATCTTCCAATGCCTGCTCGGCGGCAGTGTGAGTACACACCGAGCCCGTTCTCCTTTCTCCACCATTGACAGTGGAGAAAAGCCGACCCATGAAAGGGTCCCACCCTAATGATTTTTTATCGAAGTTTTCCTCCTCATTGCTCCGAAGAGCGAAGAGCCAACAGAGGAATCGACATAAATGCCCGCTCTGTTGGACCAAGCCTCAACCGAATGGCCGAAGAAAATGGCCTCCTCTTCTACGTGCTAGAATATTAGCCGTTGGCGGTTATGTCCTCTTCCAAATGGCACAGGAAGAAAACAGTGCCGTCGCCAACGTTACCAGGGTGCACCACGTGGAGGTTTTCTAGCCCAGCATCCCAAAACTTGAAACAAACCCTATTCCAACCCGTCTGGCCAGCGTGGTACAGTAGGCCAAACTCTCCTTGCTAAGGAGAGGCCTATGTCCAGCAGTAGACTATATGTAAAAGGCTATTGATCATGATGATGTATAATATTTCAAAATACTGCTGCTACTTCTTACTTTAAACATAATTCATGTCTTCTAACGGTTACAGTTTTGGGATATCTAATATTACCTTTGGACTTCGCGATTTCTGTTCCATATTTAAATGTCTACAAATCATGGCGTCTCTTCAGCTTTTTTATGTCTTTGCCTCTTGGATTTGGTGCAGTGATGATATGGTTCTTAAAAGAAACTCCGAAGTTTTTGATTCATAGAGGAGCATCTGATCAAGCTTTGGATGTTTTAAGAGCCATGTTCAAAACGAATAATGGCAAAGACAAAGTTTACCCGGTAAGTTTGGCTCGTCTTTTGAATTTCTTTTTTGTTTTTATTTACAACCTACCAAAGTGACTCTATTTTGCCTGATGAAAAGCATGAACAGAATCCAAGAGTGGTGGTCGCCATACTCACTGCGAACGACGACAGTGTAATATGGTGACCCACGCTATGGCGGCCTAATGAGATGCTTTTTCACGCCCCGCTAAATATGGATTTTGGATATAAATGGATTTCATAATATGGATTTTTGAATAATAGAGCTGCTTAATACTATTTATTGAAGATATTTTGAAATAGTCATAGATAGCTAACAGTTTCATCAATATTCGTAATTTTCCCACTTGCAAAGAATTTTATATAACTGTTAGCATATTAATAAATAGATAAACTTCCATAATTTTCAGGTAATTTCACTAATGGAACCATATAAACTAACTGAACCTTCTTCTTTTGTGGGTTCTGTAAGCAGACAAGTAATACCGATATTTAAACCACCTTTACTTTGGAGATCGCTACAATTATTTCTACTTCTTTCCATATGTTGCAGTACGTAAGTATTCTCTTTCTTTTTTAAAAAAGACAACATCGCCTTAGGAATAAATCCTGTGTCACTGGGGACTTTACAAACATACAAGAAACGGACACAAAGGACACCCAGACTCAGAACAACAATTTGTGGATCACGCAAAGTGTTGTCCCACATTTGGTTTGAACTCACAACACTCAGCGCAGTAGAGACCGACGTGGCGACCACTTAAAACACTAGGCCAACCGTGCAGTCAAGTATTCTATAACTATGATAAATATAAAGTTTCAGATTGATCATTTAATGCATATGGTGACGCAGAACATTCTTAATCACCACATGGAAAATGGACGATTTTTTTTTTTGATTTGAAGACTAGAGAAAAGTATTAACTATGTTACTAAAATCGTCAAAATCTTTGTTGATCAATAGGAATAGATGAACAAATCTGAGAGATAGATCATTATCTGTAATAGTAGTTGATTAAATCTAGAAGCTATAAGAAAGTTTAATTTTTGCAGCAATAACGTGTTCTTTATGTGGTTTCCAACAATGGTGAACTCGTTCTTTACAACAACTGATCAAGACTCCAGCTTTTGCCAGAGAATTGTTGCTAATATCACACCTATTAAATATAATGTTAGTATGAAAGCCTAAATTAAATACAAATAAAGAAAAGTTGTGAAATGTGACAAACAAAATTGAAAACTATATTAATTCAAAATTATATTAATTATGTCATTGTTCTAGGATGTCTGTGTAGAGAACAATTCGATGAACACAATCTATGCCGGGATGTTTTTCACCTTACTATCCACATCTCTCAATATCGCTGTTATAGCTTTTGCGAACTGGAGACGAACGTTGATTTTATCTTTTATCTTCATAGCTGGGGTTTGTTGTATCACAGTCGATATGTTATCTGATCACATTATTAGTATGCTGCTATTCTGTACTATACAATTGACTATGCTATGTCTTGGAAGCATCTATTCATACTATGTCGACATCTTTCCAACTTTCTGCAGGTGAGTGGTTAATTTAACATTGATTTACTTTAGATATCTAAATATAGATAAAATTCCCACGTGGTTGCATGACTTGGTGAGGATCGCGGGCAGCCATTGGATACGGACGATGCAGGACCTTATGTCCAGTACTGCACATCTTTCAGTTAACATGGTGATGACCTAAATAAGCTCATTTTTGTTTTTAATAATAAATTTAAAAAAAAAAGTTATATTGGTTTCTGAGAATTTGAACCTTTTTATTTGAAAAAGTGGTCATATATGGATTTAGATAAACCATATCACAGGAAACATCGAATTAAAAATGTGTCTATTTACATTTTAATTTTGTGTCATTAGTTTCTGTGATTTCTAAATCAAAAGAACAAAAAAAAACACAAAGTATTTCTCAAGTAGCAATTGCTAAAATCCCTATCATAAAAGGGTTACCACATGCATTGAAAACCTACCGTAATTACATTAAAAAATAATAAGCTGCCATACTTACTTTTTTTTTTAAATGGAATAGTTTTCTAATTTCATGAAATAAAAAGTTACGTGGATGTAAAATTCTTCTGCGATAAGAAATTTTAAGAGTTCTTCCAAAGTTACTTCTTTTGTACTAAAACTTCTCACATTTCATTGATGTTTTCTGTCAACAGAGGTCTTGCAACTAGTTTGGGTATGATGGTGGCCCGAATGTTCTGCATTAGCGGCGTAACTCTTGTAGGCTCTATAATCGTCGATCATTGCCAGATTACGTTCTACTGCTGGGCTGCATTCCTGTTTAGTAAGTATCATCATCAACAGCCTTTTATAATCCACTGCTGGACATAGGACTCTCCTTAGCAAGGAAATTTTGGTCTACTACACCACACTGGCCAGACGGGTTGGCATAGGGTTTGTTCCAAGTTTTCCTTCTCTTTGTAATGATGTTGTCTCTTATACTTTGTTCCCTTAGTCGCCTTTTACGACACTCACGGGATGAATAGGGGTGGTAACCCTATGTATTCTTAATCCGTCACCAGACGGACACAGTAAGTATAATGTTACTAATTTCTTAGTTATCAATTTTATGTTAAACTAATGATATACTACACAAATGCATTTATGTTTACGAGTATTAACAAGTTTGGCAGCACCTTTCAAAGTCTACCATTATCATCATCGGCATCATTATCATTATTATCAAAAGCCTCCAAAAGTCCACTCTTCTTGGTAACAAAGAGATTTTAGCCTACTATATCACGCTGTCCAGATGAGTTTGTGTAGGATTTGTTTCAATTTTTTCTCTTTGCAGCGTGTTACCTTTTATAGTTTGTTCCCTTAGTCGCCTCTTACGACACCCATAGGATGAATAGGGGTGGTAACATTCCGTATTCTCAATCTGTCGCCACACGGACAGAAGTCTACACTTACTTACCTATCGTGAACTCATTAATGCCCATAAACATAATTTATATTATGGCACGTGGTAGTTGCAAAGTTAGTTTAGTATAACTATTTGTAGAATACTAGACTGCACAGTTGGCCTAGTGGTTTAAGCGGTCGCCACGACGCTCCTCACTTCGCTGAGTGTTGTGGGTTCAAATCCTACATGGGACACACTTTGTGTAATCCATAAATTGTTGTTCTGAGTCTGGGTGTTCTTTGTATCCGTTTCTTGTATGTTTGTAAAGTCCCCCGCGACACAGGATTTATTCCTAATGCGGATGTTGTCTTTTTCAAAAAAAAAAATGTAGATTTTAATACTGTTTAAATTTAGAAGATAGAAATCTGACCTACTTAGCCTTTATCTCTTTATCAAGATGAGATCATTTATGTCAAATTTGGTGTACATATAGTACATTGAATTTACATGTTATTTGTTACAACCTTAACCTAAATAATGCGTTTCCGGTAAACAAAGCCACCGCGAGATTATCTTTCAAGGTAACTTTTTATAGAAAATGTGGGTAGAATGGTAACGATTTGTTCATTAATAAAGGCTATTATTATGTGAACATAGACCGATGAGACTAAAAAAACTTTTGTATACATGAAAATGAAAACGGTATTTTTTTTTTCTAGGTGGGATTATAGCCGCTATATTTCTACCGGTAGAAGCGACGAAAAGGCAAGTTTCTGAAACTTAAGTATTTATTGTTTAATTTTATTATATGTTAGTAAATAAAAGTATGTACATTTTTTCTTGTTTACATTTAAAATGAAACTCAATTTTGTATTGTTAGTGGTTGACAAGTTAAATGTGATTATTAAGAAGCATATTTTGAAACACAATTCTATTTAAAGTTTGTCGTGGTAAAGACTGTGGCAGAGAGTGTGGATTAATTGTAAATCCACCCAAAACACAAGTCATTATAATGTGTAGTCCCAGATTGCAATGTAAAATATGGATTTGACAGATAACAGTTGTTAGTTGCAACGGGTCGGTTTTTCCATGTGGTGAAAAAGGAAAAAAAATTGGGGATCTATATGGTACCTATCCTGGTAATCGCAGAACAAGGAAGCTAGTCGTAATCTGTTTGCACAACTTCCTTCATATCTATAGTAAAATTACACTCGTAGAAGCGTAGGTATTCAAGTCAAGCTCACAGCTAGCTTGATAATCATCATCAAGAGTGAAAAGACTGAAAAAAACATCACTTTCCTTTACACACTAAAATGATTGTGGTCATCGTGTAATTATTTGATCTGGATGATATCCAACCCAAGACTCGCCGTAAGTTAAAAACACAAAAAAAGAAACTATGTAATAAGCAAATAGAATTGAAATGGAATAGGATGGAATATAATAGATAGAAACGTCCTGGCGTTTTACAAAGTTAGTATTAATGATTCAACAAAACAAAATAAATAAATTATTAAAATTAATATCACAAACTAGTGGAGAGAAGAACTCGATAAAAACGTAAATATTTGTCCTGAAAAATCGATGTTAGGCAAACACACCATTGAGATCATGACACAATGCCGAATGCAGAGGAATGGCTAGTGTTTTCTCAGATTTGTATGCAAATTTCGTTTATTTTAATAGACACACTCAAACAGGTTTTAAAATAAACTTCTTCATTAATTAGCAAGTCAATCATTACTAAGTACAGCAAATACATTTTTATATATATTTTTATACATATTTTGTTGTTATTTATTTCAAATATTTCATTTAAATATTAGTTTTTTATGTTTGTTACTTGTTTTTTAAATTATTATACAATTATAGTACAACAAAAGCAAGCCATTTTAAATAGTGCGTGTAAAATTAATATGTGGTCATACTGGTCATGTAAAAAACAAACGAAAGCGCGCTTCTCGCTAAGCTCGGCCTAGTCAGCTAGGGTAGTCCACCAGCGTATGGTGGGCGGACTCCCAGTCAGCTGCACAGTGGTGGCATTGAACTGTCTCTTCGCGTCCAATATAACTCAGATACTCACCAAACCAATCGTGCCCAGAGAGCATCTACGTCAGTCAGTAGGTGACTAGATCTAAAAACTTCGAGATTTGGCAGATTGACGTTAAAAGCGCGTTGACGCATATTTTGTTGCTATTCCAGCCGCACATACCACTTAGCCAGTATCTGTCGGTGAGTATTCCGCGGCATTTCAAGCTCGCCCTGATCTTTTTCGCTCTCACCCTGGCAGACTACGTGAGTGTGATCATAAACCCTTATGTCCATAATAGATAGGCGCTTGGCCCATATCAACGCTCCGTAGAGGGCTATGAATTTTATGGCCGCGCTGTAGAAGTGGTGAACTTCCTCCCATGGATCCCTTGAATTAGGCAATAGCCTCTGCAGGGAACCCGCCACCCTTAAACTTGGGCAATCACCCACTCAGAATGCTTCTTGAAGCGCCAACGACTGTCCAGGGTGAGTCCGAGGTATTTTATGTGTCGGCTGATTCTCCGTTCCTCCAATTTTAATAAGCGACCGAGAAGAAACCACACCTCCACGTTTCCTGTGAAACCATAGGACTTCCATCTTATGAGGAGACCCGTAGACCCGTAGGCCCAACTCGGTGTGCACCGGGACATCCTGGAAGCCACGTTTCATACACATTACTAGAGGGAAAAACTGATCCTCAGGATCGCGTCAGACGTGAGATTCTACAAAAGTGGTTCTAAGATTGACTCCTGAACTTTATATGTAACTTTGGACTTTTTTAGGAGGCCGTTATAAAATGTTATGTTGGCATTATCAACATTATTAACACGCTTTTATTAGCTTGGATTGTATCTATGTATGTATGTAACGGAATCTTTGAGCTTAATTTTCACCTGTTTCTAAAAATCTGATCAACTTGAAACTTTGCACACGTCTCAAGGACCGATGACAATGTGATAATTTAATAATAGATTTCCATTATCCTTATTAAGATCGCCAGGATTAATAAATACTTTTATAGATCCTCTGTAGTAGAGTAAGAGAGACAGAGCTAACGTGCGATCTGCACATGCCTGCAGTTCTGGACTTACTCAATCGCTCAATTTATGAGTTTGTCACAGACTTTAAAATGAAAAATAAATAATAGTTTAAAAAAACTAAAAAAAACACGCTTTTATTGCTAATCGAACTAAAAAAACTAGAAAATAATCTTTAATGACAAAGAGTCTAATATTACAGTAGTAGAAGATCGAACAATCAATCATAGTGAATCACCTCAAAATAAAATTATAATAAAATTTAAGTTATTTACAGAATAATTCAATTCAGAGTAAAAAGCGTGGGGTGCATTTTACTGCGATTCATAACTATCCTCTCATAGATAGTTGCAAATAGAATGTTTGTAATATTTGAAACATCGAGCACCCCACGATTTTTACTCTGAATTGAATTATTCTGTTAATACTTTAAATTTTATTACAATTTTGTTTTATGTATTTATAGAACAAGCAACATTTTTACTCTTGCCAATATTTATAGCGTCATGTCTCAAATGCAAATTGTGGGCATGACAGGACAAAACAACAGAAAGAACAAAGTAGTTGAGATTTTTTTGAGTCATACTTTTGTCCTTTGTATAATATAATATTTAACATTTCATGTCCTTGTTATGATACAGTGTATTTTTAGAAGTCGCATTAGCAGTCGCATAATAGACAACGAAAGAAATAGAATTTTAAATTTTATAATGAATAAATACATAATATATTCAATAAGCATACGAATTTACTACAAAACTTACAAAAATGTGGTCTTAGGCAACACAATAGAGGATAAAAACTTAGAAAACTAGTTTTAGAAGCCAGTTTTTAGAAAAACTTTTAAGACTAATAATAAAAATGCATTCGCTTTTGTATCCTTAAGGGGGTAGACAAATGCATGTTAAGCGTCCACTCTTTGTGTTTTAGTACATGAAAATCACGTAGCTTACTTTCTTAATGTTACTATATGACCAATAACTATCCCTTGATATGTATATATATATATATAGGATGGGCCAAAAATTCGTTAAAATTTGAATCTAATATCCCGTGCAAACATGTCACTGGAATGAGGCTAGTAGAATTTACTGGCTACAATCGTAACTCACGTTTTCAACAAGGTGGAACCACTTGTCACACGTCCAACGAGTCCCTGCCGCTGGTCAAGGATAAGTTTCCGGAAAAGCTGATTTCCAGAGGAAGCGACATTCCATGGCCACCCCGAAGTCCATATCTATCCGCAGCAGCATATTTTTTATAGGTTTACTTGGAGAATACAAATACACTATGTCAACTAAAAAAAAAAATCAGTGAATCGGTGATCTCACGGTCTCTTTGCCGATAAGTATTCGAAAATTTCGATGCTCGCTTAGAAGAGTACAAACGTGATGGATGGTCATTTAAACGAAGTAATTTTTAAAGAAACAATTCCAACTAATTAGCTTTCTTGTAAGTAAACAATTTTTATTACATTTACATTTACATAGGTACATTACATCAAATGATTTTTTTATATGAGTTTTTCAAATGTTAACTAATTCGTGACCCACCCTATATATAGTGACTGCCGATCAAGACGTCTCGAGTTCGATTTCCGGTTTAAAAAGTGTTATTGAGTTTTCTTGGTCACAAAAATTTATTTATTAAATTAAATAACAGTTCGATATTATAAGATCTACCATTTAAATGTACTAATAATTACCAACGTGATAACAGATTAAGGATACAGAGTATTATTACCTTTATTCATCCAGTGGGTGTCATAAAAATCGACTAAGGAGGCAAACCACTCCGGACAACAACGCTGAGAAACAAAACTTGACACAAACCAAACAACAACACACCTGGCAAGAGTGGGGGTCCAACCTTTCCTTCTAAGGTTATCTCGAACAGTAAACCATGAAAGGTTGTTAGATGATAGATATTTTGAATAGGGTACATCTATTGGGGACAGTGGTTTCTTTTTACTATTTGTTTTAAGTCATATTAATTATTGTTGCATTATTGTTTTCAAACATCGGAGGCTTAAAGTCTTTCTTTAAACTATAATTAAGCTTTTCAACTTTCCGTCTATTGTGTTTATTAAAAATCTACTACATTTTGGCATCAGAAATAAGTGGAATCTGTGGATGGATAACCTGAAAACAAGTGACTACCAGTGCCCAAGAAAACCAGTAACCCAAGAATCTCAAACGCGTTGAAAAACAATAGAAGTGAGTTCTGTTTTTAAACGTTCTAAAGTCGTATCGGTTCAGAAACTTCATGGACGACAATTTGTTCCAAAGATTGCTTGTTTAGCATAAATTTAATATCGTATTGTTTATTCTTTAAACATTGAACAAAGGTTTCTTGTTTTCAACTGTATCAAGATCGTGAATGGCCTAACAAACACTTGTTATGTCAAAGTGATGAACAGTGTTTCATTTGAATAAATGACTTTTAAATGACGATCACGAGGACTAGGCTTATTGCTAACATTTTCAGTTTCAATTGCAAATGTAAGTGCGCTATTTGAATTTAAATGCTTTTACACTGAGTTTAAATTTAATATCAGTCAGTATAGATCGGAATTATAAAATTCCTGGAGATAGATCTGCCCAGCTAGGTACAGGTCTGCAGAATTATTAGAAATCATGAAAGAATAATAGCTGTATGGAAAAAACAAGCTCCTATATTGAAAGCTGGTAACGTACTTCTATATGAGTGTAAGGGAGTGAACCACAGTTGCGCACCTCACCTGCATGCAGAGCATCCTGCTGAACGAGAAATGAAACTCTGGAATCCAGCTGATGATTTATAACCATCCTAACAGGCGTAGTTAAATTTAACAGATATATATAATGATATTTATTTCTGCTAGTAAATCTTTCACAGATATTTTTACACGTAGGGCTTCACAGCTAGTAGCCGCTTGAAATATATTCCTAAGTCTTTAACCTCACTGACATGCTGTAGTGGGATCTCATCTTAATGGTAGTGGCGTCAGAGTGGTTCGCGTGCTCGGCTGAAAGATTTCACTCAAGATTTCACACTCAGCATTTGCTTGTATTAAAATAAGGCCTGTTTTCTCTTTTACATTTCATGACTCCATCCATGTCGCTCTGAAGTTTAACACAGACGGCATCCTGCTTCACCTCATGAGGCAACTTCAGATCATCGGCAAATAGTAAGCATGTGCACTTGTTTATAACTTTTAGTAAGTCATTTATCATCAAGATAAAGAGAAGAAATTGTTTATTGTTTATTTATTTATTTATATACTCAACAGTCGACATACTGACGTCAATCTCGTAAATAATTATCGGAAAATTTTAGCGTCTGTGGTATACACCCAAATCTAGCCAATTTCGATAGGAATAACGTCATTTACAACTGTATCAAATGTCTACATCAAAGGCTCCACGAATATTCGACGACAATCTGTAAAAATAAATAGTGGCTTGGCAAATACAAGTGCTTGGTGATCGAGCGCTGCACATCATCAGACTGCAGACGGGTGAGTCTAATGCCTATAAACATGCCGCGATAACCGGCTCCACATTCAATGTCCCCGTTAAACTATTACACACTAAAAGATAAACTTAACAAAATCTTCAACGCGTTCTTGTTCTAACAAAGGACGCCTGCATTTAAAAGTTACGAGAAATTAAACTTTAGAGAGGTTTATTCATTTCAATTTCCGCGTCTATTTAATATGTATTCAAGTGCGTTTGTGAAAATAATGTTATTTTATTATGTAATATATATTTTCCTATTAATATATTATGCTAATGGTTGAACACTGAAACCAGTGCAACTTGGTCATAATGTCAGACATTTTAAAGGTGTATTTTTCATACCTATCGTGAGTATAATTACAAAATTCCTTCTTTTTATTTTAATACAATGAGACATTGTTTTTATCTCTCAGACAATAACATATTACCAGGCTAAAAATGGCTAATTTAAAGATTCTTACAAGAGCTTTCCTAAACGTTATAATTGGTGCTGATTTTTCAGTTTGCTTTTATAAGAAAACACTATTTTATTCTTCAATCACAGGCTCTTCTACACTATACCCAGAGCAACACATTAAACGATCAAGATAGCAACATTTAACAGTGCAAATTTTATTGCAAACTATAAAATATTGTTATGGCCACCATCCAAAGGTATAGCCTCGCATCGTATCACTGCTTATACGACCTCTTTTAGACTAATGTGCATCTAACTTGAGACTTTCATTGCTTTAGAATCGTTTCCTGACGAAGGGTTTGTTTGTTGAATGTCATGAACGCGTTTAATTGCTAATGTCTATTCCTATTCCAGACTTTCGAGCATAAATAATAAATAAATAAACATTTTGGACATTTGACACAACGTCATCTAGTTTCAAACTAAGCAGAGCTTGTGCTGTGATAACTAAACTGACTGATAGAATACTTATACACTTTTTTTTTATAAATACATACATATTATATATAGACGACACCCAAACTTCGAAACAAGTATTTGCAGATCATATAAACATTTAGTCCGACCTGGGAATCGGACCCGAGACCTCAAGTTAATTTAATTTAATTACGTCAATTACTATAAGATTTTTTTTTCATTTACTTAAATAGTTCAGGCACTCGAAGTATATCCTGTATTAGAGGGACTTTAAAAACATTCTTGGAACTAATACAAAGACCATTCAGACTCAATAATTATCATCACAATATCATTGACAACTAATACAAATAATTTATTCACACAACACAATGTACTGTCTCATGTGCATCTCTGTCTCTTTTAATCAAACTCAAAATACTAGGAGCAGTAGGAAGAGGTAAACACTACATCGTCCCTGCAGTCATTTCATTATGTTAGTGCAATAGATTCTTGGTAATGTCTGAATTCAAAAAATTTTTGATAGCGTGTGTCAAAATTGTTTTTGAACACGAATAGAAGAAATTTAAGTAAAATAACTGACAGACGAAAGACGACGAAATTTAATAAATTTATCTTCTTATCGGCGCGGAGTTCTTTCTAGAAGTCAAATATAAAGTGTATTTATAATAATATTCAAAAACATAATTCTAGTTTTAGCGAAAATTTACAAATATATTAGATTTAGCCTAATTTTATAAGCTAATGACAATGAAATTGTAGTTGTTCATTATCTGTTGCGTCGGGAATGGTGGGGTAGCTAGCAGCAACGCTAGCAACTTGCTCGTGAGCCTAGGGCCGTCGGTATAGCGGCCAATTCCTTTTCTCGTGTCGTGATAGTGATCATGACAAAATCTGTGTATATGGTGTGGTCATAGCGACATGGGCGTTTTACGGCTTGTTGTTCAACGACGGTTTGGACTGTTCAAAAAAGTCAGGTTCCTGGGTAATTCATGCCGGTTCAGCCGTCGTGTAATCACTCTTCCAACCACCAACACTTTACAAACATCGTCAAAGAGAAACTACCTAAGACAACATACCTGCAAAAGAAAAGGAAAACTTAACATACCCTATACCACCCCGTACAGCAAGGGTCGTATAGTATGCTAAAATTTCCTTTTTAGAGGTCTACTCGTATGTCCAACAGTATGTCAAAAATAGAGTGTTTTCTTTACTTGTCTCATTATCTGTAAAGTACAAGGTCACTCTTAATTCAGCTTAGCGATAAAATTCCTTTTCTTCGTCTCTAATCTACGCGTTATCTAAGGCTATTGTGAGTCTAATTTACTGTATACATTTGTGTCAAGGTAAATTTAAATATCTGTATTCGAAATGTATGCCCAGACTTTAATTATATTTACTTACTTACTATGTAACTTAATGCATATATAAAAATTGTTGCTAATAATTTATCCAGTTTATTTGCATTGGGGACAGGTTAAGTCCGCCTCGGTGGCGCAATTGTGGCGTATGCTATTGCTGTGCTTAAAATATCGGTTTCGATTCCCCGGTCGAAGCAAATGTTTGTATGATCTACAAATACTTGTTTCACTATTTGGGTGTTTACTAGGCATCCGTTCATTCCGAGGTTCGTTCATCCGTCACCCTATCAGAAGCAGGCCAGGATGGCAGCGCAACATGCTGCTGAGCACGCGCTCTTATGGGGCAGAAAAGGGGTCATCTGCAAGCCATAGGTAGATGGCCCGAGGTAAGTCGGGGTTCCAGGGATTTGCTTTCTAGGGTACACCTAGTTCCCCGGCTACTGGTACCTGAGACGGCGTGCGGTGTTTGGTCGGTTCGAGTCCGACATAACCACCAGTAGGTGGTATGAGGGGGATTTCCGCACAGAAAAAAAAACTAGACATAATAAGTATGTATTTACAAAAAAAAAGTATATACACATTTATATCAGTTGTCTGGTATTCATCGTACAAGTTGTGCTTAGTTTAAAACTAGGTGGCGTTAATATCGCTATTATTATATATATATATATTATATATAAAACATATTAAAGATTACCTTTACAATTTTCATTTTAAAAGGAGAAGGAATTGTATTTTGTTTCTGTTTTTAAAGTTACACTTCTTTTGGTGCGTTAGGGTAAACTGCTGAGAGTAAATTTTTACTATATATGTACGTGCACACCGTCACACAAAATCGACGCCATGAAATTAGCTAGGCAACATTTTTATTTTTTTATTATTATTTATGTTCAAATAGTTATTCAATGATATTAAATTAAAATTTATTTAACTAGAGAATATGTCATTAGAAAACTTTCAATGTATTAAATACCTATTTTTCTATTATTAGTGTCGCTTTCTCTACAAACATAGGATAACGCGAAGGTTAAATTTGCCGAAAGGTTTTTATCTTGTTACACTAAAGAAGGATAACTTCTTACGTGTGTACGTAATACATACACGCCTTTTTTATATTACGCCTGCTATACTAGACTACACTGCCCGATACAAAATATAAGTAGTATCCAAGAGCAGTGGTCACCATTGTCATTGCGAATGCAGACACTGCAGCATGGTGACTCACAATATGGCGGCCTAGTGAGATGCTATTTCATGCTCCACTTAAAAGACTCAGGATCAAAGTGAGAATGAAATATCATTATCTTAAAATTAATTTATAAATAATGCACGTTTCCTGTCCCAAAACATCACAACAACATAGTAAAACTTTATGTGTTTCATTATTGTACAATTCTATAGGGTTATATATGTATATATTGCTTATTATTGTACAGAACATTTCTATTTGTCAAAACCAACCTTTTCGTTGGAAACAAAACCGAACGAACTGAGCTGTGCGGTGTCGTATTTCATTTATTGCTTTGTACTCTGCATGTGAGAATTAATTTTTGAAAAATGGTTTCCGTATGTTTGTTTATAATAAATCCTGCTACTTTTTGATTTGCATTTCAGAACGTCTTATGATTAAATTTGAATTTTTGTCCATGTCAAACCTTGGTTAATCGTGAGACTACACATTTATTTCGAAACCGTCGACTCACTGCACTCTCACAGCAATATAAATCAAAAACCTACGTATTTTGATCTTTTAAATGATGCTATATGTATTTCTAAAAAAGACAAGGCTCGCATTAGTAATATATCAATCAAGTGTCGCAGGGGACTTCACAAACATACAAGAAACGAACACAAAGTATACCCACACTCAAAACAATTTGTGGTTCACACAAAATGCTGTCCTATGTGGGGTTGAAAATTTCAACACTCAGTGCAGTAGACAGCGATGTGGAGACCGTTTAAAACACTACACCATCCGTATAATCAAACCAGTATTTTTTTATTATTTTTTGTTTAAAACAGAAAACGCCCGCACGGGGAATTAATCCTGTATCACGGGTGACTTTACAAACATGCAAGAAACGGACACAAAGAACACCCAGACTTAGAACAACAATTTGTGGATCACACAAAGTGTTGTCCCATATAGGATTTGAACCCACAACACTCAGTGCATAAAAGAGCGGCGTGGTGACCGCTTAAACCATTAGGCCAACCGTGCAGTATGAATCAGTATGAATCATTAAAACCAGTTTTGTAACTTGATAAGTCGGTATTACAGTAAAGGTGAATTGGAATAGGAACTCTTGAAAGTAACTTCACAAATAAACTCAACAACTAGAGAAGTATGTTCGTAAATTATTCAAAGTAAAGTTACACAAGTACGTACTCTACCGGACCCACATTTAGCGGACGGGTACCAGAGTTAAGCCTACCGAACATTCCCTAACAAATTCGAACTGACGACGTCTCAAAACGTTAGCTAATTACTTGTAGTCTGTTTCCTTTAGTTGACTCATTCTAGTTTCATCACACAACATACAGAAACGTTCCTCAATTACTTATCTTCGTTTCTCCTTCTCCTCTTATATAAGATACGAAACTTCTTGTAAAGTTTGACTTTGATGGAAAAAGTTATAACTGATGAACGTGAAAAGGGAAATGAATGTGTCGTGTATTTGTGTGTTATTCTGTAAGTTGTTGTCCTGTAAAGGCTTTTTGTTAGGATTTACATTTAAATTAAATAGCGTATGAAGATGATGATTCATATTTTTTTTTTCTATATTAAGAGCCTGCCAAGGTGACTCTACTCTCAATGATGGAAAACGTGAATGGAATCCAAAAGTTGTGGTCACAATACTCACTGCAAATGCAGACAATGCAGAATGGTGTTCTAGACTATAGCGGCCTAGTGACAAGCTTTTTTTTGGGGACGTAAAAGGCATGATAGTCATCGCGGCAGTGTAAGTTTCACACGATTACCACGATAACTGTCACCCCTGCATCAATGGCCTCCGGTTTCGCACTCACCTACGAAACACGACAGCACGGATGCTGTCGCTTTAGGTTGGTCTTCTGTGGGAGGGTAGTACTGCCCCGGTCGAGCCATATATAAAAATACAAAAGGAGAAAACAAGTTAGGATAACAGCATTGCAATAAGAAGGAAAACTTGAAACAAACCTTATAATCCAACCGTCTGGCCAACGTGGTACAGTAGGTCCAAATCTTCTGTGTCTCTACAGAGAGACCTATGTTCAGCCATGTATTATTATAGTCATATTACAATCAGTGCATCTTTTCATTGTAAATATGCCGTCATCCTCAGTGGTTAATTCGTGTAACTCAGAGTTTACCGTAAAATATATCACAATTCTATTTTTCAAACTGCTTAAAAGTAAGTATTTTAAACAAAATATATTAGACTTCAGGAAAATGTTAGCAGACCGCTGCACCTCAAGATTTACTCAACAAGCACTCCTGTGAAAAATACATTTCACACTAGTCGAACGTCTAATGTAACGTACGACATGTTATATTCGCAAACTTGGAATACGTCGAATTCGTTATTTCTAGTTTGCAGAGAAAAATATATTGCAGAGCTATAAATATTTTGTGATGTTTGGCTGGCATTTAAACTTATGTATTTAAAATTGTAGCCAAGTTTAGTTTTTTTAGTAGTCAGTGGTTCTAGTGTGTATTGAGATTTATATATTACATCTATTTGATATATTATTGAGTCCGTTTATTTTAATGTACCTATTTTCTGTTTTCTCTGCATCACTCAATTGTTGCCCGGTAGAGGATGCCGTAGGCATTAACTCCATCAATGCGCAAAAAACATATGAAATAAATACATATAATTTGCCTGAAGGGTTAAATTTGGCTGACTATAATTATAACTCACGTAATAGTGGGTAAGCTTGTGCCTATTGCCATCGGGCTTATTAGAAATCAGATGAGAAAATTTGGCGTTTAACGTGAAAGAAAAAAATATCAAAATGTAAAAGTCTTTATAGAGAAAAGATATTGCAAATACGGAACACTTGGGAAGTGTAAAGAGTCTCTTACTGAACAAATAAGATAAAAGATATTTTGTAATATGCACAGAGAACAAAATTGCAGTCGCATTGAGAACTTGGTTCTAGTTAAAGTTTGTTAAAAACAAATTTACTTTAACATTTCGAAGCTTTCTATGCAACTTTGTAAATAAAATTAAAATCGGACAATTTCGGCAAGCGGAAATAGAATAAGTTACTGAGTTCTGTACGTCTAACGCACACAGCACTTATGAAGGTAATGTTCACATACTGAAGTAACAGTAGCGTGGTGGACCGCTCAGATTTTGCTGCAGTACGTAAATTACTTTTAAAACTTAGTTCTACTTGTGCAAATTTGAGTATTATAATTTTGAACAGGAAAAATAAGAAGCACTTGGTAGAAATATATTTTTATTTCTGCTTTTAAAAATAAAAGAAGCAAACGTGCAAATGAATGGTCAGATTTTAAGTGGATACGTTCGTTCATGGACAGATACAACTTAAGAGATACAAGAGTATTCCAGAAAGATGGATTTCGGATTCACATACGTAAAACTGTGGATAAAGTAGAACATAATAGTCTAATATTATGATACATATACGAATATACTTGCTTATACTATACGTGATAATTGAAGACGATGATGATAATGTACGATTTCGGTCATGGCGGCCAATCTCAATGAAGACCAGCCAAGTACACAGTAGTGTGTGTGAAAACACAGGTGCACTTTCTGTTCCCTCACTCTCACTATCCAATGGGACGGTTGTCCGAACAGAGAGTCATTAGAAGCAAGACCAACGGCTTTTCGTGGCGTGATAATTGTAAAGTATACTGTAAGTGAAAAAGTGCGTTCTTATACTTGATTTTTTTCACTTATTTCGGTAACAAAACACCAGGTTTCTTTTTAAAATGTTTATGTATGTTCCTATACCCGTAACATTTAACAAGTATTACTTCAACTCTATTTGAATCTAGAAATTTAAATATCAATTGCACATGTTCTTGATCGAAACGGCTGGAATTTAACACGTTGACATGTGAACGGAGCGCGGGAATAAAATCGAGAGCGAAGGTAGTGTAGGTAAAGGAAACAAAATTATGAATGTTTCTTATAATATGCAAAAGAATCATTAGTTATTTATTTGATACAGTAAAGAAGAGCAAAGTGTTTGGAGTGTATCTGTCTACTAGGGACTGTTCCATGATATGTACATATATATATAATATTTAAGGTAACAGAAATTTTTTAATTTATTATTTGACAAAAGAATACGGCAAACTGATCTTTTCGGATATTATTTATATAGTAGGTTAAGTATACATAAAATAAAAATACAAAAGCAAATAAATAAAAAGAAAATTAAAGCTTTCCTGAAATTTGAATGGGACGAAACTGGAAATACGTACTTTAATAAAATAAAATAATCAAATTTACTTATATATGTATAGCTTTGCCCACAATTGTTACACACTATAATAAGATATACGTGTACAACGCCAGTTGGTAAGCACATTTATAGAAAATATTCAAATTTCAGTATTAACACTGGTAATAAAAGAAAAATAATGAAAAAATCCAAAACGAAACAATAGAACATAAAGCCGAACAGACAGTAATTAACATTACTGTCTGTTCGGCTTTTTTCTGTTTTGTTTTTTTCTGTTTTTTTCTGTTCACAGAACAGAAAAAAACAAACGTTTTTTTCTGTTCTGTGTGGAAATCCCCCCGGATACCACCTACTGGTGGTTATGTCGGACTCGAACCGACCAAAAACCGCACGCTGTCTAGGTGCCAGTCGGGGAATCAGGTGTACCCTAGAAAGGAAATCCCTGGAACCCCGACAATGTTAACACACCTAATTTAATTAGTTCATAAATAAAAGATTTTTGAAACAATAAAAGTGAAAACTACAATCCAATGGAGCATCCAAAAAGTATTTAACGAAAGATGTATTTAATAAAAAAATGTACTGAAATTCTCTTTCCAATGCCAGTGAATAATATTACATTTATTTAAAAATGGTGTTGGAAACGTGTGGTTCTATTCATGGCGATCATAAGAAGATGCAGTCGTATGCTAACAAGATTAATTATGGAAATACTACTGCCATACCGTTCAGCTTGTCGCGTTAACATTAATTGAGAACTAGTCAGACTCCGATTAAATTACATGTAAGGCTATTTACGGACTTAATTGTCGCCTGGTAGCTAAATTTGTTTGAATATATTATCATGCCGCAACAATTGAGTTGAGTGAAGAAAGATGCTTCAAATACTGTTTTGTGTTTCGTCCAATTGTTATTTAGGACATAAAAAAAGATAGTTTAACGCTGAGTGCTTTTTCCATACATTCAACCATTTATGCCGATATCCACGAGAAAAAGAAAATATCGGATATATTTATTTTTTACTCTCCGTGAGATTTTTATAAAGGATCTTTTGTGTTATTATTATGTTATTTGAATTGTTAAAAATTGTCTTATTGTATGTACGTGTGTGTATGTGTGTGTGTTTGTATGTGTTTTTGTATGTGTGTATGTGAGCATGTGTATGTAATTATTAGTGGCTTTAAGTCTCAATCAATACTGCGCATATCCTTTTGAATAATTATTTAAATTTACATATCACACACACATATTTAAATTCTTTTATATGTGTTTCAAACTTCATATTGCCATTAGTAGCAAACATTAGATCTTGACTGTAATCGACCGTTACACCACATTTGTATTTTATGCCACCTACCATTTGTTAGTTTACTACGCTCGCTATAAAGTTTATGGACAGAGCTCGTTGATACACAACAACGCCAGTTTGCATTTTATTAGAACATAAATTGTAAACCTATAGAATATTTTAAGAAGCTAACCGCAGATTGAAATAACAAATTTATTACTGAATAACTGCATTGTGTCTACCCAAATATTATCATTTGTGGTGATGTTGTATCGGCAATAATTCTCTATTAGCATTATAATAACGTTTCAATTGCCCAAAAACCGTACTATAGCAGTCAAATTACTGATCATTCATTCTTATACATGTTATACAATCATTCTCTTGCTTTTCAACAAACAGGTGCTCTAAAACCTACCTTGTTTTATGGGGATGAGGTCTGTTCACTTGTGATTCATAGATGCCGGTATCCACGGACAACGATAGCTTATATACTATAAAAATGTCTTTGTTTCATTCACAGGTGGATTGAGAGAAAGAGCTTACGTCACTAAGTCTGTCTGATTCAATTTGTTTGCTGGAAGTGTAAACTACACTTTTTGAATATGATTTTTGTATATACCTCCTAACCCTGGTACTTCTCTATGCATATCATCTGTATGTCAATAACTGACATCTTTATTTGCATAGTAGAATAGTCAACAACAACATGGAAACATGGCACTTTTAACATCGATCTGCATGACAACACAGACTCTTGAAATCTGTATTATCTAACGTCAACAAGTTTATTACAACTAAAGTCAAAAAGTCAAGTAAACTCTTTGAGTTCGACTGTTTGACTTTAATTGTAACTGACGAAATTTCAGCGTTACAGCTACCTGACGTCAGTCGGCACGCAGTAGTTACAGCTGACATCTATATCATAGTTAATAAGCCTGGACTGTATGACATACTGCCAGATATATTTAAACAAAAGCTTAATGCAATGGACTGTGCCTCTGTATTGAACTTAGGCCACGTAGAAACTCTAAATGATCACATAATCTCTCTATTCAACTTGCGTGCACCGATAAAAAAAGAAGTCAATCAAGAACGAATGAATGAATGAACCTTTCGCGTGTATGTGTATAAGTTTATATATCACAAAGCTAATTTCTACCAAAATGCATCAATTTCCTATTTTCTCTACACCAGCCAAAGGTTATCTGGTAGAGAATGTCTTAAGCATTAAGTCCGCTAATGCATCTAATGTTCCTGATGATATAATAAATAAAATGTTTATCATTTCGCCAAACATTTGTCTCAAACTAGATTGGGGTCGGTTCTCAATCTCCTACGATACAGTTCAACTTCGATTTGATACATGGAGCCATTGCTTTCAGGCCTCTACAACCCAAGTACTAGGTGACGTTAGAGGTCTGTAGAAAGACTAATGTTTTTTGGGTACCAACTACACGTAGGTATTGACAGATGTTTGTAAACGGGGCCATTGGTTTATGTGCTCACGAAGTCGAAGAAATTCTTATGATATAAAAATACATAATACACAAAAGCAAGATTCTTCTATTCAAGTGTTGAAGTAAGCGTCACCGAATTCAAGTTTTTCATCTGCCAATGTTCAGTACGTACTTGCTGAAAATTATGCTGTGTCACGCGCGTAGGTATCGTGCGGTAACAAATTGTATGAAACTTGTATACAGGCATGATGTGTTTTATAAGGGTGTATTTTATTTGAACAGTCAGCCTGAACGTGACATTTGGAAATAAACGAAGCCACCATGATGCAGGATTTTATTAAAAACATATACTCATATAGGTGTGGCGTTAGCTTTATTTTTGAGGTTAAACAAGTCTAGACTTCATAGATTTTTTTTAGGAATAAATCTCCAGATATATTATTGAATGCTATCTACATCAATGTTCAACATGTTCAACATGTCCTTACATGAATTTGCGCCGAAATTATTGCACTGAATGAGACGTAAGCCACTTCTGACGTTTGTTCATTTAAGTTCATTTTATTTGTTTCTAGCTTATCTTATTAATGATTCAATTGATCACTATTATTTAAAATGATGCTAATGGTGCTAATGTTGATTTGATTATTTCTTTTTCAGTTTATTTTTATTTGGCAGGTATAAGTTCTACGCACATTCACCAGCATTTTATTAACAACAAAAATTTTGATCTTCGTTTGTTTTACTTTTCATATCCAACGCATGATAAAATTTATTGTCCTCACATTTTTTTACTTTCAGATATACTTGTAAAATAATTGAATAAAAGAAATCCAAAAATCAAAAATCTTGAAAATCGGCGCCGCCATTCTTGAATTATAAATGATGTAGATTATTCAGTAAGTAATATGTGTGCTTTATTTGTTAAGTTATATGCGTATGCCTGGATGTTTTGCCTCTGTGTAAAGTGTAACTCTTCATATTAAAGACTCTTTCCATCTACCACTGCAGTACTTTCTGGCAATTCATTTTTATTACGCAGACTACGTATATTTACATATTCATGATATGACACAATTATAACACACACATTCCATGTATGACGAACAAAATTATTCATAAAATTTACTTTGAAATAACATCGTGCGGTTCTTGAAGAGAAAATTCAACGAACGTATTCGCTTTACGTTCCCGTTTCTATGAAGATTTTTACTATTTAAATTGTCGATGGTGGTATATAATATCCAACAGCTTTCTGCATACTGGATATATCTCGTATATAACTACATGTACTGAAAGAAAAATCTTTTATTTTCCAGAAATCAAGCTATGGAGGTCAACCTAACCTAAAAGTAGTAGAGCCACGCTGATTTCAGCACAAACGGGTCCGTTCGACTGGGGCAGTACTACTCTCCCACAGAAAATGTACTTAAAACGACGGAATCCATGCTTTCATGTTTCGTTGGTGAGTACGACACCAGAGGCCCATTGACGCAGGGGTGACAGTTGTCGTGGTAAGTGTATGAGCCTGACAATGGCATGATGACGGTCATGCTTTTTATATCCCCAAGCGGGACATGAATAAGCATCTCACTAGGATGACATTGTGTGTGTCGCCGTATTATATTGTCGGTATCCACAACGAGTACGGTGACCGCAACTTTTGGATTCTATTCATGCTGTCCATCAGGCATAATAGAGTCACTTTGGCAGGCTCTTAAAATAAAAAAAACAAAACAAAGCCGACTACAACATCGCTTACTCGGTGAAAAGCAACTAAACAAATAAAAATAAAAGTAAATTTACATATTAAGGACCTTAAGTTTGAATAAATTGTCCTTGAATGACCACATCATCATTTGCGACTTGCACAAGGCCTTCTGAATACAGATGATGAAAAATTTCAATTTGGTGACACTCACTTCAACATTTAAATAGAAAATGATGTTACATTCTTGCTCTATGTATTGTAAAGTTTGAGGTTTCATTTTAACCTCCTTGCGAAGCAGAGCCTTATGTCCAGCAGTGGACTATTAAAAACTGTTGATAATAATTGCTGATCGTATTATGAAATTATCAAATTGAATATTTAGTGACGATATGTACGTACTTTTATGTAGGCACACTAGCTGACCCGCATAACTTCACCTGCGTCACATTTTTCTCGTTTGTACAACATTGTTCATTAATACTTGGCTCCTTTTGATTGTAGCGTGATGTTATACAGCCTTTATTTATAAACAAACTACACAACACTAAACTACATATTAAATTTAAGCCAGTTGTTCCTGATATTAGCGTGTCCAACTAAATAAACTCTTCAGTTTTATAATAGAATTTAGATTCTCATTACACACTCGCTATTCAAGCCACTTTGTCAGCAAAACATAACCCGAACGATGACAAAGGGAATTACAAGCATATTTTGTGGTTTGTCTTTAGTCGTACAACATTGTGAGCATAAATTAATTCCATTTCGTTCACTACACAACAGTATTAAGTGTCATTGAGCTTGGAAGATGACCTGGTAGTGGCACTAAGCATTTATGCTTTAAGTGTGGTTAAATTTCTAATTTCAATAGAGTATGTGAGTTGCTTTCACTTTTTGAGTCTGTCGAGCTAACGTCACTTAATATTGTATTGCATTTACAAAGAAAATACTGCTTTATGTTTATTCCGGGGACAATTGAGATGAGTAGAGAAGTCTCTTGATAATGACCGCTAATGACCGATACACATAAGTCAATAGACTAAACTGAGTTGCAGCTTTTGAGGCCTCTTCCCTTAGAATTAAGGCGATTTGAAGTCTTGTGGTAACTTAAATTTGCAGAATAAATATGGTTACACTGCTTTTAAGCAATTCTTCGTTGTTATTCACTAAGTGGGTCGAGTCATATACAACAGAACGCATTCAAAGCACGTATACTCAAAGGAAAATGAAATTTTGTGTACATATAAAATTTAAATGAAATTACATAAATTTAGAAACAAAACCAATTAAGAGTAAATAATCACTACCCTTATACATCCCGCAGGACAATAGCACTGTATAGAAAAAGAAAACTTGATACAAACTTTATACCAACTAGCCAGCAAGGTATAGTAGTGCAAAACCTCCTTCCTAAGGAGGGATCTACGTCCAGCAGTGGACTATTAAAGGCCACTAATGTAATGTAGTGTTATGCCTATAATTGTATTTAGAATTACATTTTATAATAAATACGATTATATATAAACTTCATATAAGTAAATATAAAGAGCTATATGACCTCATGTAGAAGATGACAAAGCGTCACTTTCCATCAGATGAATCGTCTTCTAATTTGCTCTTCATCTCATCTCTCTTTCAAATGAACACAAAAACCTATATTCCCAGGTATATCCTGTAGCAAAACAGACAGTACTCTACAATACATTCAAGACGTAAGAGCACACAATGTATGCATATATATAGAAGCTAGTAGCCTGACACAAAAGACTGAAAAGTTATTCCATTTTATTCCAAGTGCATCATTTGCGACGGCCACCTGAATCTATTAAACCCCAAGTCTTCACAATGGCTCTGATCTAAGAACTTGGACACAAAGAAATTTATTCTATTGAAAGTTTTTTCTTAAGGTACTTTAGGTCTTTTATAGCCTGATCTAATTGCGTTTCACAAAAGTATAGTCCTAATATCATTTTTAAGGAATTTATTGCATTGCAGTGTAGCTGCTTTAGGAGTTTTTATTCCAAATACAGTGCAGATTCTGCCATATAAGTCTCATCAAGCAATTAAAAGCGGCCAATAAATAGTTTTTACATTATATGTATTCGTCTAAAATTCCCTTTAAATAGTTAACTTTCAGAACATCATATATTTTAATAAACGTAACACATTATTTTGTCCGTGTGGTGACGGATTAAGAATATATAGTGTTACCACCCCTATTCATACTGTCTGTGTCGTAAAAGACGACTAAGGGACCAAGTATACACGACGACATCATTACAAAGAGAAGGAAAACTTGAAACAAACCCTATTCGAACCCCTCTGGCCAGCGTGGTATAGTAGGCCAAAACCTTCTTGTTAAGGGGAGGCCTATGTTCAGTAGCGGACTGTAAAAGGCTGTTGATAATTGATGAACACATTATAGCGGTTTGGCACCTACAGAGGACGGATGATAAAAAGTCTCGAAAGAAGTTTAAAGGGCGAATGTGTGTGGAAGTGTCAGAAGAAAACGGTCCACGACGAACATTTATCGAATAAATTGGTGATAATCTGAAGAAGGGCTGTGTGAAGAGCATCAGAAATCGACGAACATGCACGAAGTAAAAGAGGTGTGTCCGGACCGTAGTAAGTGGAGATTAATTGTCTTTACCTATCTCTCTGGGCAATAGGCATAACTTTATGTATGCATATATGTGTGGATGTATCTAAACAATAGTATGCAGTATTTCTTCAAATTTGAACGGGACCAAACTTGGGCATTTTCTCAAGTGGTTCATAGATGACGGCGTTTCGATGTATTAAATATAAAGAAACAACTGAATTGAGAAATTCTCTCTCTTACTTAAGTCAGTCGGTTTTTTTAATTATCTTTCAAAATCAAAGACATTAATTGCAATTGGACCATTTAGTGTTTTTTTTCTACAACAATTCGCTGCCATTGATTTACTTACTTTTCACACCAAATCTTTCGTTTTAGTGTTCATTTATGAGGCGAATAATGGGTTTGTACGTTTAAATACCTAGCGATTCAGGTAACAAGTTTTTCATTTTCCCTCGTCTATACCTTAGCAAGAAAATATAAGAATTTCAGTAAATCATGATTTATCCCTTCGGGAACATAAGCGTGGAAATTTATGTGAAGAAAATATATCCAAGTTTGCTACAATTGTACAATCACATAATTACGTTACAAAACCAGATTAGTGTTACTGGCAAAGTAACTCAATTAGAACGAGCCGAGAATACTCCAGCTTAGTGGCAGGGGACAGGAGACTCTTGGTTGGCATAATGTCGCCTACCACATTACACTGATGTATTAGAAATTTTAACCTCTCGAGATATAACGATGCAGTGAATACATACGAAATAACTACCTACCTGACTGAATGTAATCCATACATACCCAATGGGTCTCTAATTCGTCTTTTGTAATGACTTCTGTTTTGTCTCATTTCCTTATTCAAAACTTGATGTATGAAATTTCACTACCTGCGATTCCCTATGTAGGTCCCTTCTCCTCTGGGGCGGGGTGCTGTGCTGCCTCTTACTGCGTAGGGCGGTGAGAGGAACGATAGCGTCTTGCCCCTGGGGCATGAGGTGCCCGGGATGTACCTCACTTGTGAGGTACGGCAGAGAAGACTCTAGAAGCCGCTAATGCGTTCCTAGAGCTCCTCCCGACTGCCAAGGTAGGCCGCCGCTGGGTTTAGTGAGTAGACTGGTTTTTCGGGACTCCCACACACGCCCTTCGTCCCTCCGGATGGTATGGTACCAAAATAATTCCCTGCGTAAAAAAAAAGGTTCCTCCTCCTGATTTACTCATTTTTTTATCTTGTGTAAAAGCTACATAACATTGCCATGGAAGGTTGACGTCAGGTAGGTGGCTAGTTTAAAAATAAGCAGGCAAAAGCTTCACATTGTTACACTTTGCAGTCTTCAAACAATATTGGAACAACAAACGGATTACGACTTTCGTATAACTAACAAACCACAATAAACACAATAAACACTTATCTCTACGGTACGTAGGAAAAACAAAACAGTTAAGGATCTTTTTGTTCCGTTTTAGTCTCTCAATTTCCTTATTTTCGTTGTATTAAGTCACTACTAACGAGCTTAGTGACATCGATAAAAGAATGGGATTACATTATTTTTCTTATCTACTGCCCAACGCTCAATCGTTGTTGAGTGAATAATATGTTAACCTATCATTTACGAAAAAATCTAAACAATTTTTAATTAAAGTTATTTTGGTCAGAAAATAAAATTCACACGTCTTGTAGGTACATAGACGTCTGATCCCAAACTAGGCTAAGCCTACTGTGGAAGAACGTGTGTCATATCCCTCCGGCACAGGGAGGATCCTCCGACCAGGCGAGGTGATCATGCCTGACGGACCACGGCCCAACGGTTGATGTTGGGATGTTATAAATATGCTAATTTCCACGCGAATCTCTATAGCGCGATACAGATACGATACAGTTCATTACATTCATACGTTTCGTTCATACTTCGTAGTTAGATGTATCTTCGCTAGATGGTGCTGTTATATATTTTCGTTTGTGTTATAATGTGGAATCGCCACACTACTATCTTAACCAGAATGCTGATAAATATATCTCTATTATATTATATTTCAACTATACCTAAAACTTACTTCACGCATCAAGTACAAATTTGTTCTTGGTGGCGGTAGAACTCACAAATAAAACTCAAAAACGATCTATAAAAACAATCTTGCGATTATAATAGTCACCACATCATATCACACTAATTCAGAATGAAAGTAAAGCTTAATCAATATAAAACTAACATCAATAAAAGGCGAACGCTACAATAAGTTCCAGTTCGAACAGAACACACAAATCTAGCTGGAGTTTCAGTTTCTCTAATTGATAAATACAAATTTGTCTGTGCCGGCGAATCTTGTTGACTTGCTCTTTTAAAAATGACGTTATCTCGTATTTCCAACTTTTCTAGTACTTCTAATTCTTTATTATGGTAGAGCTGTGCGTGGCTACCGCCCCAATTACGTTGCTGCCCTTTGAGTACCCCAACCAGAATTAGTATAGGGACCTGGTCTCGAGTAATTTCTCTCACTCGGTGAAGCCGGTACGAAAAAATTTGTTAACACCGGTTTTTTGTGAAGTCATACTCGTATGTCGAAGTATGGCTTTCTAACGATATACTCTTCTTACATACAATGTATTTTACCAGCTGATCTACTTTGTTTGCAGTAGGTACAACAAGTACATTTTCTTCGTAAAAGAGTACAATAATTTCTTTGTCTGTACGTGTCGTGTCGTTGTCTGTGACTGTACGTGTCTTAAAATATTAATATGCTTATTTAGAAACATGCACTCAAGTAAGATCAGCCTACTTGCTCTTATTAGGTATGTGGAGCTAAAATTATTCTCAGCAAAGTGAAGGCAATTTTATATCCCTGATAAAAATTTTTGGTAAAATCGTTATTTATTAAATTCAAGTGCAGTCATGGATATTTTTATCAAATCGTGAAACGAAAAATAAAACTTTGCATTTGATAGTCTAACTTCTGCTAGTAATTTCGATCGTGAATCAGTTTTAAACTGAAGATGGTTAACTGCAGTTACAGACAGTCGTAGTGCTGTAAACTGAACGTTTTCTGTACTAAAACCCAGAACAAACTTTATCCAACGATAGTTAATTAAAGTGAAATGAGTACTATAATAAAACCACGGAATGACGGAACTGAATGTGTTTTAAAGTTAATTTTTAGTGTAGAAGTTTCAAGAATGTTGCTGCAGTGAATCTTATAAATGTCAATGTCTGTGTTAGAGTAGAATAAGTAATTCTGTGAAAAATAAAAATTAATAAAAAACGGGCAAAAAAAATTATATCACTAACAAAGTTACACTATAAAACATACTTAAGATTCAGTATTGAAGATCAAGTAATGTACCTGCATACATATCGTTACTAATTGCTCTGCAACGCTCGTTTTCTCACAGATTCTATTTAAAATCGATTCGCCCAGAAATGTTTTCTTATTTGTCTTTTATATTTCGTTCTATCTTGTTGCCTCCAGGTCCTTGGCAGATCCTTCGTTTTTATGTAACCATGACGTTAAGAACTCCTACAACATATTTGTGTATTCCTCCGAGTACCTTTATTTAAATGAATACATCAATAACGAAATTTACTGACATGACAACTTTCACTGTAAATACTTTTTTTTTACGTGTGGAAACCCCCTCGGGTCGTCACCCCACCGGGGTTTACGGCGGGGTGGTGTGTCGGAATCGGATCGACTAAAACCACACGGTGTGCCACTCTGCGCCTGACATAGGAGGGATCCGAGAACTGCTGTTATTTCGACATCCAGACTAATTTAATCTCTCCCGGCCGTGTCGGATAGCGGTCCCATCAGATTGTGTATCTGAGAGAACAGAGAGTGCATCTGTATTTGTGCACATACTTATGCACTATAATATCTTCTCAATAGGTGGCTGGGCTTCTTTGAAACTAGCCACCGCAGTCGAAATTGGCTAGGGAGGGAGCGTAAAAGACCGAAATAATTTGACACAAAAGTGTGATTTACGAAAATCTGGATCAAAATAGTTTTAAGATACCAGAAACTGTCATAATCATCCTTTTAATGCAAGAGAAACTTTGTCGTTCATGAAAGGAGTAAGATTTTAGATCAGTATGTTTATGTAAAATATTCAGAGCGGTCAGAATCCGTGAGTTGGCGATATTCCAAGTTCTGTAGGATCTTTCATGGACCTTGTGAAATTCAACATTGCTACTTAACATTACATTAAAATTTTAAAAGACACGACTTTGTTTAAAACTTAAAAAGAAAGAGATAAAAAAATGAAAACTATTTACATCTTGTTTCTCGTAGAAACTCGTATGTATTTAAGAACAAATTAGACTGAAGTGATATCACGGTTTTCACAACCAAAAATTGTTTTTGGAAAGTTTATATATCGTGCAAAACATATATATATTTACAGCATGTCGTAATAGATGGCGTTGTACAATTCGCCTGAATCACGTTATCGTTTCATTACCTGCAGCAGTATAAGCTACTTTAGTGTGATTTATAAATATCCTCTAAATTAGATACTAGTATTCTATTATACTAATATTTTATGTATGGCGTATCTCTTCGGGCGAGGAACGTATGCCGCTACCCGCCCGGAAGTCAAATAAACTTCAGCGAGCACTTCCGCCTCTAAATCCCACGGGGGAGTTCCAGCCAAGGCGCACGCCGCCTCCGTCGACACGGTGCGGTAACCGCGTATGGCTCTAACCGCCAATATCCTCTGAGGGCGCCAGAGGCGAGCCCTATTCTGGGCGGTCAGAGCCGCCGCCCACACCGGTGCGCCATACAGTGCCATTGACCGGACAACCCCCGTGTATAGCCGTCTCGTCGCCACGCTAGCTCCACCCAGATTGGGCAAAAGTCGCCCAAGGGCAGAAGCAGCGCCGACCAGCTTTGGAGAAAGCAGTCGGAAGTGCTCGTCGAAGAGCCACCTGCCGTCGAGGATCAGGCACAGATACTTCATCTGGGCCTGAACCGGTACGAGGACCGAATTAACCACGATGGAGGCGCCGGAGGGTGGACCACGACGGGGCCCATGGAACAAAAGGGCCTCCGTCTTGTCCAAGGCCACCCGCAAACCTAGCGCCTCAATTCGCCCGACCACCAGAGAGACACCCGTGGTGGCCAGGCGCACCGCCTCTTGAAAGTTTGCTCCCCGGGCCGTGACCAATGTGTCATCTGCGTAACAAATTACGCCCAGCCCGGGGGGAAGACGACCTCGAAAGGCCCAGTCGTATCCCATGTTCCACAGGAGTGGTCCGAGGACAGACCCCTGTGGAACACCGCACGACACGAGCCACCGCCTCAGAACACCGTCTCGGTCCTCGTACATGACGGTACGCTCCTCAAGATAGTCTGCCACAAGCCGCCTCAGGTACTTTGGCAGCCCATGGTAGTGGAGTGCTTCCCTGATGCAGCTAAATGGCAGACTATTAAATGCGTTGGCGATATCCAACGACACCGCCAACAGCACGCCGCCACAGCTCACCGCCTCTTCGGTAACGGCCCTCAGGCGCAGCACGGCATCGACCGTCGAACGCCCCGTCCGAAAACCAAATTGGGCGTCCGACAGATCGGGGCCCACCTCGCAGAGGTGCTGGACGATGCGAGCAGAGAGTATCCTCTCAAACAGTTTACCCGCCTCGTCCAGCAACACAATGGGCCTATAGGTCGCCACCGAATCGGCAGGCCGTCTCGGCTTCCTTAATAGGACCAGCTTCCCGCTTTTCCAGCACTCAGGGAAGCGTCCAGATGATAAGCTAGCGTCTAAGACCTCCCTGAGGCGGTCCGACATGTGTTCGAGGGCACGGGCCAGCACACGGGCAGGTATCCCGTCTGGCCCAGGGGCGGTGTTCTTAGAGCGGATCCGTAGAACAACCGCCCCTACCTCCAATTCCCTGATAAGCGGAACATTGTCCTCGTTCTCCCCGTCGTCTCCGACCATGAAGGCCATCGACGGGGGTGTATGCTCCACCCGCTGCGGGAAAAGGCCCTCGACCACTTCCCGCAGGAAGCTGGGCTGGAGTGTCTCTGTAAGGGGGGAGGCCCGACGTGCAGAGCTTTTGTCGCGCCGCACGATAGGCGCGACCCCAGGGGTCACGATCGAGACCCTCTAGCATTTCCTTTCTCTTAATTTCTTTGGCATGGCTGATAGCCAGCTTCAGAGTTTGCCGCGCCTCTCGGTACTCCTCATGAAGCTGGTCCTCCTCGCCTTCTTCACGGTGTCGCCGCCAACTACGGGTGTAGGACCTCCGGGCACGAGTACAGGCCGCACGGAGGTCCGCCAACTCCTGGGACCACCAGTAAACCTCCTTCCGTGGAGGCCGGCAACCTCGGATGCGGGGCATGGCCGCATCACAGATCTGCGCAATGGCATCGCAAAAGCGACCAGCCCCCATGTCGACCTCCTCGGTCGGGGCCTGTGGAGACAGCCAAGAGTGAATAATGGCCGCCTCCTCTAGTAGGTCCCTATTTAATTTGGCTACAGCCCACCTCGGAAAGCGAGAAGAACGCCGCGCCGCGTGACCCCTACTGGCGTCCTGGGACCGGGAGAGCTCAAATCGGATATAGAGATGGTCCGAGAGCGTCTCAACCTCTTTCAGGACACGCCAGTTCCTTACTCGTGCGGTGAGGGCAGGGGTAGCGAACGAAAAGTCCACTATCGACCCTCCTTGCTGTCGCACGCACGTGTTGGTGGAGCCCCTGTTTAGTAAACAGAGGCCCACCAAGGCCGCCCACTCCTCTACGGCCTCGCCCCTAGCGTCCGTCCTGGGGGAACCCCACGCAATGGACTTTGCGTTGAAGTCCCCCAACACTAAGACGTGCCCAGACGTTAGACGCTGCATCGAGGTTTCCAAGTTGTTAAGGAAAACCTCGAAGTCGTTCAGACTCCGGTTGGGGGAGAAGTATACACCATATACAGTGATCCCCCCCCACTCGGCAGCAACATATCCAGTGCCCTTGTCTCTTAGCGACAAGGGCGGGGAATGAGCCGCCGTGGAGCCGATGACTGCCACGGAACCGTCCCGGTCACCCAACCAGTTTGGACGGGGAGGAACGTAATAGGGCTCCGCGGCTACGGCGACACCGATCGACCACTGTGCCATGGTTTGCAAGAAGAAGTCCTGCGCCGCAGCACAGTGGTTCAAGTTCGTCTGGACAAGGAGGTTGTAGACTTGGTCCATTACCGGACCGTCTCTACAACCTCCTCCATGGGCGATGATGTTGTCGGATAAACAACATCGGAGACAGCCTGGGCCGACTGGCTAGCCCCTAACGCTTGCCGAGAATTGCGGGGCGGCTTGCAGCCCCCCTGCCCGATCTGATGATTAGCGGGCTTATTACTCGCCGCACACACCGGGCAGTGAGGGGCGGCAGAGCAGTCTGCCGCCTTGTGCCCCGGTCGACCGCAGCGGAAACATAGTCCGCTGCAGTCAAAACAACTGATACATTTGGCGCGTGTGTGTCCCGACGCCAGGCATTTATAACACCTCATCGGTCTCGCCGCCAGGACTGTGATCCTAGCGTTCACGAAACCGATGAATAACTTTCCGGCGTCGCCCAGGACTTTGCCCGACACTACTGGACATCTGACCCACACAGCGCCAAGCCCTCCTGGACCGGGGCGGATGGTGCCAACCTGGATGTTATCCGCGCTGCATCCCGTCTTTTCCTCTATTGCAGCACGGACATCCTCGATCGTCACTGAGTCGTCCAGCCCTGAAATACGTAGTTCTACGCACTTCGTTGGCCTGGCGATCTTCACACCATCGGTAGCTGCAAATAATCCCCGCAGCTTCTCGGCAAACGTGTCTGCCGTCTTTGCGCCTTCCACCTCAGGGAACTCGAGGACTCGAGCTCCCGTCTGGGCAAGGCGCATCCTGACTCCTACTGTCCCAAGATTATTTATAGCGAGGCTGTCTCGGGCCCTCTTGAACACCGCCGCATACGACAGCCCCTTATTTGCCGCCTCCGGTGATACTGTAATTACTACAGCCGCAGTTTTAGGTGGCTGTAGTTTCCGTGGCTTCGCCTTCTTGACCACTGCCACCGGTGGCGACTGCAGAGTCGAGGTTGCTTTCTTGGCAGCCTTCCCACTCCACTTTCGGGATTTTTTATTACCTCCTACTAACTGCCACTTGTTATTCGAGTGAGCAGTCGCAGAGGGGGCCGCAGTTGAGAGGTCAGAATTTGGAGTGGGGAGGCAAGGAACCACCTCTTTTATCCTTGGCACAGTTTTCTTCGGTGCAGGCCCAGCCTTCGGTTCTGCCGTTTTTGCTGCTGTATGGATCGCTCGTCCAGATTTGCGAGTGATCGCAGTTGCAGATACCGATACCGCCGATGCATACAAAGTCAAAGTCAAAGTCAAATTCATTTATTCATTTAGGTCACAAAAGACACTTATGAACGTCATAAAAAAAAACAATAAAAGATGAAAGATGAACAATCTGTCGATTAAAATTACAGCTAGCTGGGTTCGCAGATTGTTCATGGTAGAGTGGTAAGAAAAGAACCCAGGAAAGAAACTCACCACCACTCTTTTAACTCAAAATCTTTTAAATATTAAAATAGCAGTTATATTCACAATCATAGGTCTTAAAAAAAGAGCAATTCATTTCCAAACATCTAAATCTGTGACATAGTCTGAAACTGAGTAATAAGCCTTTTTGGACAACCTCAGCTTAACAAATTTCTTAAATTTACTAATAGATAATAATACTATGTTGTTTGGTAATTTGTTATAAAATTGTATACATTGACCCACAAACGAATTCGATATTTTATGGAGCCTAGTAGTGTGCAAGGCAAGTTTATTTTTATTTCTTAAATTAAATTGATGAAGATCACTATTTTTCTTAAATTTACACAGATTTTTATGAACATACAAAAGATTCTCGTAAATGTATTGTGAGTGTAGTGTGAGAATGTTAATTTCTTTGAATCTGTTTCTTAGTGACTCACGAGGGCCCATCTTATAGATAGCCCTAATAGCTCGTTTCTGGAGCACAAAGATTGAATCAATATCAGAGGCACTGCCCCAAAGCAATAAACCATAGGACATAATGCTGTGAAAGTAACTGAAATAAAGTAATCGCGCAGTATCAACATCCGTCAATTGACGAATCTTTCTCACAGCATAAGCTGCAGAACTAAGTCTACCAGATAACGTTTCTATATGTGGGCCCCATTGTAACCGTGAATCTAAAGTTATACCTAGGAAGACAGCCTTGTCTGTCAATTCCAGTTCCTCCCTGTTCATCAAAACACTAGTTTTTACTTGTTTAACATTCCTAGTATAAAATTTAACACATTTGGTTTTACTCCTGTTTAATAACAAGTTATTAGCGCAAAACCAAAGTACCATTTTAGAGAGAGCATTGTTTACATCGTCAATTACCGATTGCTGTCTGTTAACTTTAAATACTAAGGATGTGTCATCTGCAAACAACACTATCTTATGGTTATCCCTCACAAGATGAGACAAGTCGTTGATGTACACAAGGAACAGAAATGGACCCAGAATAGACCCCTGGGGCACCCCCACCGCTACAGCCGATCCCTGGGATAATTTACCATTAACATCTACTCTTTGAATCCTATCACTCAAATAAGAAGTAAGAAGATCCAAAGCACTGCCTCTTATTCCATAGTGGTGTAATTTCCTGACAAGTGTTTCATGCTGCACACAATCAAATGCTTTAGATAAGTTACAAAACACCCCGTAGGCGTCACGTGACTCCTCCCAAGCCTCAAATATATACTCTAATAATTTAACCCCAGCATCACATGTTGACCGACCATGAGTGAAACCAAATTGTTTAGTATGCAGCAATTGATTTTCATTAAAATAATTAAGCAACTGAGTAAGTATCAGCTTTTCAAAAACTTTACTAAATGTTGGTAGGACCGAAATTGGTCTAAAATTTGTGGGGTCTAATGGACTACCTGATTTAAACAAAGGAGTTATCTTGCTATACTTCATCAGGTCAGGAAACACACCATAATCTATACATCTATTAAATATAATTACTAAGTCGGGTACAATAATGTCAATTATTGAGTGAACAACACTTACAGAAATTCCCCAAAGATCAGCTGTCTTTTTTATATTAATAGATTTGAAGGCAGCTAAAACATTAAGTTGATTTATATACTGAAAAGTAAAATTATTAAAAAATTCTGGTACATTTTCTCTGATCAATGATTCTGCAGTGGAGGTGGAAGAGCCTAAATTACCTGTAAGTGCGACTGGGAAAGTGGAAAAAAATTTGTCAAATGTGTTGGCCACTTCCATGTCATTCTTGGTAATGTGACCATCAAAATTTAATTTAAAATCAGACTCCTTTGTTCCACTTCTCCCAGTCTCAGCATTAATAACTTTCCAAGTTGCTTTAATTTTATTACTACTGTTTCTGATTTTAGACTTAATAAACAAAGATTTGGCTAATTTATAGACACTTTTAAAAATCTTTGAATAGCATTTTACATATTGCTTAAAGTCCTCACTAGTATTATATTGTCTTTCATGATACAGCCTATACAATGTTTCCCTACTCTTATAAATTCCTACTGTTGCCCAGTTACTGAATATAGGACAATCAGTAACAGTAACCGTCTTGGAGGTAAATATTGAATTAAATAGACTAAGAAACGAATTAAAAAAGGAACATTATAGTGCATTAGGGTCTAATTTGTTATTTAAGGAAGGTAAATTATTAATTAAGTTAATTCTCATACGTTCCAGGCGATCAACTGTTACTGGTACAAGAGTAATTTTTTTTTAAGCACTGTTTTCTTTTTACTTACAAAACTAACTAACTGACCAGAGTGATCAGAATCTAACTTATTAATAATAGATTTATGTCTAGGAACAATATCTGTATGGATGTTGTCCAGGCAAGTAGCTGTAGTAGCGGTTATTCTAGTAGGCTCCATAAACAAATTTAGCAAGTTGTGGGACTTAAAAAGACTAAGAACTTTAAGGGTGGAATTTGATTTATCAAGAATGTTAATATTAAAGTCACCACAGACTAGTACGCTCTTACCTGAGATGGCAAGTTTGCTTAGGGCTTCATCCATTACTTCTAAAAATGGTTTCAAATCCGCGGAGGGAGGTTTATATACACTTATAACAATGAATTGCTCTAATTGCACACATGCGAATTCTATAGAACATTCTATAGAGAGGGACACAATATCTTTCCGTTCCTTAAACTTAAGGTTTTTATGTAATAGAATAAGCGACCCACCATGTATTGTGTTGACTCTACAGAATGAACTTCCAACTTGGTGGTTGCTGAAATTAAACATGAGTTGATGCCCCTTTAACCAATGCTCAGTAATACACATAATATTAATATTCTCTGAATTCATGAATAATTCCAGCTCAAGTTGCTTGCCCTCCGTCAAGCAACAAATGTTTTGATGAACCAGATTAATTACATTACATTTATTTAAATTATTATTTTGTTGATATTTTGTGTAGCATGTGTTATAGTGTTCATTTGACTGTACTGCTAACTTAATTAAAGGTGAGTTTAAAAAATTGGAGCTAGAGGTTGCTACCTCTATTGTCTCACAATTCAATTTAAATTATTAGAAATGTCAATAAGGATGTCATTAGAACAAGACTGCTCAATAGAAGCAGGTCTTGTAGTCAAATCTTTGGTCAAAGTTTGTAAAAAAAAGGATAGCGAAGATGCTATCTGTCTAGTAAAACTAGGAGTGAGGTAATGCATACCCTTTGTCTGATAAAAAGACTTACTAACACAGTTAGTATCTATCAAATGAAATTTGTCATTGTAAGTGCATATGGTATGCAGTGTAACATTAAGCTTATACCTAAGTCTATTTTCTACATCTGGCAACATTTTAGAGTAGGGGAATGTAAACAATATAATTTTATTAACACTTAAAGATAACAATACGATCTGCGACTACCAGTAATGGGAGGCGGAGTTGGTACTGATGCGGTCCTTTGCCTATCTGCAGCAAGTGGCGGCCGAACAACGGGGGCTGGAGGCAGTCTCGACTCAAGACCCGCAAGTCGCCCGTCCAGCATAGGCCCCACTGCCTCTAGAATTTGACGAAGCTGTTCATCACCAGAACTGGGAGTGGGGGAAGGTTGCTGCTGAGCCAGGCCTCGCTTCTCAGGGCCATCCGCCTGCGCCCGAAACTGAGCGAACTGGGCGCTCAGCTCAGCTACCTGTCCCGTCAGACGTTCGTTGGCCGCCTGAAGGCGAGCTACGTCACCGATGAGGGTTTCAACTATGCCAGCAATGGCGGAGGAGGAGTCCTTGAGGGCTCTTACAAATTGGCCCTTCAGGTTCGTAGATTTCGTGGCCACTTTGTTTATAATGGCCACAGCTACATTCGCCCTCTCCTGCATAGACACCGGCGTTTGTGAGACAGAATCCTCCAAAGCCGGCCCCTGGATTTTTAACAGGAGATCGGCGATCTCCTCCTCCACTAAATTTTCTCCCTCAACTCGAACCCGTCTATAGGCTTCCGCCTTTGAGAAGATGGAGCCTGACGGCCTCGAGACCGGAGTGCGCGACCTCCCTCTGTGGCTACTAGCCACTTTGGGAGGCATCCATTCCTGAGACGCGTCGCTGTCTTCGTCCATGAAGCGTCCGCGTTTGCGACTATCGCAGAGCTCCATGTACATCTGCTCCAGTGTACTCGTCGTCGTACTGGAGTTATCATCCGACGGTACGACGGATCTGGAACGCAAGCGTTCTGATCTTCTTAGGCTCCCAGAAGTTAGATTGACTTCTGGAAGCCTTTCTGTGATAGGCTTCTCGGCCGAAACTTTTTCACTCTTTTCTATTTTACTGTCCTTCTTCGCTTCTTCCTTTGTATTATTTTCTTTAGTTTTTATATATTCCATAACAAAACCCACGAGTGGGGGAGAACTAGAGGTCGACCCGGGCAGAGATCCCCTAATACCCGGGCAAGCGTAAATTTGTGCCCAACCAAGGGGTCCGAAGGTGCCTCGGCTGGGAGTGCGCTTACGACTGAACTGCCCATCAGCCATGCATCCCCTGGCCACGCACCAAAACACGGGATTCGGGGTAATTTTTTATAGAGGTTTTCTTCCTCATAGCCCAGGCGGTTAAACCAAGACTCTCGCCCCCGATCGGATTCGCGAGACATAACCACGATACTCCTTTCGGGATTACGATGTGACAACGGTGGCAGGAAGATTAATTCTTCCAATGCCTGCTCGGCGGCAGTGTGAGTACACACCGAGCCCGTTCTCCTTTCTCCACCATTGACAGTGGAGAAACACTGACCCATGAAAGGGTCCCACCAACATGATTTTTTATCGAGGTTTTCCTCCTCATTGCTCCGAAGAGCGAAGAGCCAACTGAGGAATCGACAAAAATGCCCGCTCTGTTGGACCAAGCCTCAACCGAATGGCCAAAGAAAATGGCCTCCTCTTCTTTGTGCTAGAATATCAGCCGTTGGCGTAGATGTCCTCTTCCAAATGGCACAGGAAGAAACAGTGCCGTCGCCAACGTTACCAGGGTGCACCACGTGGAGGTTTTCTAGCCCAGCACCCCATCGGAGTCGACGCTAATGTGGCCTTTCGCTTATCGGCAGCGAGCGGCGGCCGAACAATGGGGGGCTGGAGGTAATCTCGCCTCCAGGTTCGCGAGACGCCCGTCCAGCATATGCCCCACTGCGTCAAGAATTTGGCGCAAGTGGGCATCATGGACGTCACCAGAACCGGGAGTGGGAGCCCTGTTTGTTAGGCCTTTCCGTCTGCGCCCGAAACTGGGCGAACTGGTTGCTCAGTTCAGCCACCTGCCCCGTCAGGCGTTCATTAGCAGCCTCCAGGCGAGCTACGTTCCCAATGAGGGTTTCAACGACACCGGCAATAGCGGAGGAAGAATCCTTAAGAACCCTTACAAAGGAACTCTTAAGATTCCTGGATTTGGTGGCCACTTTTTGAATTATAGCCACCCCCACATTTGCTCTCTCCTGCAACGCCACCGGTGTATTGGAGACGGAACCCCCCTCCACCGGTTCTCAGATCTTCTGCAGGAGATCCACAATCTCCTCCTCCGCTGTGCTTTCGCCTTCCACTCTGACCCTTCTATAGGCTTCTGCCTTCGAAAACACAGAGCCTGATGGGGTCGAGATCGGCGTGCGTGATCGCCCTCTTCGACTGCTACCCATTTTTGGAGGCAACATCTCCTGGGACGTATCACTTTCGTCATCTCTGGAGCGCCCGCGTTTTCTGCTTTCGCAGAACTCCATCGCTGTCGACTCCAGTACGTCCATTGTCGTACTGGAGTTACCTCCGTCTGTCGGATTAGCCGATCTGGAACGTAATCGTTCCGATTTTCTTGGGCTCCCAGCAGCCAGAAAGACTTCTGGGAGCCTCTCCGAGATAGGTGTCCCGACCAATACGTTCTCTTCATTGGAAGAGATGTCGTCCGTCCTTAAATTTTTCTGCTTTCGCTTACTGCTTCCGCTTTCCTTTTTCTCCTTCTTTCTATCCTTGTTTTCTTTATTTTGTACTAGTTTATTGTTTTCCATATTTAATCCCACGCGTGGGGGAGAATTAATGGTCGACCCGGGCAGAGATCCCCCAGTACCCGGGCAAACGTAAATTTATTCCCAACCGAGGGGTCCGCAGGTGCCCCGGCTGGGAGTGCGCTTACGACTGAACTACCCATCAGCTATGCATCCCCTGGTCACGCACCAGAACACGGGATTCGGGGTAATTTTTTATAGAGGTTTTCTTCCTCGCAGTCCAGGCGGTTAAGCCAAGACCCTCGTCCACTATTATACTAATACTAGTATAATCTCTACAGTTCAAATAGGTTACATTTACGTTAGTCGCAACACACGGTCTCCTATAAAATCATATAATAAGTGAGGTTAATGGAGTCTAAACCCTCGTCTTACCACCGATTCTAGGTGACAATATTTTTGTAACTCTTTGAGTTATAAATGTTCATACTATGCTGTAGTTAGCGACTACACTATAAAAATTAAACAAAAAACCATCATAAATTTTACAGTCTTGATACTAAATCCAAGTAAAGCTTTTAATATACCCGAGTAAGCGTATTCAGTAAAATCAATTAGCCATAATGCTTTTGCCGATATCTTCATGAAATCTTTTCCTTTGACCTTGACATTAAGAGATAAGTATACCTACTTATATCGTGGGTTTTGTATATTATTAAACACTTCAATGTCTGAATAATGTTTTTGGGAAAAGATATAATGAATAAAGGTAGTAGAGTCACGCTGATTTCAACACGAACTGATTTTGATCCTCTCGCAGAAGATCAGCCTAAAGCGACGACATCCGTTCTGTCGTATTTCGTTGGGGAGTACGAGTCGAAGGCCCTTTAATGTAGGGGTAACAGTTATCATAACAAATATTGAGAAGCCTTACACTACCACGATGACTGTCATGCCTTTAACGTCTCTAGCAGCACAAGACAACATCTCACTAGGCCGCCATAGTGTTGGTCAGCATAGTACAAATGTACAATGCATAGTGCATTGTCAACATTTGTAATAAGTATGTTGACCACGACTGGTGGATTCTTTTCATGTTTTCCATTAGGCAGAGAAGAGTTACTCTGACAGGCTCTAATAATAAAAAAAAAATCTCTAACGCGTCAGCTTTTGATAATCGATTTTGTGAAGTCACGATTTCGGCATTTTTTGTACTTTTTGTAATTTCTTTTGTTTTATTTATGGTTTTGAACGAAAATATAAGACGATGGATTTACAGTCATACATATTCTTTACTAGTAATTGGTATAGAAATCGCTGAGTTGCAATATGCTTAAGCATGCACAAAATATACTAATTATATTTCATCTATAATTTAAATTAAGAAAGAAAAATAAAACATGAAATGGAATAGAAACCATGGAAAGAAAATAACATATATTTTCTTTTCGTTAATAATATGCGATCAACAAGTTTATTCTAAGTGAAAAGATCGGTTTCACTTACATACATAGATAAATATTTTATAGAGAACTAAACTTCTTAGGTTATGCCCCTTTTTAATAATTTAAACTTACAACATCGTATGTTCACCCATTTCTAGTAGATTTTGAACACACCTACCCTAAATTAGTTGTACTAACTTTGAAACTTTCCAGCAGTTGGTTCCTAGCTACGACCGGTGAGTGAGAATGGCCTGAAGGCAATACAATGAATAATTACTAGCAACAGACTACCAAGTTATCGGTAATACGGGATATATCGACATTTAAAACCAATGTTATATATAAATTGTTTGTGACCATATTTTAATAGTGTGGAGGGACGTGTGGCATGTGTCCCTCCGACACAAAGGGAGGATCCTCCGACCAGGCGAGGTGATCATGCCTGGTGGGCCACAGCCCCACGGTTGATGTTGGGATGCTGTACATATGCTAATTGCCACGCGAATCTCTATATCGCGATGCAAGATTAGTAGTAGTGCAGGATTGTAGTTCATTACATTCATACGTTTCGTTCATACTTCGTAGTTCGACGTATCTTCGCTAGATGGCGTCGTCGTACATTTACTTTGTGTTATAATGTAGAAGCCACCACAATAGTATTAATAAACGTGGTTTTGTCTTTTGATTAATAGTAATGGGTAGTTCTGTGGATTTTTTTTATCAATTCATAAACAATCTGTCCGTGTGATGACGGATTAAGAATACATAGTGTTACCTCCCCTATTCATCCTGTGGGTGTCGTAAAAGGCGACTAAGGGAACAATGTATACAAGACAATATCATTACAAAGACAAGGAAAACTTGGAGGAAACGCTATTCCAACCCGTCTGGCCAGCGTGATGTAGTAGGCCAAAACCTCCTTGCTAAGGAGAGGCTTATGTCTAGCAGTGGATTGCGATGAAATCTGTTCGAGTGGTAAAAGATTAAGAATATAGAGAGCCACCACTATTCATGCCAGCGTATTATAAGAGCCTATTAAGGTAGCAATCCACGCTGAACAACAACACTACAAACATTAGGAAAACTCGGGGCAACCCCTTTTTTTTAATATGTGTCGGCATCGGAGCGACTAAAACCATTCGGTGTGCTAATCTGTGTCTGACAGAGAAGGGATTCAGAAACAGTTGTTTTTGCAGCTACGACATCCAGACCCCTTCTAGCATCTGAACTCTGTATTTATGCGACGTACGTCACCTCCTCGCGGCTGACCACTGTAGTAGATGGCGAGGAAAACTCGTTCCATCCATCCGTGGCTAAACTTAGGGCGGTACGGTAAGCGCGCCTCCACAGCTCACAGCGAATGAAGATATCAATCCATGTAGGTAGGAGAGCGATGTTGATTTCAGCACGAATGGACCGGTTCCACCGGAGCAGTAGTACCCTCTCACAGAACACTAACCTAAAGCGACAGCATCCGTGCTGTCGTGTTTCGTTGGTGAGTTCGAGACCGGAGACTCATTGATGCAGGGGTAACAGTTATCGTGGTAACTGTGTGAGCCTTATACTGCCGAGATGACTGTCATGCCTTTTTAAGTCCCCAAGCGGAGCGTGAAAAAGTATCTCACTAGGTCGCCATAGTGTGGGACACCATACTGTATATCACGCATTTGCAATGAGTATGGTAACCACAACTCTTGGATTCTATTCAGAGTACAGTCATTCTGGCAGGTTTTTAGTACAGAAATAAAAATTTGGTATACCTGATAAGCGAAAACCTCGTTTCTAGGGAGAGACCTATGTCTAACAATAGACTAGTACAAGGTGTTAATGATGTTGGTTAGTCTTAAAAAAACATTTTCTTAGTCTTATAAATTAAAACGAAAATTACTTCCTCTAAAGAACGACATCTATCAAATTGTACCGAAACACATAGTCTGTGAAAATAAATTTGGATGAAAGCGCCCTCTAGTATATAAGCTATAAACTGACAAGTAGAAATAGTTCACGAAACTTACGAAGTGAAAGGATTCTTCAATAGATGGCGTAAAAAATAATATTAAAAATATTAATCCCTAAACGCAATGGTAACGATAGAATTATTATATTTAAATGGTTTAAGAGTGGAATGATACATGGATACTATGTTTGAATTATGGGAAGAATTAGATTAACAACAGAAAAAAGGAAACCAATCTCAAGCGGTATGTCATTTACTACTTTTTGTTTATTCTGAGTACAGACTTAGTTTTGGAATACTTTTTATTTATGATATAATAGTGTCAAATTTGAGTCTAAACTGAGATTCATCACACCATTTTATAGTCTACAGCACGCACTAAAGTATTAGGTACACACACAGTAACCACATGCATTCGAAAAATGTAACACTCTTCTGGCTCTGTCTGGTTATATCTGCAATTAACTTTATATTTTCTGTTAGAACGTATTATTTTGGATACATTTCGGTGTATCCAGAATTATGGAGGAATTTTTGAGTATCACAATAACGTAAGTACATACCTAGTTACTACGTGTGGGTAAGTGGCGTGTCGAGGCGTGTCGAGGCGTGCCTTAGCTCTAATGAGACCACTTTTCAATCGATATAAATCGATCAAATGGTTTGAGAACTGGCAATTGTTAGTACCTAATAAATTGTGACGACTTCTGCATTACGAATAGTTAAGTTTCAAGTGTATTCTCATGTGGGAATTGAACACACAACACTCAACATTAGAACGACAAAGTAACCACTACGTACAGTTACGGACTTTAGTCGACACGAGTCACTGTTTTGATCTCAATTGTCAGATCAGTATGAGAAGTATGTGTCAAAAACATGTCGAAGTATGTTTCAAGAATCAGGCCAGAATATACAAGACATTTTTGTAATTTATGCTTTTTATTGTATTGACTGTAAAGGGTCAAAAAGGGCATCTGATGACTATTAACTACCCGTAGATACCTGCAAGCCGATAGGCACAAGTGTGTTGCCAACTATTGTATCAAGAAAGATGTAGATATTAGTTCCTCTGTGAGCCTCTGTCTACATCATCATACATCACATATGTATTAACAGCGTTAGTCTACTGCTCAAAATAGGCCTATCCCTGTAAAGAACGTTTTGGTTTACTATACCACACTGGCCAGATTTTATGGTATAGGATTGTTTTCAAATTTTCCATCTCTTTGCAAGAACGTTTTAACTCGTAGTTTGCTCTCTTAATAGGCTGCTGTGGCACCCACGAGTGAATAGGGGTAGTGACGGACCGTACTTATTTATCCACCTGTCCAATATGAACGAATTTAACATCAAAATATTTTCTTGAAATATTTAAACAGTTTATGTAAATAATATGTTACTTTATTTATTTAAAATACTATTCTTCTTAAATAAAAAAAAAATTAAGCAACTACAAGCCTTTAAGCGTGTTACGCCGAAGAAAAAGAACATAAACTGTTTTACAATTCCACATGTTGCTACTTATTTTTTTACAGGCGCTATCGCCGACGTGATTTTTTTCGCTTTGTGAGTTTAATAGTAATCTAAGATTCCTGTACTTACTTTTTACTTGTATACCAGCTATTTTATTACTTATTCAGGATGTTTTTATGATTACAAGGTCACGGTGAAGGCAGTTTCAAGGCGAAAAGAACGCACTAAGTTTTTTTACGATCAAATTGTAGCATAGAATGTGTTAAAGTTTCGGTGTTTTGTTTTTTAAGCGTGAAATAAAGGCGTGAAATGTATCAAATAATACAAGAGTTTTAGATTAAACTTGTGAAGAATATAAATAAGAAAGCTGGAAAGACTTCAATCAAACAACCTAATTAAATTCACGGGAAAAGCTCCTTGAATATAAATATTACCGTAATAAGTTTTGAGTAAGAATATCTTTCATTTTTATAGCGTTAGTATATTTGCTTTTATTTTTTCCGATCGAAAATGAAAAATGACCTAGAAACATGAAATATCAAATGCCACGGGACCTATAACAATAATAATATATTTCAGACATCTGACACAACATCATCTAGTCCCAAACTAAGCAGAGCTTGTACTATGGATACTAGACAACTGATATTAATACACGTGTATATTTTTCTTGTAAGTACATACATATTGTGTATAGAAAACATCCAAACTATGTAACATTTGTTTACTAATACGAAATCTTAATGTAAGCAGTTAGTTACACAGATAAGAAAAAAGGCTGTATATACGTTATGATATTTTGCAACAGGAGACATATCGATTAAATATATCTAATTTAGTAAAACCTGGTAACTAGGTATTTACTAGAAGAAATAACTATAATAAAAATATGCTTCAATAATTAAATAAATGACACGAATAAAATGTTGTGTTTATCTTACAATATACCTACCACCCGTTCATATGTCTGTGTGGTGATGGATTAAGAATACATAGTGTTACCACCCCTATTCATCCCATGGGTATCGTAAAAGGCGATTAAGGGACCAAAGTATGCAAGACAACATCATTACATAGAGAACTAAAACTTAAAACAAACCCTATTCCAACCCATCTGGCCAGCGTGGTATAGTAGGACAAAACCTCCTTGCTAAGGAGAGGTCTATGTCCAGCAGTGGACTGTAAAAGGCTTTTGATGATAATAAAGGTGATACCTACCTACGTCTGGGTGACGACGACCTATTTTTTTTTTCTCTCTATGCGGAAACCCCACATATACCACCGAGTGGTGGTTACTTTGGACTGGAACCGATCAAAAACCACACGCTGTCTCGTATACTAATAGTCAGGGTACCGGTGCACCTTAGTACAGAAATCTCTGGAATCTCGAAGTAACTTCGGGCCACCTACGTCTTGTAGGTCCCTCTTCACGTGTGTTCTGCTACCACACTGTCACTCCCCACTGTCTGTGGGTATCGGTTTTCTGCTCCCAGGCTTGCACATATGGAGGATGGAGATCGTTTAGCCATCTCGGGTGACAAAGACCCCTCGCTCAACAGTCACTATCTCAGTAGTACACTAACAGACGCGTAAATTAATTCCAGTTGAGTCAAATGTCCGAAATATTTATTTATTTATTTTATTTATTCATTTAGAATATAAGGCGTTGGTCTACCCGAAGGCGAGTAAGCTAATGGTAAAACTTTTCTTTGATCACCACTATACTCTGTAAATATTATTTATAAAATAAAATTTCATACACGTTAAAATTAAACCTTTTTTAACTACGAAACAATATATATTTAACAAGTGTAACAAAAGAAACTAATTATATTTTAGATTTTTCATCACCATGAACGACCTTTCAATAGGGCACAGTTGGACATAGTCATGTGAAGACTAATTAATTCATCGCTAACCTGATCGCGGACTCTTGGCGGACACCGTAGCATTAGTCCGCTAATCGCTGGCAATATTACAAAATCCTTACAAAAAAGTTACCAAAACGTTCTAACAAAAAAGTTTGAAACAATAATAAAAAAAGTCCAATACCATTTACAGTTCTCTCCGCCCTCTAATCCCTTATTGAATAAAACATTTTTCTGAACACATTTTTTGCATCGGTTTAATATTCATTTATGCTAACATCGGTTGACATATATCGTTCAGAGTTTGAATCGTATGCTCTCGGCGAAAGAGGATGAGTATTCTTTTAAAGTTGAACTTATAAGAATTCAGTATTCACCAAATTTGAGCACATAAGAATCTTTTTCAAAAACATTTAAGTAGAATACTTTTGATGGTCTATCAAAATTCTTCATGTAATATAGGTAACGAAATATTCTTGGTAAAGTTGGTGTGAGATTTCGTCAAAACAACAATATTATTTTATACTAACGTGATTAGACTGTGTATTATTCTTGTCTTATGCTAAAAATTAAATATTAAGTGTGGATTTCCAACGTAAACAAAAAATTTTGAATGAAGTTGTTAATAAAATCTTAAATAAATTAAAAAGAAACTAAGGCCACGTATGTAATGTTTCAAAACAACGGTATTTGCCTACAGTTTGAACTCAGGTTGACTCTGCGATGTCTTCCTGTCTATTGTTGAACGTGTTACATAAATATATTTGACTGCCTCGGTGGCGCTACGGTAGCGAATGTGACTGCTGTGCTTGAAGTTTTGGGTTCGACTCCCGGTTTGGAATGAATATTTTTATGATTTGTAAATATTTATTACGGAGTATAGTATAATATGTATTGATTTACAAACGAAAGTATATAAATCTATTTATCATTAGTACAAGTTCTGCTTATTTTAAAAATAGATGGCGTTGCGTGTCAAATATCCGATTTTTTTTTTTTAAATAAACATACGTTATGTCTATTATGTCTAAAACAGAAGCCGTTAATCAACATTTATTTGATTTCATGACATTTCTAATAAAAACAGAATAGTAGTATAAATTTAACTGCTATTTTAGTATTTATCTTATAATAAATGCATTTAAATATTGACGACAATGTATTTCATTGTACTATTTTTAACCTAGTACCTACACATTTTTAAACAATTATTAGAATTGCTTCAAAATGACTTGTTTCAACTGTTATCACTATACTACTTAATTAAGGCATGGGAGTGCAAAGGTAGCTAAAAATAGAAAGGGCCCAATGATACAGGGGTGACAGTTGTCGTGGTAAGTATTGACAATTCAATGTCACGATGACTGTAATGCCTTTCGCGTAACCAAAAGAGGCGTCAAAAAGCATCTTACTAGGCCGCCATAGTGTGGGTCACCATACTGCATTGTTTGCATTCACAATGAGTATGGTGACCACAGCTCAAGGATTCCATTCATGCTTTCCATCAGGCAGAGTAGAGTCACTTTGAAAGGCTCTTAAAATAAGAAAAAAAAGGAGGAACAGGGAGAGGTGCGGGAGGTAGTTGCATTCTTGTCAAGTTTAAAACGATAACGATTACTAGAGGTTTGTGTCATCATTCAGCGTTTTTGTAAAGATTTTAATGATCATCTTAAACTAGACACCACTTCAAAACTAAAAGTTACTGTTACAGGTATTAGGGAAGAATGTAGTATATACACCTACCGACCTGTTTACGATCTTAGGCAAAAGCCTTATTGTCCAATAATTTATATTCATCATCATCATCATCAACAGCCTTTCACAGTCCACTGCTAGACATAGGCCTCTCCTTAGCAAGGAGGTTTTGGCCTACTATACCACGCTGGCCAGACGGGTTGCAATAGGGTTTGTTTCAAGTTTACCGAGACGGTGTTCTAAGGCGGCGGCTCATGTCGTGCGGTGTTCCACAGGGGTCTGTCCTCGGACCACTCCTGTGGAACATGGGATACGACTGGGTCCTCCGAGGTCGTCTTCCCCCCGGGCTGGGCGTACTTTGTTACGCAGATGACACGTTGATCACGGCCCGGGGGATGAACTTTCAAGAGGCGGCGCGCCTGGCCACCACGGGTGTCTCTCTGGTGGTCGGGCGAATTGAGGCGCTGGGTTTGCGGGTGGCCCTGGAGAAGACGGAGGCCCTTTTGTTCCATGGGCCCCGTCGTGGTCCACCCTCCGGCGCCTCCATCGTGGTCAATTCGGTCCTCGTACCGGTTCAGGCCCAGATGAAGTATCTGGGCCTGATCCTCGACGGCAGGTGGCTCTTCGACGAGCACTTCCGACAGCTTTCTCCAAAGCTGGTCGGCGCTGCTTCTGCCCTTGGGCGACTTTTGCCCAATCTGGGTGGAGCTAGCGTCGCGACGAGACGGCTATACACGGGGGTTGTCCGGTCAATGGCGCTGTATGGTGCACCGGTGTGGGCGGCGGCTCTGACCGCCCAGAATAGGGCCCGCCTCTGGCGCCCTCAGAGGATATTGGCGGTTAGAGCCATACGCGGTTACCGCACCGTATCGACGGAGGCGGCGTGCGCCTTGGCCGGCACTCCCCGTGGGATTTGGAGGCGGAAGTGCTTGCCGAAGTTTATCGGCGAACGGCTGACTTCCGGGCGCGTAGCGGCATACGGCCCCCGCCCGAAGAGATACGCGAGTGGCGAGAGGCCGCTCGTCGAGCCACAATGGCTCGTTGGTCGTCCCGGCTGGAGGCTCCACGTGCTGGTTTTGCCGCCGTGGAGGCTCTCCAGCCGGTCATCGCCGAGTGGGCAGGGCGGCAGCACGGGACCCTTTCCTTCCGACTGACGCAGGTCCTTTCCGGGCACGGTTGCTTCGGGAAGTATCTGCACTCGGTCGCCAGGAGGGAATTGAGTCCCGCCTGTCACCACTGCGACTGCAGTGAGGACTCGGCTCAGCACACGCTAGCGGTTTGTTCCGCCTGGGCGGCGCAGCGTGGGGTCCTCACTGCAGTTATTGGAGGAGATCTCTCGCTACCGGCCGTCATACGCTCCATGGCCGGTAGCGACAGTTGTTTTACCGCGGTCGCAACCTTCTGCGAAGACGTAATTTCGCGGAAGGAGGCGGCGGAAAAGGCCCGGGAGGACGATATCCACTCGGACCCAATTCGCCGTCGGCGAGCCGGGCGGCGGAGGCGCGCATACCAGCGCCTCATGCCGCCTTGAGTGTGGCCGCGGATGGACGGGACGGGTTTTCCCCTCCATCCGCTATAGTGGCCAGCCGCGAGGAGGTGACGTGTGCGTGTGCCGGACGTCGCCTAAATGGAGAGTTTATCCGCAGATGGCGCCCGCGAAAGCGGGCAGGCGCTAGGAGGGATTAGGATGTCGTAATAACAGCTGTTCCCGGATCCCTCCTCTCTCAGGCGCAGAGTGGCACACCGTGTGGTTTTAGTCGGTCCGATTCCGACACACCGCCCCGCCGTAAACCCCGGTGGGGTGACGGCCCGTGGGGGTTTCCACACGTTAAAAAAAAAAAAAAAAAAAAAGGGTTTGTTTCAAGTTTGCCTTCTCTTTGTAATGATGTTGTCTTGGAGACTGTAGTCGCCTTTTACGACACCCATGGGATGAATAGGGGTGGTAACACTATGTATTCTTAATCCGTTACCACACGGAAATAATTAGTTAATAATTCATATGATCATCATCAACAGCTACTAACTTACCACTACTGGATATAGATCTATCCTAGGAAAGGAGATTTTGGTTAGTTATTATTATTACCCACTTTGGACTGAGATCTATATTATAACGTTAGTTACAGGAGTCTGAATGTTAACAAAGTGATACAAAATACATACAGTAAATAAAAATACAGATTATTTACACAATATGAGGACTGTATACGAAAACACAACGGAATACTGAGCAACGCCGATCACACACATACGTTTACTGTATTAAGAGAATGCCAAAGTGACTCTACTCTCCCTGATGGAAAGCATGAATAGAATCCAAGAGTTGTGGACACCACACTCATTGCAAATGCACACAATGCAGTATGGTGACCCACATTATGGCGGCCTTTCACACCCCGCTTGGGGACGTAAAAGGCATGACAGTCATCGTGACAGTGTAAGGATTACACAATTACCACGATAACTGTCACTCCTGCATCAATGACCCTCCGGTCTCGTTTAGGATGCTCTTGAACACTATATGAAGTAAGAAGGCGGTTCGTTTGCAGATGATGACATCATACTATCAACCCTGGACTCCACAATCATCCTGGCATCCTGCAAAAATGCGGCAGCCTTATCAGCATCCTGAACGTATTTTTGTATTGGACATGTAGATCTTTGTATGCCCCTGAGCATAATTAACCCATTGACTGCACTTGTAAAATACACATATAGACCGTTCTTCAAGAAATTTGCGATATATCTTGGTCCGTCTTTGTAAAACCAATGCAATGTGTGACATCAACAGCTTGACTTACTTTGCCCGTAAAAAGGCTGTAACTGAATACTTACTAACGTTAAGCTATGATGAAACTGAATTCTTTATAATTAAAGAAAAGCAAGCACATGTACATACATATACACACACACACACACACAAAAAACACATATACACAGACGCACACACGCACACGCGCACACATGCTTGCACGCATGCACCCACACACATATATTTATCTCATATACTAATAAAAGCAACCGACATACCAGCAGGGGTCCGGCACTGTAATTCTTTACCACAGGTAACATAGTTGCCTATCTAGGAGTACAGCTCTTAACCCAAGATACAGTAAATGCCTTAAAAAATGTCATCCATTGTAACATATACATGTGTAATCGTTATTTTTGTTTGTTCAATAAAGTGTATAATAAAAAAAAATGGCGTGCACTAAACTCTAAACAGAGTTACTTTTACTTGTTTAAGTTTAAGAATTGCCAACGCCCTGCGTTCTCTCTCCAAGTACACATCATCGCTTAAGTTAGATCATCGGTGAGCCAATGACCCAGGTACTAAAAACTTGTAGCTCTTATTAGAGAAGTATCACAATCTGTTCATTCCCGTTCCCTCGAGATGGTTTTCGCAAACACTTTCTCGTTCAAGGCAAAAGTGAGGTAGTATCTTGTAAACCAACTGCTAGAATCAATTTGCACGTGATTGTCATCAACTATTCTTAATAATATCTATATAGGTATTTACGTATTTATGTAAATAAGTATATATCTGGTTATATGTATAATGTGATAGGTTTAGCGAATGATAGGTTTATATTTTATCAACTGCCTCGGTGGCACAGCGGTAGTGAATGCGACTGCTGTGCTTGAGGTCTCGGGTTCGATTTCCGGGTCGGACCAAATATTTATATGATCTGCAAATCTTTGTTTCGAAGTTTGGGTGTTTCCTATATATAATATGTACGTATTTACAAAAAAAAACAGTATATAAGTATTCTATCACTCAGACTAGTTATCATAGCACAAGCTCTGCTTAGTTTAAAACTAGATGATGCTGTGTGTCCGAAAATAAAAAAAAAAAGTTTATATACTATGTTTGTTTACACACACACAATTTAATGAATTCCTTTACACAATTTAACCAATGCTCCAAATGTGTATGATGTTTCCAATAAACAAAATAAATAAATCTTGGCACAGAACTTATTGTAGCCTTAATAACGAGCAATTCACTCTCTATAGTCAAAAAAAAATCAAAGAAATGTATGTTTATACAACTTTTATTACATTATTTACAAAGACGCCGATATAGAATAAATACACAACATCATATCAAAATTACTCAAATGTACATCTCGAAGGTTTAAAGTCACAGCATCAGTTAGAAAATAGTCGAACTAAAAATTCTTAGCGTTATGAGTAAAAAAGAGAGGACTAAGAAAATGTACTCGTCGGTTGGGTTGATCAGTGGTGGTATCCGCCAAGACCACCGTAACCTCCGTGGCAGTTGCCGTAGTAACATCCACCTAATCCACCGTAGCCACCGTAGCCTCCGTAACCAGCGTATCCACTCGCGACACCATGTACAGGGGCTACAAGAGATAAATGAAACTTATTATTTGAAAAGAAAATCACACGATAATTAAATTAAAGCATAATTATACGAAGATTCAAAATTGTGAGAGAATTAATTAAACTGAACAAAAATAATTAAGAATATTTTATCTTATCTACAAATTGAACATAGAATCATAGAATATAATTATTTACGACAGACTTGTATCAAATATATATCTTATTTATGTACAGACATACTTAACTAATATTACTTAAATGTATGTTGCAGGTAAACCTAGTCTCTAAAACAATACTGTTACGTATACGCTTACTTTAAATTCCCACATTAAATAAACTCACCAAGGCCATGACCTCCGTATCCACCAAGATTGTTGTATCCGTATCCGCCGTATCCACCAAGGTTGTTGTATCCGTATCCGCCATATCCACCAAGTTTGTTGTATCCGCCGTATCCGCCGTAGCCTCCGTGTCCACCATAACCGCCATAGCCAGCGTATCCAAGTGAGTTATGAGGTGTAACATAAGAAACCTTGCTGACGGCTACTGGCGCAGCTGTGGACAACAAAAACATATTAGAAAAGATTTATAAGGCCCTACAATTGTACCCTGAAGTAGTGGTGTACCAATTATGATTAATAATTGGTTGTTGGAATTGAAGAATGAAGAATTGGAAATTACTTAATGGTCTCTGATAGAATATCTTTAATAATGACATAATATAAAGTAGAAGATTTATATAACTGTATATAGACAGTAGCCTATGTACAAATCAATTTTGCCGAATTTGCCATAAATCTTCTGCTTTGGTCAAACACTAAGTCAGGTTTAGTTTAATCTAAGACTTGAATTGCCATATTTATGTGTGGTGATTTCTACATACAGCACAAACAAAAATATACAACAGCGCCATCTAGCGAAGATACATCGAACTACGGGGTATAATGAACTGCAAAGCAACTACTAATCCTATATCGCGAAATGAAGATTCTCGTTACAATTAGTATATGTACTGTTGGGCCGTGACCCACCAGGCATGACTAACTCGCCTGATCAGAGGATCCTCCTTTTGTGTCGGAGGGACATGACACCTCGAGCCCTCCACATTATGTATTTACTTTAAATGTTACACTTATCTATATGATATTATTATTTTTAATTACACTGGCTACTCACAAAAACTAATCACATGGACTCACACATGGTTACATAACAGTAAAATTAAAAAAAAAATATTTTGCCATCCACATTATGAGGTCAGTATATAAAAGTGAAATGACTTTTAGAAATGAAACAGTTAGACAAAAATATTAAACTCAAAAAACGAAGAATTCACTGAGGCCTTTGTTTATTTATCTGTTTATGAGTCTATACTGACAATTCATCAGCATCAATACTCTAAAATATTACTAGTATTAAAAAGGCAAAAGCTTGTATGAGTATGTAGTGTTTACACAGGCGTTCGCTGGTTTCTTAATATTTGAACGATGTTCAAATATTGTTGGAGTAAAAACTTATGTCATTTCGCGTCAATCAATGTATTCAGTGTTGTTTGGCGTTTATCGTGAGACAGTGTCTTTGTCAGTAACACGTGTGAATTTCGAGTCCTTGGCCTGCAATACCTTTATTGTCAAACCTGTAATTACTCATTAAGTTACAAGCTATCTCTATACATGTATAATTTTGCGACAAATGCAACACAGGATGTATTAGATCTTTATCAAATCGGGACGCAATAAAAAACTGATTTTGTAATGCTGTTAACTAAATACGTCTTTGATAAGAATTATCAGTAACATTGGGTCGAATTTTTAAAACTATTGACTGATTAGAATTGAAAACAAATTGAATTTTTTACCACTTACTTTAAGATTCAAATTCCTTTTGATTTTCTTGATTACTAATTCAAAAATATTTTAAGCTGTTGTTCTCCAAAGCGCTGAAGCGCTGTTACATTAATCGTTAAATACTATTCAGCTATTTGTTCAGCAGTAAACAAGATTTAGGAACAGTTTAACGAGGAAATTATAGTTTAGCTTCATCACATTTAGTTTAGTGAAAGGGTAATGAGATTTAAGTAGATTTATCGAAGTGAAGGGCAGTCTTTAGTGAAGGGCAGTTCTAAGTGTAATTAATGTTTTTATACCCTATTATTTTTATAATACTGTATAAAATAGCGTATAATTAACTTTTACATTTCACTTACAGAATTTTAAATTTAAAAAATCCAATTCGATTTCATTTGATGAAAATTTCAATAAATTTTCAAATGTTAGGTAGTTTTTCCACATTCTTTTTTTAAATTAATGTTATTAATTAACTCTAATATGAACAAACACAGTGTCAATAATTTAAATATCTCTCTATTTTTTCTTATTTCATTTTTTTAAAAAGACAACACTCGCACTTGAAATGAATTCTGTGTCGCGGGCGACTTTACAAACGCACAAAAAAACGGACCCAAGTAACACCCAGACTCAGAACAACAATTTCTGGATCAGACAAAGTGTTGTCTCATATGGGGTTTGAACCCACAACACTAAGCGCAGTAGAGAGCGGCGTGGCGACCGCTTAAACCACTAAGCCAATCGTGCAGTGTATTTCTACTAATACTTTTTCTATTTTTTCACTTTACAAAGTATCTCTTTATTTTTACTAATACTGCTACTTATACTGAAATTATTCGGCACGTAGTACCAAATAATTTCAAATATGGTTACAAATTCATGCAAAACGAGATACAACACGACCTTAAAGACGACATTTAATAAATACGAAGTTATTTACATTATAATGATGAATTCCATGACTAATGAAAATTGGAGCTTCTCGTAACTATGTATGTAGACAGAATAGAACAGCTAAAAACTAAAAAGAAACCCATGGCACACCGTGGCTTCATATCGGAAATAGCTTTTACCGTTACAATTAGGTATTTCTACACACAAATGATGAAACACGTTTACCATTATTTTTATCATTTTTTGTGTGATATAAAATCAAATCAAACATCACGAAAACAAACTTAAGAATAATACATAACTGTACCTACACCATTCTAAATTGAAATAAAGGTAGAGCTGAATTGAGAATAGAGGTCTTAGATTTAAATCCCAAGCACAAATAGTTAAATATTTCGAATACTTTACAGACATTTGACACACAACGTCATCTAGTTTCAAACTAAGCAGAGCTTGTACTATGATAACTAGACTGACTGATTGAATACTTATATATTATTTTTTATTACATTATAATGGACTTTTAACGCCTTAAAGTCTTGTTACCTATGTGTGTTTAGTTTTTAATTGTACATGACTCAACTCTACAAAATGTAATAAGACCATTGAGCTTATAAGTTCTAATAATCATTGCCACTTATCTATATTTACATTAAATACGAGAATGTATTCCAAAATTTTCATGTTTAATTTTTATTTTAGCACTTTGTGGACTTGATTAATATTATATACCTATAAGTAAATTAACAGTTTTCTAGTACTAACATAACACAAAAAATTTAAGTGAATACTCAAGGGGGATATTGGCTCTACGATAACCATAGGTACTTGCTGAAGAGCAACGAAAGATATCACACCAACTGAGCTAAATCATAAGTACATGGCTCTACCACACTTCAATATTTTACTTGTATTTCACAACGGAATAATATGTTTAAACGTAGTTTGTATGAGATTCGTTTCATACAACATTTTTGTTGATTCAACATTGATAAAGCTTGTTATATATCTTTCCAAGACTACTCCAATGTGTTATTAATCTTAGAATAAATATTATTTTCTGAATAAAAATATCATAAACTAACTCAATGTAAAATACAATACTTTAATATAATGTTAATCGCACTTATCCCAGTCTCTCAAACTTCCAATTAGCCATTTAAATCTCTCTTACCATATCCAGAATATCCTCCATAAGTTGAAAGCCCTCCAAGTCCTCCATAGCCAGATAAACCGTCATAGCCGTAGCCTAAACTTGAAAGGCCTCGTTTTTCGGTTTTCTTCTCGTCATCAGCAGACACAGCCGCGATGGCCACAGCAAGGACAATCTGATGTACAAAGAAAAATATTTTAAACAATGTATAAATGACAATAATCTGTACTTTATGGGCTAAGAGAGGGGTAGAACATAGTTATATATTTAAAAATAGAAGTGTCTTAAAATAATTTGAGTATATTTTATATATTATTTTTTTCTGTCTTAAGAGCCTACCAAAGTGACTCTACTCTAGTATCCAAGAGTTGTGGTCACCATACTCATTGCAAATGCAGACAACGCAGTATGGTGACCCACACTATGGCGGCCTTGCGAAATGCTTTTTCACACACCCAGCTTGGGGACGCGAAAGGCGTGACAGTCATTGTGACAGTGTAAGGCTTACACAGTTACCACGATAACTGTCACCCCTGCATCGATAGGCCTCCGGTCTCACACTCACCAACGAAACACGACAACACGGATGCTGGCGCTTTAGGTTAAACTTACTTAACTGATTTTATTGAAGGGACTCAAATTTAATGTTAAGATACTTTTGAAATATGTAATCAGACAAGACACACAAATGAATAAAACTTGAAACAAGTCCTCTGTACGCACCTGGAATCAAGTTTTTACTTTTTTTTTTAAACAGGACTCTTAACAAAAGTAAGCATTCGCTACTATTTCATAATGTACTCGGTTACAACTCCATCAATAGCAGGAAATTCATGTAATTCCTTCTTTGTTGTCTAGTCTATGTTTGTTCTTGACAGTCAGTCCATTGTAGTATATTGAATGAGATAATTGTTACGTTGAGTAAATAAAATCATTAATAACATCCATGCACTTTCAAACATGTTTTATTTGCATTCATCATTCAGGTATATTTGAGTATTTACTTATTAATTTACCGTTTTGTGTTGCTATGGGGACTAAATGAACAGACGAAACGGTAAGTGACCACCACCACCCCCATAGACACTCGTAACTTTATTTTAAAGACAAAAATAAATCGCATGTTGCGGGGTACTTTACAAATATCGTGACATGACAAAGAACACCCGGACTCAAAACAACAAATCCTTGTGGATCACACAAAGTGTTGTCCCAAGTAGGATTTGAATCCGCAACATTCAGTGCAGCAGAAAACGGCTTGGCGACCGCTTAAGCCTTAACGCTTCAACCATCATCCGAGCCGTCAAAAGTTAAGAGACACATATACCTCGCCACCATTTTATTCCATGAATCAAGACGAAAAATGGGGTTCGGGCTTCACTAGCCTCAGTAATTCAGTAAAAAATAACGATATAATTGCTTGTCGTCTGTGAGGACATGACATTACTCCGATTGAGTATGCTCACTTGTATCTAACCATAGACCATAGCCAGTGTTCATTTGGAAACTTAATCCATATCCTGAACGTATCTATAAATGATAAATTATCTATTTACGTTAAACAAATATAACACATTCACAAAATTAATGTATAACATAATTAAAAAAGTTATACATTAAACAGCAAACAGCATGAAAATGTACAGAGAAAGTCAAACGATTAGCGAACAGTTAATTATAAGCTTAATTTTAAAACAATGTTTGAAGGTTGAATGCAAGACAAAGGTGTGATAAGATAATGACACTCGTGTTAATCTATCAGTCATAGGTTTATTGTCGTAGTTCAGTGTCTATTGGAAGTGGCGGTAGAATACGATTGCAGTTCTCGCTTATTGACGATTGACGAGCTAAGAAATCTCAATGTTTTGGTCTTTAGCAGTCCAGTGACCCCACTAATATAAAAAGGTTCATACTCGTTGCAACTGTTCAACAAATTTTTTAACTATTATTTTCTTTTTACCTTGCAATTTATACCAATTGCAGTGGTAGGGTTAAGAAGTTAATTATTCGAATCCAATTTCGGCTAACAATATTTTTTGTCATTTTTTTTTCAATAATACTGCGAGCTTTTTTAATGTGTAACAGTTTTAATTTGCGTTATTTACGGGATTATAATTAAGTACATAATAAAAACATGTTTTAGAGTTAAACTACATGAAGTAATTTAAACAATGTAATAGAGTTTTAGTAAAAATATTCAGTTAATTTGCACAAATAAATTATTTAATTCAGCTGTACAAGAAACTTCAAGTTATATAGCTACTTTATGATAATTTAACTGAGATAATTTTAATTGGATTGTATAATGGCTGGTCAGACTCTGTATACAATTATTATACAGAGAACTTACACATACATTGAAGTATGTTGTGAGGGAATCTTGTGATGATACATTAAACACAAAATTTAAAATGAAGAAGAAAGAAATTATACCAATTTCTTTCGACATAATTGTGTGATGATCGAAATTGTGTCGAAAACAGTAAATGTCACATATATTTATTGTATTCGGCTCAATTTAGAAATAATATTAAATAACCTACAATACAAGTGGTTTCCAAAGATATAGACACCAGAAAATGTCAAATTTTGCATTCAAATTAAAATTTATATTTTAAAAATGGCCGAATAACTCATGTAAATAATAATTAAATATGTAAAATAAATATACAGATTATTAACGCTAAAAAGCTAAGTTTTTTTTAGCTTTATCATATTAATAATTAACACTGTGTACACACGCATCAATTTATAACTGCCCATATTCAACTTAAAACCAGAAATAATGCAACCAAAGACAATCAAAATCAATCTACGGGTAATTATCACCTCTTAATATAATAACTCAGTCGCATAATAACCAGTTTGAAGTTTGAGGGTGAATAAAGCAGAGAAGGAGTGAATTAGGGTTCGAAAATGCTGGTTAGTAGATGTAATATCTAATTAAGCCTAAAATATTAAGACTTTTTGTATAATAAGTACCCAGAAGAGTGATAGGCCTAATTCCACCCACACCATCACTGTAACTCCTATGCACTAGGATCAAGAACACGAACACACCGAGTTATGACACTCGGAAAATCCCAGCTAAAATTTAACTGTCTATAAATAATTTCTATTTATAAGAAAATTGTTAGAGTTGGAAATACGATAAAAAGAAGAGTAATTGATTAGTGATTAAAATTCATTAGCAATAGCTTTCCCTTTTTTTAAACCTTTTTTACAAGATGATGAACTTGATTGAGATTACATGAAATTTAAACCCATTTGTGAGTACACTTATTTAGGCGTTTAAAGAGAAGCAGTAACTCAAATCTCCTTTTCATTTGAATTTTTAAAGAAAAATCACCTCAAACCTCCGTTTTACGTGCCAGGGAATTGTTATAAGCTGTTGATAATGATTAATTCAGGAAAGGTTTCAACAGTTTGAATTTTACTTTTTAACTACAATAGCGTGAGTATTATTCAATAAAATAATTATGAATTTTATTAATTATTAAAAATATATATATTACCGTAAGTCCATCGTTAAAATCTAACTTTATACACACAGTTTTTTTTACTATTGTTTATTTTATTTGTTATTCACCACAAGCCCGATACAAAACAAATCTCCCTTACCAGGAATTTCATGTTGGCTACAATGTTTCTTTGCACCGACTGATGACCGACTCACGCGCAGCCGTCTTATATACGCGCTCTCGCAGCCGCTGCTTCAATTATTTTCATTTTTTTTAATACACCAAGGATAGGGATCAAGGAAATTAGGCAATAACATTATTGACAAGGTTTAATAACGGTAATGCGATATGTTAGTTCTCATGTAGTGTTTGAATGAGAAAAAGGTTTGTAGGAGAGCGAAGTTTTTTTTTTAATTTTGTTAGTTCTGTAGAATTAGTTAGTCAGCGACTCAAATGACCTTTTTTACTGACTGATCTGTTGGTCTAGTGCTTAGTGATTCTTGCTAACCTCTGGCTGAGATCTCAGGATCTTGGATCCGATACCTAAACAGGAAAAATGAAATGAACACATTCATGTATATTTGCCAAGTCTATTTAGAAATATATAAGTATGACATGGTGCAGCCTGGTTTGTGATCAGAGACGGTTTTTTGTAAAATATGTGAAATTATTATTATTAGTGTAATTCGTAATAAATTCAAAATGGTAACATCAATACATATCAACAGCCTTTAACAGTCCACTGCTGGACATAGCCCTCTCCTTAGTAAGGAGATTTGGCCTACTATACCACGCTGGCCAGGAGGGTTGGTATAGCTTTTGTTACAAGTTTTCAAGTCATGTTTTCTTGCGTACCTTGCTCTCTTAGATACCTCTTACGAGACCCGTTAAATGACTAGGGATGATGATACTCTGATTTCTAAATCCGTCACCACACGGATATAACCACATTTATGTTGAAATAAATAATTATTTAATATCGCTTTTGTTTATCTACGGCGTGTAGAATTTTCTTTGTACTCTTTTTATGGTAAGTATACGGGGGCAAACGAACCGATGTCTCATCTAACGATAAGCGGTTACCGCTGTTCATGGAAACCTATTACTCAAGAGACACATGAGATTTGTTACCTATTGAGATTTTTTTAAAGACATTCATGAACGAGAGACTAAGATTACCCAGACTTAGAATATCAATTTGCGGACCACGTAAAGTGTTGTCCCATGTGGGTTTTGAATCCATAACATTTTTTTTTTTGTTTATTTTAATAGCCTGCCAAAGTGGTTCGATTCTGCTTGATGGAAAGCATGAATAGAATCCAAAAGTTTTGTGTGTGTAGTATGGTGACCCACACTATGGCGGCCTCACTTGGGGACGTAAAAGATTTGACAGTCATTGTAGCATTGTATTGCACACACTTACCATGGCAACTGTCACCTCTGCATCAATGGGCCTCCGGTTTCACACTCACCAACGAAACACGAGATCACGGATGCTGGCGCTTTAAGTTGATCTTCTGTGGGAGGGTAGTACTGCCCCGGACGAGCGGGCCCGTTCATGCTGAAATCAGCGTGGCTCTACTACCTGGTTACATGACGTAACATAGTATAACTCTGGTAGAGCCGGCCTATAAGTGTCGAAACATGAGTCTGCCATGACTGTGCTTATAATTCCTTTGTTCACTGTATCAACTAATATCTGACTTAAACAAAATACTAAGTATAGTCTGTCAATGTATTGTAAATTTAAAGAAATAAACAAAGTTGGAGTGTATCTGTAATTTCAAATTAGGAACTTTTCTCTAAACACATATATGTATGTCCGTCTGTCTGTTTGTTCCAGCTAATATCTGTAACGGCTAGACCGGTTTTGACTGAATTTTTACTGGTAGATAGTTATAAATAGTAACTTAGGCTACTTTAATTTCCGAAAAAAATACAAAAAACCGCTGATAATACCGCGGGCCATAGCTAGAGAATTATAGTATTAATTGGTTATTTTCATAGGTTTCATCTAAATAAAGTGGTAATAAAAAGCGATACTCTTAGTATGTGACGGATTTTTTGGTAATAGACAATTCAACAGGTAACCCTGACCTCTTCAAGTTATTGCCTAATTTCCCAATCCACCCGTATAAGCAACATCCGTTTTCCACCGTTACATTCTCTTCTTAATTACCTTCTCTTGTAATATGAGAATTTATATTTATAATATGACCGGTTGGCCTAACGGTTAGTGATCCTTCCTGCTGAGCCAAAGATCGTTGGTTCGATTCCCACCCATGACAAATCTTTATGTGATGAAAACGACTACTACGTCCGGGTGTAATTTAGCTATAATATGTATATATTTAGAAATATTTAAGCATGCTTATTCATAGTCTGGTTACCATAGTACAGACTGCCTAGTTTGGGATCAGATGGTTGTCTTTGAGATATGTGAAGATATTATACTCTCAAAATACTCACTTACCCCCTTGCGCCTCCTTACGTAAGTGGAACTAAAATATAGAATATCCTTAATAAAAAGTTGCCTATGTGTTAGGTTGTCAGTTACCTTCATAGCAAATTTCATCAAAATTGATCTAACCGTTTAAGCGAGAAATAAAAAAAATATACAAACATACACACAAAAACTTTTGACTCTAAAACCACATTCGTGTGATACAAAATTGTGAGTGTTTTACATACCTCTGCCTACCCTTTCATGAATATACTAAGAATGTGCACGGGATAATACAAAATAATTTATTTAAAATAAAAATATTTACGACGTCAATTGATAATTAAATCATGACGTGTGTTTGTTTGCTCTAAGTTTATTTTTGTATTTAAATACGCGTAAATTATAATATGTAAATGTTATTATTTTTATCACGGAGCACAAGATGAGAAACTTGCCAACTCTAGACATTAATATCAAAAATAGAAAAATGTAGTACTCTGCCTAAGCTGGAGTCTCGAATCCTGCAATTTACAACTCTGGCTTTTATGTGTACAGTGCGAGAACTGGTTAGATATATTTATTTTCTTACTAGTAATTAAAAAGACTTTAAACAACTCGATAAATATGTTAAATAGTAGAATTGTTTCTAGAGATTTTTTGATCGAGTCGTCTTTCATAAATTTAAGAGCTTTGATGTCATAGATAGATGCAAAATTCGTAGATTTAATAGTAGGTCTTTGGAATGGAAATCTGGACCTACTGCGCAATTATTTGGCTCTGACGCTACATAGTGGATGAACAGAAGATGTGACGCTCAGTGATAATCCATTACCACACAGACAAAGTCTACAAACGTTGTACTCATAACATAACTTTTTGGAGTTATACTTCTTTTGGCGCGTTAGGGAAAAATCATGAGAGTACATTTTTAGGATGCGCGCGCGAGCCGTCACGAAAAACTGACACCATGAAATTAGCTAGTCAACGTTTTTGGTTTTGAAGTTATGAGTTAATTTGAATAATAATTTCTATTATTAGTGTCGTCTTCCCTACAAACGTAGGATAACATGAAGTGTAAATTTTTCAGAAAGATTTTTATCTTGGTACGCGAAAGAAGTATGACTTCTCAAGTGCGTAGGTACATATATACACACACATTTTTTTTTTCAATTAAGTTTAACTAGCAATATTATAACCAGTGTTACGTAACAAATAAAATCCTTACAAGTTACTGCTTCAATAAATTCATTATAACTCATACCTAGGATGAAACATCATGACGTAACTATTAGCGCAACACATTCGAACCACAAGTCTGGCTATCAGCTAATTGTATCTCACGTTTTGTAATTAAAACAAAGAGCTTATTATGGTTCGCTACAAGAGTTGTATAGAGAAAATCTAGCCATAATAGCAGGTTGTATTTTGGTGAACAAGAAAATCATTTTATGTTTTTTTATGATGAATCACATCTCACATACGACAGTCTGATTGCAAACTAGGCAAAAGCTATGGTATGGTAACCAGACTGCTGATAAATACTTATGTATTTTTCTTTTTATCACGGTCAACTGCTTTTAACTGTACACTGCTAGACTTAAGGTTCTCTTTTGAAGGGAGAGGTCCTCTAATTTTGATATATATTTTCAAATACATTTTAGTTTCAGAACAAATGGTGCGCTTCTCACACAATTAGTTTTCCTACATTAACAGCCTTTGACAGTACTCTGTTCTGCAGACATAAATTTTTCCTTTATAAAAAAATCAAGTTAAAAACCATAATCGGACTCTATAAAAAACGGGTCTAAAAAGACGAAACAAGAAAATAAATCAGATAGAAATCTAAAAAGGAGACATATGAGTTTAATAGTGGTGTTCTTGGCACCCACATAATCATAGCAAGTTTCATCCTTTTTAGACCCCTTTTTTACGTAGTTGGGTTATGGTTTTTTAAACATTTTTTTTAATTTAATACTTTGCTGTGGCCTAATTATATGTTCATATATTTGGAATACATATTTAATAACCTGATGACTGAATGACACCTCATTTATTAAAATCAGTTCAGTAGTTTAGGCACTACAGTGAAACATACAAAGACTGCCAAAACATAAACCCCCCCCCCCCCCTTTTGGCTCAACCGTAGTCGAATAAAAAAGTGATTTAGATCTACTATACTACTCTGGCTAGACGGGTTGGTGTATGAATTATTTGAAACACTCCTTATATTTGCAGTGATATTGTCCTGTATAGTTAGCTCTCTTAGACGCCTCTGACGACACTCATGGGATGAATATGGTGACGGATTCAAAATACGGAGTGTGTATTTTTAATCCCGTAATTCTTAACGTCGAATATTTTATGATATTTTTCTAGGTGGAGATCAAACCTACAAACTCCGGCTGAGCTTTATAACTGACTAGCCCATTTCTACATTTACTTCCAACTTACTCTTGATTTCTACGAGTAATATCTCGATTGCCCACGTAATGACAATAGGTTCTCCTGTGATACGCGTGACCAAAATTAGAGTTGCCTAAACGGCCAGCGTGTAATGTTTCTCATTTTACCTTTTTGTAGGTTTATTTTTGATAACCCTAATTCTTAGCACGCTACAGCAGCGATTGAATTACGATGTTAATTTCCGTGCGAATTTGATTCAGAAATTTTTCATAAGATCTTGCAATGTACTGTTAATAAATTAATACCAACGATACCCTATTGACCTGAATGTTACAATTCAAGCACATGAGAAAGGTGATTAAGTAACGTAACATAAAGTCACGCCCATTTTCCAGAGGGGTAGGCCGAGACAATCGATCTCTACTCACTATGGTCCTGATACGCCTTTTTTCTTATTAATAAATATAAGAACTCTTAAAGTGATTTCAGTCCCATTAGCCATAGATAAATCTAGTTTAACAATATTATGGGTATATTGTTGTATTTTTATGGTTTGATTATTAATTGTCTATATCTAAAATAAGAAAAACTCAAAAAACATTTTTGACCCTTCCAGGAATCGAACCCCAGACCTCTTAATTGGCAGTTGTATATGTTAACCGTTAGATCAACGAGGCCGCTTTTGTATTTTGAAACGGCAATAAAAGTCTGAAAATTATTTCTAATTTTTCTTTTCCTCTTTCTTTCATGAGAAAATTGGATGTTACCAAAACTCAAATGGCCTAATCTTGAAGGTCAAAGAGAATATTGCGGTCAACATTTTATGCCCACCTTTAATGGCAAGGTTAGCGTAAACAAAAATGGTATGGTAGGTATTTACTAGAACTAAAACCTCATGTTGTCATAGCCAAAGTTTTTTCTGCTCGATAATAAACATAAAAACACAAAGGAAGTGAATGTCGTACTACATTTTAATTACACGTACACAAATTGTTGTGTAAAACATATTAGTTTTAACTATTAGTCATAGTTATGACGGTTTTGTTAAAAACCGACCAAGACTGAGCCCGGACACGCGTTGTATGCTTGAATAAATTTCAAACAAACCAATTTGGCGCAGCGGTAGTGAATGCGAATGCTGAGTTTGAGGTCTCGGGTTCGATTCTCGGGTCTGACCAAATGTTTGTATGATTTGCGAATATTTGCTTCGAAATTTGAGTGTTTTCTATGTATAATTTGTATGTATTTACAAAAAAAAAGTATTTAAGTATTTTGTCAGTCAGTCTAGTTATCATAGCACAAGCTCTGTTTAGTTTGAAACTAGATGACGTTGAACGTCAAATGTCCGAAATATTTATTATTATTATTTTATTATTATTTCCTAGAGCGTTTGGACGTGTGGTGATAAATCAAGAGTGAGTGAGAGAATACACCACCCCTATTTATGCTATGGGTGTCTTAATAGGTGACTAAGGGTGCAAACTATGCAGGTCAACAATACTGCAAAAATAAAGAAAACTTGAAACAAAATTCTAAGCAAAACCCATCTGGCCGGCGTGGTGTAGTAAACCAAAACTTTTTTTCTAGGAAAAAGTGTATTTCCAGCAGTTGTTAAATATTGTATTTAGTTCAAAGTTCTATAATTGGAAAAATGAGATTACAGGAACCCAAACCATCCCTCCTCTTAATTCCAGGGGAAGACACAAAGAGGGACAACATCCTTGTGATTTTCGACTTGTAGGCCTTCAAAGGCGATAATAGTCACTTTCCATCAAATGACTCTTCAGCTTGTTATCTTAAAGAAAACTATTGTTAATATGAGGACTTCCACATATAGCAACATACTACAGTGGCATCTAGCGAAGATACACGGAACTACGTAATAAATAATCCTGTATCGCGGTATAGAAATTCTTGCGCAGATCAGAATATGTACAACTTCCTTATATATTAACTGTTGGGTTGCAGCCTGCCAGGCATAGACACCTCACATGATCGGAGAAAATTACCTTCGAGTTGGAGGTACATGACGGCCGTTCCTCCTTGTTACAGTGATATTTTAATAAAATATTATTCAATAGGCTTACTCGGATATTAAGGAAAACTGTGACTACAATCAATTTTCCCACGCTCAAGAACTTGAAACCTTATTGTGTAATAATAGTAGGTGTATATTATAATAATGATTTATTATCATAGGTCAGTATAAACACTAAACTTATGTAGGTCCGTTTACTTATTTAATGTCGAATATTCAATCATTAAATAAAAAGGTTCACGACAAAAGACCACGGATCAAACGCAACAAAAACGTTTGAGACTGTCTCAAAGTCAAAAGTCTCCCGTTGGTGTAGTGGTTAGTGATTCTGTCTGCTAAACCAGAGGGCTTGGGTTCGATTTGGTTTGGGGAGGCGATAGTTGTCCGGCGTCCTCATTCACTTGGTGATTCACATCTCTACATCGCGACAGAGGATTGGTAGATACTGCGTAGTTTGGTGTGTCTTCGGCAGATGGCAGTGTAGTATGTATTTTGTCTGTGCTATATGTGGAAGTTGCCACACTAGCTTTTTCCTTCAGCTTCACTCTTGGGATTATTTCTTATTTTGTACGTCTAAGTTTGAAAGTGGCAAACTTTCAAACAACTTTATCACAAATAAATCCCCCCTCCTTCGGAAGGAAGGAAAACCTCTTTAGGTGTACAATTTCCTAGAATTATTTCTTAGTGGGTATTTAAAACGCAAATAGCGTTAACTGCCAAACAATTTAGTTACACTATTAAACTTGCAAATCTTAGCAAGATCTCAACAAAAACAAATGCAAGTTTAAATTTAAAATTTTCTCAAGGAGTTAATTTAAAATAATTATTTTATTACTTGCGAGGTCAATCACGTAGTTGAGTAGTACACTTACAATGAACATTAGAGACAAATTATAATACACATTTGTTTCCACGCACCGGACCTCTCACGTGTACGGTAACTTCTGCGCTTCCTGGAGTCGTAAATCGACTATTACTATACTAAATCAGAGGCTCTCATCACTTTTCTAGCTTTTCCATTCCTATTATTATTATTAAATGTACATTTTTGTAGGCCATACATATAATTACCTAGCTTTTTTGCAAGTAACTAGTTTTAACAGAGATCATTTTGTGTTAGAATTTCAATCAAAGTTCATGATGCTTCTTTTTGTTAATTTCATGTGCAAGTACAAAAAGCTTAATACTGGCTTATGCACATGCCTCGTTGGTTTAGCGATTGGCGTATGAGACTGCCGATCAAGAGCTCTTGAGTTCGATTCCTAGGTCGGGATGCAAAAGTGTTATTGAGTTTGAAAAGTGCTTAATAATGGTCTGGAGTTTGAAATTTAGGATCTTAACTCCGGTACCTCAGAGAGAACATAAAGCCATCTCTCCCTGGTCGTGTCGGTTAGCCATCCCACCGGATTATAAAAGTGAGGGAACAGAAAATACATCTGTGTTTGCACGATACACTCGTGTACTTTAACATTTCTTGCATAATTAGCTGGTCCCCGTTGAACTGGCCGCCGTGGCCGAAATCGGCAAAGAACTACACACATACATTTGTTTTACATATGACCCTGGTATCTGTGAGACTGTGGTGTCACAATTGCCGAGCCAGCCCATTTGTGGCAATGTAGATTATCCTAATATTACCATATTCATCGTTATCAACAGCCTTTTACAATCCAATGCGAGATATAGGGCTCTCCTTAGCAAGGAGGTCTTGGCCTACTATATCACACTGGCCAAACGAGTTGGAATAGGGTTTGTTTCAAGTTTTCCTTCTCTTTGTAACGATGTTGTCTTGTTTACTTGGTCCCTTAGTCGCCTTTTACGACACCTACGGGATGAATAGGGGTGGTAATACTATGTATTCTTAATCCGTCACCACACGGACTAAGAATACATACACCTAACCATATTATTTGTCTTAAACGATCACAAGTAAAATAAATAAATATACTTAACTAAAATTGAAGTACAAGGTAAAGATACGTCCTTTGGTAAATTAAGTAAGTAGTTAATCATAATCTTCAGTAACGTGATCATTGACCATACTAGCGTGAATAGAACAGTAGGCCATTTAGACAGTACTCTTATACAGGCTGTTATAAAAAAGTATGTTCAAATTTAAGAAGTGCTCGTTAAAAAAAAGGGATTTTCTCTTTGTTGGACGCTTTTTTTGCCATGTAAACGCAAATCACCGAACAACATGTTATGTAGTGGCCCAGTAATAATACTGTTTTTTTATTATTTTTTACCCTTTAAGTGCAGTTTTAATAAAATTTGAATAATCCAAGACTATTTTTAATATATATTTCTTTATTAATGTGAACCTTTTCAAATACAGAATGTAGTTTGAGAGATCAATTTTCAAGTTAAATTGTCAGCTGCAGTAAAACTCGACCAATAAAATTAAAAAATTCTCTCGTTCTTTTAAAGACAAGCGTTTTAAAAATACTCACATAACATATCTTTTTGTTAAATTCTATATAGTTTTCAACACTTATTAAGACATTGTCATTAAAATAGAATACAAACATATAGTTTTACAAATCCCAGATTGCTTCGATAAAATTTTTGGAACTTGTCATTGTTTAAAAAACAATTCGTTGTCGTTGACTCTATGAGAGGGACATTTCCACAATTGTCAGAGGTTTTCCCACAAAAAGGTTGCATAGCCTTTCAGAGGTCACTCCGATTTACCTTCAAGATCACCACGTTAGTTTTTGTATGGCCACCAAGGTGAATAGACACTACGGATTGGAATGCTAGCTTGGCTGGTTTTATTGAAAAAAATACTTCTTATGGCTTTGATAAATTATTGACCGGCCTTTTGGTGTTTGGTTGTGATTTTGACTGCTAAACCTGAAGTCGTAGTATCGACTTCCACCAATAAGCAATTTTGTAAGAAGCACAATAATATTTCAAGTCTGATTGTTATTTATGTAGAATTTCATCAATTTGCAAAACAGACTAATAGTCCACTGTTGAAAATAGCCATCTCCTTAAACAGGAGATTTTGTCTTGCTATACCACGCTCAACAGACGGTTTGGTAAAGGGTTTGTATCAAGTTTTATTTCTATTTGCAGTACTATTATTGTCTTGTGAATTTTACTCCCTCAGTCATCTCTTTCGTCATCCACGAAGCGAAAAAGGGTAGTGACACTCCATAGTTTTAATCCTCTAAACAGCTATGTACGTATTGATAAATATGTAATTATGTTAATGTCTGCCTAATTTGGGTTCAGATAGCCGCGTCTGAAATATGTCAAGTTATAGTTAAGCTATTGCTTTTGCAGGAAATAGTACGTAATAAGTTAAAATTACCGGCAGAATTCTTTTCCAGAATTAGGAAAGATTCGTGTCGTTAGGGACTTTACGGCAATTTATAAAACAGACGCCTGCCGTGCAGTCAATTGTTTTGAATTTGTAAATTTTTTGTATTGTTCAATTCTTTGTTTCGAGAGTAGATAATCCCAGGGATAAATAACTCAAAATGCAAGTGGCTCTCGATGCTCAAAATTGTGTGAATTGCTCTTAAATTGTTCTCCAGTTCCTGGAAATCTGTTGACATATTATACGTATATAGTATACAATGACGTTGACATATTTGATAATTCTGATAAATAATAATAATATATATTCCTTCTGATATATTCGACCGCAGTTATACCACGGTTTTTTTGAAAAACTAGTTTTAGAAAATTTTTTCGTTGCATTTCATTGAATTATTTGAGGTACCCAATTTGACCCAATCCTTAATCACTTAGTCACTCAAAGGTCATTCTGTGACTGTAAAAATAGTAAGTTATTTTGACTATCCATCTGCGCGTTTATCCCTTTGTAGTACAAGAAAATATCCCATGACTTTCTGTTTGATGGTAGCGCTTTTCGTCATGGACTACTGTTACCGTAATAAATTGGTTTAGACACTTTTAGACAGTGATATGTAGAAGATTTCACCGTAATAAGCCTGGTCCTTCATCTATATATGATCGTACGTACGGACAGAGCCCCAGTTTGATCACTGATTGATCTGTGGCTAAAGTCTGATGGATTATGAGAGATTTTGTTGTTACGCTTGCGTGGCTCGATATTGCGGGGGATATTTTAGCTGTAAAAAACAGTGGATAAATTATTTTTGTCAACGCTATACTAACTAAAGAAACATAAGGCACACCTGTGTGAGATATTTGGTGTTATTCTTAGCTATTTAGGTTCATTTTAGCTGACGAAATCGTAAGACGATCCCATGTTTTGGACTGTACCGGTGACGCAGTGATTTAAGTGATTGCTTCACCGCTTATGGGTTTTAACACTTTATGTGATTTACTAATTGCTGTTCCGAGTCCAGTGCGAATAAAAATAAAGATCACCGCGACACAGACATAGGATATACTCCTAGTGAGAGTTGTCTTTAAAAAAAAGTCTTTTTTTCTTGTCTTTCATGGAATAAGTGCGGTCACCGAAAGCTCGATATACTCCCTCACCTAATAGATGGCGGTCGTCACTTACCATTAGATGTTCATCTATTGAATTACCTCCTACCACCAAGAGTATATCTAACTCTAGCTAACCTGCACAATTGACTCTGTCCACAGTTCTTAAAAATTTCTTATTTGAATATCTTAATTAGAGGCTTGCTTGCATACATGCAAGTAAAATAGAATACACATTTTCGTTTTAGTTTGCTTTGAAACGTGCTCTTCAACAATCCTTCCAGCCCGGGAAGGGGAGAACACGCGTGCTTTTGTCCCACATCCCGATTTGAGACTGTTTACCGTCTCAAAAGCGAAGGGATAGACCACTTCTAACACTTTTCATTGCAAAATAATTACATATCAAAGTGCGCTACAACTAGAGCCAATAAGCTTATCCATAAGTTCCTTCAGTATAGGCCAGATACATACATATTCCTTTACTAAAACTAATTTTACGGTTCCTAAGTTGATTTAATGTTATTTTTTGCTTATCAATTTTTTCTACTGTTTGGCTAACTTTTGTAATTCTAATAATACATAGTTAATTAGTGTATATTTGATGTACACTGTATTGTTTAAATTGAATTACAAGTTGGTGTGGATACACCATGTTTTTTAAAAGACAACGCCCCCACTGGTAATGAATCTTGTGTCACGGGGGACTTAACAAACGTACAAGAAACGGACACATAGAACACCCAGACCTAGAACACCAATTTTTGGATCACACAAAGTTTTGTCCCATGTCGGGTTTAAACTCACAACACTCAGCACAGTAGAGAGTAATAATAATAATAAATTGTTTATTTTCTCACCACAATATTCCATATATACAAATATTATGCTTAGTAGGTAATACAATGTCTCAAGACAATATTGTGGAGGACTGGTGCCTAAGCTAGGTAGAAACCCGTGTTATACGTCACCAGAGTGGCGTGGCGACCGCTTAAACCATTAGGCCAATCGTACAGTTAAGATTAAAAAGAAGACATTCTGTTATATTTATCACATCTTTTCAAATAAACAGTAGTCAGGTTAACAGTCCTTTAAACCGTCCATAACAATCTCGCTATATCAATCCCATCAATTATGTGGACAAACACTATCTTCTCTAATAGATTAAGCTGTAGTCGGTTTATGATAAAAGTTTCACACAAGCGTTATTGCCCCACTTATTTCTTCGATACTGAATGGGTCTCTTGTTATATTAGATCTTTGTAGAATTGTGATGTTGAGAAGTCGTGGAATGTACATTTCTATTTATTTTTACTGAGAAATCAACAATTCTTCACATGTCACATTCACATTTGAGTAGATTAGAAGTTTGTATATTATTCCTGTCCTCTTTCTCAATTATTTTCGGTTTCTTTTTTAAAACATTTATAAATAGTAAAGCACATCTTTTATATGCACCAAAAGACAAGTTTTATACGTTTTTGAGTTAACACTGCGTGCAGAAAATATTTTTTTTTATATATATTGTTTTCTATCTTTGTGTACATAGTAAAAAATTTTAAAAATATCACTTTATACAAAGAATAGAAGAAAACGAAAGGTATTAGCGACTTGTATCTTTATTGTATTATTATTACTTACTCCGTGTGGTGACGGATTAAGAATACATAGTGTGACTACCCCTGTTCATCTCGTGGGTGTCGTAAGAGGCGATTAAGGGAACAAAGTATACAAGACAAAATTATTACAAAGAGAAGGAAAACTTGAAACAAACCCTTTTTTTTTTTTTTTAACGTGTGGAAACCCCCTCGAGTCGTCACCCCACCGGGGTTTACGGCAGGGTGGTGTGTCGGAAACGGACCGACTAAAACCACACGGTGTGCCACTCTGCGCCTGAGATAGGAGGGATCCGGGAACCGCTGCTATTACGACATCCAGATCCCTCCTAGCGCCTGCCTGCTAATGCGGGCACCATCTATGGGTAAACTTTCTATTTTAGGCGACGTACGGCACACGCGGACGTCGTCTCCTCGCGGCTGGCCACTATAGCGGATGGAGGGGAAAACCCGTCCCGTCCACCCGCGGCCACACTCAAGGCGGCATGAAGCGCTGGTATGCGCGCCTCCGCCGCCCGGCTCGCCGGCGGCGAATTGGGTCCGAGTTGACATCGTCCTCCCGGGCCCTCTCCGCCGCCTCCTTCCGCGAAATTACGTCTTCGCAGAAGGTTGCGACCGCGGTAAAACAACTGTCGCTACCGGCCATGAAGCGTATGATGGCCGGTAGCGAGAGATCACCTCCAATAACTGCAGTGAGGCCCCCACGCTGCGCCGCCCAAGCGGAACAAACTGCTAGCGTGTGCTGAGCCGAGTCCTCACTGCAGTCGCAGTGGTGACAGGCGGGACTCAATTCCCTTCTGACGACCGAGTGCAGATACTTCCCGAAGCAACCGTGCCCGGAAAGGACCTGCGTCAGTCGGAAGGAAAGGGTCCCGTGCTGCCGCCCTGCCCACTCGGCGATGACCGGCTGGAGAGCCTCCACGGCAGCAAAGCCAGCACGTGGAGCCTCCAGCCGGGACGACCAACGAGCCATCGTGGCTCGACGAGCGGCCTCTCGCCACTCGCTTATCTCTTCGAGCGGGGGCCGTATGCCGGTACTCGCCCGGAAGTCAGCCGTCCGCCGATAAACTTCGGCGAGCACTTCTGCCTCCAAATCCCACGGGGGAGTTCCGGCCAAGGCGCACGCCGCCTCCGTCGATACGGTGCGGTAACCGCGTATAGCTCTAACCGCCAATATCCTCTGAGGGCGGCAGAGGCGAGCCCTATTCTGGGCGGTCAGAGCCGCCGCCCACACCGGTGCACCATACGGCGCCATTGACCGGACAACCCCCGTGTATAGCCGTCTCGTCGCGACGCTGGGTCCACCCAAATTGGGCAAAAGTCGCCCAAGGGCAGAAGCAGCGCCGACCAGCTTTGGAGTAAGCTGTCGGAAGTGCTCGTCGAAGAGCCACCTGCTGTCTACTTGAAACAAATCCTATTCCAACCCGTCCGGCCAGCGTGGAATAGTAGGATAAAACCTCTTTGCTAAGGATAGGCCTATGTCCAGCAGAGGACTGTAAAAGGCTGTTGTTTAATTGATTATTATTACATGGATGTATTCATGTATATTTGTATGTCTTTATGGTCGGTATATGGGAATGGGTAGGCTCGATAGACTGTTACCACGATCTCACAGGCAATGTATGTAAAATAATTCTTACTTTATTTTTCACTAAATGAGTGAGACTACAGCAAACCAAAATTTGGTTCCCCCCAGTATCTAAGGCCAGGAACTCAAAGGACAAGATGTCAGTGTGACACGTTGGCTCCTTTGCCTTTTAAAAAAAAACTGCACCACAAACAATAAATTATTTCTTTTGTGTTACGCTAACCATTAAAATACTAGCTTTTGCCCAAGGCTTCGCCCGCGTGCATGTCGTTTATCGTGGTAAATAGTAAAATATGTGTTATTCTGATCTATAAACTACATTACTGCAAAGCTTGATTCAAAACCATTCAGCAGTTTTTGCTCTTGTTTTTCAGACTTTCGTACGTCGACAGACATTTAAAGAACAATGAATTAACAACGACATTGATTAGGACCTCTTTCATATTAGTGACTAATAATTTGAAAAAAAAAACACAACACAACATTGCAAGTATCCACTATTGTAACCTCCAAAAAATAAATTTCGTATCTAGACAAATGGAACACTAGAAATAAAATACGAAGACTACGAAAAGCACGCCATGCAAGATAGCGTCGTTACTTCCACTTGTACCCCTCGTCGTGGATCCTCGCTCCAATCGTCCGATATATCAGCCGCTCAGAAAGTGTCAGAATTTAGGTACCAATTGTTTTCACCGAAATGTCTCGTCTTAGAAATATATATTATCATCATCATCAACAACCTTTTACGATCCACTGCTGGACATAGACCTCTCCTTAGCAAGGAGGTTTTGGCCTACTATTCCACGCTGGGCAGACGGGTTGGAATAAGGTTTGTTTCAAGTTTTCCTCCTCTTTGTATTGATGTTGTCTTGTATACTTGGTCCCTCAGTCGCCTTTTACGACACTCATGGGATGAATAGGAATGGTAACACTATGTATTCTTAATCCGTCACCACACGGATAAATATATATAAAAAATAACAAATATATATAATAATTTAATATATATTAAGTTATTAATATTTATCTAATAAATCTTGAGTACGGTCAGTGGTACTCGACCAGGCGAGTGGTCAGACGATTCGTTGGGATCTAGTAATTGTTGTATCGACGCATTGATGAATATATGTTATTCTGTTTTTATTGTTGTTAATATGATACAATGTGTGTGTTTTGTTTGTTTGATAGTATACATTAACTTAATTTTTACTAGAAAGAGTTTGTTAAAATAAGTCAAACGTCATTTAGTAGGTAGTAGAGCCACGCTGATTTCAGCACGAGCAGGCCGGCTCGACCGGGCCAGTACTACCCTCCCACAGAAGACCAACCTAAAGCGACAGAATTCGTGTTGTCGTGTTTCATTGGTGAGTGTGAGACCGGAAGCCCATTGATGCAGGGGTGACAGTTACCGTGATAACTGTGTAAGCCTTGCTCTACCACGATGACTGTCATGCCTTTTACGTCCCCAAGTGGGGTGTGAAAAAACATCTCACAAGGCCGCCATAGTGTAGGTCACCATACTGCATTGTCTGCATTTGCAATGAGTATGGTGACCACAACATTTGCATGCTGTTCATGCTTTCCATCAGGCAGAGTAGAGTCACTTTGGCAGGCTCTTAGTATAGAAAAAAAAGTACCAATATTTATTTATTTAAACTTATTGCACTTGTTGTACAAAGGCGGACTTAATGCCATGAGGAATTCTCTCCCAGCTGTCCTTCAGGTGATATAGAAATAAGGTGCGGTAGGTGCAAAGATATTAAGCTTATAAATATATTTTAAATATAAATAATATATATGAATTTAGTACTAAATTTAATATGGTACGATATTCAGTCTGGTATTAAGGTTGTGACTGTCCTGCCAACTCATTCCGAAAAAGTTTGTTGTGTGATAAACAAATTGTTGTTCCGAGTCTGGGTGTTGTTTGTGGCTGTTTCTTGCATGTTCGTAAACTTCTGCACGAGACAGGATTTATTTCTAATGCGAGTATTTAAATAAAAAAATGTTGTTGCAAGTATCAATGGAGGTGGAGGTAGTCACTTACCGCCCCGTATGCCCCTTTAGTTCACTATAACAACGCAAAATGGTAAATTAATAACAGGATACAAACACGGTCGTTACCTTTAAAAAAAAAGATATGATTCGATGAATCGCCGTTCTACCGCCAAACTCGATCGAAACTCTTAAACAAAACTCGATCTATTGAGAACCGGTAGTATTGACCCGTGTATGTTTACCTTTATAAAAGAGCTATTTGTTATCTGATCTTTACCGCTCCACGTTAAACACACGATCACTACTTCTAAACGCCTCTTTGTATTATACACAGAAACTGAGAAATTTTTAAAATGGTTTGTGGCTGCTTTACTTTGTGTATAACAACTTTGATGATTTTTAACCACCGCTTCTAAACTTGGCTGTATTCTTTAAGTATTTTCCAGGTTACGTATACTTGATAATTATATACCACTTTGGTGAATATATTTTAAAATCAATTTACTGGTTTGGGCGAAAAAGCGTTCAGCAAAACAAATTCACATTCACAATTATAATGTTAGCTAGGATTTTACAATTTATTTTGAATGGGGCTCTGCAGTGATGTATCTACAGATTAGTTCTCTCAGTACAAATTTGATTAAATTTTGAAAGCATTAGTCGTGTTTTATAAAATAAGTATAATAATTGATTGTACATACTTAATTTGTGTTTTTTTTTTCAACTTACTCGTACCAGAAACTGAAATTATGTTAAAATTTGAAAGTAATCTGAGTTACAGAATTTTACATTAAGAAAATTGAATATTTCAAGGGACAAGGTCAGGCATATATGGGGTTTTTACCGTTTTGCGTATCTCAGGGTAGGAATTATTTTTATATATGTTCGGTTGGTAATATCATCCACAATAACAAGTTTGCGTTTAAAAGTTATTTTAGTTTGTTTGTTAATTAGGTAGTAGAGCCACACTAATTTAAGCACGAACGGGTTGGCTGGACCGGGGCAGTACTACCCTTCCACAGAAGACCAAGCTAAAGCACCAGCATCTGTGCTGTCATGTTTCGTTGGTGAGTGCGAGACCGGAGGCCCATACATGCAGGGGTGACAGTTATCATGGTAAGTGTAGGCCTTACACTGCCACGATGACTGCCATGCCTTTTACATCTCCTATCAGAAGCATCTTACAAGGCCGCCATAGTGTGGGTCACCATAGTGCATTGTCTGCACTTAACAAGGAGTATGGTGACCGCAACTCTTGGATTCTATTCATGCTTTCAATCAGGCAGAGTAGAGTTACTTTGGCAGGCTCTTAATTTATAAAAAAAAGTTTACAATGTAATATATGCGTTTTGCAAAAGTCACATTTATGACAAGTGGTGATCATGGCTCATATTACAAATGAATTGTCATTGTTATTAACCTACCTACTAGCCAAGATTGACTACCTACTATCGTATTTTTAAAAACAAAATCATTCGTGTACGATTTTCTAGATTTGTCAATAAAATGTTGTTTTGCTGCTAAATACACGAGTGCTCATTTGTAAATATCGATTCAAAGGTTTAGTTATTTTTTATGTTATCTATTTATACATAGTGTAATAATTTTATATTATAAAAAAGGGCACAAACAATCTTCTTCACAGTATAAAGATAGACAGAAATAAAAATATAAAAAATGTATGTCTTAAGTGAAAAGTTCCAAATTTGAAATCACAAACAGGCATCTCAATTTTTAATGAATGAATGCCCAAGAACGGGATGGTTGCCGCTTGGAGGAGACCTTCGTTTAGCAGTGGACGGGGATAGGTTGATTTGATTGGTTAATATAGACTTATTTACTACACGGATGGCATGGTGGGTTCAGTGGCCACCTCGCCTTGTCTTTTTACTGCGCTGAGTGTTGTGGGCTCAAACCCTATACTTTGTGTATTCCACAAAATGTTGTTCTAAGACTGGGTGCTCTTTGTGTGTGTTTAATGTATGTTTGCAAACGTAAAGATTAATTGGAGCGTTCCTTTATATTATAAAACTGCAATAATATCCATAAATTATCATGTTACAAGTCTGTTTAACTAATTGGAAAGATACCAGCATGATATGTTTACGTGGAAATGTGTTGATCCAAATCTTAATTAGATTTCGTAAATTTTTCATTAACCGTAAGAATATTCTTCACATAAACTCTATGTGTCATGATTTATAGGGTACTTAGTGCTAATTTCATTCAGCCGCTTGTAATACACATTATTAAGACCAGTTGATATCAAATAATTAATTTTTAACACGCTTTTGTTAGCTTCATCTTTATGTTTGTTTGTTTGTAATTGACTTTTGCAAGTGTTTTTAGTTCTAAACTATTATTTTTATGTTGTATGGAGTAAAAGAACAGATGGGTCATCTAGAGGTGACTACCGCCATCTATGGCCACCTACGACTCAAGAGTTCCACTCACAAATAGAGGAATATCTCTGTTTTCCCCATCAGCATCTTCCTTAATTTACCCATTATCTCAGGTTTGTTTTCCTTACTCAAATTCACTTTTGTTTTTTGTTTCGCTAAAAACGACTTTCCAAAAGAGAATTTTAGGGATATGGGAGGAAGCTGGTTCTATTAAGGAAGCATCGTTTGGCATCTCTGCGAGGTGGGCCCAGGTCAGTCAGACTATTCGGTTTTTAGGCGGGGCCTTCGACAGTAGACGCCGTGTTGCGCCTGAGGACCGTGAGCGAAGAGGCGTGAGCTGTAAGGGCTTGCTGATGGCAGTGTCGTCGGACATCGCCAGCACATTCAATAGTCTGCCATGTAACTGTCTCAGGTAAGCATTTGACTACCACGCGGTGCCAGAGTACCTGAGGCGGACTATGGCAGACTATTTAGAGGAGCGAGCCATCAACTACGAGGACCGAGATGGTGTTCTGAGGCGGCAGTTTATATAGTGCAGTGTTCCGCAGGGGTCTGTGCTCGGACCAGTCACGTGGAACATGTTGTAGTTTGTGTGTTGTTGGCAGTAAAAAGATAAAAAACCATTGCAGTGCTATACATCACCTACATAATGACACATGAATTCGTCTTTTTGTTATTCTAAGGTTGCTTGTACGAAAAAAACTGGACTGCAACGGGCTGACGATGATGATAATGATACAATAAGTATAATTCTTTCTACTAGTGGTCGCCCAGTGGTCGAAATTCGACCATAATAAATTTAAATTGTAAGTGACTTAATATACATTATTAAAATATAATATTCAAACATTATTAAGGTTCTACTGTCGAAAACTAAACTACTATAACCACAGATTTGACCAAGGCTGTTATTTGCCAATCTCTTTTTTGAACAAATTATATGAAATTAAAAAGAAGTAGAATAAAGAATACCTATTCAAAAAATGTTTATTAAAACAAAACATGCTATAAGAAGATGCAAAACAAAAAAATCATGCATTAAAAATACTATCCATTTAGAGCATTTTTTATCGCATATTGCAATAATTTAATTAATGATTTAAAACTTCTCTGAAAACAATGTTTTTTGTAAAAACTCTTTCATCGTTTGCTAAATGTCTTGGGCCGTTATATTTGGATATATAAAACCTTAAACCATCGAATGAACGAACTCTACTTACTGCGACATACAATTGCCCATGTGTAAAAACTGGCCAATTTAATAAAACTCCAATTATTTGGAATGTTTTGTCCAATTCCAGTGAAATTTTACGCATTATGTTGTTGTTATATGTTTGATTAATACGTTCTTGTAACCTATAATTAATAGCAGTGTCAATATCATAAAAATATAATTGTGCATAACATGGTGAGCGATTATAAGCGGCAGCCATTGGGCCTGATCTGTGATAAAAAACATCATGTATTTTGAAATGATACACTCCCCTTGTCTCAGCAACTTTGGCTTCTGAGCTAACCATAGCTAAACATGAATTATATTTCCTAATATTTTCAAAATAATTTTTTGATTTACTTTTTATTGAAGGTTCATTTGAAGTAAGTCCATTATACAATGATTTAAAATATTCATTTTGACTTAAGGGTGGTAATAATGCTTTACCTTTGTGACAACATGAAGTGAATGCAGTTCGGTCGCCTAAAGTCACTTCAGATTCAAAAATGAATCCTAAATCCATTAAATGACATTTAGATCACATTTAAATGTATCTCTCAAAATCATATTACTATCGAATACTACTGATGGGGAATTATTCCTTCCTCTTAGAGAAATATTTCTTCTTTGTCTCTCACTCCGAGCCGTTAATGTTCTATGTCGAGGCATAATTAAAGTTCTTTCATTAAGAACCAGCAATAGCAAATTATATTTTTTTTGTACCTGAATGTTGTTATTGCAGATTGCTGCTATAGAACTTTCTTTATACAAATAATGATAGTCCATGTACATTTAAATGTATGTCGCTGCTACACAACTTATATATATTACATAAATTTGTATAAGCGCTCAGTATTTCACGTAGTATTCGTCAAATAAAACTTTTCTGTTTGACATTCAACTATGTCTATAATAAACAAAAGAAACAATTTGACCACAGAGTATGTATACGTGTACAAATACTTGTGTATGCGTGTGTCAAATGTATTCTGGTTTGTGTAATGTTTTATTTATTGATTTATTGTACTTATTATGCATTATTATTAAAATCTTTTTTTATATTAAATGAGGCAAATAAAACTTTTCTTTTTGATATGTCTATGTCAGTACTCTATGTCTATGGACAAAATGAAAGCATGCGTGTACAAATACTATAAGTGTGCCAAATTTTATGCTCCTGCGTCCGCGCAATTTTCGTAAAAAGCGGAATAAAGTTTTTGTATCGCGTATTAATATATAGATATTCTGTTATGAAATAGAAGAAGATCAAACAGAATCTTCACTACTTCAATGTCGGTATTTCTAAAACAGAGTATTGCGTTTTGTTGACTTTTAATGAATGAATATATACGAGTCGGTACTCGTTCGGCTTAATGTTATAATATTCTGAATTTCATTTATTCATTTGTAAAGTTGTTCCACTGAAAAATCTTCGTTACGCTGCTAATGTCACATACGGAAGTATTTTAAAAGCAATTTATTTATATGATCTTAACTTCTAACTCAAAAATAAAATAAATGGTTAAGATGTCATCTGATTTTAAAAATAATTTATAAATAGTTTATTATAAAAGGACAAGTTAATAAGCTTATATAGCGGTGGTCATAAAAAGATATTCCTTAATGCTGCTCAGCACATCAGGCTAATGTGCTGAGCGAACATATTCTAACTAAATATCACATTGGCTTACCAACCATTCTGCATTGGCTATGGTAAAGATGAATGTAGAATTTCTTTCACAGTAATTGATACAGTAAGTTTAATTTACTCAAATGTGTAGTCTAAGTCACTATGCTGAGATTCTTTGATGTGTGCAGCCATCACTAATCGGTTTCCAACTAGCCGCAAACCGACCGCTGCCAACATACCACACCACCAAATGATACATGTGGGCCCAAACGTTGGTTCAGGACCTTGAATCAATATGAATGAAACCTTCATATGAATGAATTTAGAATTGTGGCAAATAGTTCGAACAGGTCTGAGTCACATCCTAGATTTCGAACTGACGGGAAGTTCAAGCTTTCCAACCGAACGTTACAAGTTGCCTTGGATATTTATTTGCTATTACTCTTTTTTACTTTTCCTAAGCGGCAATCCCCACGGATACCACCGGCAGGTGCTTATGACAGACTCGATCCGACCAAAACCGCACCCCGTCTCGGGTACCAGTAGCCAGGGAATCGAGTGCACCCTTTTTTTGTTTTTTACAAAAAATGTACAACACCCGCACTAGGAACAAATCCTGTGTCGCGGGGGACTTTACAAACATACAAGAAACGGAGACAAAGAACATCCAGATTCAGAACAACAATTTGTGGATCACACAGTGTTATCCCATGTGGAGTTTGCACCCACAACACTCACCGCAATAGAGAGCGGCGTGACGGCCGCTTAAACCACTAGGGCTACTGTCCTAGGAAATCCCTGGATGTTTACTATTACTTTAAAACTTTTAATATATGGCAACACATTGTAAAGTATTTTAGCCAAGAGGAACTACCTCAAGGTAACATTAAACAGTTATAATTATTCATTACCTAATTAAGTTTATCTCAATATCATTATGATAGTAGTTATGAATATATTATTTTAAACAAAGCAGTTTAATGTGATCTTAATTCATTGTTTTTTTTTTTAATGAGTATGTTGGGGTTGTTACTGCGCAATAATGTTGTCAATGTTGACATACGAGTACTCTATGCTACCATTGTAACACCACACATACGGAGTGTAATCACCCGTATTTATCTCGGGAGTATCGTAAACGAGCCGTCTAAGGGACCAAAGTACACAAAACGGCAGTTCAAAGAGAAAGCAAACTTGATACAAACGGTATAACAGTGTCTGATCAACGTGGCGGACCATTAAACGCTACGGATGTGTGTGTGTGTGTTGTGATGTTCAACGCGACTTGCAGATGCAAGAATAAATACAACAATATGTTAGAATTTATCATTTCATTGTTGTCATCTCTGTTTTTTACTATTTAGGAGTCAAATGACGAGATGGATGACTTGATGGTACGCATATACCGTTGCCGCCCTCTGAGTCCCTAGAATCACGGGAGTAAAACCTGATTTGAACGCCAAACAGCTCACCAACAAAAGATATGACGTAAAATACCTTGACGGGTTGTACGTGATAAATAGTTACACTAACTTCCGTTTGTATTATAAAAAATATTATGATTTTTTAAGATTTTTCTATGTTTACGCTTAAGTCTTGTCGTAAAAATGAGTGGAAGAAAAACAAAAGAGTTACGAAGAAAATGTATTCTTATTTGATTCTACTCTATCTTTCGTTATTTCATAGTCTTTTATTAAGCACAGAGAAAATTAGAACTTTATGAAAAGAGAAACACAGAACTCTGTAAAAAAACTCCACACTGTAGAAACAATAGTTATTTAAAGCACCTTAGCAGGGTACCTTAGTAGTATGTGTGATTATATTGATTGCATTCCAAACCAAATACACGAACTGAAGCGCGAGACTACCGCCGTGGAAACATCAAAAACTACCAGAAAGAATATTATAAGCCTAGACTTGCTGACTTTTTGTAATCTAGTCATTGGCAACATGAGTTCATCTTTATTTCTAGTGTTGAAATCATGAATGTCGCTATACTTTGACAGTAAATATATATTTTTCTTTACATATCTAAACTCAATTTTTATAAATATATTGAAATGTGACTGTCATGATACCAATTAACTTTAAACTTATCTCTCAGTGATTGCCTATAATTGAGATTATAAATTAGATGATCCATTCTCTTTTGCAACATACCTCTATGTTACTTGAGATACTTTGAACGTCAGCAGCATTTCCCCACAACAAAATATCATATGACATTATGCTATGAAAATAGCTAAAATAAAAAAATCTAGTTGTTTCTATATCGATTAATAGGCGAATTTTATAAACTGCATATGCTGCAGAGCTGAGTCTATTAAACTATTTTCTATTGTCGATAAATTACATCGAGACACAGAACGTATGATGGAATCCACCCCAGGCTTAACAGTTAAGCCACAAAGCCAACAAGCCCATCAGTCAGAATTGAATTAGATTCTCAAAGTTGCATGAAGTATGTTTATATACGTTCTGCTTCAGTACTTCAAAAGCAGTATATCACATTCAATTACATATAACATTCGCTCTTTGAACCCCGAGACGTGATATATTAGTTTTCACTCTAAAACGAATTGATGGTTGCAGTCAGGAGGGTTGGAAAAGAAATGCGAAAATGTATAATCCTATAAAATTTATTGCACGGCAATGAATCAATTCAACGGAAAGAATAAATCAAATGACTGCACGGATGGCGAAGTGATTCAAGCGGTCGCCGCTGTCTACTACGCTGAGTGTTGTGGGTTCAAATCCAACACGAGACAACACTTTGTGTAAGCTACACATAGGTGTCCTGAGTCTTGTGATTCCTTGTATCAGTTTTATATGTGTTTGTAAAGTCCCCCGCAACATAAGAATATTCTTGGTTGGAGATTTGTGTTTTAAAAGAAAAAAAAATCCACAATGACTTTACAAACATACATGGAACATACGTAATAAGTGTAATTGGATATTTAATACATCTCTGCTTACTATTTGGGGCTGAAGGCGAGAGTGTGTGTATAACATTGTGAGTTAATACAGCGTAAATAACAACATTATCAAATCCGTTTTCAAATAGTCACACCAACAGCTTTTAATTGTCCACTGCTGGACATAGGCCTCTCCTTAGAAAGGAGGTTTTGGCCTACTATAATAAAATCCATTTTAGTCACACTGTAGGTGAAACCTTTTCAAAGTAGACCTTGAGACACGAATCTCAAAGGGCAATTAGAATACATTTTCATAAAAGATAACAATGATTTATGACTGTTTTCCTGAAAAAATATTAATCATTACATAACCTGTTCATAAATTATTCAAATAAAATTATTGAAAACAAAGTAAAAAAGGTTTTTATCAAGAGGTCGAGGAACTGATTGCTTCAAATTGTAATTAAACAATTGTTGTTTGGTGTTTTTTGTTTTTCTCAGTTATTTGAAGTGGGTTTTTTTAAATCGATGTCATTTTACTCAAATGCAGAACCAGAAGATGTTTTTTATGTCTAGAAGTAGGTGTCGTGAAAGATCTAGGCAAAGCCTATCTACAACTAATATAAAGCCTAAATACACGCCATAAAAGCGGTCGATTCTACTGCGTTACCTGTAACCGCACATTCAGGACGAAATCTAGTTTTGCCAGTCACATCCATGCACACGCCATGAGAATGCCATAGGGTCGTCGTCGGTAGATACTTCGAGGAGGACATCATTACCTCTCTGTATGGTGACGAATTAAGCATACAGGGTATAACCACCCTTATTCATCCCATGGGTGTTGTAAAAAATGCCTAAGGGAGCAAACTGCACGACAATAACACTACTGTAATGAGAAAGGAAAACTTGATACAAGCCCGAAGATATGATAAAGAAGATATGATAATCCATCTGGCTAGCGTGTAGAGGAGAAAGCACTTCCTTGCTAAGGAGAGGTCTATGTCCAGTAGTGGATTGTTGAAGGCTGTTGATGATGTTTATTAGCAGCCAAAGGGTAATTTTCGTGATAAAAATGTTCAAATTTATTTTTAGTCTATCCATGATCTAACAAATGCCAGATATTGTAAAAGCTATTTCGTGGAAAGATTGATATTGAATTCAGTTTCCACAGAAAACAAAATTTAATAGGCTAGATGACATCTTAGTCAAATTAGTTACTTTAAATCATCTGTCAAAACGACAATTTTGTATGAAAAATGTACTAAATATAAAATTGTGACATCACAGTTTTAGACTACTCAATTGAACAATATATTTCACTGTATATTTGTTTGAAATTCGTAATAATAATAAAAAGCTATGTTTATGGTATTTGCCGAGATGTTTCGCGATATTAGTTTTAATGAAGTGGACATTGGTATTTATTTACGTTACAGTCATCTACCCAATTGATCCACAAATACTCGTAATTATTTATGCTAACCGAGTCTGAGTGTCTTTTATAACCGCCGTTTAATGTTTGTAAAGTCCCCGCGATACATAAATCATACCTTGTAATTGATTTTAAAAAAACCGGAAATTAAAACATTAAAAATAGTAAATTGTAGGCGTTTAAGTAGTCAATTACGGGCGTATTAAACTAACTTGCATGAATACATTACTTAAAACGTCCGGGTACTACAAATTATCGCCAATTATCATCACGTTACCCAGAATATCCCAAGAAGTACCTATGTGTGTCAAGGTTACCGACTTAGTCTATGTGTATAGAGAACAAAGAAACACAAAACAAGTTATATTCACACTGTCTGTGTTTGAATCAAGTACTATTTTAACACTGACCTATCACATAACTTCGGTGTTATGTCTGGTTTTATTGTAATTCTCTTATCTTGCTCTCTTTCTAATTGAAATTGGGTAATTGGTTAAAGCTTCTAAATTATGACGAAGGAGAAATTCTTTTGACAAATGATATGTAATTTAGCACAATTTTTTGATCTGAAAAAAAACAAATATGACTAACTTCTATCCTTAGGCGCCCTGCGGTGCGATGGCCCGACGACTCGAAGAAAGTGGCTGGCAGCGGATGGCTGCGAATTGCCCAAGACCGGGATCGTTGGCGTTCCTTAGGGGAGACCTTCGTTCAGCAGTGGACGGCGATAGGTTGACTGATTGATTAATTGAACTCCTATTTTGTACAAATGTATATTCACATGTGTTAGACCACTTTATTATAGGACATTTCAGCGATGAACTATCAAGATATGAGCTTTTCTCAGTTTGATGTTGATATGTCACCATAATACATGCTTATAATCTATTGCCTAAATTATATTTTTCATATATAACCAATTTATATGTACTTTTTTAAGAATCATCGTCATCAATAGCCTTTAACAGCCCACTGCTGGACACAGGTTTTTCCTTAATAAGAAAGTTTTGGCTTACTATACCACGCTGGACAGAGGGTTTGGTATAGAGTTTGTTTTACGTTTTCCTTCTCTTTATAGTGATATTTTCTTGTATGGCTTGTTCCCTTAGTAGCCTCTTACGGCAGCCACGGCATGAATACGGGCGGTGATACTACGTATTCTTAATCCGTCACCATACTGAAATAATATATACTTGCCGCACAGTGTTTTATCAAATAAAATCTTATTATTATTATTATCTTATTATACCTTTACTTTATTAATACTATTGTCGTAGAGTTCTAACTCATAGAACAGATAGTGTTCTATGAGTTCATTTTACAATCTAATCTAAACACTCATATTCAAATTTTTGACACGATATGTAAACCGTTTCAAAGATTGTTTACGAGATTGCCAAAGTGACTTTACTCTACTTGGAGGCAAGCATAAATAGAATCCAAGTGCTGTGGTCACCGTATGTCCATGTGTGTCTGTGTGGTGACGGATTAAGAGTACATAGTGTTACCACCCCTGTTCATCTCGTGGGTGTCGTAAAAGGCGACTAAGCGAACAAAATAAGCAAGACAACATCATTACAAAGAGAAGGAAAACTTGAAACAAACCCTATTCCAACCCGTCTGGCCAGCGTGGTATAGTAGGCCAAAACCTCCTTGCTGAGAAGAGTCCTGTGTCCAGCAGTGGATTGTACTGTTGATGATGGTCATCATACTCATTGCGAATGTAGACATGCGGTATGGTGACACACACAATGGTGGCCTAGTGAGATGCTTTATCCTTTTTTTGTTGCTCATTTCTGATCAATACAACCAAAACGCGCCACAGCAAAGCGAGGCAGAATACAAATGGCTAGTTATACATTTACGTACAAAATTGTGTAATATAGGTGACAACAAAACAGAACAAAAGCTCAGTTTTAAGTCACATAATACAATTTGTATGATTTGTGGCGCGTAATAAGACAATAACTACATATAAGTTAGGTGTTTTCCACGCGTAAATAATTATATCTACGTGTCAAGTGTCCGTCGTTATGTCGTAATGACTTTAAGTTTCGCATACACTAGAGTGTAACGAAAGGACGTTCGTAAAAAGTACGAGTATATTCCGAAAATTTGGACGAACTCAGATTAAAACCGAACTCATGGCAACCTTGAATTTATGACAATTTAATTCATTCATTGTTATCTAAGCCAAAAGAAGTCCACTGCTAGACATGGACCTTTTTTTTAACATGTGGAAACCCCTCAAGTCGTCACCCCACCGGGACTTACGGTGGTGTGGCTGGACATGGGCCTCCCTTAATGTTTGTGAAAACATCTGTTTCTCTGCTGTCCAAATCAAACTTCCAATATTGCTAAATACTTGTAATAGTAGACGTCGGCAGTGTAATAAGTGCTGCAAATATTGCTAGGTGTTAGTTGAGCTTTATGTATCAAAAACTTAAGTTGAAAAATAAAGTAGGTTATTTATGAGCGTTCTTAAAGTTCTACTGTGTCTTATAATCAATCATGTGACTGCTATATTGGGCAACTTATGGCGTGAGACAAACAACCGAGATATATTACTGACCTTGACAATGTTACCGTACCTCAAATTTTATTTACATATACTACCCGTTGTACTCAGTTAAACCATTTTCCGCGTCTGTCCAATAATAATATAAGAACTACATAGACCGTGGGAACCCACCTTAACATACATATTCATTCTTTCACGATCCTAATGTACAACGACCTTAACACCCAGCGATCTCGCGCCCTGGTTTACATACTGAGTCACTGTGTCATGTTCGTACCGACTTTGTTATAAGTAACACTTATTTTTTAAAGGTGCCATTTGTTTCGAGACATATTGTTACTTTTACACAAGACAGTTTTTGACTTTGCATCATGAATTAACGTATAATTTATGGAGCGGTCGTGTCGTAATGGCTAAGGCAGACTTGCAATCAAATGGAAGCTTTTGAGTTCGAAGCCTTTTTTTAGATGTGAAAACCCCTACAGGCCGTCATCCCACCGGGGTTGCGGCAGATTGGTGTGTTGGTGATATGTGATGCGGCCATGCCCCGCATCCGAGGTTGCCGGCCTCCACGGAAGGAGGTTTACTGGTGGTCCCAAGAGTTGGCGGACCTCCGTGCGGCCTGTACTCGTGCCCGGAGGTCCTACACCCGTAGTCGGCGGCGACACCGCGAAGAAGGCGGCGGGCACCAGCTTCATGAGGAGTACCGAGAGGCGCGGAAAACTCTGAAGCTGGCCATCAGCCGCGCCAAAGAAATTAAGAGAAAGGAAATGCTGGAGGGTCTCGATCGTGACCCCTGGGGTCGCCCTTATCGTGCGGCGCGACAAAAGCTCCGCATGTCGGGCCCCCCCCTTACAGAAACCCTCCAGCCCAGCTTCCTGCGGGAAGTGGTCGAGGGCCTTTTCCCGCAGCGGGTGGAGCATACACCCCCGTCGATGGCCTTCATGGTCGGAGACGACGGGGAGAACGAGGGCAATGTTCCGCCCGTCAGGGAATCGGAGGTAGGGGCGGTTGTTCTACGGATCCGCTCTAAGAACACCGCCCCTGGGCCAGACGGGATACCTGCCCGAGCACTGGCCCGAGCCCTCGAGCACATGTCGGACCGCCTCAGGGAAGTCGTGGACTCTAGCTTGGCGTCCGGACGCTTTCCTGAGTGCTGGAAAAGCGGGAAGCTGGTCCTGTTAAGGAAGCCGGGACGGCCTGCCGATTCGGTGGCGGCCCATCGTGTTGCTGGACGAGGCGGGTAAACTTTTTGAGAGGATACTCTCTGCTCGCATCGTCCGGTACCTCTGCGAGGTGGGCCCCGATCTGTCGGACGCCCAATTTGGTTTTCGGGCGGGGCGTTCGACGGTTGATGCCGTGCTGCGCCTGAGGGCCGTTACCGAAGAGGCAGTGAGCTGTGGCGGCGTGCTGTTGGCGGTGTCGTTGGACATCGCCAACGCATTTAATAGTCTGCCATTTAGCTGCATCAGGGAAGCACTCCACTACCACGGGGTGCCAGAGTACCTGAGGCGGCTTGTGGCAAACTATCTTGAGGAGCGTACCGTCGTGTACGAGGACCGAGATGGTATTCTAAGGCGGCGGCCCATATCGTGCGGTGTTCCGCAGGGGTCCGTCCTCGGACCACTCCTGTGGAATATGGGATACGACTGGGCCCTTCGAGGTCGTCTTGCCCCCGGGCTGGGCGTAATTTGTTACGCCGATGACACATTGGTCACGGCCCGGGGGGTGAACTTTCAAGAGGCGGCGCGCCTGGCCACCGTGGGAGTCTCTTCGGTGGTCGGGCGCATTGAGGCGCTGGGTTTACGGGTGGCCCTAGACAAAACGGAAGCCCTTTTGTTTCATGGAACCCGTCGTGGTCCACCCCCCGGCGCCTCCATCGTAGTCAATTCGGTCCTCGTACCGATTAAGGCCCAGATGAAGTATCTGGGCCTGATCCTCGACGGCAGGTGGCTCTTCGACGAGCACTTCCGACAGCTTACTCCAAAGCTGGTCGGCGCTGCCTCTGCTCTTGGGCGACTTTTGCCCAATTTGGGTGGAGCCAGCGTCGCGACGAGACGGCTATACACGGGGGTTGTTCGGTTAATGGCGCTATATGGTGCACCAGTGTGGGCGGCGGCTCTGACCGCCCAGAATAGGGCTCGCCTCTGGCGCCCTCAGAGGATATTGGCGGTTAGAGCCATACGCGGCTACCGCACCGTATCGACGGAGGCGGCGTGCGCCTTGGCCGGAACTCCCCCGTGGGATTTGGAGGCGGAAGTGCTCGCCGAAGTTTATCGGCGGAAGGCTGACTTCCGGGCGGGTAGCGGCATACGGCCCCCGCCCGAGGAGATACGCGAGTGGCGTGAGGCCGCTCGTCGAGCCACGATGGCTCGTTGGTCGTTCCGGTTGGAGACTCCACGTGCTGGCTTTGCCCTCGTAGAGGCTCTCCAGCCGGTCATCGCCGAGTGGGCAGGGCGGCAGCACGGGACCCTTTCCTTCCGACTGACGCAGGTCCTTTCCGGGCATGGTTGCTTCGGGAAGTATCTGCACTCGGTCGCCAGGAGGGAATTGAGTCCCGCCTGTTACCACTGCGACTGCAGTGAGGACTCGGCTCAGCACACGCTAGCGGTTTGTTCCGCCTGGGCGGCGCAGCGTGGGGTCCTCACTGCAGTTATTGGAGGAGATCTCTCGCTACCGGCCGTCATACGCTCCATGGCCGGTAGCGACAGTTGTTTTACCGCGGTCGCAACCTTCTGCGAAGACGTAATTTTGCGGAAGGAGGCGGCGGAGAGGGCCCGGGAGGACGATATCCACTCGGACCCAATTCGCCCCCGGCGAACCGGGCGGCGGAGGCGCGCATACCAGCGCCTCATGCCGCCTTGAGTGTGGCCGCGGGTGGACGGGACGGGTTTCGCCCTCCACCCGCTATAATGGCCAGCCGCGAGGAGGCGACGTCCGCGTGTGCCGTACGTCGCCTAAAATAGAGAGTTTACCCATAGATGGTGCCCGCAGTTTCGGGCAGGCGCTAGGAGGGATCTGGATGTCGTAATAGCAGCAGTTCCCGTATCCCTCCTATCTCAGGCGCAGAGTGGCACACCGTGTGGTTTTAGTCGGTCCGATTCCGACACACCACCCCGCCGTAAACCCGGTGGGATGACGGCCCGAGGGGGTTTCCACACGTTAAAAAAAAAAAAAAAAGATTGGTGTGTTGGAATCGGACCAACTAAAGCCTTAAAATGTTCCACTCTGCACCTGAAATGGGAGGGATCCAGGAATTGCTGTTATTAAACCATCCGGAGCCCTCCCAGTGACTGCCTGCTAGTGCGGGCACCACCTTCGAGGGAACTCTCTCAGGCGACGTACGGCACACGCACTATTGATATGGGACAAACGAAGTATAGTAAGAGCCTTACAGAAAACTTATATAGAGTTTAATTTCCGCTGTATTGCCCGGAGTAAGATACGAGTAAATCTTGCAATTAAAGGCAAGTAAACGCACTTATAACTCCCGAGTTAGATGCTTCCATTATAAGTCACTTCACATCAATAGCCTTTAGTAAACCACTGCTGGACACAGACCTATCTTTAGAGAGGAGATTCCGGCCTACTATACCACGCTGGCCAGATAAGTTGGTATGTTTTCCTTCTCTTTTTCTTTCTCTTTTTCTTTGTGCTGTAATGTGGAAGTCGCCACAGCAATGATGTTGTTTTGCGTAGTTTGTCCCTTATTTGCCTCTTACGATATCCAGGGAATGAAGGGGTAGTGACACTCTGTATCCTTAATCTGCTACCACATAGAAACTCACCGTAAGACAACCTCTCTGCTTATTTGCCCCTGATACCATAAGAGTTAGAAATATTGCCATCTCTTACTCAGTACCAAACGTTCTGAACGAAGGTCTTCTCCAAGAAGCGCCAACTTATTTTTTATTTCCATTAGAAGTATTTGTGGGGTAAGTGATAGTGACAGAGTCAGGAGTGTAGTGATAAGAGAGCTATGGTTTGGCCACGTAGAGAGTGTGGATGATAGAAGATTAACAAAAGAAATCAATAAATTGAACATGTATGGAAGTGTCGGAAGAAGTCGTCCACGGCGAACAGTTACTGACTAAGTTAGTGATATGAAGAAGGGTCATGTGAAAAGTACCAGGAACCGCCGAGCATGTATGCAGCCCTTGATAAATGTGAACGAAGCAAAAGATGTGTCTCAGGGCCGAAGTAACTGGAGATCAATTGTCTTCCCCTCTGGGAATTGGGCGTGACTTTACGTACGAGTATGTATGTATGTTCGAAGGCTACTGTTTCCCTACAATCTGATAACAAGTTGTCTACTCCTTTATTACTTGTTACCTATACTTAAAAAAACAATACTGGCATTGCCAATATATCTTATTTTTCATGTATACAAGTTCTATGTGAATCAATCACTGTAATTATGTTAAATTATTGTAGTTGGATGAAGTGTCGTAAATACGCCTGGGAAAATATTAAATTGTACATAATTACTTGTATACTATAATCAATAATTGATCTCTATTGAGATGTAATAGATTTATATTTTGTTTGACGGCAAAAATTTAGTTAAGTACTCCATATAGTTATGTAATTTGTATTCGGATATCTGTCATTCAATAAGATGAATTATGGATCTACCAGTTGAAGCAATTGACAAACTTATAGTTAAATAACGGAATGATTTAAGTGATATGTCAAAGCTGTCAAATCTGACAGTTATAAAAAAAAACAAATGTATTACAAAAACGGAACCAGCCGGCGTATTTATATTATTTTTAACAATTTTTTAAATACGAAAATAACTTGTATTTCTACCTGTTTCTCTGTTAATTTTGTTTACATTATTTTTATAAAATTCTACTTGGGCTTTATTTTATTTTATTTTATTTTAAGAGCCGGCCTAAGTGACTACTCTGCCTGATAGAAATCGTGAATAGAATCCAAGAGTTGTGGTCACCATACTCATTGCAAAGTGACCCATACTATGGTGGTCCAGTGAAATGCTTTTTCACGCCCCGCTTGGGGACGTTGAAGGCATGACAGTCATCATGGCAATACAAGGTTTACATACTTGCCATGATAACTGTCACCCCTGCATGAATGAGTCTCCGGTCTCACACTCACCAACGAAACATGACAACATGATTGTTTTCGCAATGATTTGTCGCTTTAGGTTAGTCTGCTATACCATACCATATATATATATATACCCTCTCGGTAATATCGTGGTGAAATCAACGTGTCTCTACTACTTTTAATATTGTATATTGTCTCTAATCTGTAAAATTTAAATTTTTACTAGTATTGCGTATTGCCCAATTGACAGCAAAAAGTTTTATCACTATTACATACGGTGGACTAATATTGAAGTCAGGGAAATTCCTCTGCCTACCCATTAGACAAATACAAACGTCATGTATGTGCCACACACACACGTTAACCTGTCTTTCGTTTACCGTGTGTGTATGTATAAATATAGACTATAATGTTTTGTGATAAGGCACGACGTTCAATGCAGTGATGTTACGTTATCTACATATATAAAATTACTTGACTTATCTCACACACGGACTGATTCATGGAACCGAATATTTTACCAGCTGAAACTCTTATGTTGTAAACATTCACTTAGAAATTATTTTTAGAAATTTCCACCCTAAGCAGTAAAATAAGGGACGAGCGGTTAATTGGAAGCGATTTTAAAAGTTAGAAACACGAAATAAGAAAACCGCGAGCAACAGCTAGTGAGTCATACATTGTTATCATCTTCCTTTCACTTAGAACGAAGGTTTTGATTTGGTTATTATACCACCCTGACCACACAGGTTTGACTGGACTCTGGGCAGTGCTGTTGTTTTGCGTAGCGTACGCCTTTAGTTGCCTCTTACGGCACCTACAGAATGAATAGTGTCACTCTGAATTCTTACCTAATCCATCACCATATGTGATACGTACTGCCCTCAAGTTCTAATATACTTTTGAAAATACACATTAACTTTGGTTTATGTCTATCAACGTAATCTGTGTGTTTTAATTAATATTTGAAGAGCTTTTTTTATATTCATAATATTATGTCGACCTTGCGACAAATTGGGCACCGATGATGCATAACATTTACGTGTCCAGCATGATTTTTACAAGTCACAATGGCCTTGAGCGAACTACGAAAAGAATTTCAACCTTGATTTCACATGGTGAAGGTTTATAATTATATAACAATCAATTACGGAAGGCACAACAATTTAAGTGTTCGCCACGCAACTATACCGAGATACGCCACATGACACGAACATTTGTACATACATACATACATGCATATATAACGTCAGGCTTATTGCCGTGAGTTGTAGGCCAAAAACAATTGATCTCCACTTACTAAGGTCCTGACACACCTCTTTTGCTTCGTCCATATTCGTCAATCACTGCATACACGATTGTGTTTTTCGCACGGCTCTTTTTGAGAACATCACCAAATTGATCGGTAAATGTTTGCTTTGGACGATTCTTTTCGAAACTTATAAACTTTCTATATCAATTCCTTTCGTGAGTATTCTATTATCCATTCGTATTTTTTTAGAGCCTGCCAAAGCGGTTCTACTATGTCTGATGGAAAGTATGTATAGAATCCAAAATTAGTGGTCACCATACTCATAGCGAATACAAACAATCCAGTATGGTAAAAATATGGTTTACGGGATAGTCATCGTGGCAATGTGAGGCTCACACATTTACCACGATAAATGTCTTTGGAATAACAAGAGGATCACCGGTAACGTCACTTATTTGCCGAAACGTAAGCAACAGAATTGCTTAATCACTAAACTTTCAACAAATTACTTATCGATCCGTTATCGACCATGGGCTTCCTGTGTAGAAACTGGTAGGTTTCCTGTGTGACCAAGGTATTATACTTACTCCAGTTGAGCCAGCCTAAATGTGCTTCCATGGCTCTCCAAAGATTGACATATGCATATATTTAATACTAGCAGATTCACGCAACATCGTCTGCGTCTCATATTGCCCGCATGTTAACAACATAGCGTGAACAAAGGATAATAACAGGCATTTTGTTGTATTTTTTTGCTGATAATATCAACAACAATAACAGTTTTCATTCCCAGATTTTTAGAACTTTGCGTTAAGAAGTTATTTCAATTTGTAATTTACATATAAGTTGTACTCAAGTCCTACTACTACTTGTGAGAGAGGGCTGTCACAAATGAGTTGACATTGCTGTCAACACGATGGCGTTATATTTTTAAAATCAAAATCATTCGTTTACGATTTTCTTGATCCGTCAATAAAATGTTGTTCTGTCAAATTCATTAAGTTACTGATTTTACATAATGTTCACAATTAATAGAGTCGATTAAACAAAAAGTACCAATAAACCTTTCTTAAATTAATGGATTTAAAATAATTTATTCTTTTGTTACTTGAAGTTCTTTTATAATCTGGATGGTCAACATTAGTCATAAAAAAATATCTTAGTTTTTAACTGCTTAGTACACCAGTGAGCTCGTTCATAAATATACATTTATATATATAATCGTTTTTATGTAACTTAAGTTTTATATTAATACAATATTATTTTTTGACATCTGACACACAACGCCATCTAGTTTCTAACTAAGCAGAGTTTTAGCATGGCAAGTTGATAAAACGTCTTAATGTGTTTTGTCAACAAAACATGTCTAGTTATCGCAGATGTAACAACTTTTTGATAAGAATTTAAATTAATATAGCCAAGTTCCAATATATGATACTTACACTAAAAATAGTAAAGATGATTCACTTATAAACGGTACAAATACCATAACCATACATAACATATTGCTAGCGGTACAGGATCAGCCATTCTCCTTTGTTTACCATGAAAAAGGTTATTATAGTGATCCAACCTTTAAAGACAGACAGATGCCGGGGCGGCCATTATTTTTGCAAAACTAACCATTCACGCAGCGCACGCAATGGAAGTTCTTAAAAAAGAATAATTTACACTTTTATTGATATTTCTCTCCTTTTAGTCGTAGCGTAATGGTATATGGCCTATAACCCTCCACGATAACTGAGCTATTTAACATTAAAATAATGTTACAGATCGGATCTGTAGTTTTTTGAGTATTAATTGAGCGCAAACTTCAGTTTTGTAATATTAGTATAAACTTTATTAAATTATTTTATTGAACTACCTCGTTAGTTTCGTTATTGTATGCAACTACCGATCAAGAGATCTGGGTTTGAATGCCGGTCGGTCCAATAAGTGTTATTGAGATTTACTGTTTATGAAATGCTAAACAGCAGGCCAGAGTGTGGAAATAGGGGTCTTAAGCCCCGTGCTGTAAAGGCAGTACGCGCTCGTTCAGCCGTCGATTTTGCACCTGATCCCTCCATGGTCGTGTTGTTGATTAGCGAAAATTGCGCGCGCTCACTGTTCTATTCTCTATACTTAATAACCCATCTTCGCCAACATATTTAAACTCTTATTTCCAACTCTTATGTAGCAATCACGACAGAAAGCTTCGGTCCTCTAAGAATCTTCTCCTTCGTTGCCCTCCCATACATCTGAGTTTGTTGGCTCATCTTTCTTTGTGCAGTCCGTTCTTCTCTGGAATGAGCTTCCCCTCGAAGTCAGGATGGCTACCAACGCTTTTTCTTTTAAGAAAAAAGTGAAGCAGTATTTACTGAAACAGCTGGCAGAATCAACCAATACATGATTATCATCTTATACTTGTTATGATATTTATTCGTGTATGTATGTATATAGACTTACATCAACTTAAGTATGTATATGTATGTATATAAATACATAAGTATTTGTATTAATTTTAGTATATGAAAGTTTGTGTCTATTTCTTCTATTCAACACCTGAAACGCACCTACTTCCTATTTTCTCTGCATCACCCAAAGGTTGACTGGTAGAGAATGCCTTAGGCATTAAGTCCGCCTATGTACATAAAGTGCATGATGTATAAATAAATAAATAAATAAATAAATTAGCAGTCCCATCGGGTTGTGAGAGTGAGAGAACAGAGAATGCACCTGTGTTTGCACACTTGTGTACTATATTATCTCCTGCGCAGCTGGCTGATCTCCGTCTAGACTGGTCGCTGTAGCCGAAATCGGCTAGTAGTACATCATTACAACGAAAGAGACAACAATCTTTTTGTTTATCTTATTAAACATTTATAATATTGCATAATAGATTGTTTCTAAAAAGTGCCAGTGAACTTGACATTAAACGGGTGATGGTGACCGAATCGCATCAGTGAACACGACGCTCTGATTCACCAATATTCGTCGTTCGTGCAATAAGAGTGCAGACTTGCGTCTGACTCACAGAAAAGAATTGTAGCGGGTCAGCTTTTTAGTTCAACGCCATCTATCGAGGAGTACCAAAAACTTTTAATAACAACAAATTGTATACCTTTAGCAGGTTGTAGAGTCTCTAGATCATGACATAAAAAATAATTAATTTTATTAAATAATATAAGGAAAACGAGCGGATGCTGTTGCTCTTGGACGCCAGGCGCGCCTGTCCCGGCCTTTGAAGTACATTCTTTTCTTGAAGGTTTGGAATTTCGGTTTCGAAAATACTGTAGGCGACAATTAATCTCACATATCGGTTGTGTATTAATGGACTTTCGGATGAAAATTTAAAATGACACCAGCGGTGATGTCTGCCTGTCACTATCTCGGACCAATTGTTTGCAATTCAAGTGTGTTATAATGATTTCCACCAAATAGCTCGCATTAGAGCAGACACAGATACTCAATAATCGCGCTAGTAGGTATCGAAGGTAATCTCATCCGGCACCAACAACCCTCGATTTTAGCAACAACGATACAAATTAGGCCTACATACTCAAAATCAGGTGAGCGACAACTATCGAGCTACTTTGTACACTGATTTGAATGAAAATATCACAATAGACACAATTATTGTTTAATTTATCACTTTCAAATAACTCACGTAATCTAGTCAAATAACGTACCTTTTATTTCTATGTTCCAGATCAGCTGCAAGTATTGCCTGACCAATTGAAATAATGTTCACCAAATAATCATTGGGATTAACTAAATAATACATACTACATTTATAAAGAAAATTATGTTTTCGGAAAATATTTTTAAGGTAAATATTACTATGTTTACACAATGTCTGGCCAGCAATAGAAAGCTCTACATTGATAATATTTATTTTTTTTATAATAATTCCATAGTTGTTACAGAAATTTACTAGAAATTTATCGGACTAATAGACAACAACATAGACAACAACACTAATTCGTCTATGGTCTAATCCAGTGTTTCCCAAACTTGTCGGGACCGCGACCCATCTACAAGAAAGTTTAAAGTTCGCGGCACACCTTTTGTCATGAAGACAAAAAAGCAACTTGCTACGCATTTACGCGTTTATTCTTATCTTAATTCACCATCATACCGTCATCATCAGCCTATTGACGTTCACTTGCAAGCATTGCTTGATTGCAAGATCTATACGACAATCAGAACCCACCCAAAATTAACCCGCGACCCACCAGTGGGTCGCGACCCACACTTAAGGAAATACTGGTCTAATCAATGCAACCTTATTTGTGGAATGATCTATAAAAAATACGTGCAATTTAAACATTTCTTTTTTTGCTTAAAAACTAAGTACAGGTGAATTATATCAACAATTCTATTGATTGTGAATTGTTCAGTTTTTATACAATGTAGAAACTTAGAAGTTTTTGCCGTTTCCTGATCGATAACGTGACCTTGTAGCTATGAGTGGTTTAATATTATAGTTATTTATTTAATAGTACGTACCTGATTTAAAATTTATTTCTTAACTAAAATATATATTTATGTTTGAAAGATAATGATATTAACTATACTGGAACATTCTAATCTATTTTGAAGCAAGAGATAATTGATATTCTTGCCATGGAACGTACTCAATTACATAATCTATTTTTTTTTATTTTAATTAGCCCACAACTGGACTTAGTTCTCTTTCTAGAAGAGGTTTTGGCCTACTGTAACACACAAGCCAGAAGGGTTGGTTTGTATCAAATCCTGCTTAGTTTCGCTAACTTAGTCGGTGCTTATGTGGTGACATTGTGTATACTTAATGCGTCACCACATGGACAGGTCAATTTTGCCAATTCTCCCTACCGTCCGTCTTACCCTTTAATGTCTACATCCCACCACCTTTTTTTATTGAACTCTACCAAAGTGACTCTACTCTGCCTGATGCAAAACATGAATAGAATCCAAGAGTGGTGGTCGCCATACTGACTGTGAATTAAGACAATGCAGTATGGCATAAATGTGGTCTTAAATAAATCATTTCACATTAGTTTGACTGGAGGTTACTCTATCTCTCTAGAATGGTTGAAAAAATCCGAACAGATAAATGAGTTTAAAATATGTAGATAGGCTGCCTTTCAAGGTTGCAAACAATTCAATAACACCGCAAGCGAAACCACAAGCAGAAGGTGGTTTTAAATAAAGCATGCGCATACTTTTAAGAAATTCAGAATAAATTATATATTTACTGTGGATTCTAAATTAATCGCATCAAAAAATATTAATACATAATCGGCTTCCTAAAGATTTATTAAAAAAAAATAATTATCAAACACCATGTTGTTACCAAATCTAAGACCACGTGGTTCTCTACCGCGTGGTGGATACGACGGCCAAGGTCATTCAACCGATGGCCCTTATTCATATCTACTGTGTCCAAATAGCTTGTAAAGTATTGCAATTTCAGCTATATACCTACGTCATCGGGGCTAAGACAATCTCAATTTTACTTTTGTTCCATAGCAGTACAGATAACCTGTAGTTACTTATTATTATTTACTATTATCGATAGATACTTTTGATTTGTTTTGATAATTTGTATCGAAATTTAGCTCTCTGATAATTGACAATTTTACTTTTTAATCATTTTTAAAAGCATATAAAGAAAACGACGAACCTCATTTATTCAATACGTCACTTTCTTAATGGTAAAACGTCAATACTCTGTGGTCTGGATTCTAACAAAAAAATATCGATAGTCGAAGAATAAGAAGAAGTGTATTAAAATAATTAATCTTAAATATCACCTGGAGTAAAAACTTTTAATGTTGTTTTCTGTTTTTATTTCAGGTAAGGCTATTTATAACTGTCTTGTGTATTCTTATCTTGTAATTAGAAGATAAATAAATAAATCTGTTTTTATTTCAGAAATCCAACTGAGTTTTTATTTCAAGAAAGAGTAGTGTAATAACATTATTACAAGCATAAAAACAGTATCGATGAATTTTATTACACTCAATCTTTCACTATTTATGTTTATTTTTTTTAAATTTATACCAAACGGCAACAAAGAGGTGTACTCTCCTAAATTAAAAAAAATCTTTCGAATTGTTTCGTAAAATGACGAAATTTGAGACGAGAAAAATAAAAGCATACAATACTGACACTAATAGAGATTTGTGACCATTTCAATTACGTCAAACTGAAACCTCAAAAGACTCTTATACAAGACCTTACCGACGAGGTGTATCTAAGCATGAAACATATATATTAAAGAGATAAAGTTGCCAAAAACAGCGTCAGTTATTCGACACGTGCCTCTGCGATAGTTGAGACACGAGCGAGCGGGTTGTAATCATAAAGATCATGTCCCATGTCATCACTCGCTGTTCAGTCGAGTCAGTTAAGACCCTCCTGATGGCAACTTAAAAACCGTATTCCTCACAATTTATAATGCCAGCGGTAATGAAACCATAGTGTGATCTAATTCGATTGGTACGACATCTATCGACGCATTCGCAAACTATTAAATTCACTTGTTAATTAATGTTCTTATCTATCAATAAAAATAGGGCATTGTTTACCTTATTTTGTTGGCCTTCATGCTATGAATTTCACTTTTTTAGGATCCCTAGATAAAATTCCAACTGTTGTAATATACTTATTTTTAACATTAAAATATATTTAATTATTTATGCAATGTTTTTGTTATTGTCATATGTTATTTTAATACATAAATTGTACAATTAGGATAAAACACTATTTGTATAATCAAAGAAGTAATGGGATAAAATAATTATGAAAAGGACAATAACAGACACAAAATAATTAATGTTAATGGCAAATAATTGCTCATAAGAAACGTGCTATTATTAGATCTATGTAACACATATGTGTGTATAAAAATGTATATGGATGAGTATAAACCGGGAATACACACTGGTCAAGGGCTTTCGTCTTGAGAGGATGCGATATTTGAAACGGGAAAATGTCACGCAGCTTCCGAAAGCCTATGGTACAGAAACGTGGTCCCTCACAATGCGCCTTGTAAGAAGGCTTAAAGTCACGCAAGGAAAAAAAGAGCGGTCAATGCTCGGAGTTTCTCTGTGTGATTGAATCAGCAGTGAGGAGATTCGCAGATGGACCAAGGTCACCGTTATTGCCCAGAGACTTGTCATATTTAACTGGCAGTAGGTGGACACATAGTTGGCAGATAAGATGGCTGAGAGGGCCAAAAAGTTTTGGAGTAGAGTGCACATACTAGAAGACGGAGTATGAATAGGCTTCCTCCCACAAGGTCGTCTGACGACCGGGTGAAGGTCGCAAAAAACCATTGGACGCGGATAGCATAGGATTAATTGTTGTGGAGAGCTTTGAGGAAGGCCTGTGTCCCGCACGTTCAGCTTTCAGCTTTCAGTTTCAACTGCGATGTTGACGACTATACATAAGTACAAATGTATATATATTGTTAATAATAAGCTAGGTTGGCACAATTCCTCATCCTACTCCACTGTGACCGATCCTCTGACTGACCGATCCTACTGGATCTGTGACTGAGCCTCTCGGTCACAGATCCAGTAGGTACTGGCAATACATAATGTAACATCCCTGTTACATTGTGCAATAAAGTGTTGAGAATGTATAATCATTATTAAAGATAAAACATATTTCTCTGTTAACAATAATAAAATTTATAAATATAACTATGGCAATGATGCGTAGAGACATCTCTACACATCAGTGATGACATCATCACTCTAATATTAAGTATATATGCTATTTTACAGTTCTATTTACCATAATTCGAAAAAAATTAAGAATGTTAGTTTCACTAAACAGGTTTTTTTAAAAAGACAACAGCAACACTAGGAATAAATCCTGTGTCGCTGGGGACTTTACTAACATACAAGAAATGGACATAAAGAATACCCATACTCGGTACAATAATTTGTAGATCACACAGAGTGTTGTCCCATGTGGGTTTTGAACCCACTACACTCAGCTTTATAAAGAGCGGCGTGGTGACTCTTTAAGCCACTAGGCAAACTGTGTACATGTATTCTATTACCAATGTTAGTGACAGTTCTGGGAAGTCAGCAAGGGGTTAACTATTGGGGAGACCATGGAGGGTGGCTCATGGCTGAAATGATGATAATAATAATAATAATATATCTCTTTATTGTACGCCAGATTAAATTCAAAAGTAACTTAAAGCTAAAGAAGTGCAAGTGGCAGCCTTATCGCCTATTGGCAGTCTCTTACAGGCAACCATAGGATAGAAAGAAAAGCATGAGATGGAAATTACAAGGTAATGCCTAGTGTATTAGAAGTGCATAGGAAAAGAAAATGAATGGATATTTAGGTAGTAGGGTCTAACTTTGTACATATAATAATCTTAAAATTACCTGTGAAATGTGGTAATTATGAAGTTTAAATGGCCAAGTATTTTGATAATATTGTTTTAGAAACTAGGTTGTTTAGCTTCAGTAAATTTAAGATAGATTTGATGTTTCCTTTTAACTTAATACTTTTACACTCTTAAGTAAATTACTTTTTACAGACTAGAAAATAATAGTTCCTTTTTATTTTTTTTTAAAGAGTACAAATCTAAAAAAAATATTATTAATGTTCAAAATTATTAATAATCCAATACTTTTTTAAAAGTAAATGTTAAACTCTATGAATTTTCAAATTATTAATAGCTAATGTACCAATAAGGAAAGTGAATACATCACTTCCATAGCTTTTAACAGTACTGCTGTTGAGGTCTCTACGTACAGCAGTAGTGTCAAAGGCTTTTAAAAAATTATAGATTTTAACACTTATTTTCAAAGAAAAATTGTTATTAAATACTTCTGTAAGCACAAAAACTTAATAATACTTTTTGACCTGACCCAGGAATCAAAATCGAGACCTCTTGATTGGTAATTGCTAGATCAATGAGGCAGTCAAATATTGAGAGCCAAGATGGAGACCTATCATGTGTATAAGACACTTATCTTTGGTAAATCGTAGTAAGATCTTTCCTGATAATCTTCTAATGAGTGTGTCCACTCAAATCATGGTAAAATATTTATCTTCAATTTTTGTACTGGTAAACTATCCAGTGAATGTCATGTCCAACTGGTTAGATTTTCTTCTAGTGCTAATTAGAGCTGCTGTTTTCCAAAGCAAGGACTACTTTAAAATTGTTTGGTTTTCCACTAAAAGAATTTTTAACTTAAATTTGATATACGGTTTTCCGCAAAGAACGACAATACTTTGGCAAATCTGTATGCTGTGCACAGGTTGTTACTAGAGCCAATGGATAACAATCGCCATAAAATAACAGCACCAACCAACCTGGAACCTCTTATAGTCTCAATAAAATATCTGAGGCAGTATTCTCGCCCAAAAAAACTGAGTATAGGTACAAAAATTTCTCAGAGACAATAACTATTTTAGAGCAGTGCACAATTGTCTTTGCAAGTAATAAATAACTTAAATCATATTTATTCTTAAACGGTTTGTCGTGATTTCTTGTTTGTTTTCATTTTATAAAAATAAGGTTTGACAACTGTGAGAACTGTCAATATAGTTTTTTGTTTCTTGATACGTTCCTATTTTGACTTGAACGTGGACAGTTAATTTCTAAATGTTTTATACATTGTGATAAGATTCCAATTTATGATTTTCATAATAGATATCTTTCTTTAATTTAAGGTAATGTAAATTGTTTGTCTTGTCACGTAAATAAATCATCAAATGCAGCAGGAAAAATTATTTAAGGACAGAAACAAAACAAATTGTAAAAATGTTTTAAAATACTACAAAAGAATTTCAACATACTTTTTTCTAAAATTCTTTAATTTGGTTTATCTAAGAAATATAAGCAATATACTGATTGTAAAATAAATAAAATAATTATATTAATAACTAGCAACACTTGACTGTGCATGCGTCATCTGTCATTTGCTTTGCGCGCGTTTGCTCGTACTATGAATGTATCTCTGTGATTGCTTTACTGCGACTTCTTTTATTTCATAACTGACTAGATACTAAACTTCATAAAATTATGTTTTCCATTGGTAAAGCGCAATAATGTTCACCATATGTAAAAACAAAATATACTACTTTTTATCCCAACAATAAATTGTTCATGTCTAGATTTGAAGGCCATATAAAATGTCGATGTCCTTTTTTTTAGTGTCTTTGTTTGTTTATTTAATAATATTTGAGTATGTGTGCCTGTTAGTGTGTAGTACATAAATACAATACTGTTACCTACGGTCTATCGATCTATAATCTATCGATATATGTACAATTGTAAATATTTTGCATCACTTATGAGTTACGAGTATGTCCCTTTCTCAACTTCGCATTGTAAATTTTTTCTTTATGGTAATAGTTTTAATCTTGAAAGCGAACGAGACAACTAAAAACCATTTCACATTATCTAATCTTACTAAATTGGCAAGATTATCTGATTGATAATGACACTTCATGTTCTACAGTGGTGTCGCCTCTTATAACCTCTCCTGTTCAGTTTTCTGATAAAATCACTATAAGATTTTAATGATGTGAAAACTTACGAAGCTAAAAATGTACAAGTCACATTTCACGTCTTTGGACATTTTCGCTCTAACTTATTCTAAATTAAAAAAAAATGCTACTGAATTGCTTGCTAATCAATGATGACATTCTATAGACAGCATACCTGCTGAATGAATAGTTGCCCTTTTTTTATTATTTATTTATTTATTTATACATCATGCACTTTATGTACATAGGCGGACTTAATGCCTAAGACATTCTCTACCAGTCAACTTTTGGGTGATGCAGAGAAAATAGGAAGTAGGTGCGTTTCAGGTGTTGAATAGAAGAAGTAGACATATACAAACTTTCATATACTAAAATACAAATACATAAATACATACATATACATACTTAAGTTGATGTAAGTCTATATACATACATACACAAATAAATATCATAACAAGTATAAGATGATAATCATGTATTGGTTGATTCTACCAGCTGTTTCAGTAAATACTGCTTCACTTTTTTCTTAAAAATAAAAGCGTTGGTAGCCATCCTGACTTCGAGGGGAAGCTCATTCCAGAGAAGAACGGACTGCACAAAGAAAGATGAGCCAACAAACTCAGATGTATGGGAGGGCAACGAAGGAGAAGATTCTTAGAGGACCGAAGCTTTCTGTCGTGATTGCTACATAAGAGTTTAAATATGTTGGCGAAGATGGGTTATTAAGTATAGAGAATAGAACAGTGAGCGCGCGTAATTTTCGGCGTAGACGAATTGGTAGCCAATTGAGCTGCGAACGGAAAGAGGATACATGGTTAAATTTACGGAGATTATAAACAAATCGAAAGCAGTTATTAAGAAGACGGTCTAATTTATCGAAAAGATCTGCATTCAGGTCGTAGCAGCAAATATCACCATAGTCGATTAAGGCGAAGATAAGAGTTTGCACAAGCATAGTCTTGGTTTTTACGGGCAGGAAATTTTTTCAGACGATTTAGAACCCGAAGTGTCCCAGTAACCCTCCGGCACTGTTTTCCAACTTGTTCACGCCAGGTTAGTGTGCAATCGATTTTTTTTTTTTCCGTGTATGATGCTTGTCCGTTATCTTATTCTAGTTGTTACCTCGTTGACATTGGTGTGGGTTATACGTCTCAGATATTTTTGTTTGTGTAAAGACTGTTGCATAACTGTTTTTGTCCCTAACAAATAAAATAAAATAAAATTTAACATTTACCCTGGCAATTCGTGGCTGATATACAGAAGCCATGTGAAGCGTTATATTTAAATATGAATATGTAAATTTTAAATCATTTTTTAAAAAGTGACTTTACTCACTTTCTAAAAGGTAAACGTGCATTCTATGCAAGAAATTAATTATTTTTCATCTATGTAGTTGATTCTCTCATTTTAGTTAGAAATGAAAACTTCTCATAAAATCCAGAAGTTTAATTCAAGTCTTCTACCGTTTTTCTTTCTCGGACGTGAGTCTTATCTATCAGGAACAGAATTGTATTAATTCTGAGAGTTTACAGCCATTCATCGGGCGTTTCATCAATCTTTTTTTCTTTTCGGTTATCTCTTTCCCATTATTTCGGTATCTCCATTTTTCTGGACAATTATCATTGATTAATTTCATTAATTTAGATAAAATTATTTGTGTTTGCGTTATTTCATTATTTGTACTTTAGGTCTAATTTTGAGAACAGAGTCATCTTGAATTGATGATCCATCTTAAACCTTGCATCCTTGCAGCGAATGAGCCTGCACTCTGGAAAAGTTTTAAACCTCTTCCGGTCCTACTCTGCCCTCTCTTTCATGAGAAAAACTTGCCCACAGTAGTTCGTGAATTTCCACGTTCCGTTCCATGACCGTAATCATTATATAGAGCGAGAGAATACCCACTGTATGAATTTATGTCTTAGCTTCACGCTGAGTATTTTGCCAGCGTATGGAGTGTCGTGTTTGCACTTTGGACACCCAGGCGTTAGCTTCTTGTAGATCTGCTAGTACGGATAAATATGTTTTGTGTTTTTGCATGTAAAGGTTTATATAAGTGTCATCTTCATTATCATCATCAGCCTTTTACAGTTCACTGCTGGACATAGGCCTCTCCTTAGCAAGGAGGTTTTGACCTACTATACTACGCTGATGTGTTGGAATAGGGTTTGTTTCAAGTTTTCCTTCTCTTTGTAATGATGTTGTCTTACATACTTTGTTCCCTTAGTCGCCTTTTACGACACTCACGGTATGATTAGGGATGGTAACACTATGTATGTATTCTTAATCCGTCACCACACGGACAATATAAGCGTGTATAGTATGTAAAAGTTTGTAAGTGTAGTAAATTATATACAAAGTTGTGTATGTGTATGTTGATCATTTTAAAAATATATAATTTCATTTGGTAGTAGTAGTAGTGTACTACGTCTCTGTACACTTATGACACAAGTCTTCACCGTTGCTCAAACGTTGTCTGGTACATAATTCTGCAGGCTTTTAGTTGACAATGGGGTAATGACTGCATCGTAAATAAATACCAATGTCCACTTCATTAAAACTAATATCGCGAAAAGTCTCGGAAAATACAATTAACCTAGCTTTTTATTATTATTATGAGTTTCAATCAAATATACAGTGAAATATATTGTTCAATTGAGTAGTCTAAAACAGTGACGTCACAATTTGGTATTTAGTACATTTTTCATAGAAATTTGTCGTGTTGACAGACGATAAAAAGTAACTAATTTGACTAAGGTGTCATCTAGCATATTGTACATATAATCACAAAAGATGCAATATTTATATGCACATAGTAGAATAATGTGCGGCGATCTTATCACGTTTACATTACACATACAAATTTTAGACCATAGACTTTAAATTCATTGATCTAGAATACATATTTCATTAATTTCAAGAGATTTCCGACATATTGGATGTATATTTATTTTAAAAGGGTACCTTGATGCATGTTGTTACCAACATATTTCCTTTTTGCCGTTCGGGAATGGATCCCCAAAAGTTAATTTATTTTTATTCTAAAAATAATTTTAACTAGAAAGTTTTCAGTTATAAATTTTTCTTTGTCCGATAAAACAGTTTAAAGAACCAGTAAACATTTTTTTTAATTAAGAGTTATTTTTAAACGGTATTCGCTATTATATTTTTTCCACTTGATTTTTGTAGTGAATCAAGCGCAAAATTGCTATTAATTAAGACAAAAGAGTGAAAAACCTTCACTTCTATTGTTAATGTTCTCTTAAGTTTTAATCAATTTGGTATATTGTTCAAAATGTCACAGAAAAGAGGAAAAAATGTCACGCTTTGTGCTGTGAGTTGTTTGAAAATAAATTACTTGTGCGATTTTGACAAGGTTTGTCTCGGTGTTAAGAATAAAAAATCACTGTTCATTCATACATGTGTTAAGTTATTGTTCAAGCTTTGTGTTATAGTATTTCTATTTAGAAACAGTGCATTTATTATGTCGAAATATTAGTGGTCTCCTTTGATTCGTGCACTCTCTTACCCGAATGTAATATTGTTCATTTTGATATCGTAATTGATTTTGACAATAAAACCAAGAAGAAATCTGTAGAAAATTAAAGCACCCTGTTAGTGGTTAGCGTTTGTGACTTCCGATCACGATGTTTTGGGTTCGATTTTCTGGTCAGAGCAAAGGTGTTTTTGGATTTTTTTTTCACAAGAAGCTCTTAATAATAGCCCGGAGTATAAGAGTTGGTAGAGTTTCACGCTCGTACCTTGGAGAGTCGTTAAGCCGTCGGTCCCGGTTTTCATAAATGTGAGAAATTGTTATTGGGCAGTCCATATCTCCAAATATGCCGTTTGCCGTCAGGGTTGTGGAGGTTCGATATCAGATAATCTTGGTAATAATAAAGGCTAGGAAGTAGAATTGTGTGAGTAGAATTAGGTAGTAGAACAACCCTGATTTTAGGGGTGGCTTGACCGGGGCAATATTACCCTCTCACTGAAGATCAACTTAAAGTTACAATATCCATTCTCTTGTGTTCCATTGGTGAGTGTGAGACCGGAGGCCCATTAATGCAAGGGTGACAGCTATCGTGGGAAGTGTGTGAGTCTTACACTGTCACGGTGACTGTCGTATCTTTTACGTCCCCAAGAGCGGCGTGAAAAAGCATCTCGAGAAGACCCCATAGTGTGGGCCACCATACTGCACTGTCTGCATTTGCAATGCGTATGGTGACCGGAAGTCTTGAATTTTATTCATACTTTCCATCAGCCACAGGAGCGTCACTTTGGCAGGTTCTTAAAAAAAGTATTGAGAACTTTTTAGTATTTTAATATTAAAAACTTTAATTTTTAATTCCAACTGTCAAGTCAAAGTCATCGACCACCATTTGTTGGTAAGATCACTCCATGAATACATAAGGAAACTGAATGCAATTTGATACAACCATAGATTCATTTGTTATTTGCAATCGGACTATCACAGTCGTTAGTAAACGTGGCTCCCACAGTGTTAATATCATAAAAGTGTTCTTAAACAGGGCAGTACTACCCGACTGAAGACCAACCTAAAGCACCAGCATCCGTGCTGTCGTGTTTCGTTGGTGAGTGCGAGACCGGAGGCCCATTGATGCAGGGGTGACAGTTATCGTGATAACTGTGTGAGCTCTACACTGCCAGGATGACTGTCATACCTTTTACGTCCCCAAGTTTTAAAAAGCCTCTCCATAGTGCCGCCGGCTGCCATAGTGTGGGTCACCACACTGCATTGTCTGCATTTGTAATGAGTATGGTGACCACAACCGTTTGGATTCTATTCATGCTTTCCAACTGGCAGAGTAGAGTCACTTTAGAAGGCTCTTCGTATAGAAAAAAATATGAATGTATTTTTATTTATACAGATAGTACAGCACTTACTTGTAGTGAGTACCTAGTAAGGTACACTAAGGAACACACAAGTACCTAGTAAGATACTCACTACAAGTGAGCGGTATCGATAGCTTGTTACTAATTTCCTGTGGCATAATGACAGGGTTTCATAACTGTAGGGTCAGGTTAACATTTCAATATATCGCTCCACTGCCCTCTGATATTTTAAAACAAAGAGAATACAAAGGATTGTTGATAATGGCAGTCCGTACTTTACCATTGTTATTATTTTAAGTGCGTTAATATAGATTTCATTAGTTTTGATATGTTTCTTAATAACATTTCTAGGTAAATATAAGTTTATACAATGGATTTTTATTGTTTTAAAATACTTTTTTGATATTAACACTAGGGGAGCCACGTTTAAGCACAAATGGGCCTTACATAATACTATTTTTTCTAGTGAGTCAGGTCACCCTTGTTCCCTCTATGAGTAGAGGGGAAGGGAGGAATTAAATAAAAGCATGGCAGCACAGTTTGTTTTGTTACAACTTTTTTTTTGAAGATGTTGTCACTTGTGTGTACACATCACTCAACACTGTAGGAAGAGACGAGATGAACGCTTAAACTGAGTTGATTCGTCTAAACTTTTGCCTCCTGGATTATTAAATAAAATATAATAAAGATTCACCAACCTCTCAACACTGAGCCTATAAGATGTATATCACCTTATTCAATATCTGAATATTCTCTGAAAAGATTATTTCACAAGTAAGAGCCCTTTTATGATATTTACACTGGGGGAGCCACGTTTAAGCACAAACGGGCCTTACGTAATGCTATTTTTTCTAGTGAGTCAGGACACCCTCGTTCCCTCTAAGAGTGGAGGGGAAGGGAGGAATTTAATTAAAGCGTGGCACCGCAATTTGTTTTGTTAACATTTTTTTTTTTTGAAGATGTTATCACTTGTGTGAACACATCATTCAGCACTGTAGGCAGAGACGAGATGAACGCTTAAACTGAGTTGATTCGTCTAAACTTTTGCCTCCTGGATCGTTAAATAAAATATAATAAAGATTCATCAACCTCTCAACACTGAGCCTATAAGATATATATCACCTTATTCAATATCTGAATATTCTCTGAAAAGATTATTTCACAAGTAAGAGCCCTTTGGAAAGACATTTCGTTGTAAATTCAACAAGTGACGCTTTTCTATTGAACTCTGTGTATTGTTATGAACAATATAGAAAAGCATCGTGACTCTAAATACTAAAGAGTGGATATTACCAGGTATTACCATCTCGTGATAATATTTTATAAGATCGTTTTAAATTTTTAGGGTTCCGTTGTCAAAATGTCAAAAATGGATTCCTTGTAGTTGCGTTATGGCCGTGCGTCTACTATCTGTCCGTGTGTCCACATTCATTCTGACAGACCGTTAGTGTTAGAAACTTGTGATTTCGAATACATAATCTTGAGGGCAAAGTAATAAAACCAACTGCTGGAACAATTGCTTTTAAGCTTGCGTCTAGTGCATTTAAAGTGAGAATTCTATTTTTATACTGTAGTACAAAAATAAAATTCTCGCTTTAGTATGGTATCATTGGATGGATTTTTAAGAATAGTGAGGGTTTACAAAGACGATATTTTGATTAAGGTATCCATTTTTTTAGAGCATTTTCACAACAACCACAAGAAACATACAAACAACGGATATAAAGAACAATCAGACGCAGAACAACAATTTGTGGATCACACAAATTGTTACCCCATCTGGGGTTTAGAACCCACAACATATAACGCAGTAGAAAGTGGTAAGGTAACCACTTAAACTACTACGTCACCCATGCAATCATTTGTGAGATATTAAGCCTTAAAACTTTAATTTTTGTTTGTTTGAACACTCGATAGAATCGAGCGTCTCCTCTTTCGTAGCTGACGGGAGCGTTTGAAGTTCTAAAAAAGTATAGTAGCATGTATAAGTAACTTAATAAGAAAAATTATCACAGCTTTCATAAATACGGGTAATAGTCGACAAAAAAAATCGACGAAACTATTAATGTGAAATGTTTATAATAAGTAATAAGAAAACTAGGGTGTGTCGATTTCTCACCAGGAACTTAGGGCCTTTGCTTTGTTTTTTACGTGTGGAAACCCTTCGGGCCGTCACCCCACCGGGGTTTACGGCGGGGTGGTGTGTCGGAATCGGACCGACTAAAACCACACGGTGTGCCACTCTGCGCTTGACATAGTAGGGATCCGGGAACAGCCGTTATTACGACATCCAGATCCCTCCTAGCGCCTGCCCGATACCGTGGGCACCATCTTCGGGTTAAACTCTCTATTTAGGTGACGTACGGCACACGTGGACGTCACCTCCTCGCCTCTGGCCACTATAGCGGATGGAGGAGAAAACCCGTCCCGTCCACCCGCGGCCACACTCTAGGCGGCATGAGGCGCTGGTACGCGCGTCTCCGTCGCCCGGCTTGCCGGCGGTGAATTGGGTCCGAATGAAGGTCATCCTTCCGGGCCGCCGCCTCCTGCCGCGAAATTACGTTAAGTTACGCCAATAATACGTTGTAGACCTTCGCGTGCGTCAAAAAATCCTTAATCTCGAGACGTTTCAAATACAATCAGAAGGTAACAATGTCACGCATTTGCCATTCGTTGTTTTACGAAGAAAGAGGTATCTAGTACTTTATCTATGGTAGGGTTTAGGTTAAGAATTTATGACATTAAAACACTACTATATATCTCTTGGACTCAACTTATGATCTTACATCACTACTGACTTGCAGGGTGTGTAATTGCACCAATTACCGATTTCCATGCCCTTAGCTGAACGTTTAGCCTGAGAACAATTTGTCTATAATAGTTGGATAATTATTTATGAACAGTTTACGGACAAATACCGATTAGAATCTGGATTTTATCGACAGCAATAAGTATTTGTTAGGTAGATATTTTTTTCGCTTTTATTTTATAGGCCTACCAAAGTGAAGAAATATAATGTATGAAGAAAATTAATCTGTGGAACAAAATGCCTGTGAAATTGATAGACCAATACTATGTTCTTTTTTTGAATGTTTAGTGGTTAAATATTCAAAAAAAGAACACAGTCAAATAAGAAATCGTTGCAAAACTATGCTTCGACTTTAAACTCTTAATTGAAAAACGTACTTCTTTTTCGAAAGCTCTATTTTTCCTTCCAGTATTGTTGTGAAGAACTTGTCGTCTTATTAAGTGACCGATCATTTCGCCTCTTCTTCTGCTTAAACTCCTTGTGCCTCGCAATAGGGTAGATGACTGTATAGTAAATAAATACCGATGTCCACTTCATTAAAACTAACATCGTGAAACATCTCGGAAAATACAACTAACATAGCTTTTTATTATTATTACGAATTTCAATCAAATATACAGTGAAAGTTGTTCAATTGAGTAGTCTAAATCAGCGACGTCACAATTTTGTATTTAGTACATTTTTCATACAAAATTGTTGTTTTGACAGATGATAAAAAGTAACTAATTTGACTAAGGTGTCATCTAGCCTATTTCGAGTCGTTAATGAGTGGCAGTAATTTTTTTTATCTGTTGTTTTGTCCATATTTTTTGGAGACAACCAAATTGTCGTAAGCTAAGTGGTTGATTTGTCGGGTCTATCAAGGAATACAGTGACATTCCACGGCTGTCTTCAGTCCCGATAGAGTTGAAAACTAGTATCACGGAAGAAATAAGTGGAATTTGTTAAGTTACATATACGGGACGGGCGCCATGTCAGTCCAACACAAAGGCAAAGCTTAGCAGTCAGGGTCACTACTGCAAGGCGGACAGACCAGTCAAATGGAAATTTTCTCAAATTTTTCAATTCTTTCTAAAATTTCAAAATTCCGTCTGTGAAACACAGAAAACAAGACACAAGAAATTTTCTTCACTTCATCAACAGCCTTTTACAATCCACTGCTGGACATAGACCTCTCCTTAGCAAGGAGGTTTTGACCTACTACACCACGCTGGCCAGACGGGTTGGAATAGGGTTTGTTTCATGTTTTCCTTCTCTTTGTAATGATGTTGTCTTGTATACTTTGTTCTCTTAGTCGTCTCTTATGACGTCCACGGAATGAATAGAGGTGGTAACATTATATATTCTTAATCCGTCACCACACGGACAGACCGATTTCTTCACTTACCGATTCATATACAGATTCTTCGTAAAATTAAGTATATTCACTCATCCATAGCGAAACGGCGCTTAAGAAGATTCAGTCGAACAAAGTGGTTCAAACAATAACTAATTTAGTACTACACCTACAAACAAACTTCCAAAACTAGATCATACCTGCCAAGTTTTGTATGTAAGTGCATCCAAATTATTCTAAATTAAATTAAAACCGGCTGAGGTGTAAACAACATGTGCCTAACACGTCATCATAGTTCCTAACTCGAGATAAAGTTTGTAGAGATGCCTTTAGGCTGTTGTGGCTTGTTAATGTGGGTGGGCAAAGTTCTAAATCTTGTAATTAGATATTACATACTATATCTACAATGACATAACTGAAGCGAAACATAACAACAGTATTGAAGAGTCGTTTTTATCGTGGGGTGCTCGATATTTTAAATATTACAATCATTTTATTGGCAACTATCTATGAGAGGATAGTTATGAATCGCAGTAAAATGTACCCCACGCTTTTTACTCTGAATTGAGTTATTCTGTTAATAACTTAAATTTTATTATAATTTTATTTTGAGGTGATTCACTATGATTGATTGTTCGATCTTCTACTATTGTAATATTAGACTCTTTGTCATTTAAGATTATTTTCTAGTTTTTAGTTCGATTAGCAATAAAAGCGTGTTTTGTTATTTTTTTTTAAACTATTTTATTTATTTTTCATTTTTTAGTCTGTGACAAACTCATAAATCTATTATCAAATTATCGCATTGTCATCGGTCCTTGAGACGTATGCAAAGTTTCAAGTTGATCAGATTTTTAGAAATCGGTGAAAATCAAGCTCAAATATTCCGTTACCTACATAGATACAACCCAAGCTAATAAAAGCATGTTAAAAAAATACCTATTAAAAAATTATATTTTAAAGGTAGCAACAAGAAGTCACAATGTGATAGATATGTAGATGGAAATGTAACATTATTGCTAAGTAAATTGCTTTCCAAAAACACAAAATGAACAAATTTATTAGAGTAGCTAGCCCACTCATTACGTAACAAAACAATATCAAATCTATTTGAGCCATTCGAGAATTCAGCATTGACAGTGGTTCAACATATCGAACGCCTCCGCTGGGAAATTAGAACTGGCTTACTGCCAGAATATTACCAATAGAACAAGCACTCACTAGCTTCACATGGAATATTGGGACAACTTTAGTTTTAAATTAGATTCAACCAACTAAAGTGCGGTTATCTCTTAAAGGGAATTAGCTATTTTTTACGTATCATATCCTTATTCGGTCTTCGGCTTATTCTTAAAGCGCCTGAAATAAAACGATTGGCAATGTTGCTTTTTAGCGGGAGCTTAATATTGTAATACGTTTGACTTACGATCTAGTGGTAGGAGTAACTTCATAATCATCATCATCAACAGCTTTTTACAGTCCACTGCTGGATATAGGCCTCTCCTTAGCAAGGAGGTTTTGGCAGACCACACTGGCCAGACGGGTTGGAATGGAATCTGTTTCAAGTTTTCCTTCTCTTTGTAATGATGTTCTCTTGCATACTTTTTTCCCTTAGTTACCTTTTACGACACCCATCACCACTCAAACAAGGAGTAACTTAGGCTACTTTAAAATTTGAAAAGAGAATTTCAATATACACGTGTATATAAATATGAACAAGCAGTAAAAATGAACCAATATATTTTATACAAATAATGCAATAGATACTAATTTTAGAATTCACCTCGGTTTTGTTTTGTATTTATATTTTAAACATGCTTTTAAAAGGTTATTTTAACATTAATCACAAAAAAAATAATTCTAAGAAATATATTTTTCACATCTCAGATAGGTAAACAAATTTATGACAAATCTATTTGTCCGCCACTCACATAGATAATGCATCATTTATTCATGTATGTCAAAACGAAACCCGGCGCCGCAACCCGGAAAGCAATCATAAATCATTATGGGTGATTAGAACTAGCATCCATCACTTATCTCGGCTCAACGCTAATGAAAGGACCAGACAAATCTATGTGGCAGTAGCAAACAAAACTGTACACACACATTGCTAAATTATTTTTGCAAGGCGCTATTAGGTTAATTTGTCTTGTAATTTTTATATAAATTTACGGATGGGATAAATTACTCTTTTTAGAATATTCGTACAATCTTACGCGGCAATAGCAGTTAGATAATTATTAACAAGAAATTCCAACATTTCTCATTGCGCTGTAATTTTTACGAGGTACCGTTACAGGTAAGTAATCTATCTCGAGTTTAAGGTTTTCGGGTTCAGGTTTAAAGATTTAATTCAATTTAATAAATAAACGAGCAAAGCTTATTAGGTTAGGATGGTAAGTAGCCGTCGTCGTCTATGGACACCTGTAACTAAAGGGTCGCCATTGCGTTGCCGTGTCAGGTTATTTTAACATTACGGACTTTAACACCGCGAGCGCTACGGACTGCACGCACCCTTTCAGGGGAGGCAGTAAAGAAACCATGAGGTTTCGACCCAGGAGGGGGCCACCCACAGCTGTAGGAGGCCCGAGGTAGTCGGGGTTTCAGGGATTGCCTTACTAGGGTGCACCTGGTCCCCTGGCTAGTAGTACCTGAGAGTTTTTGGTCGGTTCGAGTCCGACATAACCACCCTTCGGTGGCATCCGTGAGGATTTCCGCACAGTACAAAAAAAATTGGTTATTTTAACACTGGTTTTCTGTGAAGCTATGATGTCGTTCTAGATAGTTCATAGTGCTGAAGAGAAATGAATAACTCGTTTATAAAATATAGTTTAATAACCTTTAGTAGTTACCATTAGAGCTTGTTATTTAACATTTTAAGCTTGTTGGATTACACTGGAAATTATGAATGAATTATAAAAGTTTATGAAATAATCAAACAAGTACAGTAATAGTTAAAAAAGAAAGTGTAAGTTAACTTAAGTCAATTATTGACGTATATAACTTTAAAATACTTGTATTAGTTTCAGGCATTCTTTAATATATTGTATATGTAATAAACCTCCAAATTTGGAACCTAGTAATTTCTGAAATCAATTAAAAAACGTAGCGGAAGACATCATTATCAATTAAAGCATGAAACATTCTATATTTAAGACGGAAAAAGCGTGATATAGAAACGTAAACGACGTAAAATCATAAGATATAAATCGTATAAGATATAAAGACGTTATTAACGGAGATTTACATTCTTTGTTATAGCGCCTTAGAAAAGTAACATCGCAATATTTTACGGACAGATGCAAACGTTTTTGTATGTGTTGTTAGAATGAACTGAGCGAGGATGTACACCGTGGTTTTAGTTTTTACTTTTTAAATGATGTCGTCAAGATCAACAGCCTTACATAGTCTACTCATAGACATAGGCCTCTCCTCAGTAAGGAGGTTTATTTAAATGATATATTAATTAAATAAACTGTATAAAATTAATAAAATAAACTGTCTCGGTGGCGCAGCGACAGTGAATGTAACTGCTGTGCTTGAAGTCTCGGGTTCGATTCCCGGGTTGGATCAAATGTTTGTATGATCTGCCAATACTTATTCTGAAGTTTGGGTGTTTTCTATGTAAAATATGTATTTATAAAAAAAAAAGTAAATAAGTATTCTATCAGACAGTCTAGTTATCATAGCACAAGCTCTGCTTAGTTTGAAACTAGATGACGTTGTGTGTCAAATGTCACATATATTTAATATTTATTGTTATTCACTATTTCTCATTATAATGATGGAAATGTTAGAATAAAAAAAAAACTCAGAGTTTTTTCTTGAGGACGTTGTTTCACTATTAATGCTAACAAATAATAAGTAACATTCCTTCCCTGTTTCGGGGGAGAGGGGTTTGGCTCCGTCGACCTCACGCACTTGGTGAACAGCAATAAAAGAATTACTAAACATTTGTTTTCTGTGACACCCTCTCATGATGTACTGCTAACCGATTACGGCCACGGCGGCCAGTCCTAACGGAAACCAGCCGACCACGCAGGAGACATTATACTGCACAAGGGTGTGCGCAGACACAGGTGGACCTTCTGTTCCCTCACTCTCATAACTCCATGGGACGGCTATCCTATACGACGGGGAGGGATCAGGCGCAGGACAGATGGTTTTACATGCTCTCCAAGACACGGGGATTAAAATTAAAATTCCATAACACTTTTTCTGCTCGATCCAGGAATCGAACCCGAAACCTTTTGATCTTGTGCCGTATATGTTAACCGGCAGACCAACGAAGCAGTCCCACTCAAATGTAACACATGGCTCTCTCATGATAACGAAACTCGTTCATACATGTAGATAGATAAATACAAAAATGCTTACTCCTGAGTTAAAAGTTGCGATTCTCCTCGACTTGTTTGAATCGAAACTTAAGTTTATCGATATTAATATAACCAGTTTAGAATAATTTTTGCTAATAAAAAAGTTCCGTGTGGTGACGGATTAAGAATACAGTGTTACCACCCCTATTCATCCCGGGTGTCGTAAGAGGCGACTAAGGGAAGAAACTATTCATGAAAATATTATTAAAAAGTGGAAGAAAACTTGTAACAAACCCTATTTCAACCCGTCTGGCTAGCGTGGTATAGTAGGTTAAAACCTCCTTGCGAAGGAGAGACCTAAGTCCAGCAGTTGACTGTAAAAGGCTGTTGATGATGATGATAATTGATTGATGAATAAGAAAAAAGTATTTTGTAAAATATATATTTCTTAATGAAAGTGGGTGATACTAAGAAACAAGAGTAAACATTGAAATTAAGTTACCTCAAGCCAACTTTTGTTCCGAATAACTAAAAACATTACGCACATGTATTGAAAGACACCAGAAAATTACATAAGTTTTAGTAGCAATGAATATCCATGCCTTACACTGAATACTTTCACATATAGTACAAAGCTTAAGACTTAGAACAGTCGCCTCATCTAATTGGTAAACTCTCGCCTAATAACTGAGAGGAATATTTAGTTTACACGACGTGATGTTTCGCTTGGATATGTTTAGATCAGTGGTTCTTATTCCTTTAGTAATTAGGGATCATTTGACAAAATATCAGCCTTGTCTTGGACCGGTTGGTTTATTAGTTTGTAGTTTTTTCAGTTGTTCATATAAAGTACCTAAATGTAAGTAAATGGAGGGTCGTTCGCATCTATAAACAAAACAGTCACTAGATTATTTAACAGGTCTTTAAATACACTATTTTAATTCTCATTTAGGAAATTATTTACATTACAGGTAAATATTACTCGATTAATGTGATTTTTGAGATTGCATGCTATTTACTAATTTGTTTATCATTGGTTCTATGCTATTCAAAGCCAAACGCATATTAGCAGTGGGATCCAACCGAGTCTAAATAAGTCACTAATTATTATTTAAATTTTAGATAATAATTAGTGACTTATTTAGAGTCGTTATACATTTTTTTTTGTGTAAAATTTACAAATGGCACGGGACCGGCTGTTGTGGAGAGCCTAGAGGTAGGCCTATGTCCAGCTGTGGACGTGTGATGGTGGTGATTCCACGGATGATATTTACAACTCCAGAGTTACAGTGCGCTTATTGGCTCCCTTAGAATTATGAGGTGAAGTAGAATAATTCTTGTTTACCAGTAATTTCTCCGTTAGACTGTCTTCCATAAGGGTTGAAGTATAGCTCCCGCATGGGGTGCTTGGCTAGAAAACTTCCACGTGGTGCACCCTGGTAACGTTGGTGATGGTGTTCATCACTGCCAACGGCTAATATTCTAGCACAAACAGGAAGCCATTTTCTCCGGCAATTCAGCTGAGACTTGGTCCAACAGAGCGGGCGTGTCTGTCGGATCCTCTGTTGGTTCTTCGCTCTTCGGAGCAATGAGGAGGAAAACCTCGGTAAAAAATCACGATGGTGGGACCCTTTCTAGGGTCGGAGTTCCTCCGCTCAGCGGTGGAAAAGGTAGGACGGGCTCGGTGTGCACTTACACTGCCACCGTGCAGGCATCAGGAGACATAGTCTCCCTGCCGCCGTCGACATATCGTAGTCCCGAGTTGGAGTCTCGCGACTCCAATCGGGGGCGAGGGTCTTGGCTTAGCCGCCCGGACTGCGAGGAAGAAAACCTCTCTAAAAAATTACCCCGAATTCCGTGTTCTGGTGTGTGACCAGGGGATGCATGGCTGATGGGTAGTTCAGTCGCAAGCGCACTCCCAGCCGGGGCACCTGCGGACCCCTCGGTTGGGCATAAATTTACGGTTGCCCGGGTATTGGGGATCTCTGCCCGGGTCGACATTTAGTTCTCCCCATCTCGTGGGTTTAAAAATGGAAAATTTAACAAACACAAACAATAATAATATAGAAAAGAAGGAGAAGAAAAACAGAAAGGGAAAGAGTACAAGAGCGGACGACTTCTCTTCCAACGAGGAGGAAGTATTGGTTAGAGCACCTATCTCGGTGGGGCTCCCAGAAGTCATTATGGCTGCTGGGAGCCGAAGAACATCGGAACGGTTGCGTTCCAAATCCACCGCGGGCAGTACCTCCAGTACGAGGACAGATGCACTGGACATAATGGAGACGGAGCTGTGTGACAGCAGGAAACGGGGACGCTCCAGGGACGAGGAGAGTGACACGTCCCAGGAGATGCTGCCTCCCAAAATCACCAGCAGCCGTAGAGGGAGATCACGAACCCCAGTCTCGATCCCGTCAGGCTCCGTCTTTTGTAAGGCGGAAGCCTATAGGCGCGTTAGGGCGGACGGTGAAGCACTAGCGGAGGAGGAGATTGCTGGTCTCCTGCTGAAAGTCAGGGAGCCGATGGTGGGGGACTCAGTTCCCCAGACACCATCCTCCATGCAGGAGATAGCAAACGCGACGGTGGCCATTATCCACAAAGTGGCCACCAAGTCGAGTAATCTTAAGGGCTCCTTTGTGAGAGCCCTTAAGGACTCCTCTTCCGCAATTGCGGAGGTTGTGGAGACCCTCATCGGAGACGTGGCTCGTCTCCAGGCAGCCAACGATCGCCTGACGGGGCAAGTGGCTGAGCTGAGTGCTCAGTTCGCACCAATTCCGGGTGCATCGTCCGGCAGATGATCTGGCCCCGTCCCCGTCTCAGCCTGCTCCGTCTCCGTCTTCGTCCCAGCCGGCTCCGTCTCCCAACCTCGGTACCATCTCCGATGTCCATCTGCGCCGAATTACAGACGCAGTGTGGCGCATGATGGACGGGCGTCTCGCCGGCCTGGAGGCGAGGTTGCCTCCAACCCCCGTTGTCTGGCCGCCGCTCGCGGCGCATAAGCCGAAGGTCGCATTGGCACGGTCAGTGCTGGCCGTTGTAGGCGGTCGCGTGACCTATGCGGCGGCGGCGTCGTTGCCTGCTGCTCCCGCAACAGCTCCGAGAGCTCGACAAGCGACGAAGGCAGCAGCCAAGACGGCTAGACCGAGGTCAGGGTCCACGGCGGTAGCTAAGGCTGGAGCGGAGTTCCCTCCGCTCCCCACTCCAACCGCTGTACCTGGCACCTCTACCTGTGCTCCCTCAACGTCTGCCACTTGCACCGATGGTTGGCAGTTAGTCGAGGGGGCTAAGAAGTCCCGAAAGCGGGGTAAAAAGGCTGCAGGTAAAGCAGCCTCTACCCCGCAGGCGCCGTCGGTTGCGGTGGCTACCGCGAAAAAGCCAAGCAAACTGCAGGTGCCTAAAAGCGCGGCTGTGGTAGTCACCGTAACACCGGAGGGCCGCCTCCGGTGTGGCGGGCTGTCCTATGCGGCCTTATTTAAGAAGGCCCAGGATAGTCTCGCCACTGATTTCGTGACTGAAGGGGTCAGGTTGCGTCTTGCCCAGACGGGAGCTCGAGTCCTCGAGTTCCCCGGGGCTGAAGGTGCAAAGACGGCGGACAGGTTCGCCGAGAAACTGAGAGGAATCTTTGCAGCCACAGATGGTGTGAAGATCACCAGGCCTATCAAGTGCGCAGAGTTGCGCATTTCGGGCCTGGATGACTCCGTAACGACCGAGGATGTCCGCGTTGTAATTAGCGAGAAGACGGGCTGCAGCGCGGACAGCATCAGGGTCGGCACTATCCGCCCCGGTACTGGAGGGCTTGGCGCAGTGTGGATCAGCTGTCCGGTAGCGTCGGCCAAAGTTTTGGGTGACGCAGGCAGGATCCTCGTCGGTTTTGTGAATGCCAGAGTCACTGTTCTGGCGGCAAGACCAATGAGGTGCTTCAAATGCCTAGCATCCGGACACACACGCGCCAAGTGCGTGAGTTATTTTGACTGCAGTGGACTATGCTTCTGCTGCAGTCGACCGGGGCACAAGGCGGCAGAGTGCTCTGCCGCCCCTCACTGCTCGGCTTGTGCGGCGGGTAACAAGCCCGCCAATCATCAGATTGGGCAGGGGGGCTGCAAACCTCCTCGCGATTCTCGGCGAACGTTGGGGGCTAGCCAGTCGGCCCAGGCTGCCTCCGATGCCGTTCGTACGTCGACATCGTCGCCCATGGAGGAGGCTGTAGAGACAGTCCAGTAATGGACCAAGTCTCCAGCCTCCTAGTCCAGACGAACCTGAACCACTGTGCCGCGGCGCAGGACCTTTTCCTGCAAACCATGGCACAGTGGTCGATCGTGGTGTTGCCGCAACTTCAACGCAAAGTCCATTGCGTGGGGTTCCCCCAGGACGGACGCCAGGGGCGAGGCCGTAGAGGAGTGGGCGGCCTCGGTGGGCCTCTGTTTACTGAACAGAGACTCCACCAACACGTGCGTGCGACAGCAGGGAGGGTCGATAGTGGACCTTTCGTTCGCTACCCCTGCCCTCGCCGCACGAGTAAGGAACTGGTGTGTCCTGGAAGAGGTTGAGACGCTCTCGGATCACCTCTACATTCGATTTGAGCTCTCCCGGACCCAGGACCCCAGTAGGGGTCGCGCGGCGCGGCATTCTTCTCGCTTGCCGCGATGGGCTGTAGCCAAACTGAATAGGGACCTACTGGAGGTGGCAGCCATTATTTACTCCTGGCTGTCTCCGCAGGCTCCGACCGAGGAGGTCGACATGGGGGCTGGTCTTTTCCGCGATGCGATTACGCAGATCTGCGATGCGGCCATGCCCCGCATCCAAGGTTGTCGGCCTCCACGGAAGGAGGTTTACTGGTGGTCCCAGGAGTTGGCGGACCTCCGCGCGGCCTGTACTCGTGCCCGGAGGTCCTACACCCGTAGTCGGCGGCGACACCGCGTAGACGGCGAGGAGGACCAGCTTCATGAGGAGTACCGAGAGGCGCGGAAAACTCTGAAGCTGGCCATTAGCCGCGCCAAAGAAGTGAAGAGGAAGGAAATGCTGGAGGGTCTCAATCGTGACCCCTGGGGTCGCCCTTATCGTGTAGTGCGACAAAAGCTCCGCACGTCGGGCCCCCCCCTTATAGAGACACTCCAGCCCAGCTTCCTGCGGGAAGTGGTCGAGGGTCTTTTCCCGCAGCGGGCGGAGCACACACCCCCGTCGATGACCTTCATGGTCGAAGACGACGGGGGACTGAACGAGGATAATGTTCCGCCCGTCAGGAAATCGGAGAACGGATTCGCTCTAAGAACACCGACCCTGGGCCAGATGGGATACCTGCCCGAGTGCTGGCGCGAACCCTCGACCACATGTCGGATCGCCTCGGGGAAGTCCTAAACGGCAGCTTGGCGTCCGGGCGCTTTCCTGAGGGTTGGAAGAGCGGGAAGCTGGTACTACTACGGAAGCCGGGACGGCCGGCCGATTCGGTCGCGGCCTATAGGCCCATCGTGTTGCTGGACGAGGCGGGTAAATTGTTTGAGAGGATACTCTCTGCCCGCATCGTCCGGCACTTCTGCGAAGTGGGCCCCGATCTGTCGGACGCCCAATACGGGTTTCGAGCCGGGCGTTCGACAGTCGATGCTGTGTTGCGCCTGAGGGCCGTGACCGAAGAGGCGGTGAGCTGTGGCGGCGTGCTGTTGGCGGTGTCGTTGGACATCGCCAATGCATTTAATAGTCTGCCATTTAGCTGCATCAGGGAAGCACTTCACTACCACGGGGTGCCAGAGTACCTGAGGCGGCTTGTGGTAGACTATCTTAGGGAGCGTACCGTCATGTACGAGGACCGAGATGGCATTCTGAGGCAGCGGCCCATGTCGTGCGGTGTTCCACAGGGGTCTGTCCTCGGATCACTCCTGTGGAATATAGGATACGACTGGGCCCTTCGAAGCCGTCTACCCCCCGGGCTGGGCGTAATTTGTTACGCCGATGACACATTGATCACGGCTCGGGGGGCGAACTTTCAAGAGGCGGCGCGCCTGGCCACCGTGGGAGTCTCTTTGGTGGTCGGGCGCATTGAGGCGCTGGGTTTACGAGTGGTCCTAGATAAGACGGAGGCCCTTTTGTTCCATGGGCCCCGTCGTGGTCCACCACCCGGCGCCTCTATAGTAGTCAATTCGGTCCTCGTACCGGTTCAGGCCCAGATGAAATATCTGGGCCTGATCCTCGACGGCAGGTGGTTGTATACACGGGGGTTGTCCGGTCAATGGCGCTGTATGGTGCACCGGTGTGGGCGTCGGCTCTGACCGCCCAGAATAGGGCTCGCCTCTGGCGTTCTCAGAGGATATTGGCGGTTAGAGCCATACGCGGTTACCGCACCGTATCCGCGGAGGCGGCGTGCGCCTTGGCTGGAACTCCCCCATGGGATTTGGAGGCGGAAGTGCTCGCCGAAGTTTATCGGCGGACGGCTGACTTCCGGGCGGGTAGCGGCATACGGCCCCCTCCCGAAGAGGTACGCGAGTGGCGTGAGGCCGCTCGTCGAGCCACAATGGCTCGTTGGTCGTCCCGGTTGGAGACTCCACGTGCTGGCTTTGCCCTCGTGGAGGCTCTCCAGCCGGTCATCGCCGAGTGGGCAGGGCGGCAGCACGGGACCCTTTCCTTCCGACTGACGCAGGTCCTTTCCGGGCACGGTTGCTTCGGGAAGTATCTGCACTCGGTCACCAGGAGGGAATTGAGTCCCACCTGTCACCACTGCGACTGCAGTGAGGACTCGGCTCACCACACGCTAGCGGTTTGTTCCGCCTGGGCGGAGCAGCGTGGGGTCCTCACTGCAGTTATTGGAGGAAATCTCTCGCTACCGGCCGTCATACGCTCCATGGCCGGTAGCGACAGTTGTTTTACCGCGGTCGCAACCTTCTGCGAAGCCGATTTTTCGCGGAAGGAGGCGGCGGAGAAGGCCCGGGAGGACGATTTCCACTCGGACCCAATTCGCCGTCGGCGAGCCGGTTGGCGGAGGCGCGCATACCAGCGCCTCATGCCGCCTTGAGTGTGGCCGCGGGTGGACGGGACGGGTTTTCCCCTTCATCCGCTATAGTGGCCAGCCGCGAGGAGGTGACGTGCGCGTGTGCCGTACGTCGCCTAAATAGAGAGTTTATCCGCAGATGGTGTCCGCTTTAGCGGGCAGGCGCTAAGAGGGATCTGGATGTCGTAATAGCAGCGTTTCCCGGATCCCTCCTATCTTAGGCGCAGAGTGGCACACCGTGTGGTTTTAGTCGGTCTGATTCCGACACACCGCCTCGCCGTAAACCCCGGTGGGGTGACGGCCCGAGGGGATTTCCACAGGTAAAAAAAAAAAAAAAAAATAACTCCCCGCATGGTTGGATTGTTAAATCTTAGTGAATTGTTAATTGGTTTCTCAGTGTAGAAGATTTATTTCGTATTTGTAATTTCGTATTCTTTTCTTGTAGGTTGTTAACAGAACCCTGATTTTGAATAATCTTTGTTTTAATTTTTTAAGGTTTTTTTTTATATTGTAATAGTATTCAAAAATAAGTAAAGCAAAAGAAACTATAACTTTTTGCTAGTTTTTTGCTATACATACATTTGTACAAAATGTGTGTATAGTTTCAGTGATTTTTCGTAATTTTACTAATATACAATGAAGTCGCTTTTTGTTCTTGTACTGAAAATTTTAACTGTCATTTATCTATGTTTCTCTACTAGTAATTAACAAATAACCGACTTTAAAAAAACTTGTGAAAAATTGATAAAATTTACCTAAAAACAACTTCGTCGCTACAGTGCACATAACACAGTGTAAGCTCGGCTTTTTCGACTCATATTTTCTACAGATATGACTTTACCGCACAAATTCAAACTCTCATAGACCAATGTCGTATCGTCATCTGATCGTATTGTTTAAAAGATACCAGAATCTTATTAACAGAGGCGTGGCCGTGTCACATTCTCAACAAGATCTTATTATTGGACGTAACCGCTCTATCTGTTCTCTTGATTACGGTAACGATAATTGTAAGCAGATGTGTGGAAGGGCTTTTATAATTATGATTACGTACGTGATTACTTCTAGTGACTGTAAAATGCATACTTACGTCTAGAAGTTACTAGTTATGTTCTTAAACTAAATTGAAACGAGATTTGAGATATTTTTAGAATCAAACTTCGGCCTTACTTGGGTTTTAGTTCAGTTTAATATAGCCCGTGTCTATGTAATTGGAGATGTATACGTAAGTGTATGTATGAATCTTAATTCATGAATTTGTTGTTTGTGATTCACTCAAAATAAAAACGAACATAAATACCGAATAAATATATGATTTTACTTATGCGTAGAGGACCATCGTTAGGTCGCTTCACCTCTTGATAAAGGCCCATATCAAGCCTTACATAAATTAAACGCATATTCCAACTCTATGTAAATACGTTTTATTAATATTGAAAACGTTACAACCAATACTGCAGACACTGCAGCTATAATGTTCAAGAATAAATATCATGCCTATCTTTCGCACTTAAATTTGGCGATACCTCAAGCAAGTCTTATCCCCTAAACCCTTCCGTGGCGTGGACAAACGGTTACAATAAATTATCGGACTAGCGCCGCGGAAAGGCGAACTGATCCCCAAAATATACATATCTAAAATGGGGATTGCATTTTACTGTAATTGTACGAGTATATCGTTGGGATCTAATTCTACACGCTAGGTAAGATTGTAGTGCTTATGAAATGGTTACAATTAAGTACTTTGTAACCTTAGTCTATTTTTGTTTTCATAGTTTTAGTGATCGTAAAAAATAGAAAAAAAAGTTATCGGATGCAGTGAAGTACATTTTTAAAGTTGGTCTCAAACATTGATCAGATATTGAATTCAGCTAATCAATCATTATTCTGAATTCTTTTTATTTATATTCTAACTCGATTCTGTTCAAATAGTTTCTATCGGTACATTCCCAGTAGTTTCATGTAACCAGTTCTACATGGAACTTTTGTAACTCATTAGTTCCGTACATGGAACTAGCGAGAATAAATATTCAAAATGGAGGTTTGTTCCCTGTAGTTTCAAGAAGCAAGTTCCACATGGCACTGATGTGACTTTAAAGTACGAGTGTGTTTCATTTGTTTCATGTAATTTTATACTCACTTTACGGCTGACATTGATTTGACTCAGGCAAAACATTGAACGTCAGTAAAAAATATTAAAAATTTGCCCGTCTGAACCCAGTTTTTTGTAAAGATGAGAGATTTAAATTTCCCTTTATTAACACATCTACTTTTCTTTTTTTTAAGAGGAGTTGTACAAGATACAAGATTCAAGATCGTTTATTAGTGCAAAACATGAGGATTTAAACACAGAGCACGCAAGATGTTAAATTAAATAATGGAACGATAATGTTTTGCCTTTTCGGCATACAAATATTACATATTTATTTAGTGAAATTATTTAACATTTAAAATTAAATAAATAAATAAATATTTCAGACATTTGACACACAACATCATTTAGTTTCAAACTAAGCAGAACTTGTGCTGTGATAACTAGACCGACTTATATAATACTTATATACTTTTTTTTTTTGTAAATATATACATATTATACATAGAAAACACCCAAACTTCGAACCAAATATTTGCAGGTCATACAAACATTTGGTCCAACCTGGGAATCAATCAGTTAATAATTGGGTACAATAAAATTAAAATAATCACAGACGTTTATAATTATCTTTTTTTTATCACCATAGTTAGTTTATCTCAAAGAAATTCATTCATCCTAGGCTTTCTCTAATGATAAACTTTTTAATTTATTTTTCAGTTCTAAGGTAAAATTTCTCCTAAACTTTTAATACTTTGTTAAATATATTTGGCACCATGCAAAATATACCCTTTTATAAGAGTGCACTCCTGGAATCATGTACACAAAGTTTACTATCGTCGTGTCTTCTTCGATATACTGTGTCAGATAACTGGGGTAATAAATTGCAGTTTAATTTAACGAACATTACAGTTTGTTGTACACATATCATATAAATACCTTCAGGGAGTCTGTGTTCATGTCAGTAATTGAACTTTGAATGAGAGAAGTAATCTTGCTACTGTGGATATGAGTCTTAGATTAAATTATTTGAATCAATCAAATAGGTAGGATAGTAGGAGATATACAAGTAGTAACTAAAATTATTTATACAAAACAAAAATACTTTTTAATATAACATTACATTTTTATAACTGTATATATATGAGCATCAACAAGTGTACAGACTTTTTTAAGGAAACTCTAAATATTTCCACCACCTCCTTAGAGTTATAGCGTGATAAAATATGTCCTACATTCTACAGAGGACCTCTGTTAGGCCTGTTAGACCTGGTTTTATATAAATTACACACAACAGACAGACTAGATTTTAAACAAAAAGTTAAACTTATTTTTGACATCTACCACATGTAAACATCTTGAATTAAAAAAAATAAAATAAAAATAATGTAAGATGTAAATTTTTATGGAATTAATGGGAAAAAATTGTATGTTTTTAGGCAGGAAAGTTATATATCGGACTAAATACCCACATAAAACAACAGGGAATAAGCCCTTTTATTAAACAGGAAAAAAGGAAACAAAATTTAGTTTTAAATGGCTTTTATTTGTTCGGCCATGTTTTCATACAGAAACTTTTTGCAGCCATCGAATAAAATAGAACATAATTTGACGTTAGAATATAATAATATATTTGCTGTCATGAATGGTTAACTGTCATGTCACAAAACCATGTTTCAATATTTTTATTTAATATCTTTGCTACTGTGTATAAAATTAGTTTTTACATATGAATATTTAGATGATGTTCCGGGTAGAAGTTTTCATAGCTTTGATAAGAATTTTAGAAAAGTAAGCACGTCAGGGAAAAGAAAAGATAGGAGGAATTCAATACGTCAGGAGTATGCTTATGATAAGTATCCGGTGGAATTTGATGTAGCCAGTTTCATCCAATCCAATGAAGATACAATTGCAGATGAGGAAGCTATTAGACGACGAAATCAAAGAAGGTATGGCTTTAAATTTATTGAAACTTTTAAAAACAAGGCACAGAAGCCCTAATTTCACTTGTAATTTTTGAGTATAGAGTTGAATTTACTATCAAAACAAAATAATGAGGTTCATTGATTTCTTACCTCAACAAAGTGTGTCGGGAATGAAATATTACGAACGTCAAAACGAAATGTCAAGAGTTAACAGTTTCCTTTCAGCTATTTAAGTAGTTTATACACTGTGATTTTAAGGTAAATTCAGTTATATATCATAACTTCAAGATTAATAACATTACACATTTCTTTATTTCCAGACGACGCATCTCAAAAACTAAAGATTACAACCCAGTTTTTGGGCTGAATACAGATGAAAGTAACAATGATGAAGCAAGTCAAGATTTTCTTAGCTTTGAGGAATCCCCAGCGAAACTCAATCCAACTTTGCTGGACCTCGGCCCAACTGTATTAAAAGACTCTTTAAATATAAAGAAATTCAAAATGAATGCAATAGATGAATCAAATGCCAAATATAATCATGATAATTTCAAGAATCAAATTGTTATGCCAGTAACAAATCCCGCACATAATCCACAGAAGAAATGGTAAGTTTATGTCAATATTTTGTATCTACTTATACCGAAAAGCTTTTTACTATCAGTAACAGATCAACGGTCATACAGAAAGTGTACTTAGAATAATGTAATTACTTAGTCTGGCCATAAATACTGTTACACTTAATTATAAAAAAATATTACATTTGAATTTCGAATCTGTCATTTTTATACGATTGTTCATTGTGTTTTCTCATTTTGGCGCCAATACATTGTAAAATATTTTGCGATATTAAAATGGTGTGGGGTGATAAAGAGAACCGAATCGCTGTGATAGCATTACACAAAGTAGGTATGGAGCCAAATGCAATTTTTAAAACTCTCCATACACTTGGTATTAGTAAAATGTTTGTGTACCGGGCTATTAATAGGTACAATGAGACCTCCTCTGTTTGTGACAGAAAAAGATCTGGCCGTCCACGTAGTGTTCGTACGAAAAAGGTGGTCAAAGCAGTAAGGGAAAGAATTCGAAGAAATCCTGTCCGAAAGCAAAAGATTTTATCTCGGGAAATGAAGATAGCACCTAGAACCATGTCGCGTATTTTAAAAGATGACTTAGGACTTGCAGCCTATAAGAGACGCACTGGCCATTTCTTAACTGATAATTTAAAGAAGAATAGGGTGGTAAAATCGAAACAACTACTGAAGCGGTACGCAAAGGGAGGTCACAGAAAAATTTTGTTTACGGATGAGAAAATTTTTACAATTGAGCAACATTTTAACAAACAAAATGACCGTATTTATGCTCAAAGCTCTAAGGAAGCTTCCCAATTAGTCGACAGAGTGCAACGTGGACATTATCCGACTTCAGTGATGGTTTGGTGGGGTGTTAGCTATGAAGGAGTGACTGAGCCATATTTTTGTGAAAAAGGTATCAAAACATCGGCACAAGTGTATCAAGATACCATTCTTGAGAAGGTAGTTAAGCCCCTTAACATCACCATGTTCAATAACCAAGTATGGTCCTTCCAGCAAGACTCGGCGCCGGGTCATAAAGCTCGGTCCACGCAGTCTTGGTTGGAATCGAACGTTTCGGACTTCATCAGAGCTGAAGACTGGCCGTCGTCTAGTCCCGATCTTAATCCGCTGGATTATGATTTGTGGTCAGTTTTAGAGAGTACAGCTTGCTCTAAACGCCATGATAATTTGGAGTCCCTAAAACAATCTATACGATTGGCAGTGAAGAATTTTCCCATGGAAAGAGTGCGTGCTTCTATTGATAACTGGCCTCATCGTTTAAAGGACTGTATTGCAGCCAATGGAGACCACTTCGAATAAGCTTTTTATATTTTTAATTGTTTTATATTTATGTATTAAACTGACACACTGTAAAAGTAATAAATGTTATTTGCAGTTAACAATTTTCTTTTTTCTTTATTACAATATTTATGGCAAGACTAGGTATATATCAGTATGTAATACAATCAAAGTCATACCGCTTACTAGAAGATTTCTTTACATCACCATATAAAATATCATGATATAATAAATGGTGATAAAATACCATTATATTTCTACTATAACCTTCAGAAACTTATAGATAGTCTTTCTCAGTAAAAAAGACGTAAGACAAGCTAATAGCAATAATTTAATTCTACCATAGTATTAAATTTGAGATTATTCTATTGCTAAGGCTAACAAACAAAGTACTAGAATTATTATACTAAAATGGCATATAAATGGATTCCTTCTAACCTGGGCATGTAATGTAGCAGTTTACATATTATATCGATTACCGATAATATATATATAACTTTGTAATGTGAATTTCTTAAATTTCATTCTATTTTATAATTGAAAATAGCTCTTCACGATCAGTCATGGTGGCTGTCTGCAGTCAAGCAAATAGTTCCAAAAATTCTGATATATTACTATTTTAATTTTAAATTGCGTTGTGACATGTTGGTGTACTTATTCATTGCATTAATATTACACGTAAGGCATAGACAACAAATTAGTATGAACGGTGGTAAACTCTTTGCTATAAGTTACGAAATTAATTATTCCTGCTATCAAGTGATAAAATAAGTGCTTTATTTCGTAACTCACAAAACGAGGCAAAGTCCTTCAAGTCTTTATCTTGCCGTATTATAATAAGCCTTCTCAATTTTTATCCATCAAGAAATAAATAAAAAAATGAAATGAAATATGTGGAGAGTGAATGTCATGACCGATCGTAAAGAGAAGCCTGGTTAAATTTAATTGATATCGTTTAAAGTATATTCTCGTTTTGATATGTTCCAGCGTTTTCAAAAGTATGAAGTTCCCGTTTTTTTCCCATAATAAAACGGAATCCTTAAAACCAAAGACAAATAAAAAAAGAAGGTTATTTAGTTTCAATTCTGTCAAAAAGACTGAAAGTCAAGCCTCTTCTGGAAAAGACAAGATGGAAATAAATCCTACAAATCAGTATAAGATTAAGAGATCATATCAAATCCTATTGTGCCCTGCTTGCAAAAAGAAGTATATCTCCAATTTAAGATATAAGAGAACTCCAGACAAAATTATACATAACAGTAGGGAGTTCTATCAGAAACAATCAGATGAACCAGTCACGGAACACTTAAATAGAAATACAAAATACTTTTACGATGACTCACAAAAAATAATTAAAATGGATAGGAGAAAAAGACAAGATACAGAAAAATGTGATAAAGATAGGCAGCTTAAGCTGTTAGACGAAATTCAGCGGAAAGTTGATAGCGTTAAAGTGACTATACCTAAGTCTGATAGCATTTTAACACAATGAAAGGTCTTCTTACTCAACATATTATTTTAGAGTAGTGCTATTTTACATTGTAATAAAAGTTATGGTTTATTTCTGCCTATTTATTTATATGTCATAGTATTTTTTTAAAATTTCATTTAAATATAATCAGCTATATTCTTTATAGCTTTTTTATTACCAATCAAGTGTGCTTTTTGATGTCAAATTCATTTGTCTATAAAACGCACCATGAACTCATTTTTTGCAATTATCGTTCTTTGCACATGCACTAATGTACCAAAGGCGGGCTTAATTTCGTAGGTGTTTTCTGCCAGTCGACCTTAGGCTTTGCATTTCATTTAAGATTGTGTAGAATGTCATCGAAAATATGTAAGCTGTTATTTATTTGCCCAGTTTGAGAGGCGACTTTTATGATAGTAAGTACGTACCCAAATATTTGAATCTTGAAAATGTTAAATTTTTGATAACTTAGTATGGTAAATTTGAAGATTATTAATTTAAAGTAAAACAGAAGCCTCGACACATAACATGTTACAAATTAAGTATATTCGAATAAAACTATCAAAAATTCCAATAAGATATTGTGTGATATATCCTTAAATAATTCTTCTATGTTTCAGCATTTTAAAACGTTTGAAGCTTCCATTTTTCCCCCGTTCCAACAAAACCGAGTCTTTAAAGCCCAAAAAGAATAAAAAGAGGAAGTTGTTTTGTTTCAAATGCTCAAAGAACAAATCTAAAGAGAAACTTGACCAAAATGGTGTGCAAGTGGACTTGATACCAGAAGATAGGAAAAGTAAAAGGTCTTACGAGGAAAACCTGTGTCCAGCTTGTAAAAAGAAATTTATCACTTTTGAGTCTAACGATAAACGCATACCTTGGAATAAAAAATTTCACAATCGGCTAATAAGTGAAAAATGTACTGATACATATGTGAAGGAAAATCCTACAACAGACATAAATAAATATACAAAGTTCAACTCTGATGACTTTGAAGATGATGATATAGATGATAATCAGAGAAATAAAAGAGAAGATCCAGGAATCTTAATGAGGAGAGAGTTAGATATGATTCAGCAAATGATAGAACATGATGACGTTCGTTTACCTTCCAATGCAAAGGCAACAGGACCGCCGCCTGAATAAGTATATTTATTTCTACTTATATTAATTTTAGAGTCATACATTAGAATAATATATGTTTTATTTAATCTCTTTTTTATTACTACCAATTTAGAGAGAGTTTAGTCTTTCAGAATAAACTAAAAAACCTATAGTACTAAAGCCGTCACATCGTTGTACAATGAGAACTAATAAGTAGGGTGAAATATGTAGGTATGGATAAGTGCTGGAAAGAGAACAAATCAAGATCAAATATAAGCAGAATATTGTACCAGAATAAGTACAATGCTGAGAAGTAAGTCTGACCAAGCACTGTAGATTTGATGTAGGAATTTAGATTGAAAAATAGAAAACCAATGAATAGTTATGCAGTAACGATGCACTTGCTGAATTTGTTATACTCGTACTTCTCTAATATCGCAACATTTTGTCGAATAATGGATAGCGGCTTTTTGATTGAAATGTCGAAAGGCCGATGAATAGTTACGCCGTAACAATGCAGTCGCTCAATTTACTTGTCTAATATCACAAAATATTGTGTGATGTGTTAATATATGTCAAAATAAATAATAATTTATTTTGACGTATATTAACAAAGCGAGCTTAGATTTTTTCCAATTTAATAAAGATAGATCATGTAGGTATCATTTAATTGACAATCCAATCAGGGAGGATGGCGTTGGCGGTTAGTCTTGATATCATCAACGCGTTTGGCATCCTCGCCTGGCAGATAATTAGGGCGGCACTTGGATATCACAAGGTGCCGCTCTACCTGTGGGCTATCATAGAGGCCTATCTACGCGATAGGACAGTGAAGTTTATCGGTCGGAATGGAGTAGAAAACCAGAAGGATTTGTGTTGCGGGGTTCCCCAAGGCTCTGTATTGGGCTCATTGCCATGGAACCTCGCATACGATGCAGTCCTTCGTACCAGTCTGCCCTCTGGCCTAAGTGTTGTCTGCTATGCGGACGACACACTTATACTGGCTAGAGGGTCATGCTTTGAAGAAGTGCTTTAAACAAGATCTGTGAGCTGAGCCTTAGGGTGGCGCCTCAGAAAACTGAGGACATATTTTTTCAAGGCCTACGCAGGCGCCAGGAACCACCCAGCTCATGCCTTCACGTGGGTGACGCTGAAGTTCAGGTGGGCCAGTACATGAGGTACTTAGGCCTTATCCTGGACAGTCGATGGAGCTTCGAAGAACATTTCGGGCGATTAGTCCCCCGAGGGGAGGGAGGGGTAGCAGGTGCGCTGCAACGTCTGTTGCCCAATCTCGGGGACCATCTGTTTTAAGAATTGTTTTTACTTCTGCTCTTATTTTCAGAATTCAATTGTGATGTTTCAAACACCTTTCATATCCAAATCCTGTAGATCTAAATTTATTGAACAAAATTCCATTGGATCTAAGAGATAAGTAAGACAGTTGCTCCATCATCATTTCTACCATGACTATATTTTTAAAAGTGCCTAAAATTAAAGTGTTTGTCATGCTATTTAAAATATGCTGATGGTGTGTTAGGATTTTTGCAAGAGGAAGAGGACAAAAAGCAGATAGGTCACAAGGTAGAAAGTGACTGTTGTCCATAAACACTTGTAACTCAAGAGATAAGCACATTGACGGCCTTAAAACAGTAACATTGTAAAGGAGTTATTTATGCATTTTAAGAGACGCAAAATTAATTTTGCATGTTGATTTTTAAACTGTCTTAAAAATTGTAAAATATTTTTTGTGCACAATTTCGGAGTCGTATCTAGCAATGTTTGAAATCTTACCTGGTGATCTAGGCCATGTATTCCTTGCAGTACCAGTGAAAGTGTTGCAACATTGGAACTATTATAGTTCCAAAATGAAGCATTGTAATAATTATGATAAATCTTACTTTCGAACTCTGTTAAATTCTTATTGACTGCTTAACCATTGTCTACATGTATGTAGTTAACATATTGATTTGTTGACACCTATTTACGAGTATAGTAAGAACAAATATTCATTAGTAAGAAAGCTATCGGTGTGTTGACGGATTAAGAATACATAGTGTTACCACCACTATTCATTCCGTGGGTGTCGTATAAGGCGACTAAGCAAACAAAATATACAAGACAACATCATTACAAAGAGAAGGAAAATTTAAAACAAACTCTATTCCAACCCGTCTGGCCAGCGTGGTATAGTAGGCCAAAACCTCCTTGCTAAGGAGAGGCCTATGTCCAGCAGTGGCCTGTAAAAGGCTGTAGATGATGATGATGATGAGAAAGAAAGTAAAATATAAGTAGGATAAATGATAGTTTAAATGAGATATAAGATATAGAAGACTCGAGCGTCCTTAAACAGTCACTTTGAGTTGCACCTGATCATAATTCTTCTTTATAATGCTTCGTGAATATAATCAGTAGCCCTCATCTACACCTACCTTCCTCTGTTATCCACTTTTCCTGTCACTTAATCTTTTTTTCTCTTAGGCCGCATTCGAAACCAACGGCTCGTATTCAGTTATAAATGAAGAATAATTGATTTTGTACGAAACCTGTTTCTTTTGAATAAAGAATTCATTTATATACTTTCGATACAGGAACCTTCAACGGTCGGTTAACACGACGGTTAAGACCTATCAGATCTCTCATTGTCGAAACATATATTTTAATCAAGAATGTATATTATATTACATAATAAGCTTAACCGCAGAAACGTATTCAAAATGAAAGTGACGAAAACCTATGGCCCACTCTAAGGAATTTTCACACACACTGGCACGTCACGTATGGTTTTAAACGAGACACTTTTTCAAAACTCTGCCGAACTGCACGTATTGAAAGGCCTTACACATACAGAGACTTTATAAAGTATTTTTTAGTCATTTGGTAGTTTTACCTGGAAAGTTTGCCGGGAGTTTTGAAAATTGGTTATTTTATCGATTTCGGTATGCTCTTTTCGAATTTTCACTTTGCCATCTCGTATTTCCGCCACTCGCACCATCATATGGAAAAATTACACATAATAACAGTTTTTTGAAAATATCTTCTTTTTGACGCATTTCACGAGAAAAATATTTGGTACAAAATTAAACCAGAAAAATTGCCTACAATTCATGTTTTATATTTTTTTATAAAATCAATAGTTTTGGACGCACAAGTGCCGCATACCAGGCTTCCGTTAATAGCTTTAATCCTGTATTTCGGCATCAAGTCACCGGAGTTTTATTTGCAGTGACGGCAACTAAAATATCTTCCTCGTATTTTTTGAGCAGTTGCGCTTTTACTATTTTTATGTGTGGACGGTGTTCACCCTCAATTTTGTCCATGAATTTGTTCAGGGAAGACTGACACTCATCGGAATTCTGCTCAAGGTAAGAATAAATGAACTGCATTGCAGTATCGATCTCATTCACATCTACTTCTTCTCAGCCAAAAGAGGTTCACTGCTGGGCATAGGCCAAGGTTCTCCATAGCAGCTGGTCTCGTGCCACCCGCATCCAGCAGTTTCCCGCGACCTTCATCAGGTCGTCGGACCACGTTGTAATGGGCTTACCAACGCTGCATTGCCCAGTACGTGGTCGCCACTCCAGAAGTTTCTGTGTGTAATGTGCCCCGCCCACTGCCACTTAAGCTTAGCAATTTCACTGGCAATATCGGTGACCTTGGTTCGTCTGCGGATCTCCTCATTCCTGATTCGATCACGCAGAGAAACTCCGAGCATTGCCCTCTCCATTCTCATTCACATACGTACCTGTTTTTATATTTTCAGCTGATGGTGCTTGATACAATTTTTTCATGTAGTAGTTGAGGTTTTGTGATGTCACTTCTTCTTTGCAATGATGCTGCTATTAGCTTCTAATTGTTGTATCATTTTCCACACATCATGAACCACTATCGATTTTAGTTTCACCGAAAGTTTAACTTTATTATCATTTTTTTTAAAACTTGACTTACGAAAAGTCTCCAATCTTTTTTCTTTCACTTGAATTGTTTTCTTTTCTAATAATGAATTCACACAAATAAAATATTTCTCTTTAGCCATGGCTCTAAAAACGTAAGCAATACTGTACGACGATAAACGTATACTGATGACTTAGCCTAAAGTAAACACTGCTCGTAAGTTCTATCGATAGATGTTTTGTTGAAGCTCGAGAGACAGGGATCCGAAATAAAGACGACACATTACCCTGCTTCTTTAATGTAAGTGTAAGCCTTACATTGTCGCGATGACTGTCATGCCTTTTACGTCCCCAAGCGGGGTGTGAAAGAGCATCTCGCAAGGCCACCATAGTGTGGGTCACCATACTGCATTGTCTGTAATTGCAATGAGTATGGTGACCACAACTCTTGGATTCTATTCATGCTTTCCATGAGGGAGAGTAGAGTCACTTTGGCAGGCTCTTAATAAAGATAAAGTAAAAACCTACGGCAATAGTGGAATATTTCAGAAAAAAATACGAAAAACGAGTGGTGGTGTAGATAAACAACATTTTGTGTCGCTGATACGAGATTGATTTTACAGAAAAAGTATCAATATATGAATTGTTGGCTTTTTTTCTAGTTTAATAATGTACAAAATATTTCTCTAGTAATAAGCTTGAGAAGGGAGATATTGTAAGCTGTGAGCTGAAAAAACTTCAAAACGTATTCTTCAGTATAAGAAAATAATTGTCTGTTGTAAATACCACGTAAAGAACTAAAATTTAAATTATTAGTAAGTTAAGCGATTTTATCCATCCATCCATATTCAGTTTTATTTGTTATTTTTTTTATTTAAATCAAACATTTTCTATTAAATATATTTTTTCCTTTGCTTGAGTTGTAACAAGACGACGCGATAGTTTTAGCCGATTCATTAGGTCAGAATAATCGAGGTTCCCTGGAAAGTTTACGGGGAGTTTTGAAAATTGATTATTTTATGGATTTTGGTATGCTATTTTCGAATTTCAGCTTTTTCACCTAGTATCTTCGCCGCTCGCGCCGCCATATTGAAAAAATAACGCATTTTTTCAGGAAAGATAACTTTACTTACTTTACTACTACTATTACTACCACTTTACTTACTTTACTTAAGAAAACGCAGTAGTAGAGAACTATCTTTTCAGTGTTAAGACCTCTAAAGAAACTCGATACGAAATAAGAACTGACTTACCTGAACAGTCCACTCCATTTACTTTGCAAGTCATTCAATTCATTGTACTGCCGTCTAAATAAAAACATTCTTAAACCACTAACTATAAGTAGCCATAGCCTCTTAAGGTAGTAGGGCCACGCTGATTTTCAGCACGAACGGGCCGGCTCGACCGGGGCGGTATTACCCTCTCACAGAAGACCAACCTAAAGCGACAGCATCCATGCCGTCGTGTTTCGTTAGTGAATGTGAGACCGGTGGCCCATTGATGCAGGGGTGACAGTTATCGTGGTGAGTGTGTGAACCTTACACTACCACGATGACTGTTATGCCTATTACGTCCCAAAGCATCTTACTAGGCCACCATAGTGTGGGTCACCGTACTACATTATCTGCATTCGTAATGAATACTCATTCAAAGGTGGTGGTAACCATACGGTTACCACTTATTACCGGAATTTTATTAATGTTTTCCATCAGGAGTCACTTTGGCAGGCTCTCAAAATAAAATAAATAAAACATGTTTTTTTTTCTTTTTTTTTAAAGACAACGCTCGCATTAGGAATGAATCCTGTGTCGCGGGGGACTTTACAAACATACAAGAAACGGATACAAAGAACACCCAGACTCAGAACAACAATTTGTGGATCACACAAAGTGTTATTCCATGTAGGATTTGAACCCACAACACAGCGAAGCGGAGAGCGGCGTGGCGACCACTTAAACTACTAGGCCAATCGTGCAGTGGGTTCAATTCAATCTAAATTAATGATTCTCCAAATATATACAAACATACAATAGAAAAGACTAAAATAAATTATATATTCTGCAAAAGTACAGAAAATTATGTACTCATTTCTTCAATTTGTGACCCCATTAGCTTAATTATCATATTATATCATAGCATAATCGTATTAATGTTAGTGATTGTAAAAAAAATAAAATTCATTTTGTGCTGTGCTGATTAATAAGCAATGTTTTAAAATTTAAAACCGTTAAAACTAGCCAACTAATTTGTACTTTAATAATCAGATCTATAAAATTATAGTCTAATACACAGTATGTATTGATTACTGAAGATATTTAGTTACTAAATGAATGAATGAACGAATGAATGTTTATAATTACACCGTAAAACACGTATGCATAATTTGTGATTGCTAAACATTATTGTAATTGAATACAATATTTCAGTAATGGCATTTTTTTAAATATAAAACTGACCAGTGACTGCTACACTGCCTGTATTATTATTTTTTGGTCTTGAGGCGTATGTATGTGTTATGTATAGGTGTGCAACTTACAATTAAAATGATAATGAGGTAAAACGCGAACAAAGCTATTTAATTGGAATAGATAAATCAATTTGTAATTACTACAACTATACGTCATCAAATTAATAAAAATGCCACATGCCATCGAGTTTTGCAAGTCATTATTGAATGAAATATTAAATAGTTACATTGGTATGTAAGTGTTAAAAGCGGTTTGTCATCCTGCCCCTTAGCATTTTGCGTTGATTCTCTTTCAACAATCGCTTACGCCTCTGTTCTCTCGAATTATTAGCTTATTCTTTGTTTTGATCACGCGACTTAGCGTTGAGAGATGTCATTCACATACATTTGTTAGTTTTCTAATAACTTTTACGTTTCTAGAATGTCAACATCGCTAAAAGGGGCTGACTGCTAAACCCGAGGGCATAGTTTCTATTCCCACTCAGTATTTATATTTGATAAGCCAATCATTTGTTCTTTGTCTAGGTGTTTTGTTTGTATTATATGTCCGTATCTAGTAACATAGAAGTATGTTTATCAGTAATCTAAGCTTTACCTAGTTTGGGACCAGATGGCCGTGTGTGAGATGTATAAAAGATAGATATAAGTATACACCTGATATTCTGACCAATAACGAGCCAATCAAAACACAACTTTACAATTTGAAAGTTTATAGGTACTAAATTTCATATTTGATATTGCAAACTATTCTTAAATTTCTCTATGAGAGGGCATACACCTATGCTTTAAGCGGGTTCCCCACCTGGGTGAAGCGCAGGGCAGTACTGATGACATTTTGGTGCAGACTAACCTTCAGTTCTCAATACGTTACCATGGGAGGTTGGCATTCAAGCTACGTGCCTAGTCACTGCGTTCTTAGAATATCACTTTTCGATCGCAGTCATTCACATTATGACCCAAAATCATTGGGCTTGAATGTACATGTTTGATTTAATGCGCAGTTTAAATTACAGAAAGGGAATAGTAAAAAAAGACAGTATATTTCAAAAATGTGTTTCTTTAATAAAATTGTTTAAACGCAAATATTATTTCTTATTACACACATCAAATATGCAACGCAATTACATAAATAATATTATATTAAAATAAAAAGAAATTAAAAGAAATAATTAGTATTCAAATAAATTTTGCTAATTAGCATTTTTTTTCAACATGTACTGATAAAGAATGGTTTTGAATACTAATTACCGCGGATTATAATTTATTACAATTAGTTTTAACTTTTTATTGTTAAATATAAAAAATATGTGCGGTATTTTGTTATTCACTAACAAAAGTAAATGTTGTGTTATCAGTTTGCGGGTAAAAAATATTTATGAACAAATATACGCGTACAAAGTTATTCACTTTTTTGAAATATTTGATATTCATTCGGATTGATTTAAACCAAGGTCATGTTCAATGCACACATACTACCGGAACGAGTCGCAGTATACCAGCACCGTGTACTGCGATCGGTACTCGGTGTTGTACAGTAATATGTTTTATGAACTCCCCTCGTCTGTGAATAGAAGAATCCAGTGGGATTTGGGCAACTTTAGAAAAGCTACTTCGAGCCTTCTTATCATCGATCCCACAGCGCCTAAAGACGAATGTTTTCAACCAGTGCGTTCTATCTGTAATAACACATGGACTATAAGTTCAAAGGAACTCAGCGTGCTATGGAAAGGGCTCGAAGTTTCTCTAAGGGATCGTATCAGGAATAACGTGATCCGGCAGAAAACTAAGGTCACCGATATAGTCCAAGGGTTAGCAAGCAGAAGTATCAGTGAGCTGGCCACGTTAGCCGCAGATCAGCAATAGTTGGGATAAATGTGTTTTTGAATGGAGACCATATTTCGGCAAACGTAGTGTAGGACGTCCACAGGCCAGGTGGAGAAATGATTTGCATAAGATTCCTGCTAGGAGTTGAATGCGAGAAGCAGTGAGGATAGAATCAAGTGGAGTACAATTGTAGAAACAGTGAACTGCGATAAGAGGTGATGATAAACACAAAGCTAACATTTTAAACAACATGTTCTGTAAAGTTCAAATTAAGTAAAACTTATTACATAAAACTATTGAAATCTAGTACATATTTCAACCTGTTAAAGTATTATATAAAAATCTATACATTATGTATGAGATCTATGTGATACTTTAATTAAATCTAAAGTCTTCAATTCTTGTTTTACATGCCAAACATATCTCTTCAGTAGTATAAGGACCATCTGGAAAAAAAAACAAAGTTTTAATTCCTACTCCATTCCGTTCAATTAATCTGGTTACATCCAGGTCGGCCTTATAGAAAAGAGGTGTTAAGCAATACCTTTGTTGTTTTTTACTGGCTACTGTTCCGTTACTAGGAGTCCCTATCAAGAATCGAATCTCGCTCCTCGACATTGCGGTGCTCCGGTTCTTTCAATCAGTTGAACTACTAACGAACGTTGCACGATGCAGATGACAGGGAAGCAAGGAGAAATGGAGTTGTGAGCGTAGCATCATGTTATACTGACCATATAGTATAGCATACTTGTTTGGGATCACTGCTCTGTGCAACTCTGTGCTAATTTGTCAACATTACAAAAAAGCGCAGTCAACAGTCTGCTTTATATTTTGTCTACCATCAGCGAGACCTTAATAGTACTAGTATTTTCACTATATAGCCTAACTTTTTTCAATGAACGCTCTATTTTGGACAAGTAGAATTATTGGAATCTGATTGATAAATTATATATACTTAGTCTGGCCATAAATACTGTTACACTTAATTATAAAAAAATATTACATTTGAATTTCGAATCTGTCATTTTTATACGATTGTTCATTGTGTTTTCTCATTTTGGCGCCAATACATTGTAAAATATTTTGCGATATTAAAATGGTGTGGGGTGATAAAGAGAACCGAATCGCTGTGATAGCATTACACAAAGTAGGTATGGAGCCAAATGCAATTTTTAAAACTCTCCATACACTTGGTATTAGTAAAATGTTTGTGTACCGGGCTATTAATAGGTACAATGAGACCTCCTCTGTTTGTGACAGAAAAAGATCTGGCCGTCCACGTAGTGTTCGTACGAAAAAGGTGGTCAAAGCAGTAAGGGAAAGAATTCGAAGAAATCCTGTCCGAAAGCAAAAGATTTTATCTCGGGAAATGAAGATAGCACCTAGAACCATGTCGCGTATTTTAAAAGATGACTTAGGACTTGCAGCCTATAAGAGACGCACTGGCCATTTCTTAACTGATAATTTAAAGAAGAATAGGGTGGTAAAATCGAAACAACTACTGAAGCGGTACGCAAAGGGAGGTCACAGAAAAATTTTGTTTACGGATGAGAAAATTTTTACAATTGAGCAACATTTTAACAAACAAAATGACCGTATTTATGCTCAAAGCTCTAAGGAAGCTTCCCAATTAGTCGACAGAGTGCAACGTGGACATTATCCGACTTCAGTGATGGTTTGGTGGGGTGTTAGCTATGAAGGAGTGACTGAGCCATATTTTTGTGAAAAAGGTATCAAAACATCGGCACAAGTGTATCAAGATACCATTCTTGAGAAGGTAGTTAAGCCCCTTAACATCACCATGTTCAATAACCAAGTATGGTCCTTCCAGCAAGACTCGGCGCCGGGTCATAAAGCTCGGTCCACGCAGTCTTGGTTGGAATCGAACGTTTCGGACTTCATCAGAGCTGAAGACTGGCCGTCGTCTAGTCCCGATCTTAATCCGCTGGATTATGATTTGTGGTCAGTTTTAGAGAGTACAGCTTGCTCTAAACGCCATGATAATTTGGAGTCCCTAAAACAATCTATACGATTGGCAGTGAAGAATTTTCCCATGGAAAGAGTGCGTGCTTCTATTGATAACTGGCCTCATCGTTTAAAGGACTGTATTGCAGCCAATGGAGACCACTTCGAATAAGCTTTTTATATTTTTAATTGTTTTATATTTATGTATTAAACTGACACACTGTAAAAGTAATAAATGTTATTTGCAGTTAACAATTTTCTTTTTTCTTTATTACAATATTTATGGCAAGACTAGGTATAGATATTAACGACATTAAAGTAATAAACAAAAGAAATTTACTTAACCATATTGCATATGTATTATCATTTATGGTATATACTTCATACTTTATTGAACAAACAAAAATAATGATTATACATGTATATGTAACAATGGATGACATTTTTTTAAAACATTTACTGTATCTTGGGTTAAAAAGTGTACTTCTAGATAGGTAACTATGTTACCTGTGGCAAGGAGTTACAGAATATTATAGTAGTGTAGATTGTCATTCATCAGTAAATGAATATTCTTACCAATGTTAAACCACTCTGTGCTCGGTATACCGACTTCTTGTTTTGCAGATACAATGGCTTCTCTGATGGCTATGGGTATTGACACCGCCATGCATATCGACGGCTCGCTGCATCCTACGAACAAAATTACAACAAACGTAAAAAGCAATTCTCTAGTTTCTACAACTACGAATTCTCATTGACATCATCATCAACAGCCTTTTACAGTCCACTGCTGGACATAGGCCTCTCCTTAGCAAAGAGGTTTTGGCCTCCTATACCACGCTGGCCAGACGGGTTGGAATAAAGTTTGTTTTAAGTTTTCCTTCTCTTTGTAATGATGTTGTCTTGTATATTTGGTTCCCTTAGTCGCCTTTTACGACATCCACGGGATGAATAGGGGTGGTAACACTATGTATTCTTAATCTGTCACCACACGGAATCTCGTCGTCCCTTTGACACTAGCACTATATATAAAATCTTTTGATATTTAAATTATCTCAACAAATCATTGGCTAAAAGTAGAGTTATAAGTGTGTATGACATTTTGTTAAATTTTTTGTCAAAGATTTACAGTTTTTTTTTTTAGAACCTGCCAAAGTATCTGTACTCTACTTGATAAAAAGCATAAATAAAATCCCAAGTTTATGGTCACCATACTTATTGCGAAGGCAGACATTGCGAGATTGAAATAATTTTTCACGACTTGCTTGGGACGTTATAGGCATGACAGTCATCGTAGCTGTGCAGGCTCCCACACTTACCATGATAACTGTCAACCCCGCATTAATGAGCTTCCGGTTTCGCCGTATTTTGAGTAATTTGGCTTGACGATGAGAAGCAGATATAAAAATTAGATGTACAATGAACGTTATTTCAGTTGCTAACTGGCCCATAGCTAATCTATTCAGAGCTCGGACAGTTAGATATTAATTACATGAAATAGAGAAGTTGTTCTTTCCCCCAGTAAAGCTCTCCCCCTTCCCTTTGGCTAGGATATGTTAAATTATTAATATAATGTACATACTCGTAGTTATATTTTTTGTAATAAGTGCACTTAATGCTTTAATACCTTTAGACCCAAATATTGCCTTGGTTGAATATGAGTTTTCCCTGAAGTATACTCTGAAATCTTGCGGTATATCCCTCGCTAGTGGTACGTAATAGTTCCAAGTGCGATCTGTGAGCAGTTCTCCCGTCTTTTTATCGTAGACCAGCTTCTCACATGTCCAATAACCAAGGCCCATTATAAATGCACCTTCCACCTGAAGACATCGTATCGATGAAATAATGCTATTTATTTACACTTTTATTTGTCGTCTTTTGTTGAGAAATAAAATTATATGAAACCGAAGTGAAAAAGGCAATTATATAAATACTAAGACTATTTGAGACCTTTCCATTAAAAGTGTCTACAGCATTCTTATAAATCCTAATTAACACGTGAAAAGACACTTTTTAACCGAATAAGATGAAGAATACGAGCATATCGATAATATTGTTACGCTTACAGTTGACGTTGTGATACAAATTTTTAGTGTTCCTGGATCAAATCAAGCAAAACTCAAGCCTAATACTACGGCTAAACAAATATAAGTAATTAATAACAAATTTAGCAAACGTGCTTCAAGTTTCTGTAAATGAAATTTATCTTATAAAACTTACTTGACCAATATCAAGATCTGGATTTATACTTCTACCGACATCTTGCAAAATATCCACTCTCAGTACTTCCTGCTCTCCAGTTAGCACATCTATTTCCACTTCAGCTACCGTGACTCCATACACCTGATAAAATTGCATATCATCTTCACCTACAAACCCATGTGCTTGAAGATCTATCGACATTTCAAAACTTTTTTTAATCAATACTTCCCATGGCGGGTTATTCAATTTCCGCCTTATCGGTTCTAGTCTAGCTAATAATTCTTTACAACACTTTTCTACGGCAATTATTGTAGATTGTGTAGTCAGGCTCCCACCAGTTACAGAAGAGTTCGGGGATATTGTGGTATTATTCTCTTTAACTATTATTTTTTCAATCGGTATGTTTAATATGTAAGCAGCAATTTGCGATGCTTTCGTATTGATGCCTTGACCAATCTCAACACCGCCGTGGGATATAATAACAGTACCATCACCTTGGAATACTGAAAGATTTACGTCAAAAAGCCTGTTAGCAGTGACTTGCCATCTAAGAAATACAAATCTGATACCTCTTTTCTTCCATCTGTTCTTAGCATTGTATTCATCTACTAAGATCCTTCTTGACTTGTATTCAGAGTTTATTTTCAATGTTTCAAACATTTCTTTCAAGTCTTTGTATTGTGGGTCTAAATTTATTAAGCGCAATTCTAATGGGTCCACCGATAGTGAATATGATAGCTGCTCCATCATCATTTCAGCCATTGCTATATTCTCCATAGTACCTATAAATTTGATTTGAACTTAAGTCTTTCAAATATTTGCTATAAGAGCAGAACAGATTAGTTTGAAATTTTTACCTGGTGACCTGAACCAGGTATTTTTTGCTGTATCTGTAATAGTGTTGTAACATTTATAGTTCCAGGTTGAAGCGTTGTAACAATTGTTAAAAACTACAGTACCAAGTTCAGTCAAATTCTCATTAACGCTATATCCATTATCTTCATATATATCATAATTTACATATTGAAAAACTCCTAATTTGTTAACAGCTACCTGCAAATTAATAACTTTTATTTTACACATATACAGTGAGTTATTTTCTAAATTAAAATACATTACAAATCCGATTGTGTAACCTTCTCCAACAATAAATATTTTATTTTACTTGTACAAAAGTACAGTAAAACACAAGGATTTATTTTAATTCAAAACTAATTTGCTAATATCATGTATTTTTAAATGAGTCGAAATACTGGCTATTGGTCCGAAGTTAATTGTTATTAAAAATTCAACGTCAGCGCCCGTGTAGCCCTGGACGTAAGTTTTATTATCTAACTAATGTATTATAACATGTACATGTACATATTGAATGAGGCGTTCTAACTCCGAAAGATCTTTGAATTTGAAATTCTTACACAAACCTCATAATTTGCTGAACACGAGAATCTCTTTCCCTGTGACCTGTTACTTGTTGCGAGATCCATTACAATACGGCATGGACGGTTAAGTTTTACAGCGACTAGGCTAGCGGCCACCGAAACTTGAATACTCCGAGATATTTTTAAACCAAATCCACCACCTACACGACGCACATGGACGTCAACCCTATAACAATAATCGAATAAGTGGTAACTTCCACAGAAAATTACGACATGTTTGATACATAAGAAAAACATCTCAAAAAATAGATAAACATGAATGGGAATAAAGTGCATACCTCTGACTGTTATCCTTATTGGCTATCATGCTTAGCAATTGCTTCAAACATTTATTTAGGTGCAGTATATTGCCTAAAGGTATGGATGTAAAATGTGGAACAGTGACGACATAAAAATTAAGCAAATGAACGTTTACAACATTCTAAAAATATATTCTTTCTTATTAAAAATGCGCTGTGTGGTAGTACCATTGTTAAAAAGCTGTCCCAATTAATTATTTTACAACTTTTTGAAGATGTTATTACTAATATTGTATAATTATAACAGTTATTATCACACAATCAGAAATAAATCACTACATGTTCAATTACCTTTAACTTCTATTTTAAAACTAAAATCAGAAGTTACTATGTTACAGATATTCTATCCTTAAACTAATACTTAGAGAAATATTTTCATCTGAAAGTGAAAGTCGAACGTAACATACATATGTAATTTTTAATACTCATTCGTAGCAAGTTTTTGAGATACATATGGCTGCAGTTTGAAGTATTTAAAAAATTAACGGTAATTAAATCCTCTAGTAATATTTTTTCAACAATATTGTAGTTTCAGTCACAATCACACATTTTACAAAATAAATTTGACAGAATTGCGAAAAAAATAAAAGAAAGAAAATAAAGAAATTTTGAGAACAAATGGAAAGGAAGGATACAACTGCTCAAGGTCACGATAGCACACTTAAAATTTAAACACGCTGTAGCAGATAAAAATCAGCATTCCAAAGAATAAATAACATTGTGTGTTGCAAAATTCACTAGCGAAATTTTTTAAAATTGTATACTTACCTACTTTGATCTAATTTCAAAGCATACGATATCATTTGCTGCATTGCACTTAACCATTGTGACGTTGCATATACTACCAAGCCTTCTTCAGTAGGCTTAGTAACACATACTAAAGTTTCTATTGTAAAGTGTTGTTGTCCAAATATAGTATTATCCCCTGTTATAATTTTGTCTACGTCAGTCCCTCTATAGTTTGCGTCCTTCTCTTTATATAAAGTATTTCTCTTTGAGTCTCTTATAGCTTCTTTTACATTTATTACAGGCTTCAAAACATTCACATATTGAATGTTGACTAATTTAGCTGCTTTGTTTGCTGTGTCTTGAGTCGTAGCAACCACTATTGCTAAGGGTTGATTATAATACTTTACATCACCACTGCAGAATACTTCTTCATTCAAACTATACATGACGTCATCAGTAGGAGTGAAGGAGTTAAGGCCAGGAATATCTTTTGCAGAGTAAAAAGCAATCACTCCAGGATATTTCTGAAAAGAATCAAAGCTGGTGTTTCAAGCCCCTTTAAATTAAAATGGATACCATTGTAGTGACTTGTCTTCATATTATTTGTCTAATATGAATGAAATACATACATACATGTATATATATATATATATATATGTATGTATTTATGTATAAATTATCTTATTTATTTAAATTAAATATTAATTGTTACAAAAAGATTTTATTAGTAGATATTATTATTGTCCATCGACCGGTCGATCGGCTACGTCACGCGAGCTGGGTGCGTGTGGGCGAGACGGTGATATCTTACTGTTGCGCTGGCGCACACGCACCGCGCCAGCGCAAGATATGAGGAGGGCAAGAACCTTTCCGGTCCTACCACCGAAATCTAACTCGCAGCGCTACTGCTTTTAATATATTCTTTCTTGATTTTATGTTCTGTCATCCCTATCACTTCTTCTATTATAAACTGAACTTGTGTAAGTGTGTAAATCTGTTCAATAAACTTTTATTCTGTTTCTTGTGCACCTTGGACTTTATTCATTTCTTACTCCATCTTTATACTTACATCTCAACATTACTACCCTACACCATCTATTGGTGGTTATGTCAGATTCGGACCGACTAAAAACCGCACGGTGTCTCACATACCCGTAGCCGTAACTAGAAAGGAAATCCCTGGAACCCCGAATTAACTACGATTTGCAGGTGACCCTTTTTCTGCCCCCGAGAGGGCGTACGCGCTCCATAGCACGTCATGCTGTAATCCTGGCCTGTTTCTGCTAGGATGTCAGGTGGCTTCACCTGTCACCCCTAGGTTTGCGCTTATCGAGTACGGAGATCGCTTTGCGAGCTCCGATAGTGGAGTCGTTTACGGTACCGGGCTCTGTTCTTACCAAAGCTACAGTAGGATCCATACGAGATATACTACCCTTTCCAATAGTACTAAGTACAAAGGCAGCATACACTTCTCTTGGAAAGGTTGGAATATCATCAGTGTATATCGCTTCTCCTGCACATTGGACCTTAAAATAAATGGATTAATCGTCATTAATCATATTGATGAAAATAAATCTAGTGTTCAAATTCGCTGTGGGAAGTATTAATTTAGAAGTATGAATAATAAGAGTCAGAAGAGAAACAGAAACTTTATGAAACTTTATATTTATAAGCAGTGGTTAGAATTTTTTAAAGAAAATCAATTATGTCTCATATTAGAAAATTAAGTAAAGATGGTTAGATCAAACTATTGTGTTCTCAGGTACGGACAAGTCTATAAAACAAATTGTATTGTCTACTAAAATAAAATATATCACAACATCGTTTCTTGCTTTTGTTATTTATATTTCAGTTGATTCAATAGTAACATTATCAAATTATACTATATAGTATACAATAACATTATTAAATTACATTGAAGCGATTAAATTCTCTGTTAAGTCAGCTAAAGTTAAATTGTGATCAAATTTAACGGCTAGAATACAGAAATAAACGATTGTAAAAATACTTAGAACTTACCAAACCTTCTCTCTTCGGTATTGGTTGATTGATAGGCCACGTTGTAGGGTCAGTATCAAAGGTTTGACGACCTTTAGAGACAGGACGAAGTCCGTGAAGATTGGTTGAAGCAGACTTAAATTTTGGATCAATATCTTTTTCGGGACACAGTTTCAGTAAGCTCTAGGAAGATACAGGGTAATGTTTTATCTATGTTAGTATTCAGATGGATTTATTGATAATTTTTTTTTGTAAATTCTCAGACTCGAAATGATTTGGCAATCTTTTGGAGACTAGCGACTGGTAAAACAAGTTTATACTCCTCGTGAATGTGAAAAATGCTGATGAGTTGCTTTAAATTTCAGCCTTAATGAATAGAGATTTTAATCTCAGAAATAAATTTATGTATCCTATCATTACAAGTAAATTAAAAAAGAGTCACAAATTGTGGCACTGATTAATAAAAGTAGTAAAAAAATTTTTGTTTGTTTAACACTCGTACCTTGAAAAACAATCCAAGTGCCAACTTTTTTCTGTAAGCTCCTGAAGGTTCTGGAGGATTATCAGTAACTATTAATTCAGATTCCATAATTTTAAGCGCGTCTTGTAGAGTATCATTTTTAAATAATAACTTTCCTCGTAAATATTTTTCCACTGCTGTTGCTCTTACAAAGTTTGGGGAAAGGCCACCAAAAACTATTCTAGCGTCTTGTACGATGTTATGGTTCAACTTGTATAGAAAACCAGCGTTAACAATTGCATGTGCATTTTGAGAGCGTGGCATTATCTATAAAATATTATAGAAACGATTATTATCCACAGCCTTAGAAATACGAATACAGAAATTATAATTATAGATTATTCTGATCCACCAAAATTAAAAAGACACTTACCTTAAATGTGACTATTTTGTGCTGACAGTTTAGTGGAGGAAACATTACATTTAAAATTACTTTTCCTTTCATATCGAACTGAAGAAATTTCTGCATTGTTACAATGCGTTTTGCTCCAGATGAACCAACTAAGAAAGTAAAAAAGAAGTGTGAAAGTGATGAGCACTTCAGTGAAAGTCATAAATTCATTTAGGAAATAAGATATTCTGACATTCACAGGATGACATATGGTTAAATAAGTACAAAGCTATTAATAAAGTCACGTGGATGTTAATAACTTAATCACCGAAATCCATAATCAGGCATATAATCCGATTTTTATAGTGAACAAAATTGACAAAGGAGTCTGCGTCTTCGTCGATATGCTTTACAGATCGATTAAAATAACAATAAAGTTAATACTAGTAAAATGAATTGTGTTTTTTTTCCATTTTTTTTTATTAAATGTAAGCAATCAAATGAATGTTGGTTGCTTACGTTTGCTATAATACTTACCAATAGTTAATTGTGCTCCAACTGTTTCAAGAAGGACAAATATATCAGATTGAAATTCATTGTGCCTGTGTTTGATCATTAAGTTGCCTGCAATAGAAGCTATCTGGAAATGTATTAATACTTAAAATTAGTTTTAATTTTGTTAGATATTAATTATTAAATAGTGAATCTCAGAGTAAGCAGTAAATGATTCGTATTAACACATATTTTTGTCGATCTATCGCCACTTGAATGCTACGCTTGTCATTTAAAATATCGAAACAGCACTATGCTGAGCTCCACACACAGGTGTTAGTAAATTTATTTACATATTTTAGTGTATTCATAAATTACTGTTACTTTGGTGTACAAGAAAATAAATATTTTCTTTCTTATTTATGTATAATCTATGTATATGGCTGTTTGTCATATAAAATTACACGAATTATCAGAATGAAACCCAAAACAATATAAGAATAATTTAAGAATCATATGATTTTGTTTCCTGGAAATTACGTGATTTTCAAATAATGTTATTGGATCAAACAATCGTGTTACAGATTTTACGTTACACTTTTAAGTTTGCTTATTATTTTGTATGAGTAATTATGAATATTATTCATGAGTGCGGTGTAAAAATGTAACACATGTGAAAATTATTTGAACATATTTTTATAAAAAACATTGCCAACTGAGGAGCGTGAAATTTAAAATACTTAACTTGTATGTACTGCAAAATGTTTTAAACAAGATGTGTTACAAATATGTAAAAATTATTGAAAATTGCTGCATCATACTACGTCCATCGAACATGTTGACTTGTAATGAAAAGTATATAGACAATTCAAGTTATTATCATCATCATTAATAGCCTATAATAGTTCACTCAATAAATGTATTTTTTTCTTCTCTAGTCAAATTTACATTATTATGAACATTTGGTACAAATAAACATCTTACATTTCTCACTGCAATGTGGGCGACAGATCTAATGTGATCGTTCAATATCTTTAAATAACCGAAGTATTCTACTTTGAAGATGACTTCAAATTTCTCTAACACTTCAGTTAAGGTAGTACCCGCACCCACAATCAGGTTCTGATCGAAAGTGTGACCCTTTAATTCGTATACATTGCTTATGTCTATCATAACGCGAGGATTGTCAATTAGGTCATCATTTGGATAAACACCTGTAAAAATCATCGAGAAATTAATTAACTCTGGTAAAATGATATTTATAATCTAGGAACGTGCAAATTTCAGTTATCATTTATTTTTTGTGTACATTTATTACTAATTTTTATTTTTTTGTTTTAAGAGGCTGCTTAAGTGATTCTACTCTGCTTGATGGAAAGCAAGAATAGAATTAAACAATGCAGTATGGTTACCCATACTATGGTGACCTAGTAAAATGCTTTTCCACACAACACTTGGGAGTGTAAAAGGCATGATAGTCACCATGTATTGCATTGCACACACTTACCACGACAACTGTCACCCCTGCATCAATGGGGAAGGTGGTATTGCCTCGGTCGAGCCGGAGCGTTCATGCCGAAATCAGCTTGGCTCTACCACTTACAAAAACTCGTTGAACATGGTAAAAATGCTAATACATTTGCCACTGCTTCCATATTTAGAGTGGCAAAAGTTTATCCCATAAATTAATTTCTTTTCACTATTGATTTAATTAATATTTTCATAAAAAGATAGGTTATAGTGATGGTGCGACTGACTTTTCATACGGTAAATGCAACAAAATAGAACTTTGTCAATTAATTCGTCAATCGGTGGAAAACGCAAAAAAAAACATGTATTCTTACACTTGAATAAAATTTTGAATTGTATTTTATTTGTGTAAAAAAATATCTGAACTTAAGAACGAGCAGTGTAGTGAGAATGTAAAGCATTTTATGATAAATTTCAGAACAATTATAATCGAATTTACCTTTAGATGTATTTCCACAAATCAGCTTATAAGAGTCATAGCCTTCGGCGTTTAAAATAGAGAAAATATTGCTCACAGTAGTAGCTCGGTACCATGTCTTGCTATCTTTTAAATTTATTTTATGTATTTTATCTTCTAAATCACTTGCCGTCACCAAATAATAATCGTTCTCATCATTCTCACACAGTTTATTACATAATTTGTCACATTTTTTCACACATGTGGTCAAATCTTCAATATCAGTGATTGGAATTCTTTTAGGAGCGTCTGTAGCAAACTTTTTGAAAGCATCTAGAATAGGTCTGTAGCCCGTGCATCTACATATATTACTTGCAAATGACTGTTCAATTTCTAGCATTGTAATTTGCTTTTTACTTCGGAGAAGGCTAAAAACCACCAAATTAAATCAGTTTTTATACTTGCCCGAGATTAATTTCAAAGCCCCTAAACATACCTGAACAGAGCCATAACCCACCCAGGGGAGCAATATCCACATTGTGAACCATTGTTCTCTGCGAGGGTCTTTTGGATAGGATGGTAACCCTTGCCTCTGTTACCAACTTCTTCTATCGTAGTTATCTCCAAACCATGGCATGCAGCGATCGGTAATATACACTTTAATAAAAAGAAAGGCTTTGCAAGTTTACTAAATCAAGAAAATAAAACATGAGTCTTAGTAAGTAGTAAAAAACAACAACAGATACGCTCTGGGAGTGTCGGCAGAAGTAAAAACTTGAATATTAATTTTGTACATTTTAGATATTTTGGAATGGTTAGGGCATAATTTTGTACGAATTGTTTTAACTATCAGTATATAAGTATCATTTATATAATCTAATATATAAAATTATTTTTTAATAGCCATTTTAGTAATTTAATCATTTTTCCCCTCCGGTCGAAAATTGATCAATCGTCATTTTTATATGGCAAAACAACGTTTGCCGGGTCAGCTAGTAAAATATAATATTCATTGATTGTGCTATCGTACACAAACATGACAATTTATATAACACGCACATTCGCACAAGCGCCTTGCACCGCCTAATTGAAAAAGCAGGCGCAGGCATACATTTTTGCTGCGCAGAACAAAGAGAGGGGATACTTCCCCTTCTACGCCGCGCCGGCGGTCTTCTCTCCCACCATCTTAGTAATTTCAATCTGGTCACGTGTGCTGACGCGAGTTTAACATTTTTTACCTGTCACAAAAAGTGCACAAATACGCTAAAGAAGTTTTCACTTCAAAAATTAAGATATTTCTATATTTCTCTCTTTAACTTTATTTTAGTTGTATAGCCTGATCAATCTTACACGAACGCCTGCTAATTTAAGTGATGTTTACAAAATTTGGCGATGGTTAATTTGAGTATGATATGGTTAATACCGAATTAACTGCGTAAGGCTGAGTGTTCGATCTTCGAGCGCTGACGATACAAGCTCCGCAGCCTGCCTGCCGACACAAGTATTTGGTGCCGCGCAACTCCAGTTTCTCACGGACATAGTCCAAGAGTGTCGTGCACGAGCTCACATCGCTTCCGACTGAAACAATTAACTTTCATATCTAAATTGCATAAGATATGATGGGCCTTTTGGTCCAGTAGCTAGTAACAAGAGCTACTAAACCGCAGGTCATAGGAGCATAAATTGTGTCATTAGCTTGATCATTTATTCTGCGTCTGAGTGTAGTTTGTCCACAATTAGGTGAACCACGCAACTTCGTATGCGTTTTTAAAATAAATGATTTTGCCCGGTTTTACAACATATTTTAACATATTATCCTGGCCTACTTCTGCTAGGGAGACGGATCGCTTCACCTGTCATCCTTAGGCTTGCGTTTATGGAGGACGGAGATTGTTCTCCAATCTCCGGCGCTCGAGTCGTCTGCGATACCGGACCCGTTCCCAGGCCTCATGGGCCGGTAGAGTTCTAAACCTCTCATTTGTTCGTTCGGTCTCGCTTCGACATCTCTTTTGCAAGCATAACTTGCTCGCAGAAGGAGACGGCGGAGTTCCACGCACTCTTGCTCCGCAACATGGCAGTAATGGCCTAAGTATTAACAGCAAGAGTGTGTTATGTTAAGTATGCCCGCAAACTTGGTAAAGTTTGTATACCATATTGTTTTAACAATAATTTAAAACCAATAAAGGATTAAAGAATGTTGAGTATTACAGTGGTTATACCCAAAACTCTTTTACTTACACCACACGTAAATATAAGAATTGATAGATGTACATTTTTTTACTAAATCACTTTTTTATTAAATATTAAGAACCTGCCAAAGTGACTCTACTCTGCCTGATGGAAAGCATGAATAGAATCCAAGAGTTGTGGTCACCATACTTATTGCAAATGCAGACAATGCAGTATGGTGACCCACACTATGGCAGCCTAGTGAGATGCTTTTTCACACCTCACTTGGGGACGTAAAAGGCATGATAGTCATCGTGACAGTGTAAGGTTTACACAGTTACCACGATAACTATCACCCCGGCATCAATGGGCCTGCGGTACTTGCTCTTACAGAACCTAAACTACTGGATTTACACCTTTGAAACTGTAGCAGTTGATGCTTTAATGTCATAAACACCCCCTAAAAGGGGATATTCGGAATTTTCATCCCTAAGGAGGAATATCCCTAATAACAAATAAACAGATGTATAGTTCTTTTTTTTTCAGAGTTAAAAACACGCGTACGAATGGTCGTAAGTATAAGAGCTACTTAAAACTACTCACCTGAATATTCCTGGCCATTAACCTTAAAAATGATTCTGTCCATTTCACTTGTATGACATGCCATGTTGCTTAAATAACAAAACCAAACAAATGAAGTGACTTCGTCCCACAGTCTGTTCCTCAGTACATATTACATTTGTAGTTATACTACTTATATAAACTGTTTTTTTTATAAAAAAAAATTCGAATGGGTCTATACTTTTTTAAATAAAAAATACAGTTTTTAAACCACTTAAGGACAAAATGAAAAATAATATTAAAATAAACACGCGCTAAATAATAAGGCAGAATCAAAAACAATTGAGCAATAGGCATGTACTGTTGTGCTAAACACACACTACGTCAATAAAATACAAATATCGACGTTTACTTGCAAAACTTTACTAGCTGACACACGCTACTTCCGTCTCACGTCTTTCAAAAGGAATGAATTCTCACTGTCTTTGCAACATTTTTACGTTATAATACAACCATTCTCGATAAATGAAAGTTATAATTCCAACCAATAGTTGTTAAGATTGGCACGTTCAACCACACATACGAGGGGGCGTTTTTAAGTACGTGGAATGGAGGGTATTGAGTAATAATAAAAACACAAAATTATTTTTCTTTTTCTATATATTCCCCTGCAACACGAATACATTTTTCAGATCTTTCAATTAGTTTTTTTATTCCCTCGTAAAAAAAAGTTTTATCTTTGTCTGAAAAATACGCCGAAACCGCCTCCTTAACCTCCTCATCAGTTGAAAATTTCTTACCACGTAATTCTTTTTTCATTTTTGGAAAGAGATAATAATCACTCGGAGCCAAATCTGGACTGTAGGGTGGGTGATTCAAAATATCGAAGCCCACCTTATGCAGGGCAGCCAGTGCGACTCGGCTCTTGTGAACGGGAGCATTGTCATGCAATAGCAGGACACCTTTCGTTAATTTTCCCCGTCTTTTTTCTTTGATGGCTTCTTTTAACTGTTCTAAGATTAAAGCGTAGTATTCCCCCGTTATAGAAATGCCTTTATCTTTATAATCTATCAATAATATTCCTTCTGAGTCCCAAAAAATCGTTGCCATGAGTTTCCCAGCCGACTGTGAAACCTTAAATTTCTTGGGTGGTGCTGTGCCCTTTTTGTGCCACTGCATGGAGTCTTGTTTGGACTCGGGTTCATAATGATGAACCCAAGTTTCATCCCCAGTAACAATTTGATTCAATACGCCATCCTTGTCTTCATTGCAGAGGTCCAAAAACGCACGTGAACATTCCACGCGCTGTTGTTTTTGCAATGGCGTGAGCATTCTCGGCACCCACCGTGCGCTAACCTTAGTCATGCCAAGATGATCGTGTAAAATTTTAAAAATTGTTGTATCCGATACTCCAACCATTTCTGCGAGTTGTTTCTTTTTTAGTCGAGCATCTTCCAATACAATTTTTTCTACTTTTGCAATAACTTCTGGTGTAGTCACCTCAACGGAGCGCCCCGGCCTCGGGTCGTCTTCAAGTGATTCCCTGCCTTGTTTAAATAAACTATGCCACTTGTAGACCATTGTTTTTCCTGGGCAAGAATCCCCGTAAACCGATGACATCTCATTGAGTATGGTTTGAATAGACTTTCCTTGCTTAGTAAGGAACTTTATCACCGCACGGAATTCAATTTTCTCCATTTTTTTCACTTCGTTCCCGATTAAAATACTTGGTCAACGATAGTTTAATAACTAATGATCCAATCACAACAAATTTTACTATGCAGACTAATTATGAGTCACTGAATACGGTAGGCATCAAAAGAGCGCGTTTACCCGCCTTTTTCACTGTCATTCCGCGAACTTAAAAACTTACCCTCGTATGTATAAACTCTTTAGTTTTATACCATTAATATAAATGTATGACAGAGAGAACAGAGAGTGCTCCTGCGTTTGTGTACACACTTGTGCACTGTAATATGTCCTCCGTAATTGGCTGATCGACATTGGTTAGGAGTACATTATAAATGTGAAAGACATTTTGATAGATTAAATCTATTCAATTAATTAAAATTATATTATAAAACTAAACCTAATGAGCGATGATTCTACTTCTATGTAGGAATATAGAAAAATCGCTCTTACAGAATGTTGCAATAAATATTACTCGCGATATCGATTGACGTCATTGATGCATCAGCAATTCGGTGGACACGATAAGTATTGGTGCATGTGCATCATCAGCGATCTTCATATATCAGCACGATGTAATTAGCTCGGTGTAATTTATCTATGATATATATGTATTTTTGAAACATGAAACAAACCCTATGCCGTCCCGTTTGGCCAGCGTGATATAGTAGGCCAAAACCACCCTTTTTAAGGAGCGATCTATGTCCAATAGTAGATTGTTAAAGGCTGTTGGTGATGTGTATACAAACGCCGCGTGGGTGCGGGAGAGATCTGACCGCTAGCTCGTTTCTCGGCAATTTTGTTATAATGAATCGCTTTACGGGGCCGCAGCGTGCTTACTATGTGAAACAATTTTATTTAAACAACAGTTTAGTTATTACTGTGAGACGATTATTTCGCATCGAATACAATTTACACGATTTAAATCAGTGTCCGAGTTCTCCCTTAATAAAGAAATGGGTAAAGAAGTTCGAATGATTTGAAAAGTTGATCTAAAACTGGACGCTCACGGCCTTTCGGACCGAAGAGAACGTGCAACAAGTTTACACTTTTGTTCGACGTAGTCCACATTTATCGACGCGTTAATCTTCAGCTGAATTAGGATACTCCCGCACATCATCATACTGTATTTTAAAATTATATTCATGTAAGATCCAGATAGTGCAGAAACAAAACAAAATGCGTAAGTCGTGTGCCGGAACAATGATAGAACGATTCAGTAACTTTAACATGTTATTTTCTGACAAAGTGATTGAAGCAGTGAAAATCCCAATTCATTCTATCAAGGTATGGGCTGCAATTTCACCAAAACGAATCATTGGACCCTAGTTTTTCGAAGATTCCAGCGGCCTTTAAGTTACTGTTAATTCTGCTAAGTATGCGAAAATGTTACAGGCGTTCTTGGAACCGATGCTATTAGAATTTTCTGCCTTTAATCGTAACATATGATTTCAACATGATTGAGTCACTTGTCACGCATCCAATGAGTCTCTGCCGGTGGTCAAAGACATGTTTCTGGTTTCGTAGGAGGCACGAGTTGACACTCAATGGCCACTCAGAAGTCCAGATCAATCCCCAGCAGACTTCTTTACGTTACTTGAAGAATCGTGTCTACATTTATAAACCAAAACTCGTATATATTAGTACGGCAGTCGCATATGCCACTATACCACTGCACGTGATTATTACTGTACTATTTCTCTATATCTCCATCATAGTCAACTCGGTCCTCGTACCGGTTCAAGCCCAGATGAAGTATCTGGGCCTGATCCTCGACGGCAGGTGGTTCTTCAACGAACACTTCCGACAGCTTTCTCCAAAGCTGGTCGGCGCTGCTTCTGCCCTTGGGCGACTCTTGCTCAATTTGGGTGGAGCCAGCGTCGCGACGAGACGGCTATACACGGGGGTTGTCCGGTCAATAGCGCTGTATGGTGCACCGGTATGGGCGGCGGCTCTGACCTCCGCGCCTCTGGCGCCCTCAGAGTATATTGGCGGTTAGAGAGATACGCGGTTACCGCACCGTATCGACAAAGGCGGCGTGTGTCTTGGCCGGCACTCCCCGTAGGATTTGGAGGCGGAAGTGCTCGCCGAAGTTTATCGGCGAACGGCTGACTTCCGGGCAGGAAGCTGCATAAAGTCCCTGTCCGAAGAGATACGCGAGTGGCGTGAGGCCGCTCGTCGAACCACGATGGCTCGTTGGTCGTCCCAGCTGGAGGCTCCACGTGCTGGCTTTGCCGCCGTGGAGGCTCTCCAGCCGGTCATCACCGAGTGGGCAGGGCGACAGCAATGGATCCTTTCTTTCCGACTGACGCAGATTCTTTCCAGGCACGGTTGCTTTGGGAAGTATCTGCACTCGGTCGCCAGGAGGGAATCGAGTCCCGCCTGTCACCACTGCGACTGCAGTGAGGACTCGGCTCAGCATATGCTAGCGGTTTGTTTCGCCTGGGCGGCGTAGCGTGAGGTCCTCACTGCAGTTATTGAAGGAGATCTCTCGCTACCGGCCGTCATACGCTCCATGGTCGGTAGCGACAGTTGTTTTACCGCGGTCGCAACCTTCTGCGAAGACGTAATTTCGCAGAAGGAGGCGACGGAGAAGGCCCGGTAGGACGACCACCACTCGGATCCAATTCGTATGCCGAACGTCACCTAAATGGAGTGTTTATCCGCAGATGGTGCTCGCGTTAGCAGGCAAGCGCTAGGAGGGATCTGGGTGTCGTAATAACAGCTGTTCCCGGATCCCTCCTATGTCAGGAGCAGAGTGGCACACCGTGTGGTTTTAGTCGGTCCGATTCCGACACACCACCTTGCCGTAAACCCCGGTGGGGTGACGGCCCGAGGGGGTTACTACACGTTAAAAAAAAAGAAAAAAGTGGTTTAAGCGGTCGCCACACCACTCTTTACTTCGCTGAGTGTTGTGGGTTCAAACCTCACATGGGTCAAAACTTTGTGTGATCCATAAATTGTTGTTCTTAGTCTGGGTGTTCTTTGTGTCTATTTCTTGTATGTTTGTAAAGTTCCCCGCGACATAGGACTGTTGTTTTTTTTAAGAAAAGAAAAAGCAAAAATACTTAAATAATGAATAATGATAAAGAAAAAATATGATTTATATTCCGAGTTCATTTGTTCTGTCTAATAATATTCATTTAGTTTGACTAAAATTTTAGAGAAAAACGCTATCCCCAAACTATGTTTATGTACTTTGGCATGAAAAGATCAATCGTCTGGACAAGCATACCCAAATTATAGTGACGTCGTAGTTTATAACTCGGGTCTTGTCATTTTGTTGTAAAATCTGGTCAGTCACAAAACTACTGCAAGTTTTATAGGGATTTGTCTCTATTAACCTTAACCTAAACGATTATCTGTATGATTTTACTCTTTGTATGTTTGTTCATGGTATGTTCAAACAGGAAGATTATACTTGATAGTAATGACGACTTAATAGTGGTTACCACTCCTTACAATTAACTACAACTCAAGAGACACAAATGCAATAGCACCCTTTGAGTTCCCTTCCCTCCTCTACAATAAGAGTTCGTAATTAGATTGCCGCTTACTTCACTTATTTAGTAAAAATTAACAAAAAATAGTTCTAAATCACCGGTTAACTGACAGGCTGTGTTTTCACTCTGATCACGCCATCTTGTATGTGACCAAGCACAGTTCTACTACGCTAATGATATTATTGTGAGATTATCATACCATACTATCATTGTTCTGCGTTGAAAATTAATGTCCGACCGAAACTAGCTTTTCTACCGAAACCACAACTGAAACTTAGACAAATATATTTAAAATTTCTTTTGTATATCGGAACCTAGTGTATTTTACACGTTTATTTGCATATTAATCATTAAAGTGCGTAATAAATATAATTAGAAGTTAATAAAGTCAAGTTGATTGCCGCACAAATGGGTCGGTTCGATCGAAATGGTACTTTCCAGAGATAAACCTACAGCGATAGAATTTGTGCTGTCATATTTTTGACGAGTGCGAGACTAGAAAACTAATGCTACAGGGGTGACATTTATCGTAGTATGTGAGTATATGTGTACTCGCATATGTATGCAACATGGGTATGTGTGTATGCGTTAGCATGCTCAATTAATTGTTGTTGTTTTTTTTTGTGGTATTTTATTAATTTCCTTTTCCTTCATGTACATAGGCAGTTTGTTGCCACTGTTTATATTTAATATTTACTTATTTTTCTAAAAGCATGTTGCGGTCGTCCATAATTGAGGAAGTACAAGACAAGAAACTTTAATTTTATTTTATCTGTTATAAAACTAGTATATAAGGTGTACTCTTCGTCGGAGATCTATAATAAATAAATAAAGAAATAAATGTGTGTGAGCAGTGGAATGCTCGTGGAGTCATTGGAGGGTAGAGTATTTAATCGCAGACCAGGGAGACCCGTTGAAATGATGACGCCGCTGGCTGCCCATGTCATAGAGGTTGTCCCGTTAGGTCGCACTTAATACAAACAGATAATGACAATGAACGTAGCATTTTATTGCACATACTTATTATGACAACTGTCACCCTTGCATCAATGGGCCTCCGGTCTCGGAATCACCAAAGAAACACGACAGCACTGATGCTGTCGCTTTAGGTTGGTCTTCTGTGGGAGGGTAGTACTGTCCCGGACGAACCCGCCTGTGCATAATGAAATTAGCGTGGCTCTACCACCAGATAAAGTAAAGTAAAGTGCGTCTGCCGTAACTGGCAATATTATTGTCGGTATGGAATACTATTTTCAATAAAATGAAATCACCAGCGCGAATACCCATCCCTCGTCAAGTTGGCTATCGTGCACGGGCCAAGGTCCACGTCCAAGACGACCCTAATGTTGATAGCCTAAAAATAGCGTATATAAAGTCACTAGGGAGTGTAAAAAGGCTTACATTAGAGCATAACCGTAACCTCTAGCGATTGACTAAAACCGTGCAATCTGTTTACTGCCACTCCTCGCTACCCGGTTCATTCGCCCATCGGCCGTAGGAGAAAACGAAAATGCTTGCTGATCTTTTTGCGGTTAAATCCGGAATTGAGGGATATATCAAAGATCGTAGTCTGCGCCTGCCATTTATTCCGATTTGCGACTCTGCAATGCGGGATATTTGTGTCTGGCAAAGTGAAGTAGTGCGAAATTGCTGGTACTCAACGTCCAGAAAGCCAGTGAATCCAACAGTATTTCAGCAATGGTTCTAGAGAATTGTACACCGGATTTGTCTCTTGCATTAAGGCACTTTTACCACCAATTACCGATCTATAATAGTCACTACCATTCTCTGCAAGGTGTGCGAACATATCATCAATCAAAATTCTAATTCTAAAAAAAAAATATATTAACTAGCTTTTGCCCGCGGCTACGCTCGCGTGGAATTTGGTCTGCCACATTAAGTTTCCCGAACGTTCTAGTGCGCATGCTTCGAGAAGAATCGATTGATCGATTGTCTGAAATAGTGGCTCTTGAAGGATCGAGAAAGAGCCAAGACTTTAATAATTCTTCAACAAAAGTAGTACAAAAATTTTCCTATTAACAATAGTAATAATATTGTAACATAATACATAGTTTAATTATGAAAATATCAGTCACAAACAATTAAAATAGCATGGTTATATCGTAAACATAAATAAATATCAGCCGAAATAAAGGAATAAAATTTGTATTCTAAGAAACAGAACACAGCACCATCTATTGTGTGTATTTGCATCCTAGATTTCGAACGATGTTAAAGAATTTTGTCGATGAATCAACTTACACCGCCATCTATGAGAAATTCATAAAACTAAACAGTACCTAAATGAACACTTGCTTAATAAACATTTAATTTATACATTTAGTTTGTTTATACGTAAATAATTGAGATAAAAACTGTCCTATCCCGTAAGTTAGATCAAATTACGGGTACATGTGAAATTTGATTGGAATCGGTTCAGTAGTTTCGGAGTTTATTGTCGACATACATCGTGACACGAAATTTTTATATATATATAGATTTATTAATAATATTTTTTCATATCATGAATATAAAACTATGTTTATAATTAGATATATAAATATAGACTATAAATAAGTACGAGTATATTATGTCTCTGCTAATAGTATAAAGCTGACGATTTTGTTTATTTGGTTGAACGTCTCAGGAATAACTAATCTGATTTGAAAAATTTTACGTTAGATACAAAGACCTTTGAAGATGTCTAAAAGAATATAGAATGGGTTAAGTCATACAGTGATTTACAACGACTAAGGATCTAGTGACGACTGGCTACATGAACTAATTAAGAACGCGTGTCTTTCATCCTGATGATGTAATATCAACCTACTTCATTTGATTCGAGTCTAGTGAAAGCAACAACTGCCAACGTGTGATATTACTGCGCCACTTATGCACATACTTGTACCCTGAGGTCAATGTGCCATAAGTATAAGTATAAGCCACGGGTTATTTTCGTTCCTACCCTGGAATTTAGTCTGTATTTTAATTATATTAAACTAAATGCAATTAATAATGGACGACGGCATGGGCGGGCAAACTTGAGATATCTGCGAAGTACAGTAATATATGTACGATAATTTACGTAAGTTTTGAAGTATTTGAGTTTCGAGGTGGCCGAAAATCTCGGTAATTTTGGTCAAAACCGAAACTAAGACCGAAAGTAGATTTCTGACCGAAACTGATTGCCGAAACCGAATTTTTCGGTCAGTCACTAATGAAAATTCAACAGAGAATTTTCATTTAAATGGAACGTGACAATTGCAACTAATCTGCATGATTCAGCATTTTTCTTCTACAAATTTTAATGTTCAGAAAATATATGCAAATAAGGATACAGGTGTTTTCGTACTGTTTATTGATAATATCCATGGAGCGTTTTCGCACTCGTGTTTATAAATAAGTGTAATCTGCTTTCTGGAGTCAGTGTCAATCGGACGCAAGTCAAAAACCTTTACCATCATGAGTGATGTTATTAACTTTAAAGTCAATGGAGTCGAACGTCAAGGTAATTTATTTACTTTTAATTATTACGAATATGCGTGTTAAATGTAATTTCCACAGACTTTAAGATGTTTTTAATAGTTTAACTGTATACGTTTATTTAACCGAGTGGTGACAGATTTAGAGCACGGAGCGTCAATTCTCTGTTTATCCCGTGGGATTGTAAGAGCTGACTAAGGGAGCAAGCTCTGATGAGTAAAAACGCTGCACACCTAGAGTAGTAAATCTTGAAACTATATACCAATTAACCGGGCTGCATAGGTTTCCCACCAAGAACTTAGGGCCCCAAGTCAACCTCATCTGCAAGTGGTTCATCTGCTGATAGACGAAAGAGGCTCTAGCAAACAAAACATCATAATTAGCAGCAAGAGACTCGCCACTTAACACGAGTGAAATAGGCATAATTTTATATATGTACATATTTATGTCTATGACAATCTGTCTGGCCAGCGTGGTATATTAAGTTAAAACTTCCTATCTAAGGCTCGTATGCAGCAATGTTGTTGATGATGCTGATGAAGCTATAAACATGCTGTCTGAGATGATGACACGATGTGTTTCAGAAACACCTGTGCATGGTGTCATGTCCTATTTATTATGAAATGTAAGTCTGTCGTATAAAGCCTCCTTTCTAAGGAGAAGCCTATTTCCAGCAATGGACTGTTAAAGGCAGTTGGTAAAGTCTGTAGGGGTTCTCAGTGGTTTTAATCGATTTCAGTCTAATATGTAATTTCATTCTTGACTGTGACGTCTATGAGTGGATTATCACAGCCATATATATATTGTTTAAATAAAAAAAAAAACATCACTAGAAACTCATGTTTTAATCAGTAAAGTTGGAAATTACTTTAAATTAAGGAATAGGCCGTGTTCCTTCACCAGATATTTTGAGTTCGTATCTCATGTAGGATCATTTGTATATTGTTAACGTATTCATTTAAAGTAATCAATATATTAAAGCTCACAGCTAGGAGACGAAAAAGCAGATAGCTACAATTTTCCCAACAAATAATACTTGAGAATGCATAACAAATCTTATCTTCTGACGACTTAGGTTTTCCTTAATTAAAATCATATAAATGCCGTAGTTGGAGATGAGGTTAGCTCCAACATAATGCTGGTCGACTACCTTCGTGACACGCTGGAGTTGCGTGGCACCAAGTACATGTGCCGCGAGGGAGGCTGTGGAGCTTGCATTGTTAATGCCTCCGTATCACCTGGAGAACCTTCTAAAGCTGTTAATTCTGTAAGTTTGTCATATACTTTTTATGTTGATGAAACAGTTTTGTTTTTAATTTTCTATGTTCACGCTTAAATATTTTAACTATTACAACTTAAACCAAGAACAGAAACTTTGGCAAAATAAATATAACAAAATACCGTGTTATTGAGGTTATTGGGTGAATAGACATATCCCATGATTTTTTAGATTGTCGTAATAAATACACTTTGCAATACGGTGCAGAAAACCTTTTCTTCCTGCTATTGAAGCAGCTATTAACACATGAGAAAACGTCGTTCAACGTCTCTCGGTTTTAACTCATTTAGCACCCAATACTCTTGCTGTTAGATCATTCCTAATGCTTTTTAAAGTTCAGAAATTGTTGAAGCATTTACTTTTAATGTTTTCACGAGCTCTAATAGCATCTAACATGGATTTTGATCAAGTAATGCTTCCAATTCTTCATCTTCTAACTTTGTCGGTGTTCCAGAACGTTCTTTATTTTCAAGATCAAAGCTAGTCACCATATGTTTCAACAAGAAGTCTGTGCGCTTGAGCTACAAATTTCTTTTGAACAAGGCAGTGCAATAAAATGCCTGCAAAAATAATTTATTTGGAACAAAAGTAAACATTTTCACAAAAGGTAAATAAATACGTAGTTTACACTGTGGTAAACAATATCTACTAGAATTTGAGGTTATATGTAGTACTACTTAGCTGATGTGTTACCGTACGAAATTCCATGCACAGAGTGCCGCTACGCCATCTTTTAAGAAACAGCGACGACTTATGCGAGGTCCTATTAAGTTACTAATGTAGAATTATTAATAATAGATTTTGATGACTAATACGCTTAGAAATAGAGTAAAGTGGGAGGAAGTTTCTTTGTATTCCGTCTTACAAAACTCAATCACACTGGTACAGAAATAATGGTGTGATAGTCGACATATTAGTAACTCTGACTGGTAAGATTCTATTTCTAATCGTGTTAGTAATCATAACTTAAAAAATAGAGTTTCTTTAGGCAGAGTTATAACCATTTGTAAAAATGAAGTCTGAACTATTTATTAACCAACTTTTTTATTTATTTAAACACAACATTGATAATAATCGGTTCATGAGATCGAACGATGCAATTGAAATACGAATTTTGGTCTATTAGTTTTTTACAATATTTACAAACAAAACAAGAGATAATATCAAATATATTTACACAGATGGTGATGTTTGTTGGAACTCGTTTATTAACATATTTGTGTACTCTTAAATGGTAAAAATATTGCCTAGTCATGCTTAGATATCGTTACTTATTCACAACTAAGACTGTGAATAAACCCACCCTATAGTTTGTTATTTTATATTTATTTGTTTTATTGATTAAATTTTTTTTATTTCAAAATGTTATATTGATGTATGATTAGAAATACATGCGTTGTAAAATATAATAAATGAAATAAATAGCTCTTAACAAAATATAACAAGCATAAAATTTATTAATTCAGCGTTAACAACAGATTATTACCGATATAATGTGCCGAGGTATGGAATAAATCGTGTTTTGCCTATAGACTGCAGAATTTTTGCGAAGGCAATGCAAAGATTACGCGACTACCAAAGCTAATTGAGAATGGCTGCAATAAAAACCCAATTGTAACAGAATCTAATTACTGATTTGGTTAATTCCGATAAGTGACAAGAATGTAAAGTTCACAGTACGATGCGCTGTCTGCAATTGAGCGACAACAAGCAAGCAATGGCGTTCAAATTCGGAATTATTATATTTTATTGTATTTTTTTTTGTTTTCAATTTGCGTTTCTGCGTTTTTGTTCCTACTTTTCTTTTAACTGATTTATTATGAGCCGTGTTATATGTTATTAAATTTTTGTTAGAAGTTAAGTAACATTTTTATAATTCAGTATATTTATTTGATAATTGACTTTTTTTGTCATGTAAGACTTTTTTACTATCGGTATATATAATACAATAAAGTGTGGAAAAAATACACTAGATTTTAATATACAACAGCAACTTTTAAATATGTTTGATTGAGTTTTGTTTTCTGTTGAAACTGAGAACAAATTCAAAAGTTAGATTACAGTTTCGATTTCAAATAGAAAATTTACTTTCGGTTAGACATTAAAAAATATAATTTGACTTTATCAGAGATGAAAATGAAGAAAATCAGTAATGAATAGATAAATTTAATAACAGAAATAAAAAATCATAATAATTTCACCCACAGTGTCTGGTATCTGTGACATCTTGTCAAGACTGGGATATCACCACGATCGAAGGAATGGGCAACAGGAAGGATGGTTACCACACAATACAGAGCTCCCTGTCTGATCACGGTGGTACCCAGTGCGGGTATTGCACGCCTGGATGGGTTATGTCCCTGAACGGGTGAGCTAAAAACTAATTTAATTTGTTTTAAAGACAACATGACAATCAGCTACAGAGGTGGACTACTAGCTTAAGCAGTCACCCATATTCCAGTGACTTCTGTTTACGTACTTCATAATACGCTCTTGATTGTTGTGGGTAGACATATGGGATAGCACTTTGTATGATTCACTAAATGGTGTTCTAAGTGTTCTTTGTGTAAATCTCATATATGTCTGCTAAGTACCCCACGACACAGAATTTATATATAGAAAACTCACCAAACAAGTAGGCCTAAAGTTATAGTTGGAAAAATTTGATATTTCACATGCCTTTATCTTTCTCCTTGAGAATAAATACTTGTTTATAAGTTTTTATTGCAAATAATGTCATTTATTATTGCTGCCTTGTGTTAAAACTTTGTGAGCTACTGGTTTGTGTTAAAAAGTAAAGGAACTGATAAAAGAAACATTTATATCTGATATATTTGTCAAATGTTTTGTTGTTGTTGAAGGTGAATGAAAAATATTTCCTTTACAGAGCATATTTACATAAATAGAAAATATTATTTTCGCATCTAGTATGCACAACAATTCTAACTCGCCCGCTACAAAGCTTTTGACTCCTCCGAGACCGTAATATCCCACATCATATACACTGCCATGTATGCACACACGTCTCAACAAAGCGTCCATTTAGACAGCACCATGTTCAACTTGTTTTGTTTAAAATATATTATATAGAATGCTTTTAACTCATGGAAAGCGTTTTATGACGATGATGCGAGTTCCATAATGTTTGTTCACTGAAAAAGTGCTCAACTCGCGTAAAGAAGTTTTCACTTTAGAAATATTACTCTTCTTTAATTTATCTCGAGATACTTCTCCTTTAAATTGTTTAACAAAAAAAATATTTTTCTGATTCTTGTCTAGGTTTCTGGAATCCAAAAACTATGACGTAACAATGCTGGATATTGAAAAGGCATTTGGAAGCAATCTTTGTCGATGCACAGGATACAGGCCCATTATTGAATGCTTCAAGAAATTTGGTAAAGATGCCCCTAAAGAACTCAAGATAAAAGATATGCAAAACCTTTCAATTTGTAAGAAAAACGCCAGGGCATGCAGAAATAGCTGCACTGTTGATGAAGATTGGTGTGTTGTGAGGAACAACTCTGTTTCTGAAAGTCCTATTAAGAAGATAAAACTTAAGGATGGTAAAACTTGGTACAGAACGAACACGCTTTCAGAAGTATTACAGTTATTCAGGGATGAGTTATATGGAATGGATTACATGTTAGTTGGCGGAAATACTGCAAAAGGTAAAACTTTCTCGATAATTTTTTTTTATTCAATTGAGTGTCTGTCGTGTAACTGTTTCTTTTTGTTTATTTCATTATCTTTTACTTATGTTAAAGCATTTTCTGTTCATGTGCGAAACGAGGTTGACCAAAAGCGACGCAAAGATTTGTTTAGAAAACTTTCCTAGCATCAAAAAAGTAGCAATTTACTTTATATATATGTAAATAATATCAGCCATTCCTAAAGTAGCTTTTTCCTTTTGTTTTAGGTATTGCTCCAATAAATGATTATCCAGCGCATTTAGTAGATATTTCTCATCTTGCGGAACTGAAAGTTATTAAATATGATCAGAATCTGGTACTTGGCGCTGGTTTGACCCTGACACAAATGATGGATATTTTGAAAGAATACTCCACTAAAGAGTATTTTAGTTACCTGCAAAAATTATATGATCATTTGTTGTTGATAGCTCATATTCCTGTGAGAAACGTAAGTGTATTTTTATCGTTTTTATCTGTTTTACCGTACTTTATAATCAATTATGCAAAGAAAGCGTAATTAACGTTTTCAATTTTTTTTTTATAAAATAGACATTAATAAGCAGGTTGATCAACTCATTGTACGTTATGAATCAGAGTAGGGGGAAGGACTGGTTGAGTCTTTGGTAAATTTACTTACCCGGTGAAAAGTAATGGAAATCTATTGCATTATCATCATCAATAGTCTTTAATAGGACACTGCTGGACATGGGCCATAGGCCTCTCTTTAGCAAGGAAGTTTTTGGTTTACTGTACTACACTGGCCAAACGAGTTGGTAAAGGGTTTGTTACAAGTTTTTCTCATTTTGCAATAATATTGTCTTGGATGTTTTGTTTCTTTAGTCGCCTCTTACGACATTCAGGGGAAGAATAAGTGTGGTGACATTTTATATTCTTAATCCGTCATCACATGGAGTACATGTCATTTCTTCCATAACACTGGTTTTTGTTGACCCGTCTTATTACTCCAACCGACCTGGCCAAATTTATGTTAAAACGATGTTTTGGATGAAATACAAATGTAATTTATAGACAACGTTGCCTTTTTGTTATTGAGGTGAATTATTTGTAATTGGAGAACATTTTCAATGGACAGAAAGTATCCTATAGATATTAACTGACCAAACTACATTTCAGGTGGGTACGATTGCAGGAAATTTAATGATTAAACATAAGTACAACAGCACAACTGACATATTTCTACTGTTGGAGACAGTCGGAGCTCAGTTGACTATAAGTACGTTAAAATTGTTTAGTTTAGATTGTTTTTATAACCAATTACACTTGTTCATCATCATCATCATCATCATCATTATCATCATCATCATCAGCCTGTTGCAGTCTTCTGCTCGACACGGGCCCAAGATACACCTCAGAGCCCGGTGGCGTGCCACTTACGCTTATAAAAGCATTATTCATAATTAAGCAGTAGCTTTACGAATACAAATTGAACATAATGACAATTTTTTATCGGTGATAAAAATGTCACCGATAAAAGTTGTCATTGCGTTAAATTTTTTTGAATCTATGACCTATTTTATTCAACTTTTTAAATTATTTATCAGCTTGAAAATGTGATAACTTGATAAAAATGATTTTTTTAAATCTTGTCATTTTTTTCGTGGAATATGTGGATTTTATATATAACAGTATATTCTATATAAACTTTAAAAGCAAGTAACACAGTTGCCAAACTATATTTTTCCTCTAAATTATATACCAGAAACATAAAACTCTTATAACAGTATAAATAAGTGACTAACCTTTCGACCACATATTGAAATGAACATAACAAGAAATTAAAATTTTGTTGTAAAGGACTAATAAAAAAATGTAACTATTTTCAAAATTTAATTAATATATATTTTATTCCTAGTGGACAAGGATGGCTCAGAAGCAGTGTATACTATGCAAGACTTTTTAAAATTAGATATGGACGGGAAAGTACTTTTTAACGTGCTTTTACCACCATTATGCAGTAAATATAAGCTGGTTACATACAAGGTAAAGTTTGGCATTTAATTTCTTAAATATTTTGGTAATTTAAATTATCAATCACTTTACTAATCTTGGTTATTTCATTTAGCTAATGCCGCGTGCCCAGAGTGCGCGCGCTATAATTAACGCTGGCTTCTTGTATAAACTCAGTAATGATAATGTAGTAAAAAAAGCAAAGATTGTATACGGTGGTTTATCAAACAAGTTTTTGAGAGCCACAGCTACGGAAGCATATTTAGTTAACAAGAAAATTTTCGAAAATGAAACCTTACAAGCTGCAATAAACGTTCTCGATGGAGAATTGATAGTTGAAGAAAATCCTCCAGCACCTTCAGCTGAATACAGAAGACATGTAGCAAAGGCACTGTTTTATAAGGTAAAAAAATTAAATTATTAATGTTATTACTAATTTTATTGTATACTAAATAATAAACATAGCTTTTGATTGAAGGATTTCTCTTTTTCATCTGTCAATATGTAATTGAATGCTAATCAAGCTTCTGTATCAAATGTAACAACCTTCTTTGTATAATAATTCAGGCCCTACTGACTATTTGTCCCCCATCAATCCTGTCTCCACGATTCGAGTCCGGAGTTGTTAACCTTCACGAAGCTAGGGGATTGTCAGATGCCAAACAAAGTTATGTGATTGATAGCGACGTGATTCCACTATACGAGCAAGCAAGTAAACTTGAGTCTTTGGTAAGTTATTTTGTCAAAATTATGGTTACAGTGTATGTTTTAGTCTTAAATGAAAAATATAAAACGTAACGCGTGTACGATTATATCGGCGGGAGGTAATATTAGGCATTTTCATACCTCAGAATGGATAATGTCTCTCCATATTGCAATTGGGATGCGTTGAACCCATAGCAAGTGAATTTATGCTGGCTGCAAATACTACATGGAAGTTATATTACATCATCTATATAAGATATCATTTATTTTACTTTAATTCTTAATCACTAACGAGAATTGTACAATGTCGGTACAATTAACAAAGGTATTTTTTCCCAATCTATCAAAGGATAAGGATATGCAAATACATACATATATACACATTATACTCGTACATAGAAACACCCAAACTCCGAAACAAATATTTGTTGATTGTACAATATTTGGTCCGATACACACAGTGGTCGCACACGCTACTACTGCACCATCGAGGCAGTATAGTGACATATTTTTTCTTTTATTTTTCAGCTTCAATGTTCAGGAGAAGCCATATTTACTGAAGACACTCCTAAAATGCTTGATGAGGTGTATGGGTCATTTGTTCTTTGCACTATGATAGGAAACATTGTTAAAATTGATGCTTCGGAAGCATTGGTAAGATTTTTATTTTGTTGTTAAGATAACAAAATCGGATCTTCAAAATTAAAGAAATATAAAATATCGTTTGTTCATCATCATCAACTCATCGCATTGTTTTATATTTGTATGACGATATCGCCATAATTTTAACATTGGTTTTAATTTATTTTGTATGTATATACTAAAAAGCCAAATGAAGACACAAGTGCAAGTATAATTATTGCATTAATCTGAAGTGCTTATATTATTATACGATAATTAATCTAATTGTATCACTTGATCAAGAACTTAAAATTAATTATATATTTTTTTTAAATATTACAGAAACTCGATGGAGTAATAGCCGTCTATACTGCCAAGGATATTGACGGACTTAATTCCTTCACACCAGGGGATATGATGTTCTTCAGCGCAAATGAAGAAGTACTTGCTGACGGTGTCACTAAACACTACCATCAACCTCTTGCAATTGTCGTTGCAGAAACTCAGCATATGGCTAACAAAGCAACTAAGTATGTCAAAGTAACCTACAATAATATTAAAACACCTGTGATTGACATCAAGGAAGCAAGAAAAAATGACGCAAGAAATACCCTGTTCTTTTCTGCTGATGCCACTAACCCTGGAACCGATATTCATAAGGTGATCAGTGGAGATGCCACATTGTATGGACAGTACCACTTCCCTATGGAAACTTTGGTAACTGTAGCAAAACCTTCGGAGTTGGGTATAGAAGTATATGCAACCTCGCAGTACATGGATGGAACACACCTTATGATATCAAGGGCTCTAGGCATTCCCCAAAACAAGTAAGTATTACACATATGGTATATTTAATATATGCACATATATTTAGGCCTTCCTTAGCAAGGAGGTTTTGGTCTACAATACCACGCTGGACAAACGGGTTGGTATAGGCTTTGTTTCAAGTTTCAGGCCATGTCCAGTAGTACAGTTTCAGAGGCTGTTGATGATGATGACACGTTTATTTTCTCGTGTGATGATGGATTAAGAATACAAAGTGTCAGTATTCATATAATCGTATATGGGTATCGTAAGAAGCGACTAAGGCAACTACGCAGGGTAACTTCAATGGAAAGTGGAGAAAGACTTTAAATAGATTTTGGTCTTGGTACGGTAAAAATACTTTTCTAAACAGACCAGCACCTAACTGTTAAAGGCTGTTGATGATGAGATATGGCAAATTTATATGTATACATGCCGGGACGATTTCATATCACAGAAAATACCTTTTCACACTTAATCATCAAAAAATCAATAAGATGTGTTATGTATGTACACTGACGGACTCAAAAATTGCATCAAAGACGAGGACTACTGTCGAATTCATATTTTTGATAAGTAATTAAGATTTTTAGATTAAACAAATGAGAATATAGAGTCAACGATAGTAAAAGATAAAATTACAGTCGGGCATTTCAAATTTATGTAATCTGAAATGTGTGTTATAGTTAGAAATTGATTTTTTATTTTTTTTGTATACTGTTACCAATGGTATTAACTATTAATCTTTTAAACTCAACAAAACTTTTATTACCATAAATATGGATACTTTATCTGAACAAGTCGTTCAAATTGTGACATTTTAAATGTTGGAGACAGTTTACAAAGTTATATGAGTATATGCAAGAAATCCTGTGCCTACAACACTGGCAGCACTAAAAAAAAGCGTTTCACAAGAATGGAATAATATTCCACAAGATCATTCAACAATTTTAATTAGATTTTTGCGGTACCAATCCGTTATTCTGTTATAAGATATTATATATTTTTTTAAGATACATTTATCGTATTTGTTCAAAAAATTGAATGGTCCTTTCCAGTATTCAAACAAATACTTAATGATATGATACTATGCTGTTATGAAGTTAACAAACCAAACTATAAGTTTCATTTAAATACAAAGTTGAATACTTGGTTAAAATGTTTATTAAAAGATGTCTTGAATACTGATGCAGTACATGAGTTTGTCAGTGTATAAATCGATCCTAAAATTGAATATTAAATTATATATGTGTTTGTAAATGAGTTCTTTTTAAACTTTTTATTTTTAGTTCAGATTGATAAGTTTGTGTATATTTTATATATAAAAAGCTACAAATAAATCGCTTTGAACCTTATTGAGTAAAAACCAAAATCGAACAACAAGACTAAGTAATATATTTTTGTCTCCAGGATAGACGTTTACACACGTCGACTTGGCGGTGGTTATGGTATCAAAATTTCCCGCAGTAATCAATGCGCTGTCGCTTGTAGTTTGGTTGTTCAGAAATTACGTCGTCCCTGTCGATTCATCCAACCTCTCACTACTAATATGCAAGCGGTCGGCAAAAGAATGCCTTGTACTAATGAATATGAAGTAAGCTAATCGATATTTTTTCAATATTTTGAAGCTCATTCTGATTATGTCCGTCATTGACATTAAAAAAATAACATACTGAAAGAGAGATGCTCCAAAAGACGTTATGTTTTTATTTTATTTAATTTTTCTTTTCTTGGTACTAGGTGGCTGTCAATAACTCGGGAGTTATACAATATCTAAATACCTCTATGTATGAAGATAATGGGTACATCGTAAATGAAACTATGAGCGCACTCGGAGTTGATGTATATAACAACTGTTATGATATAACTAAATTCAATTACAAAATCTATGATACAGTTACTGATACAGCTAAAAATACATTCTGCAGAGCACCAGGTAGAAAAGACGAATTTTTTAAAAAATATTTTCGGTGTTTTAAGAAATAGCTCCTTAATAAGAAGTTACCCTAATGTTGATATTTCACAGGTACTTTCGAAGCTATTGCTGCCACTGAAATTGTAATGGAAAGAATTGCTTATGAACTCTCCATGGATCCAGTTGAAGTACGGTTAAGTAATTTGGACAGAGAGAGATATGATGAATTCACACATATGACTGCAAAACTTAAAACCGATGCGGAATATATTTCTAGAAAAGCAGCGGTTGATAGTTTTAATACACAAAACAGATGGAAGAAACGTGGATTAAGGTTTTCTTTTGCAAGATGGGCCCCAACTGGTGGTCAACGTCTTAATATAACAATGTCAATATTTCAAGGTGATGGCACGATTTCCATCACACATGGAGCTGTTGAAATGGGACAAGGTATTAATACAAAAGCAGCTCAAGTAGCATCTTTCTACTTAGGTGTACCACTCAGTAAAATTGTAATTAAACCCAACGAAACAACCATTACACCAAACAGTTCCGTAACTGGAGGCAGTTTTTCACATGGAAATGTTATAATTGGATTAAGAAGATGCTGTGAACAGTTACTCGAGAGGCTGAAACCTATCAGGGATACGTTAACTAATCCATCATGGGAAGAATTAATTAAAGCAGCTTATAACGCCGATGTGAGTCTTCAAGCACAAGGATTTGTTAATACAGGCGACATACAACATTACGATATATATGGAATAGCATTATCTGAAGTAGAAATTGATTGTTTGACTGGGGAATACGTAATATTAAGAGTCGATGTGTATCAGGACGTAGGATTGTCTATTAATCCTTTAATTGATGTTGGACAAGTAAGTACTTGATAATGTTTTTCTGTATTCAAATAAATAAATACGAAATAACAAAATGTTACATATACCTATAAATCTAAAAAAAAAATACACAAACTTGTAATACAACTTTATTTTTACTTAATATGAAATCTGAAAACAGTTTGTTCAAAATCAGCAATGGAATCGATTACAATAGTCGTTAAATCATTCATTGTGTATCCTGTACCGCTACCCGCGTCCGCGTATCGGTCACGTCTTTCGTCTACGTGAAGATGCATTCGTCATTTATAGTGTGAAATGTATAATTATACAGGTCGAAGGTGGCTTCATGATGGCAATGGGATATTGGACATGCGAGAAGTTAGTGTATGACCCAGCAACTGGCAGACTTATTACCGATAGTTCTTGGTCCTACACTTTGCCACAAGCAAGGGATATTCCACAAAAGCTTAATGTATATTTGAAGGAAAAATCTTTTGGTCCTGATGCGATTTTAGGATCTAAAGGTACGGTAAAAACTCTTTTATTTTTACTTGTATTACAGCCACCTCTCTGGGAATAAACTAATTTTTATACTGTATTGTAATGTTCTTGATATTATTTTATCGAACAACTATCGTCTTAAAAGTCATAAACTCCAGCAATGCAAGATTATGATGACAAACTGTTTGAATTTGTCATGTGATCTCGAATGATTTATTAAAGAACTTTTGACGCCATTACTTTGAATAAAGTTTCAATTGTTTTTGACAGCGGTTGGAGAGCCATCCACGTGTGTTGCAGTTTGCGTACCTTTTGCAATTAGAGAAGCAATTGCTTTAGCTCGACAAGAATCTGGAATACCTACTACAGAATGGTTCCAAATTGGTAAGTCTTGTATAAAATACGATAAAAGTAACTAAATACGATTGGTATTGATATGTTTCCCTTTCCTAAGCATGTGAATGATAATCGTCCGCTTTCTAATCTAACGAGTTGATATTTTCTCAAAATACATGCTGCTGTCTATAGACTGCCGAAACACACAATAATACTCAAAGACTCAAAATCTAGCGAAATCATAAAAATCAAGTAATAAACATTACAAATTTAAAGAATATAGGCAGTAAAATTCAAATCATTTAGAGCTTACTGAATTATGGCGTAATTTATTTTATCCTGTCTAATTTGGTACACAGACGAGTTTTTTCCTTTCAGAAAAATACAATAAGAGCTGTACATCCCAAACTTGAACACCGACATGATTTTTTGTGTTTTTAACAAATTATGATCTAATTTTGATCTTTATGTTGCTACCAGTATTTGTTTTTTTATATTGAAAAACATTTTCTGTTTCCAGATGGACCGTTTTCCACTGCAGCAGTTTGCATGTCGACGAACACCAGTACTAAAGATTTCAAATTTTATTAACATGCTTTTAACTGTTTTGCTGGAAATCAGTTTTTGTTAATCTTATGAAACAAAAGTAATGCTTAAAATGAAAACAGTTTGATGTCATTTTAATTAATTTTATAGTAATACTATGATAATCCTGGTAGAATTGAAACGCCAAATAAGTTAATTTAAACCATGCAAGGATCCAATTCAATTATGTGTATCCAATCAAAGATCAGATAAAATATGGACTGAACCTTACTAGTAAATGTACCCGTATGTGTACTTTTAAATTTTCTTTTTACTTCAGGGTCAGGTCATTTGGCTTCCAGTTTTGATATCTTACTGTCTGGATACCCTTTTTGGATAATGTTTTCGTCTAATGTCTTCTTAATTCTATCTTTTTTATCACATCATATGATATTTTTTTTAAATGATTCAAAAGATAGTTGAATAAAATATCTAAAGGCAACTATCTCTAGAAGCTGTCCTTAAACCTTAATCATAATTGTTTTTTATATTTGTTTTATCCATATTACAATATTTCAAGTAATTTTGATTAGTATTTCATTTTAATTCAAGCTTTAGCGTTTGAGCTTAGCTGAGCTTACCTTTCGTGTGTGAGAAATATCATTGTCGACATTGATATTTGATTGTCATAAGAATAACAAGGTATATTATATCACCTAACGTATCCATCAAATTTTGCAGATGTAGGAGCGCAGTAGTTCTTTATTCTATTTATGTTCTTAAAGTTTTGTTGTTTCAAATAGATATTAGTTGTTTTGTTTTTTTTTCGTTTGTTTGTTTTTACTACTCCAAATGTTATTGCTATGCTAAGGTTTGCTGTGATTTAATAAATAAATGTGCAATCAACATTTTTGTTTTAATTTCTTCTTTTCTTGTACTAAAGACTTCAATTTAGATGTTTGGAAATGAATTGCTCTTTTTTTAAGACCTATGATTGTGAATATAACTGCTATTTTAATATTTAAAAGATTTTGAGTTAAAAGAGTGGCGGTGAGTTTCTTTCCTGGGTTCTTTTCTCACCACTCTACCATGAACAATCTGCGAACCCAGCTAGCTGTAATTTTAATCGACAGATTGTTCATCTTTCATCTTTTATTGTTTTTTTTTATGACGTTCATAAGTGTCTTTTGTGACCTAAATGAATAAATGAATTTGACTTTGACTTTGACTTTGAATTTTGATCGTCACCTACTTAATTATGAAGTGATAACGGTTTTCTTAATTTTTAATAATTAAAAAAAAATGTTAGGTATACAATGGGAATCGTGACAAAGCGGTGATTAATTCATAACAATTGATTTTGGAACAATGCTTTAATTAATCAAACACTAAATAAAATAACACCTAAATTTTAAACCAAACTTTTAGATATTTGTCGTGGCAACATTTTATTAACGAATTGTCAGATCTACTTTAATTTTGTACACAGCCCTTTTAAACTTTGTAGTATACATATCTTTTGATAAATTATATACATATATATGTATAACAAAGTTTATAAATATGTAGATAGAAAGAAACACCGAAGCAAACAGAAGTCTCCTTTTTTAAGTCCATGAACATTGATTAAATAACATCTATGTAGTTATGTATATATATAAAAACTATGTATATACATATTTAAATGTATATCTACATATAAACGCTTCTAAATTATGAGCATTAACATCATTATTACTTATGGTATATGAGTACATGTTGTTTTTTTTTTCTTCTAAATTACATTTTTAATTTCGGTACATCTACCATGTTTAAGCAGCTCTGCAGCTCACTAAGATCAACTATCAGAAGATGTCTACGGTATTAAGTCCATCTATATTACATTTGTGCATGCAAAATTAATTAAATAAAGAAAAATAAAAAAAAATAAGAAAAATATGTCTGCCTGTTCTAGATGGAACAGATGGATGAAATTTGTTATTGGAAAAAAAAGATATAAATATGTGTAAACACAGATGACTATGAACATTAAATCTTAAAATTTTGTATTTGTTTTCAACCTTGTTTTACAAATATTTAATGAAGTTCCAATAAATATTAAATGAGTTGCACACAACACACAAATGCACACATTTGACAACTTAGTTTCTGTAGTGATACAAAAGTGATACAGAATATCACAAGTAAATATAACATGGAATAAAATCATGAAAATAGAACTAAGTATAATGCATAACTTTAATTCATTAAACGATAATAAGCATTCGCTACATAAAAAAATGTAAACGATCCTAAAAGTAATAAATATTTAACATACAAACAATCCTAAGGTATGAGTAAATCGTCTTTGTGTAACTTCAATGGCTTAGGCAGCGAAAGCCAAGATAACTCTCAATGGCCAGATTTTTGCCGATTTAATTGAGATGTATATTTATATTATAACCAAAATTACATAAAATCATTACAAATTGTAGCCTATATATTATTCATATTTCTGTAAAGTTTCATCCAAACCCGTCCAGTAGTTTTGTCGTGAAAGAATAACAAATATTTACACAAACTTTCGTATTTATAATAAAAAGAGTATTCAATTATTTCGAAAACAAGGTAACAACTCATCAGTAAACATTATTATTCTAAAAACTTAACTAATCATAATTCTCAACCATATGTAAAACACCTAAATTTTGTTAAATAATTTAGGGGTTTTACCAATTAGCTATAGGTACATAAGCTATACTTAAGAATAAAGACAATGTTGTGCATAGAACTTGCAAGCGGAAATGATTAATTACTAATTTTTTTTACGCTTTTTGAGTGCACTAGACTAGGGCCAGCTTCTGATAAAGTTTTAGGTAGTTATCTGTCATATAACACTTTATAATAGATAAAGCATGCTAATATATAAATGGTATCTGACATAATTGTCTCTATCTGAGACTTGTGAAATGAAAATCTATAGTTATTTGGCAGATAAGTTCTGAATATTCTTTCAGGAACTTTGTGAGTAGTGAAACTGGTTCTAATCATTATTAGGGTTGCTAAAACTATCTCTTTATTGGCGTAGTTAGTTTTGAAAGTCAAAAATTTTCTAAAATAGAAAACTTGAAATGAACATACGATGTTCTATGAAGTCTTAAAATTTTTTTTCTTAATTTAAATGGCTTATGTGTAGTGGCCCCAACTGGTGAGTCAGAGACTGATAAACATGTTGAAATTGTTCTATTTCTATGTCCCTTATCGGTGGTATATTTATCATGTGAAAAGGCTCTGTTTTGTTTTTTAGACGGCCGCCTACGAAGTATCAAAGAATAATTGACGTCAGCACAAAAAATTCAAAGCATAAACATACTCGTATATTTAGTGTGACACACACCTAGATCCCACTAATATCCTAATTTTAATTTCCTCTGGCTGTAAAATAATTTAGACATGGTATTGGTATGTATCTAAAAGAATGATTCACTTTTTAATATTTGAAGTCTTCTGTTTTGGTATTGGCAGCCATAAAAACAGCTTCAGTAGAGAAGGGTCCATCTGTAAATGGTACAAATATTATAGTAAATTTCACAATAATTGTTTAAAGTGGCGCTAATACTCGTAAGTTATAATGGAATATATCTGAAATATATAACGCATAGGGTGCCCACCAAGATCTTACGGCCCCAAGTCAACTTCACCTGTGAGATTGACGGACGAGGTTCTGGTAAACAAAACGTCCCGATTAGCGGCAACAGGTTCACTATCTATTAAGTATACGGGACCAAATTACTGGTGAAAAGTTTACGCAATATACTTCTGCCTACCCCTCCCAGAAGGCAAGCGTAATTTTATTTGTGTATGTATGTAGATTTATACTACTATTGCGTCATTATAATAAGAAGGGGAAATAAATTTTGTTTTTTTTTTGTAGAAACAAGAAAAAGAGAACAAGGCATATAAATTATCACGAGCTAATACCTACAACCTAGAACAAAACTTTAGCTTTTATCTGATTTTTTAAATTAAAATCTGAAAGGTATATTGTACTTATTATATAAAACGATTTTTTCTTTGCTCAAAACGAGTAGAACTTTCAGAATACCCAGCACCCCGTGAATACGGAGGGGGTGCACTCAAAAGACAACACATCTGTGTTTCTTGAATTGCAAGTGTCTATGAGCGGCGGTGGTCACTTAACATCAGGTGACCTGTCTGTGTATTTGCCTCATAACATAAAAGAAGATTAGAAGTGATTCGTAAATCATACCGATCTGAAACCATTGTGTGGTGGGTAATCCAGTTTCTTTACGCGCTGCAACAATCGCCTCTCTGAGTGCAAATGTAACGCCTACAGCAGCACACGCAGATGGCTCTCCAGTAGCTGTCAATATTTTTTTTCTTTTAATATTTCTGTTATCAAGTCAACATGACCAGAGTAAGATAAGTAACACCTCTTATCTCAATATATTATTATTTGGCAAATGTATTCATATCTGAACTACTTAAATGACCACCTTCCAACTTTGTAAAAGGACGCAAGTATTGATTGTTGAACCCTAGATGAAATCGAGTAAAGCGGAGGGTAAAATTAAGTTTTATTTAATAATTTGCTAATATGTTGTCTATATAACATAACTGAATAAATATTTATACATTTGATGATTCGCTAAAGGTTATAAGATACACATGTGGACGGTTTTTCCTTTTAAATTTTTTATTACAAATCAACGCAATATTCAAATTTTTGGTTTAAATATAAAAGCTAAAAATTAAGTATACCTTTTGATCCCAAGATAAGTTCATTGCTAAAGGAATTTTTTCTAAAGTAAACGTTGAAGTTTTGGGGGATATCCCTCATTTCAGGCACGCTATAATCCCATGTTCGATCTGTTAACAATTTGCCTGTTTCAGGGTCGTACACCAGCTTTTCACATGTCCAATAGCCCATTGCCATGATGAATCCTCCTTCGACCTTGAACAAATAAGGTATGAAATTCCGTAATGCAGGGTGGGCCAAGAATTCGTTAACATTGAATCTAACGACCCACACATACAAATGCCACGTGGGGTGTGCGGACGGATCTGACCACTAGTTTACTTGTCACACATCCAATGAGATGCTGCCGGTGATAAAAAAGATATGTTTCCAGAAAAGCTGATTTCCAGACGAGGTAACATTCCATGGCCACCCAGAACCCCAGATCTATCCCTAGCAGACTTTTTTTTATGAGGTTATTTGAAGAATCGTGTTTACATCAATAAATCAAATACACCACGTCAACTGAAAGAAAAAATCAGCGAAGAGGTGTCAGCGATCACGTGGTTTCTTTGCCGACGAGTATACGAAAATTTCGGTTCTGGCTTAGAAGATTAGAAATAGTGATCGTATAGGGAATATAATTTTTAAAAATTAAATTTCAACTAATTAGCTTTCTTTTAAATAAACAATTTTCATTGTGTATCAAATGGTTTTTTTTATACAATTTTTTCACATGTTAACTAATTCATGGCCCACCCTGTACTTATCTGCTATCAATATAATTGCAATATTAGCTAGATTACAAATAGCATTATTATGAGGTCTATCGATAAGATATATCTAAGTTCATTGTTTCTTTTTAAGAATAAATCTATAACCAAGCTATTTCGCAATCAGACAAATGTAATGGCAATTTATACCTACCTAATTGTAGTAATTAAAAAAAAATATAAACATATGATAAACATATGATGTTAAGGATTTTTTTTTAGAATACTTCAAGGAGTAACTGTGTATATGAGGAACTGGGCATATTTTTAAATTATAGTATATTTTTGATTCACAGAATACTTCTGAATATGTTTCTACTCACCTGTCCAACGTCAATTTCAGGGCTAATGCTTAAACCAACATCTTGTAGTAAGTCTACTCTTAGTACTTCATATTCTCCAGTCAAGCAATCGATTTCTACTTCAGTTAATGAAATACCGTATACATTGTATTTCTGTGCATCACTGGCACCTGCGAAACCATGGACTTGAAGATCGACATCAGCGTTATAAGCAGCTTTTATTAATTGTTCCCATGTTGGGTTGGTCAAAGTAGCTCTTATGGGCTCCAGTCTAGTAAGTAGTTGTTCGCAACACTTTCTTAAACCAATAATAACACTCTGCGTTGTAAGACTTCCACCAGATATAAAACTGTTTGGTGCAATAGTAGTATTATTAGCTTTGACCTGAATTTTATTTACTGGAACCTTTAGTAAATATGCAGCCGCTTGTATGGCTTTAGTATTTATGCCTTGACCCATTTCTACACCAGCATGTGTGAGTACTATTGAACCATCTCCATGAAACACTGACAGATTAACATCAAGGCGCAGGGCACCTGTTGGAGCCCATCTTGCAAAGGAATATCTTAAACCACGTTTTTTCCATCGGTTTTCAGTATTAAATGAATCCACAGCTGCTCTTCTAGTGTCGTAATCAGTATCAATTTTAAATTGTTGAATCATTTTTGATACATCATTATAATTTACTGTGTCTACATTAGCTAGACGTATTGCTATTGGATCTAGAGAGAGTTCATAGGCAATTCTTTCCATTATATACTCACAGGCAGCAATGGCTTCTAACGTACCTGCAGAACAAATAGTCACAACTGTTATATAGAAAAAAAAACTGAAATTGTCTGATGGATTTCAACTAGTTATAAGAAAATGGTATTTTTTAATGCAGTGGAATAACATTAATCGGTGTGATATACTCAAACGATTAACGATTGTTTGGACTTATTGGCTGCAGCTTTCCATCGTCATTGTATACGAAAACACTTCTATACCCATTACTGGAATAATTTGCGCTCCAGCACATTGAGGTAGTAGCTCCTGAGTCGCAGATATCATTGGTAATCAGTCTGCTTGTTTACTTATCATAAAAACGAACAAAACGATAATAATTTCCACGTACCTGGTGATCTACACCACGTATTCTTAGCAGTTTCAGTGATAGTATCAAAAATTTTATAGTTAAATTTAGATGAGTCATAGCAATTGTAATATACATCAGTCCCAAGAGCGCTGAGCGTTTCATTTATTTTGTATCCGTTATCCTCGTACATTGTCTCGTTTACGTATTGTATAACACCTGATTTATTGACGGCTACCTGAAAAGAATTGCAATAAGCATAAAAACATGGATATCGAAAGCTAATACTCTTCAATCTGTTAAGTCAATACGTTTGTTTTCCTTTTAATTTTAATTTCCACAGAAATAGCTACTATAGTCGTTTTGCCGTAAGCTTTTCATTCACCATCATCTTTCATTTTCATTTCATCAGAAACTCTAAGATACAATTTTGAAGTCGTAGAAGACTGAATTTCTATATGTCGGCTTGCCACTCCAACCATTTATATCACGTTAAGTTTAGACTTTAATAGTCCATTGCTGTATATACGCCTCTCCTTCGTAAAGGGGATGGCGGGAGTGTGGTTCTGACACTTGAGATTCGAAATATTTTAGTTTTGGTATGATGGTTAAAAATTGCATATAATTAGGGTATAAATTAAAAGTTAATACTATAATAATAATTCTCATATTAAGCAGCTAAATTAAGAGCCTGATACAGAAAGTAGTCCTCGATACAGAATTTATATTGAAGAGGTGTCTATCTGTGAAACTCAAATTACTGGTAACTTGGTCTCGGTAAACGATACCGATGGGATACTATTTTTCATATTTTTAAATAATAGGTAATTATAAATTTTTTGACTTGCAATACGGGTCACATTACATCTGTAGTATATTAATGTAGGTGTAAAAGAAATTAAGCAAGAAAGAAAGTCCAAAGTGCATTTACACAAAAGTTCTACTAGATAGAAGAAGGAATGATAGAACTTAAAACAACGAAGGATTATTAACGAAGGATTACATTGTATTTAAATATTTTTCACTGTCATGAATATGTTTAAAAATTGAATAATTATAAAGTTTAAGCGTTAACAACGCTTCCAGAGCCAACACTACAAACAAATGTACCATCCGTTATTGATTTGTCAACTTCTATTCTGGGAATTTCAATGTAAAAAATAAAACTCGTGATCGTCCAAAAACTTTGGTCGACATTAAAGGTGATTGTGGAAGTTGATGATACTCAATCTATGGCTGAATTGGCAGCAGCATTTGACGTTAGTATCAAAAATATTAGTCCATTTGCTTTAAATTGGCCACATGAAAAAGCCTGAGGAATGGATGCCCCAAAAATTCGATGATCGACAACGTCATTTAGTTTTTTTCGGTAACCTTTGATACTTTAAACGTTTTTAAATTTTTTTGTGTGGTTATGAGAAATATTTGGGACCTTGATTTTTTTTTAAAATACTTTCAAATATCGTTTTATTATACTAAGCAATTTATCGAAACATTAAAAAATTGCTAGCCTTTGTCCGAAATCTCTCCACGCGTATGTTGGTTATTGTAGTAAAATATAGATTTTGTCCTTACTTCAAGAATCAAAAGTATCTTCATAACATCACAATCATCATCTCAGCCAAACGACGTCCATTTCTGGATATTGGTTTCCCCCAAGGTTCTCTTCAACAGCACTAAGCAATTGTTTAAATGTTGAGGACACTTTGTATGGTCAATTTTTTGTTGAGGATTTGGAATAAGTCGCTAATATTTTATTATACAGTAATTAAACAGTAAATTTAGTTTCATGTTCACTAAAATTTTAATATATGAGTATTAAGACGACAATATAACGTACCTCATAATCGGTAGAAAATGGTAGTCTCTTGCCAACAGCTTGCATATTTGTAGTCAGTGGTTGAATAAAGCGGCATGGGCGATTCAACTTTTGGCAAACTAAACTACAAGCAATAGCAGACTGGATACTGCGAGAGATTTTTAGCCCATAAGCACCTCCAATGCGACGTAGATGTATATCAATCCTGATATATAAATAGTACATGAGATGATTTCTTTGTAATATACAACTTTACAGTACGGCATAATATAGAACCGTTACTCAGAAAAATAATGTTATTAATTCAATTTTCATTTTTAAATAATACTAACTATCAGAGTAAATTTCTAAGTAGGTACCCGTAAATTTGCCATATGTATTATGTGGTATCAATAAACTTAAAATATTTCTGATGGTTATATTTATTCAAAAAATCGTTGATGGCAAAAAAAATAATTAAATAGAGGTTAGTTATAGAAGGGCGAAAATTAAGTACTAATCTATATATATTTTTAATGCCAAATCATAAAAAATAAAAATAATAAAATCCTTTAAGCCGTTTCGGTGGAGTTTAGATACAAACTTTGTAACACGAGAATTTTATATATATGGATTTATAAAGTCACTTACGAAAAGAAGGACAATGACTAGCAAACAATAACTACCTGTTTTGATCAATACCTAATGCTCTTGATATCATAACATGTGATCCATCCAACCATTGTGTAGAACTATGAACTTCTAAACCTTCTTCTGTAGGTTTCGCTACAGCTACCAAAGTCTCCATAGTAAAGTGATATTGTCCATAGAAAGTAGTATTCCCAGTAATAACTTTAAATACATCACTTCCTCGATTAGTTGCATCGGAAGAAAAAACTTGTGTATTCCTTGCGCTATCTTCTTTCGCTTTTTTTATGTCTAATACTGGTTTCTTGACATTGGTATACTTCACTTTGACAAGTTTGACTGCTCTGTTAGCGATGTGCTGATCTTCTGCTACGACTATAGCAAGAGGCTGATGATAATACTTTACTGTGCCTTCAGCAAGTACTTCTTCATTTGAAGAGTATAATACGCTGTCTGCGGGTGTGAAGGAATTTAATCCGGGTATATCTTTAGCAGTATAACAGGCAATTACACCTCGAAGTCTCTGTAACAAATGAAAGTAAAATATTATTTTGTTTCTATAGGATAAATGTTTCGCCATCAGCAAGTTGGCAGGTGAACGTTACTACCAGACAGTGTGTTTTCACTCGCTGGCTATAGTATAGTACATAAGTCATACACTCACGTGATCATATACTTGTCGTAGACCGACGATTGTAAAGTATCGGTGTTATTTGAATGTATGAGGAATGTGGAAGAGTGAGACACAGCGATAGAGCCAGGGTGAACTGCCGGATCCCGACCTCACTCGAGCAGTCCAAATTTTTACTAACCACTTCACACACAACCATCAATTACGAATTAATGGCTTTATTACTCTGTGGCAGGTCACCGAAACGCTAGAAGAGATAAATTAGGTATCGCTTGCTACCGACGAGAAATAGCGGTGTACCAACAGAAACTATTTACTGTACTGACTATAGGCCTAAAACGGAGTTACTTGCTAATACTGAAGGCGCAACGCTGAGCCCAAGTTCAACCAGGAAGAGATATCGTACTATACCGACCGATAACACCCCGTCAACGCCACTGACAACGCCGATGACGTCGACTCGCGCACCCGTCAACCGAATTACCTATTGAATCTATTGAACTACCGAAAACTTTCCTTAAAATTTCAGTAAGCTACGTGAAATATAAATAAATCAATGTTAACTACGCCATCTCTAGAAAATTGAAATGCTGATGAACCGTTATGGAAAGCTTTAAAAAATATACTTAATTTGAACTATTCTTTTAAAGGTTTGAATTTTCTAGCAATATTACCTTACTTATTATTGACTTACCATTGCGTTTGTAGCGTCTATTTTGACGATGGTGCCCGTGGCTACAGTACTTAGCACGAACGCACCAAAAACTTCGTTAGGCAATTTTGGCATATCATCTGTGTATATCAGTTCTCCAGAACTTTGATACTAAAAACAATAAATAACTTTTAAATATATTCTAACAAATAAAATAATTCATCCTACTATTTTTTTAATAATAATTACTATTGCACTTTCAAATTAGCTGTTTAAAACGATACAATAAATTTCAATTTTCATAAACATATCCCTTGAAAATTTTTTACAGAATCTATCATTTTAGAAAAATATTATAACTGGCGATATTAATGTTAACATAATTTTGGGGAAAACATACATTAACGCACATAGTTATTATGTACACATTTGTTCATGTCATAGAATCTAAGCCGCTCATAAACATCCGATATATGGTACCACAGTGAATTCACTTTTAATCTTTTTGTTATAAAGTAAAATAACCTGTCATTAAAACTAGCCTGTACATGTACATACATACTTTTACGACGTGAATAGCATCTTTAAAATTACTTCCATAGGGATGCAACCCAAAAAATCGAATAAAAAAAAAATACAATTTCGTGTTGTAGCTATATATCTACCATCCCCACCCAAAAAATAATTATACCACTGGATAGCTACAGAATCAAAGAATTCATTACGATAGGTAAGGGCTGTGATACGTCACGCACGGGGGAGGGGACAGCACCGCCATTTTGAAAGCCATTTTGATGCGTATCGAGATTTACACTTTCGATCCGGTGAAGCTACGACGTTCATTTAAGTTTTAATTCTCAGCTCTTATCTAAATCTATCAATTATATATTTAATATTATCAATTCAAAATACAATAATCATATACGGTTGGAAAAGGCATCTCAACAGCAATTGAATGGTATTAATAAAATACTATATAATCGAGTAAAGTAGTACCGGCAAAATGGAGTAAAATAATGAATGTGACCGACGGAATCAACGGCGGCGCAAGTATATCTGCATTTACATAGAAACTTTACCCTATACGACCCGTTATTCACGTATCACAAACGGCCGTGTCCATAACACAGCTACACCATCTTTTTTTTTGTAAATATACTCATCAATGACTACGTAACTAAGATTTTTATTATGAAAAGAAATATTCTTATAATGTTACCAAAATACACTTACCAAAGCTTCTACTTTTTGAATAGGCTGAGTTACGGGCCATTTTGTAGGGTCCGTAGTGAAAATTTGTTTGCCGTCTGATAAGCCTCTAGACTCATGTAGTTTTAAAGTGCCCGAGTTGAATCGTGCAGTACGGATGGTAGGTGGACTAATAGTGAGCAAAGCCTGTAAAAAAGAAGTGATAGACGTAAAAATACAATTTTTTTTTTATTTCTTATTATTAGTTTATTTAAATTTCGTAAAGTTAGTCCTTGAATTTTATTAATGTTTTTTTTAATAACTTTAAAATTATGAAATAGTACAAGCAAAGTTATCGCAGCAACTATTAATCAATGATAGTTATAATAAAAATGAATTACACTACCTGCCTGTAATAATGGAACGTAGCTTCATTTTGTTACGAAAACATTGTGAATGAATTAACTTAAATAATTGAATTTAAAATTTGCGTAATACTTACAGCATTTGAAATATGATTCGATTCTTCATTGTAGTTTTATTTTGTTTTAGTTAAAGTTTATAATTTAACTTTATTTTAGACATCTACTCGAAAACAAGACAAAAAGTTGCAGTACTATTTTTTATTTAAATACCTTATAAAATAATGCCTCAGCCAATCGCTTTCTATATGCCGCTGATGCCTCGGGGGGATTTTCTTCAACTATTAATTCTCCACTAAGCACTGCCAAAGCACCTTGAAGAGTTAGGTCCCTAAATAATGGCTTTCCAACTAAGAAGGTTTCAGTTGCAGAGGCTCGTATGAACTTAGGTGATAATGCTCCATAAACAATCCTAGCTTGTTTGACAATCTCTGTGTGTTTGTCGATCTTAAAAAGGAAACCAGCATTGACAATAGCATGGACGCTTTGGGCTCGAGGCATAATCTGAAATAGAAAAAGTGTTGCAAATATTTGTAAATGACGTTTGTTTCGTGTGATAACGTAGTTTAAAATATGGATTGTTATGGATCTCATGCTAAGACTTCGCGAACAACTTATGTAGGATAATAGCAGTACAAAGGAAAGTAAACCTTGACACAAACACTTACAACCTGTCCGGCCAAAGTGGTATAGTATGCCAAAACCTCCTTTCTATTGCTGGTAGGTAATGTGAATTATATGATCATCACAACTGAAAATAAATAATAGTAATTACTTACTTTAAATGTAATCAATTTATATTCGTCGGATAACGGTGGCAATAGCACATTCACAATAACCTTTTGGTTCATGTTCATTTTCAAAAAGCTTTGCATACTGTGTATTTCCAGACGACCATGGCAGTCCACTAAAAATATTACCAAAATAATTTTAAAAAAACCTTACACAATTTAATTATCTTAGCAAACAACGAGCGTGCTTAAAATAATTCGACTAGAATCAAATTCCATTCATATTGAATTTTAGCAGAAATAATGTTACATTAGGTCAAAATTAACATAAGAGCATTCAAGTAAAAATTACTTCTATACTATTTGATTTACAAAAAAATGGTACTTACCGATGTTCAGTTGAGCCCCAACAGTCTCCAAGAGCAAGAATATATCAGATTGAAAAACGTTGTGCCTGTGTTTAATCATAAGGTTTCCAGCAATAGTACCCACCTTAAAATTTGAACGAATGAGATGTTGCAATTTGAATAGTAAGTTTTGATGCTTGAATTTTAGTAAAAAAGATAAAATTATCCCAAATAATAGTAATAGTTTAAAAAAAAGTTAAGCGATACTTCTGTAGTTCTGGACTTCAGATTTAGTGCAACTGGATCCATAAAATTATTAACATACTCGTAAGCTCCTGACTAAAAAGATTTGTTAAACAAAGGTGAAACTTTTGTGATCTATAATGCTAGTTATTAAAACAGAAAATACTTACATTTCTAACAGGAATATGAGCTACCAACATTATATGTTCATACAACTTCTCTAGGTAGTTAAAGTATTCGATAGTTGAGCTAGATTTCAGGATTCTCAAAAATTCTGTAAGAGTAAATCCAGCACCAACTACGAGGTTTTGGTCTAAAATATTCGCTTTCAATTCCTGGATATGACTGATATCAATAAGAAGAGATGGGTATTCATCTATAGGGAAGGTACCTGAAATTAAAATAAACTGATTACAGGCAATTCAAAAATTCAAGAAAAATTATTACAAATTTATACAACTATCAATGTACCTTTGGCCGTATTTCCAGCCACTAGCATATAATCGGATCCGCTGCTTTCATTCTGTAATATACTTAAAACTTCATTAAGATAGGTAGGTCTGTACCACACTTTGTTATCTTTTAGCTGTATTCTCTTTATTGATAAACCTAACAAATCATCGTCGTTAACAATGCACCAATCATCTTCTTCAGCGCAATTTTTATTTCTAGTGCAAGGTTTTCCGTTTTTTTTACAAAGAGATAAGTTTTCGATATCAACAATTCTGTGCTCTTTCGGAGTGTCTTTTGCAAATTTTTTGAAACATTCTGCTAATGGCCTATATCCTGTACATCGACAAATGTTACTGCCAAACGAATTTTCAACTTCCAACATTGTGACATTTCTATTTGTAGACTCCAGAAGTCTGAAAATAAAGCAGAAATTCTTGGTTTTTACTTTTAATAACATTAAAGTTAAGAATAATATTGATCTAGACGTAAAACTTGTACATTGTTAATTTGTTGTCATCAATGCTTTTGGTTATTTTATTATTTTAATAAATACGAATATTTGCGCTTAGAGAAAGAGCTGAATATCTGAATACAAAATTTATTAATATTCTAAATTTGTATTAATTAACATTCTGTTAATGAATATGAAAAGAATGTTATTTCCTCACCCGTTCATACTCATGACCCATCCAGGAGTACAATATCCGCATTGGGTGGCGTGATGCTCAGCTACTGCTGTCTGTAGCGGATGGTATCCGTCATGCTTGTTTCCTAAACCCTCTATCGTAGTGATCTCCCAGTCTTGGCAAGAGGTTACAGATACCATGCACTGGAAAAGGGAAATTGTTAATAATCATTAAAATATATCATTCGAGATCACTTGGCACTAGAGGGTGGTTACAAGTCCCAACTACTAATCAAAGACCATCGATTTCCAAACAAGACAAATAATTAGGTGATGATCAGGGTCATTTTACTCATTCACAGTTATCACTGTACCAATAGTTAATTCTAATATATTCTTCTTCTTCTTCTTCTTCTTCTTCAACACCCTTTTGCAGTCTACTGCTGGACATAGGCCTCTCTTTAGTAATTTATTATTCACTAACATTATAAATATAAGTTACAATGGATTATATTCCGCAAATTAACAGTGGATATTTACCGCATGGTGACTGATTAAGAATACAAAGTGTTACCATCAATATTCATGGTATGGTTCTGTGTGGTAGTGGGCGGCTAAGAGAGCAAATTATGCAGTACAACAGAACTGTGAAGTGAAGAAAAACTTGATGGAAATCCTATACCAACTCGTCTTGCCAGCTTAGCTTATATCTCCTATCCAAGGACAGGCTTAAGTCTATCAGTGGACTATGAAAGACTGTTGAGATGATGTGATGTGCAGTTGTGATGGATATGTTTGTTGTTACAAAATACCATCAGAATCACTGAATGGCATTTTGTAAAATCTGGCACAGCGATAAACTTTATTTAGAAATACATAAAGGGTTACTATTTACCTCGGTATTTATTGCTAAAACAACATTAGCGACAAAACGCAACTGATAGAAGTTTAATAAATTACAAAAAGATAACTTACAGAGTTAACGGCTTTAAGAGCGGTACCAGGTGTGGTGGAGGCATTGATGGTGCAGGCTCCACAACCACCCTCTCGACACATGTATTTTGTGCCACGGAGCTCTAGTGTATTGCGGAGGTAGTCGACCAACATTATATCGGAGCTCACCTCGCACCCAACTGGAGATGAAAAGTGTTATAAGATTAATACTCGTACATAGATATATAAGTAGTAGTAATATACGTAGTATAAGTAACAGAAAATAATACTGGCTATTGAGAATTTCTGCTAGACACTTCTTTTACATACATTACACGTTCTACACATATTACATTTTTAAGGTAGTAGAGCCACGCTGATTTCAGCACGAACGGGCCGGCTCGACCGGGGCAGTACTACCCTCCCACAGAAGACCAACCTAAAGTATCCGTGATGTCGTGTTTTGTTGGTGAGTGCGAGACCGGAGGCCCATTGATGCAGGGGTGACAGTTATCGTAATAACTATGTGAAGCTTACACTGTCACTATGACTGTTATGTCTTTTACGTCCCCGGGCGTGGCGTGAAAAAGCATCTCACTAGGCCACCATTGTATGTGTCATCACACTGCATTGTCTGCATTTGCAATGAGTATGGTGACCATAATTCTTTGGATTCTATTCATGCTTTCCATCAGGCAGAGTAAAGTCTCTTTGGCAGGCTCTTCATATAGAAAAAAAAAAACAGTAGCAGTCGTGGGACTGCCGATAGAAGTGAAAACGGAACTATTAAGTTGAGAGTAATTAAAACTATATGCAAAAATTATATGAGTTTTTTTATGTTTCATATATAGCTATATGTAATATATAATAAATAAAGTCGTGCAGACTCGCAGTTTCCGACGCATGGATGTTGAAAAATTACATGCAGATGCTGTTAGGATAGACTGGACGAACATGGCAGCTGCTACTGACGTAGACAACAAAGTGTCTATTTTTAATGACACCATCGTCAAACTATACGACCTCCATGCTCCAATTAAGTCTGTAAAGGTAAAACGGGCACCGGCGCCTTGGATGATGGAGGAGGCCCGAACAGCTATGAGGCGACGGGATCAGTCATTTCGTCGGTTCAAACAAAATCGTTGCGAAGACAAATGGAACCAATATAAGGCTGCTAGGAATCGGTGCAACCAGGTGATACGCAACGCTAAACGCCGACATATTCTTCAAAACATAGAGTCTTCTTCTTCTTCCAGTATCTGGAAATTTCTTAATACCTTAGGTATTGGTAAAGAACATCAGCTCACTTTCAGTGACACAATTAGTTTGAATGATATAAATCTTCATTTCTCATCTGCAACTATGATGGATCCTCAAACTAAGTGTCAAACACTGAACTACATATCTGGTCTTACCAGTCCTACCACTGACTCATTCGAATTTTCTCCAGTGCCTCCTGAGGATATCAAAAAAATTATCCTATCTATTCATTCTAATGCTGTAGGATGCGATGGCATAAGTCGTCGCATGATTGTTACCATCCTGGACTGTATCCTCTTAGCAATCACTCACATCATCAATTTCTCTCTCGACTCCGGCACCTTTCCCTCTCTATGGCGAAAGGCTTATATCATTCCTCTTCCAAAAATCAATAATCCTTCCCTCCCTGAGCACTTCCGTCCTATTTCTATTCTTCCCTTTCTGTCTAAAGTACTCGAGGCCTGTGTTCATAAGCAACTTTCCCAATTTGTTCACAGAAACCAGCTATTAAGCCCTCTACAATCTGGCTTTAGGGCTGGTCACAGCACAGTTACTGCTCTCCTTAAAGTGACTGGTGATATTAGAAAGGGCATGGAGGACACCAAAGTCACAGTACTTGTGCTAGTCGATTTTTCCAATGCCTTTAATACCGTCAGTCATGAAATCCTTTTATCTATCCTTAAATATGTCATGGTTACTTCTGGGGCACTGGAATGGTTCTCCACTTATCTTCAGGGGCGACAACAGAGTGTTCACGTTGCTGACTCGACATCGAGCTGGTGCGATCTCCTCGCTGGCGTCCCTCAAGGCGGCATTCTATCTCCTCTCTTATTCTCAATTTTTATAAATCTCATTACTCAACAACTTCAGAGTGCGTATCACCTATACGCCGACGATCTGCAAGTGTATACACAGTCAAGGGTGGAAGATATAACACAAGCTGTTAACATGGTCAACAGAGACTTGGAGATCATAAACTCGTGGTCGACGAATTTCGGATTGACGGTTAACCCAACCAAGTGTCAGGCGATCATAGTGGGCAGCAAACGCATTATGAGCAGACTCGATACTGCCTCAATCTCACCAATCATATTTAACGGATCAGTCGTACCGTTCAGCCCCGTAGTCAAAGATCTGGGCTTACTCATCGACTCTACCCTTGACTGGCGAGCTCAAGTTACTCATGTCAGCCAGAAAGTAACGAGAAATCTGCGAACACTATATCGTCTAAAGAACTTCCTGCCTTCTAATACCAAAATTACTCTCATGCAGTCCTTAATAATCCCAATAATCGACTATGGTGATGTGTGTTATTACGACCTGAATGCAGACCTTCTTAACAAACTAGACCGACTTCTCAATAGCTGCATTCGATACATTTTTAATCTTCGAAAGTATGATCATGTGTCTGCTTTACGTTCCCAATTAAAATGGTTACCTATTCGCCAGCGCCGCAATCTGCGAGCACTAACTGCGCTATTCTCATTTCTCAACTCACCGTTTTCACCTACATATCTGACTCCGTACCTCCGTTATCTATCCTCTAACCACGACAGAAACCTTCGCTCAGAAAATAATCTGCTTCTCTTATGTCCCTCTCACAACTCTGATTTCGTGAACTCTTCGTTCTTTGTTCAGGCAGTACTACTCTGGAATGCGCTCCCGCTCGAAGTCAGGATGTCCACAAACCGTTTTACATTCAAAAAGAATGTACACAATCTCCTTTTTAACGAGATTGAAGAATCGTCTTATCGATAGTTGGCTCAGCTTACAGTCAAGTTGTCATAGTGTACGAATATAATCTAAATGTGTGTGTATGTGTATATTTATGTATATATGTGTATATTTATGTGTGTATTTATAACGTATGTATTGTATGTGTTCATGTATGTATACGTACTCATATATTATATATCTTAATTGTCAATATAACCGCTGTGCACCTCCCTTACAATATTTCTATACCACCTTAAGGTTGACTGGAAGAGAATGCCTTGGGCATTAAGTCCGCCGCTGTACAAAGTGCATAAAGTGTAAATAAATAAATAAATAAATAAATAATATCATATATAATATATAATAATAATAAATTTCATATATAATATATAATATCATATTCTCCATAGCTATAGATATACTATTATCATTAGCATGTCGGTGACGCGAACCGAGGATTTTACCCTCTACCAAAACGCTCAACGCGCCTAAAGAAGTTTTCACTTCAAAAACACATAGACTGTTTAGTTTCTTAGCATAACATTAGCCGAGTCTATACGTATTTGTTCTCTGTAATCTGTTCTAAGTATACTACTTTAGATTTTTCAATGGTTTAATCACAGTCTGAGTGTGGATCTTTGAACTCATTTCATATTCATGTAACATGTATAATCACGGTAGCGAGAGTGTATAACTATATTATTAAAATAATTATTTACTAGTACAAGAAAACATATTTCTACTATATTATTACAGTTAGTAAATGCCAGTCGATATAATAATCTACAATTTACATATACATTGATATTATAAAGATGAAAGATTTGTATTTTTATTTATAGCAGATAAACTCAAAACCACTGAACCGATTTCAAAAATTCCTTCGCCATTATATTCGTAATAAAAAGTTAGGGATTTCTACTTAAACTTTAATAAAATATCTTTTATCGCAAGTACTGCGAACACTATTGATGATACAAGAAAAAAAATGTTTAATAATAGTAGAGAATACATTAATATCTAAAAGAACTTCATATTACCACATGTCTCTTGTAATTATGTTACCATAACCTCATTCTTAAATTTTAAAACTTGATAGAAACGCCAACCAAAATCAGACCATATTATCTAAACCTTTGTATTAATTCTTTTCCAAAAATATTACATCGTATTCAAGACTGTTTGAATATCTTTAAATCTCTTTTTGAATTATTGAATTCAGACATTCCACTCAAAAGATATTATGAATTTAAAAAGAGACAATGTGATTCTAGTAACGATCATTACCGTACAGTTTGCTCACGTTGCGAACATCCGGATATATTAATTTGTCTATATCCTTAAAAAGTTTCAGTTTGCTGTCTATAAATCTCTGAGAAAAACTTTCTCATTGGTTGGCATTGACTTAAGAAAATTATTGCCCTATCTCTAGTAGAATTTAGTGAAAATTAGTATATATTTTATTGCCACCTGTAAATATTATAAAAAACATAGTGTACAGCAAAGTTTATACGGTAAAAGTTGCAAAATTTAAATTTGAAAAAATTATAATCGTGTACTCCTAGCCAACCACCAGACTCCAACTTTCAGATACAGATTTGAGAATAGAATTAAGCATTACTTTAATCAGAAAAATGACTTGGGGAATCAAACTCACTAGATTAAAGACACCATCAGTCTAGCGCCTGTTAAAAACTAAATGAAATGTTAAAACAAAATGGTATAAGCAAAAATAATTAAAAACCAAAGTAAAAAATAATAAAAATTAAGAAAAGAAATACAACAACGAAAATATAAATAAAATATAAACTATTAAAAAATACTTAATAAAATAAAATAGATATCTGTATGGCACATGGAAAGTGTTGCAAACAAAACATAAAATGTTTTTTGCTATTTCTACTTCAAGTCTTAGTTTTTAATTTTAAATATTTGTACAAATTAAGTAATGAAAGTTTGAGTGATTATATCTATTTAGTATTATTTATTTCAAAATTAATGAAAAATGTATTTAAATCATATATTTGCATTTGTTAATATTGTCCAGTTTAATTTTATAATTAGACGAAAAAACTTCAAATATTTAAAAAGAAGACAAGATCCAAAATGGAAATCTCTAAAAAGAAAGTAAAAAAAAATGAAATGCAAAACAGTAAACGCATAAAAATTTAAAATCTTGTAAAGAAAATATAAATTGTAATTTGAAAACAAAAGTTATTTATATGTGGCATAAAAATATATGTGTACTAAGTTTATTCAAAGACGTTAAAAATATTAATGTCGGCTCGTACGCAGCCGGGGTGGACTCCTACCTTAAAATATGCTCGACCACAAATGCGACATATAAACGTCATCATAATCAACAGCTCTTAACATTCAGGATATAGCTTCTCTTTCGAAAGTAGGTTTTGGTTGTTCTTATGCATGTTGTAAAATCTGTTATACCTTAGTTTAAACCGACACGAGGTAACGATCTCCGGATGAGTACGCCGATAACCCAACAGACTAATGATGTTTTGCGTTAACTGTGCAAATTTTTGAAACACGCAATAATAACATCAACAGCCTTTACTAGTCCACTTCTGGACATAGACATACCTTTTCCTAGAAAGGAAGTTTTGGCTTATGAAGAGGACTTATTTCAAATTTTTCTTCGCTTTGCAGTGGTGCTGTCCTGCGTAGTCGTTAGTAATATCAGTACTAATTAGTCTTACCGTATGCAAACGATATTAATTTGGCAAAAAGTATTGGCATAAGAAAAACTAAACAGGCAGCGTAGTGACTTTCAGATCACCACAAAAAAATCTGTTCCCTTTATAAAATAATTAAAATCGACAGTTTTGCGGAAGGTGTTATCAGAAGAAAAATAATGTTTACCGTCAAGAGGTGTATGCCATCAATAAAAACGATAGATTCGGAGTTGAAACAAGATACTGTTCTTCACTGTTCCCTTTCCATTCAGCAGGATGGTAACTCAATAAAATTTCTGGATGAAACTTACGGAAGTTAAAAACGCTGGCAGTACAATACAGAACGCGGGACTATCAAAAACATCGGTAAAGGATTTCGTATAATAATTGTACATGCTGGAAGTCGCAATAGCTTTGCAAATAATACATTTATAATGTTCAACTCTCACTCGAAGACCGTTAATTGTCGTGGTAATATGAATTTCATAAATGTTCGAAAGTGGACCAACGAAAAATTTTAACCAAATTTCCCTCCGAATTTTGTTATTGTACAAAAACGCAACTGTATTGGGGGAAGCGTTGTTCTAACAATATTTCGGGGAGTTCCCCGAAATATTGTTAGAACAACGCTTCCCCCGAGCAGTCGTGGATAGAGCGCTAAGGTATTCAGTTTGAAACAATACACGAAGAAACAATGTAGAGTTGATGAAATATTGAAAGAAAATCGACATATATATCGTACTACGTCTATCCCCATACCATCTGGATTTTAAAACTAAAGGATTTAGTGTTGCTATTCTGTAATTATTCTGCTAAAAAGTAGCGCCATTGTGAATACCAAGTCTTAAAAAACTAAAATGAATATTATAAATCAGATAATGCATTTTGTGATGAATTGGGTAGGTACATTATTGCTTATTTCCTGCGTAGCCGATTATTGTTGTTTACTTAGCAGACGTGACGCGTCTTCAGCGACACGATCTGCTCGAGCCATCCACAGTGAGTTAACATTATTTAAACATATATACTCCTATTTATGTATGTATATATATTATTCTATTGATGTTAGTTTTACCTAGTTACGGCAAATCCAAAAAGAAGGGTGATAAGTTTGGAAGTCTATGTATGTTTGTATGTCCCACTGTAGCACCTTGACTATTGAACCATTTTTAATGAATGAAGTCTCAGTGCGTGACAATGGTCCGGGAAACAGGAGCTATATAAATTTTATTGAAGTTTTTAACTTTTTCTTTTTTGTGTTTAGATTTATAATTCGATTAAATGAAACAGGTGATGACGAAGGTGAATAAAAAAGTTATAAATGATTTGTCTATTACTTTTCCTTCTTTTTTAATAAACATAAAGACAGTTTTTCTTAAACTACCGGCAATATAAACAAATAAAAAAGAAAACTAGTTTAATGTACCTTTATATTTACATTATGTCTTGGGATATCTCGAGACATATCCGGGTACACTTCTCTCCGTGTGTAATCACGTACTAGAATGACATGCTACCTCGTCCCCGCCACCGTCTGTCGCTCTGCAAGACGGTCGCGCATGAAGTTGCCAACTGCACTAATTTATACAATGAGTGCCGCGGTGCTAAATGTGAGATGTTACATTATGTGTGTGGCTAGTATAAGGCTCTTTTTTACATACAAACCCAAAAAAATCTAGTATAACAAGATGTTTTAAAGTAAGAACTGCAATTAGTTTGAATGTGGTATTATAAAAAGTACTGTACGCATATTATATGCCTACGGATCCAAGGTTTTTACGTTTAAGATGCGAGCGCTTCAAATATTTCGTAGAAACGAAAGTTATATACGCTTAATGTGCTTTTTTATATTCAGGACATATTGACTGCCTCGGTGGCAAAGTGGTAGCATAGTTTGAGGTCAATTCATTTCAATTTCCGGGTCGGACCAAATGTTTGTATGATCTGCAAATATTTATTTCGTAGTTTGGATGTTTTCTAAATAATAATAATATGTATGTATTTATATCAATTGTCTAGTATCCATAGTATAAACCCTACTTAGTTTAGGACTAGATGACGTTGTGTGTTAGATGTCCAAAAATTTATTATGTTTGTTTATTTATGGGAAATCGTATCGTGACACTTTTTTAACCTTCAAAGTAAAGCTTATTATAAAAACGCGTTGTTAATGACATTTAGAGTGAATTATTTTTTTCTAAGAACGAAAATAAAGTCAGTTTCTTGAAAATAGTCAATAAAAACATGCTATCAAGTTTTTTGTAAGTCCCAGTCACCTTGGTTTAACATGATTAATTAAAGTGTCTACGATGGTTTCTTATTAAATCGTTTTTATAAATAAATAATTACGTGACATCATTACTATTTTTGTGCATATGGAAACCCTCTCAGGTTGTCACCCTACTGGTGCTTCCGAGCGGCATGTGTCGAAGTAAGTTAACCACACGGTAGCACCTAAAACAGAAGGAACCATGCTTCGAAACATGAATCGGTCGAAATCATACTCCGACCTTACAGAAAAGCGGTATTAGGCAATTCTTTCATAATTTTGTGAAGTTGCAAGCGAGGTTACTGCTGCTGCCCTCTTCACAAATTCCTATTCTAGAGGGAGGGGGAGACTTAAGAGCGCACCTTTATACCTTAGAAAAGCTAGTTAGGAATAACTTATGTTAGTGTGGAGGTAACGAGTGTCTCATATCCCTCCCACACAAAGGTAGGATCCTCCGACCAGGTGAGGTGATCATGCCTGACGAGCCACGGCTCATCGGTTGGTGTTAGGTTAGTAGATGTTGTATATATGCTATTTGCCACGCGAATCTCTATATCACGATAAAGGATTAGTAGTTGCGTTGTAGTTTATTACATTCATACGTTTCGTTCATACTTCGTAGTTCGATGTATCTTTCGCTAGATGGCGCTGTTGTATATTTTTCTTTGTGCTGTAATGTGGAAGTCGCCACATTAGTTATGCTACTAATAATAGCTTTGGGTGATAAATTTGTACTAAGAATGCAGTAAATCAGTGAGATTAAGGTCAAGTGAGCATATATCCGTGATGTAATTGGAAAGGTTACTTGGACAAGGGCATCCACTGTTTTACTTCGTCGCGAAAAGTAACATAACCAATTAGAATTTAACATGTAATATTAATTTTAGACGTTTGCAACTATTTTTTATGTATTGGGGGACAGTAACGATTCTCCTGATGGTAGGTAAATGACACAGAACAGAGAAATGGAGTTGCGATCAAAGGTAAATCCGAAGAGATTCTTTGTCGTCTAGGCGCACACATAAACGATTAATATTATTATACACACATAACGAAATCTATGCTAAATGTCCAAAGTACATAATGAATGTAAATCTTAAACGCCACTTACAATGTTAGCCAATGTCATAAGATAGCGTTTCACTTCTGTTCTAGGGGGTTAGAGTGTAAATAGTGACTTTACCAGATGTTTTCGAGCAAAATATTATGAAATATTGCTGCAAGAAGTGCAGTTCACTGCGTGCTCTGGTGCGTGGTAACAATATAGTTAGTACTCAAACTAAATATGCAATGTATGGATATTTCAAAAGATTGGATCATAACAGTTCGAATACGACCGTTTTTAGAGATTTATAGAAGTGTCGGCAAGTTTGAGCAATGGCGCTCAAAGTTTTGGCATGTTATCACGAATCCATTGCGTTTCTATGTTCATTCTTTGTTCTGTGGTAAGTTTCTACCACCATTATGAATACCTGCAACTCAAAAGAGAACAGAGGATGTTTCCTGCCACACTTTAGGTGCGTTCCTCCTCAAGGATTACTTACGGTAACCTCAGTCACACGATTAAAAACAACGAAATAATTGCTTAACATTAGTTTGGCGGTAAGGCTGCGTTATTATTGCAGTCAATCTGGCACATATTTGCCTAAGCATAATTCTATCATAAAATATAACAAATGTTTTGAGACTTACAGTTATAGAATCATTGCCAACTAAGTGTCTTGTGTGTGTGTATGTCACAAAAGTCACAATTTTAACAGTTTACAATTGAAGTGTAATTGTTTTATCGTAAAAGATAATTAATTGGTTTTTTATAAATTTGCTAAGCGATTACTTGATAAGATAATTCATTTTTATAGACAAGTTTTAATACAACTGACTTAATTTTATTACGCTTATCGTTCAAATAGTTAAGTACTAACCAAAATATACCAGATTACGGTACAAATTATTACTAAATAAATTTGTAATTCGAAACAACAGGAGATAATTTATAATATTATTTCACGAAGTTATTTAATAAGATGATTATGTAGTCTCTATAATACATATACACATTCACTTAGATCTTCATTTTAGTGGACAAAATGTGGAGCTTTTATGTTATATAGAACTTAAATGTCCGGATTTTGCAACCATAATTTTGTGGACAGAATGTGGACTATTTGTGTAATACGAGTATATAACCTTTACGTAATAGGGGGAAAGCTCGATTGCCGTCAATCGGGCATACATTATCATAGTAAACATTCTCAACTAGAATCGGACCGTGATCTCACAGAAATTCTTTCATTGCTTTTAACGAGTGAGTCTCTTTTAACTTATAACTCTCCCTGTTCTTCATTTTTTCTTATTGTCTGTGCGGTGATTCCCCGGATACCGCTTTCTGCTGGTTATGTCGAATTGGAATTGGGCAAAAACAACACGCCGTTTCAGATACTAGTAGTCGGGGAACCAGGTTAGAAAAAAAATATCATAGCCAGAAGTAGATAACCTAACTTTGGGCTATCTAAGTCTTGCAGATGACCTTCTTCCGAGTGAGAACCGCGATGTTCCCTTTCGTTCCTCAAAAGAGCGCAAAGCGCTCCGTAGCGCGTCACGCTGCCACACCGGCTCAAAACTCTGGACTCCACTTTTATGTCTATTATCTTAGTAAGGTTATCATAATAACATTATATACTTACACATTTTAAAAATGTCAATGTATTGTTAGTGTATGAGTATGAGTGAGCGAGATGAGTGTAAGTTAAACAATTAACACCGTGTTGGAAAAAGCAAGAGGTGTCACTATTATTAACGTTGCTCATTAGATATAATTCAATATATAACACCAATATCTGTGTAAAATTAGAGCACTTTTATGAAGAATTAAAATTGATTTATTTAGACAATAAATAGTTGTTGAATGTACAAGTATATTATTCCACTCAGGCTGTCTGTTGTAACAGTCAAAACTCAAGTTACTTACGGTAATTTAAATTTCAATTATATTTTATTGTACTAATTGCTAATTAATTTACTTATCTGCAATAACTCGTGTTAATCTTCTATACGAATTTGTATTTTTGTTAGAACATAATTTAATATAATATATTATTTTTGGAGTAGCTGTAAAATTTTTCATCTTAATTTTATACTATAGCATTTCTTTCAATTATAGACAGAGCGGCTTAGTACTTGTAGTTATGAAACTCATGCAAAAGTATTTTCTATAACAAATTGTATTTTAAATTTAATTTTTTGCTCCGTAATAATATTCCCCGAATCCAGTTATTTTTAGCTGATGGTGTACACGTACACACCTATACATACATAAAGAAGTATTTAATAGTAAAAGCAAACATATACAAATAAATGTTTGCATTAATTATGTGACCCCGGTATATTTTCATTCGAATTCAATGACCCAGAAGTAATAAAAACGAATATTCAAGACAAGTTTCTCTTTGCGATGCATAAATAAATCTGATATTTGAAATATAACTTTTCAATTATTTAAATTTATATTTAACATTAATAAATAATATATGCTTATTTGACGGCAATCGACCTTTCCTCCTGCTTAAATGGTTATATATTACACAAATAGTCCACATTCTGTCCACAAAATTCTATAAGTTGTTATTATCAGACGAAGCGTGGGTAGATCCCCCACTAGATGGACCGAAGACATAGTCCGAGTCGCGGGGAGCCGATGGATGCAGTTGGCGTCCAGTCGTACGGCGTGGCGTTCTAGGGGGGAGGCCTATGCAGTAGACGTCTTCCGGCTGATGATGATGATGATGAAGTTATTATTTAACATTAACTTTCTTAACGTTGCAGAACGTTGTTTCGTTGGTGAGTGCGAAACCGGAGGCCTCTTGATGTAGGGGTGACAGTTGTTGGGCGACTTCTGCCCAATTTGGGTGGAGCCAGCGTCGCGACGAGACGGCTATACACGGGGGTTGTCCGGTCAATGGCACTGTATGGTGCACCGGTGTGGGCGGCGGCTCTGACCGCCCAGAATAGGGCTCGCCTCTGGCGCCCTCAGAGGATATTGGCGGTTAGAGCCATACGTGGTTACCGCATCGTATCGACGGAGGTGGCGTGCGCCTTGGCCGGAACTCCCCCGTGGGATTTGGAGGCGGAAGTGCTCGCCGAAGTTTACCGGCGAACGGCTGACTTCCGGGCGGGTAGTGGCATACGGCCCCCGCCGGCAGAGATACGCGAGTGGCGAGAGGCCGCTCGTCGAGCCACGATGGCTCGTTGGTCGTCCCGGCTGGAGGCTCCACGTGCTGGCTTTGCCGCCGTGGAGGCTCTCCAGCCGGTCATCGCCGAGTGGGCGGGGCGGCAGCACGGGACCCTTTCCTTCCGACTGACGCAGGTCCTTTCCGGGCACGGTTGCTTCGGGAAGTATCTGCACTCGGTCGTCAGGAGGGAATTGAGTCCCGCCTGTCACCACTGCGACTGCAGTGAGGACTCGGCTCAGCACACGCTGGCGGTTTGTTCCGCTTGGGCTGCGCAGCGTGGGGTCCTCACTGCAGTTATTGGAGGTGATCTCTCGCTACCGGCCGTCATACGCTCCATGGCCGGTAGCGACAGTTGTTTTACCGCGGTCGCAACCTTCTGCGAAGACGTAATTTCGCGGAAGGAGACGGCGGAGAAGGCCCGGGAGGACGATATCCACTCGGACCCAATTCGTCGCCGGCGAGCCGGGCGGCGGAGGCACGCATATCAGCGTCTCATGCCGCCTTGAGTGTGGCCGCGGGTGGACGGGACGGATTTTCCCCTCCATCCGCTATAGTGGCCAGCCGCGAGGAGGTGACGTGCACGTGTGCCGTACGTCGCCTAAATAGAGAGTTTATCCGCAGATGGTGCCCGCTTTGGCGGGTAGGCGCTGGGAGGAATCTGGATGTCGTAACAGCAGCGGTTTCCGGATCCCTTCTATCTCAGGCGCAGAGTGGCACACCGTGTGGTTTTAGTCGGTCCGATTCCGACACACCACCCCGCCGTAAACCCCGGTGGGGTGACGGCCCGAGGAGGTTTCCACACGTTAAAAAAAAAAAAAAAAAAAGGGCTGACAGTTGTCGTTGTAAGTATGTAAGTATGTGCAATACAATGCTACGATGACTGTCATGCCTTTTACGTCCTCAACTGAGGCGTAAAAAAGCATCTTAATAGGCCGCCATAGTGTGAGTCACCATATTACATTGTCAGCATTCGCAATGACTATGTTGACTACTCTTAGATTCTATACATGCTTTCCATCAGGCAGAGAAGAGTCACTTTGGCAGGCTTTCAAAATAAAATTTAATGGTGTGCAACAAGTTACAATTACGTTTCATTTTTTTATTTCTTACTCATTACATGATTTGTTATGTTAATACATAAATATGCCATAGCCGTGGGAAACTTCAACTTGGGTATCAAATAATAGAGGTGATATCACAGTTTCTCAGAATGTTTGATGTTGATGTTAAACACACTTTAAGCAATTAAATAGATGTTTAGTTATAGGTAGTAGAGCCGTACTGATTTCAGCACGAACGTGTCGGCTTGACCGGGGCAATACTACTCTTACACAGAAGACCAGCCTAAAGCGACAGCATCTATGCTAGTGTGTTTCGTTGGGTAGTACGAGGCTCATTGATGCAGGGGTGACAGTTATCGTGTTGAGCGAGCCTTACACGGCCACGATGTCTGTCATGCCTTTTACATCACCAAGCAGGACGTGAAAAAGCATCTCATTAGGTCGCCATAGTGTTACTGCATTGTCTGTATTCACAGTGAGTATGGTGACCACAACTCTTGGATGATGTTCATACCTTCCATCAGATAAAGTTATTGTCACTACGGGATGTATTTGAAAAAAAAAAATGTTGACTGAAGGCGTGAGAACTCTCAAAAGGTTTGTATTACCAGTGAGATATGTACATAAAAATATATATATTTATGTATGTTTATCAGTAAACAGGTTGCTATAGCACAGACACTACCTTAGTAATTTAAGATCAGACGATAGTGCGTGAGATGTGTTATAGGATATTAATATACTCAGTAAACAAATATGACGCAATTAATAGCTATACTTAACATCTCCATGATAACATATGCAATAAAGTAAATATTACGCAAAAACTGTTTCAAAAAAATATAAGGTTAAATTTGAATCTTGAACTTGAAGAGTACAAAATTATATTCAGAAACATAATAAAATATGTTGACCAATAAATAAAACTATACGTTGAAACGGTTGCAATCTGAACGCCAGACAATCTCTGATATACAAAAACTAGTTTAAAACATTATAAGAACATCGAAGAGCCAATTTTTGTGTTCTCGTTTTGTGTAATCTTTTTGTTTTTATCACTAAAAAATTAAAAGTAACTCAAATATCATAAAATAATCGTTGTACAAAACAGACTTCATCTTTAAAAGCGGTTTATTTTTTGTATGGATCATTCCTTCGATCCTTGGAGTAAGTGTGGTCTACTACGCGGACGTCACTCTATTACTGGTTAAGGAGCGTAGCTTTCGGATAGTTCTGGAGTTCACCGACTTAGGGGTGTCCTGTGTCGTCCAAAAATTAGCCGGTCTGAGTCTATAGGTTGAACCGCATAAGATGAAAGCTCTGTGGTTCTATAGGAAACAAGGAGGTGCCGTTTCCACCTATTCACTTATTTGAGTGGGAGGAACCGGGGTCGGGGTCAGCCGACATATTAAGTATCTCGACATCACTTTGAACAGTCGCTGAAGCTTCGAAGAGCATTTCGAACGGATGGTCCCTGAGTTCGGAGCTATTCCTACTTTCGGTGATAGGATCACGGCTTGGTTGTAAAAATGCAATCTACTCACAACATAATATAATGATCGGGTCTATATGCGGGAGAAAGCCTCTGCGGCTTCACCCAGGATAGGACCTGGCTAGGTGCGCTGTTGTTCCTGGAGGGGACCTGAAATAACATGGTCCTGATTCTTTTCCAGGTACATGATACTGTCTGTCGGAGAGGTTTTTAGTGGAAACATCACATACTCCTGGCGTCCCTGAGAAGCCAGAGATCTGAAGTGATTTTTCACCAAGTAAAAAAAAAAACTACTGATTAACATTTTCAAACATTATTACTGAGTCTTTTATAATATACGGAGTAAAAAAGTAATTGAGTTACCTAATGGAAAATCGATACCACCATATAAGAGTCACAAGCGCTTTGAAGACTTAGAAGAAGGGGTAAGAGCCACAAATAAACAGACGAAGTTTTATTGTACTAAGAAAAGCTTCACGTTTGTCTTCTGCTTCCTTGGTCTTGTGGTTAGCGTATCTGGATGTCGTAATAGCAGCTGTGCCCGGATCCCTCCTACATCAGGCGCAGAGTGGCACACCGTGTGGTTTTCGTCGGTCCGATTCTGACACCATCCCGCCGTAAGCCCCGGTGGGGTGACGGCCCGAGAGGTTTTCCACACGTTAAAAAAAAGTGGTTAGCATATGCGTCTGCCGTCTGTCTGAAAGTTAGGGTCTTAACCTTGACTCTCGTGCCTCGGAAGGCAAGTAATGCCATCGTTCTACCTATGGCTATTTTTTTAAAACATTTGCTTATGCGCGTTTACATCTGATTTGTAATCCTTCTTCAAAATATCTCCTTGCCAAATTTCATTAAACTATAATCATCAGTTAACCAGTAAAAGCGTAACAGGTAGACTAATTTACTTTCACATTTATATATAACATTAGTAGGGATGAAGATAACACACATTAACAATTTTAGACATTGTTTGTGTTTTACGAAGTTGAAAATGAATGTATCTAGCGACTAGTTATTTTCTCTTTATCACAAAATGAGATCTGGTTATCGCCCTGATTACTGTCTTGTTTAAGTTACACTTTTAAGCTTGAGATAATCGTTTTAAAAACATATATTGTTAAAAAATAGACTTGTTTTCAGTACTTATTAGTCATTGTCCACTCGCCAAATTGCCATCACCATCACTTGGATACTTTTTGCTGTACCACTATGCACTTTACAACATATTTTTTGTTTCATACAGCTGTTATGTGGAACAAATTATCCAATGCGTTATTTCCAGTACAACCTTCAGGCCTTTCAAGAAAAGAGCGTAATCTTGCCTCAAAGGCCGAGAACGCGTTTGTTCTTGGGTGGTGGTTACTTTCTTACTTTATTAGTCGATCTGTCTGCTCTCTTACAAAAATAACAAGTTAGAAATATTTTAGTTGCTATTCTAGAAAACAAATTATGTGACTGAGCTTATCGTATGATTAAGTCCGCTTACTATATTACTTTAGTAACCTTTGTTTAACAACTTCTATTAATTTACTAAACAATGTGCTTAGATCTGTCTAGATATCTTACCTTAAGAATTATAGCTCAAAGTTAAGCTGGTTTCTAAAGTAAGTAATTCTATTTTGTTCATATGAGTATGGATAAAAAAAGATTTTGATTGAGTTTTTGTTCTATTTTATTTTTTCTTATAATAGTATCCGGTAAATTTTCTCTATTTTCAAAATCTGTCAAAGTGCCTTTACTCTGCCTGATGAAAAGCATGAATAGAATCCAAGAGATGTGGTCACCGTACTAATTGCTAATGTAGACAATGCAGTATGGTGATCCACACTATGTTGGCCTAGCGAGATGCCTTTTCACACCCTGCTTGGGGACGTGAAAGGCATGACAGTCATTGTGGCAGTGTAAGACTCACGATGACTGTCACCCCTGTATCAATCACTATATAAGGAAGTTCTACTGTTCTTTTTGATTCATGGAGTATGGTGTAGTAATAATATTTACGAAATCTACATCGGACTTTACTGATAAATATCTTTAATGTTTGCTTTCGAACCGATAAAAAAGAGAAGCAATTCTGTTGAGTAAAGATACGTGCAATCATTCTATGCCTGTCATTTTACGTCACTGCACTATGAAATTTATATTCTTCGAAACCATATATTTTCTTTTATAAAATCTGCTAAAACACAACATAACAACTCATTTTTTATCTTGTTCTTGACATTAGTATTTCAGAATAACTTACTTACTTACTCCCAACTTACTCTAGCATAGACGGACTATGTTGAATTAATTTTTGAAAGTAATTGAACATGACGAATTATATTGATATTATAGTGGATCATAAGTAAATGTCGTCTGGTTGGCAAAAAACGAGTGCCTATGCATAGCATGCAAGAAATGATCATTCCTAACAAAGAGTCAATTTCGTCGTTTATGCTGAAGCATGTTTTCTGACAAGACACTGCATAATTGTTTCATTGTATAGTAAAATCCTTATCAAGAATACTTAGGTTAAGTTACGAAATGCACGTTAAGATGCATGCATTTGGTGACTGATTTTTTTATAGAGCTGTTCCAATTGAGTCTCACATGTGATCATGTGTGTGATGATTTAAATGTCTAGACATCGTTAAAGGTGTAAAAGCGTCGAATAAGAAACTAGTTATTGTTTGCCTCTACCTGAATTTCCGTTATGTTGTACAGTTGATTGGTTTGTTTGTTTGATTTACGTGTAATTATCAGAAACTTCTGATCCAAATTCTTTTAAATTCTTTTAGTATTATAAAGCGACTAACCTGCGGAAGGGAATGTAAACGAAAAATGTTGTATAATCATGGAAAATATTAGAGTTTCCAAAGCTTCCGATACATACGCTTCATAAACAGTTAAAGTTTTGCAAAAATCATATATAACAGAATATGTGATGATATATGCTTAGTGATTTTGACTCTTTAGTTAAAGCTCTTTGGGTCATGTTTTACCCGAGATAAATGATTCTATAATGAGTACAATTTTCTTCTGACCTCGCATTATAATACACCTGAAGCATCAATACCAAAATACCATCTCAATAAGGGACCATGAACTCAAGAGTTTCTGGTAACCTCTGTCGCTGTATGAAAAGGAATGAAAGTATTGGGTATCAGAAAGAAATAAGTCCGTGGTGTCAGTCCGGTCGCGCTAGCCCATTTGTGGTAAAACATGGCTCTTCTACGATTACCGTAACTCGAAGAGAACAGAATTATGAATCCATATGCCCTTCCTATGATTGGCGAGGCCTCTAGGATACAGACAGACATAACTAAAAATCAATATGTATGTGTATCTGGTACATGTATCATCACCATATACTGACATCCACTACTTAAGCGACTAAATAATATAATTTAAAAATATTCTACATAGTAAATTTATTCTTAATTTGAACTTGTTTAAATTAAAATTGAGAGTTTTGATTGTAAAATTATGTCTTTTGTGTTGTCTTTGGCGTATTTTTTTTTTATAATAATATAAACAGGCCTCAACTTATCGTGGTAACGCTGTACACAGATTTGGTACACATTCAAACGCACATGGCTGTTTTCTTGTTTTTTTTATTTCACTAGGTAAATTTTTGCCTTAAATCAATATTATTGCATATATTTGGCCCAGATCTTGCAACACAGACAATTCTGTAACATACTGTATAATTCAGATACGTTCCAGATTATCGTGATAAGTATCAAAGAAGTGAAAGCAACTTTAAGAATACTGAGAATGACTTGTTAATTAAATCGCATATGGCTATGAAAAAAACAGTCACTTTGAGCGCACGTACCTTCACTGTTCGTGTGTACAAGTAAAAAAAACCAGTCATCAAACCGCACGAGCGACTCTTATCATCATGACTGTCTGACAGACTTAAAAAAAAAATGTTTTATTGTATTTTTTATACTTAGTCTGGCCATAAATACTGTTACACTTAATTATAAAAAAATATTACATTTGAATTTCGAATCTGTCATTTTTATACGATTGTTCATTGTGTTTTCTCATTTTGGCGCCAATACATTGTAAAATATTTTGCGATATTAAAATGGTGTGGGGTGATAAAGAGAACCGAATCGCTGTGATAGCATTACACAAAGTAGGTATGGAGCCAAATGCAATTTTTAAAACTCTCCATACACTTGGTATTAGTAAAATGTTTGTGTACCGGGCTATTAATAGGTACAATGAGACCTCCTCTGTTTGTGACAGAAAAAGATCTGGCCGTCCACGTAGTGTTCGTACGAAAAAGGTGGTCAAAGCAGTAAGGGAAAGAATTCGAAGAAATCCTGTCCGAAAGCAAAAGATTTTATCTCGGGAAATGAAGATAGCACCTAGAACCATGTCGCGTATTTTAAAAGATGACTTAGGACTTGCAGCCTATAAGAGACGCACTGGCCATTTCTTAACTGATAATTTAAAGAAGAATAGGGTGGTAAAATCGAAACAACTACTGAAGCGGTACGCAAAGGGAGGTCACAGAAAAATTTTGTTTACGGATGAGAAAATTTTTACAATTGAGCAACATTTTAACAAACAAAATGACCGTATTTATGCTCAAAGCTCTAAGGAAGCTTCCCAATTAGTCGACAGAGTGCAACGTGGACATTATCCGACTTCAGTGATGGTTTGGTGGGGTGTTAGCTATGAAGGAGTGACTGAGCCATATTTTTGTGAAAAAGGTATCAAAACATCGGCACAAGTGTATCAAGATACCATTCTTGAGAAGGTAGTTAAGCCCCTTAACATCACCATGTTCAATAACCAAGTATGGTCCTTCCAGCAAGACTCGGCGCCGGGTCATAAAGCTCGGTCCACGCAGTCTTGGTTGGAATCGAACGTTTCGGACTTCATCAGAGCTGAAGACTGGCCGTCGTCTAGTCCCGATCTTAATCCGCTGGATTATGATTTGTGGTCAGTTTTAGAGAGTACAGCTTGCTCTAAACGCCATGATAATTTGGAGTCCCTAAAACAATCTATACGATTGGCAGTGAAGAATTTTCCCATGGAAAGAGTGCGTGCTTCTATTGATAACTGGCCTCATCGTTTAAAGGACTGTATTGCAGCCAATGGAGACCACTTCGAATAAGCTTTTTATATTTTTAATTGTTTTATATTTATGTATTAAACTGACACACTGTAAAAGTAATAAATGTTATTTGCAGTTAACAATTTTCTTTTTTCTTTATTACAATATTTATGGCAAGACTAGGTATGTATTACTTTTAGGATGATACGACAAAAAACAGGTTGTTTCTATTGTGTAGTTTGACCTAACTCAATAGTCATTGCATAAGAGATGATTTCAAATAATTTTAAAAAGAAAATATTTTAACATGGGCTTTGAAATACGTCGTTTTTGAATTGATTTAGATATTTATATTATTTTGAGAACATGTTACACGATTGCTTTTGTTAAAATAAAAAAGAAAAACTAAGCGTGGAGATGTAGCTAGGTGCATTGAAGTCCGCAACACTTAATAATTTTATATAGTGTCCTTCTCTTTCAAGTTATAGATGTATATAAAAATATTATAATACATATTTGTTTTCTTCATAAACATGTAGTAATAGCTTTAGATTAAGATATTCCAACATAATTGTTCGACATTAATATCTTTACTGTTTAAACTTGTTTGGATTTTTTTCTATCTGAGTAGTGTTTATTTGTCAGTCACAGTGGTAAAACTCACTTGTGTCTGTTTTTGCTTATAGCGGTCAAGTAATTTACATACACTTCCTAAACATTAATAAGTGAAGAAGTCTTCGAGTCGTTCAAAACTACTATGACCCACAAAAGCAGCATGTAGAGATAGCTGCGTAACACCAATAGCATTAAGTTCACTGCGATTGGTGATGAAAAGGTTTCGAGCTCAATTTAAAAGAAGTATAATTGTAATTTGCAGATACTAGAAATGCTTAATTACAACCCGGCATTTGTAAGTTGGGTCTTAACTTCCATGCCTCGGAGGGCATGTAAAGTCTTCGGTACTGCACTCGATCTCTCCGCGGTCATATCGGAAAGTCATTTCATTGCATTATGAAAGTGAGGTAACATCGAGTGCACATGTGTTTGCGCACACATTTATGCACTAACATATTTCCTGCGTAGTTCGCTGGTCTTCGTTAACGAAATCAGCTAAGAATATACCATCATCTTGTCTTAGCGTAGTATAGAAATTGACCTGTCATGATTTAAACTATGATCTACACAATGTATCATATTCTGTACTACGAGTACGTGAAAAAATAAAATAAAAACTTTCAAAATAATGTAGTAAAAATCGGTTTTAAATAATAAATCAATCGCCAGAATTCCAAGACCAGATATCAAGAGCTAATTCCGTATACACAATTTTTCTTTCTCACAATTGTTTCCCCTTTTTATGTAACTATTTTTCCTTTAAATACGCTCCCAATTTTTCCAAATACTTCCTAAAATACCTGGTTCGTGGTAAACTTATCATTTATTCCAAAAGTGGAACGTATACGTCGCCAATATGAGAGTGTGTAATGCAATGTATCTATCTTTTTGGAGATAAAGACGTGAGTTTATGTAACAATTTGATAAAAAATTAAAAATATGCGACGTAAATAAGATTGTATGGCAAAAATAACAAGCTTGGATTGTTTGTTTTTGTCTGTTAAATAACAAAAGTTTCATTGTTTATGTACAATCAAGACTTGTCAGTACAATAATATTTTTTCGCGTTTTGTAAACAAAGTAAGTACTAACAGTTTTATTTACTGATATAAAATTTTTTATTTATATAAACAAGAAATAATAACTGAACTTTGATATTATCTAACACTTGACTTGTGGATTTACAACATCAATTGCTCCATGTAAAAAAAACGAAGTTCAACAGTGTCGTAGTGAACTGAAAGCCGATTGGTGGATAATGAGAAATTTAAGAAAAGTATATTACAAATAAAATAAAATAATTAACTTTTAGCTCTAGGCCTTATAATTTACACTTATGTTGTTAAAGTTGTGCTTAAGCGTGGATATTGTGCGTGTGTGTGTGTAGGTGTGTGTGTGTGTGTGTGTGTAGGTCTGTGTGTGTGTGTGTGGGTGGGTGTGTGTATATATGACGATATGTACGATGACATTTTCGAATACAATAATTAAAGATTCCATATTTACACTATTTTATTTCACTGTATTGTCCATGTGGTAACAGATTAAGAATACAGAGTGTCATCACCCTTCCTATTGGATGGATGGATGTTTTAAGAAGTGAATACGGGACAAAATATGCAAGGCAACATTACTGTGAAGAGTAATAAAATTTGAAACGCAATATATAATTATTCTTTTAACGTGTGTAAGTCCCCTCGGGGCGAGGTCAGGTGTGTCAGAATCGGGCCGATTAAAACCACACGGTGTGCCACTCTGAGCCTGAGATAGGAGGGATCCGGGAACAGTTGCTATTACGACATCCAGACCAACGAAACAAATTATAACAGTGGGCTGTTCGGAGAAGATATTAATGATTCTAATATATTTTTTTTTATTGTATGTGTGTTTACAAAAACAAGCACTTTAATTCTTATAAGAAAATAGGTTAAAACCATATATGAATGATAAAGCTCTAGCACATCAATTATATTTCTTAAAATTCAATATCGTTTTTGTATGCAACTCAGATGAAAACAAAACTCAAAAATTTCAACTCATCCAAACTCATCAAACACTGAATTTTCTGAAGTGATTTCCAAAGTAAAAAAACCATTTGTAAAAACTCATACATACATAGATGCATTTGATACAGAACTTATCTTTGTAAGATATCACACACGAAATTTTTACATAAAACAAAGGTAATTAAGATAAATTTTAGTTTAAATAAATCACAGCAGAAACTAACCTGAGTGTTGGACTCCGTTGACCTTAAAACTGATGCGGTCAGTCATGACTGCGATGTATGATATCTTGGAGCTCACTGATTGCTTTACCAAAGGAGTATTACAAAAATAATAAATGTAAAAATAGCGCTAAGTCTCACATAAAAGTTACGTTCAGGGAACAATCAACTTCAAAAAAAATAATAAGAAACATTTGATGAAGGAACATTTCCTGTCGTAAACAGTTTTATTGTATTGAATAGTTTGGATGGCGATCGCGTACCAAAAGGCGGAACGTAGGTATCTCCCCGTAAGGTAGTACGAGGACCTGCTGAAAGTTATCGGAAACCTTTGGATGCAAGCAGCACAGGATCAGTTGTTGTGGCAAAACTATGAGCAGCAGTGGACTTTTTACGTTTGTGAAGAAGAAGAATAGTTCATATTTGACATATGTACAATAACTAAGATATTTTTGAATGTTGTACTTTCTCACATACAGTTATTTGAAATACGGGTATACCTTTTTTTATTGGTACGTCACGATGTAACTTACGTTGCTTTCGTAAAAATAATTTTTATTTTAGATTAGTAGATTAGTTTTAGAAATCAAGTCCTTAAGGAGTGCATTGTAACTTTAAAAATATTACAATATATACTTAAAAATACGATCTTATTACAAATTGTATCATATACATACGTATGTGTCACAAGCCTTCTTACAAAATACCTAACTAAGTCTATTTGTAGTAGTATGTGTACTACATACGCATGTATGTGTTCTCATCTGGTTAAAAGCAAGACGCCTATTGTACTGCTAATATATATATATTTTTAGAATGTAAAATACTTTTTCTGTGTAATGAAGAGCATCTAATTTTCTATATAAGTATATTTTATTATTTCTTGCCTTGGCGGGTCCACTTCCACGGCTCACAATCCGGTTTTGTAAAAGAAAAAAGTAATATGAATGTGCGAACGAGGCTTTTAGGGTGTGTACTGTCTGCGTTATATATACTGACCAGTGACAAAGTGCACCAAATAAATAAATTATTTACAACAAAATACTCATAAGTAACTCTTAAAATAACTTATAGACTTCAATGCACTGAAGACATTATGTACTCTTCAAATTTATAAGTTTTGTATATAAGCAAAATAATTTTAAAATTGGTTTACAATCAATATAAATGTTCAATATGTACGTGCACTAACGCGTAACCGAATTTAAGGAAAGATGTAAGTTAAGAAGCCTAAAATTTTGATATTTAAAAAAAAAAGTTTTGTTTGCAACAAAAATCTAAAAATAAAGACTAATAAAAACACTTTGATGATTAAACTCTTATGATATGAATATTAAGCTTTTGTTTTCGTGAGTTTGAGTGCGTGTGAACGCGCGTGTGTGCTTGTGTAATGTGTAAGTGTATGTGTCTATGTATAAAATATTATAGTTTGCATATTTTTGTTACGGTATATAATTTTTGTGTTTGATATGATACATTTTTATTATATATGCGTTTGGGTTAGAGGATGTTTTCAGGGAGTGCTGTAACAAAAAATAGTTCCATAAAATTAAAATTATTAGTCTGATTTTAATGTGGTTTCCAGTAAAGGGCTTGTGTTTAATCAGAGCAGGTTCTTAGATTGGTGTTATAGTAGTAACTCTTTAGGGAACGCTGCAGTAATACATTTTATTATCATTGTATTTAATGATATTAAGTTGAATTGCAACAAATCCCTGGTCAAAATTTAGTTGTAAATATATTATATGCACTATATCGTGTATAGTACAACGTACATAATATATACTCTCCAAAAAGTTTGAAAAAAAAAAGCACAATTAAAGAAAAATCTTAATTGAAAAAGGATAAATAATTTAAAGACCCTGCTTAAAAAAAATGTAACGAGAGATAATAAATATAAAAAAACAATTTATAAGTATTGACTGCACGATTAGCCTAATGGTTTAAGCGGTCGCCACCCTACTTTCCACTTTGCTGAGTGTTGTGGGTTCAAATCCTACATGGGACAACACTTTGTGTGATCCACAAATTGTTGTTCTGAGTGTTCTGAGTCTGGGTGTTCTTTGTGTCCGTTTCTCGAATGTTTATAAAGTCCCCCGCGACACAGGATTTATTCCTAATGCGGGCGTTGTCTTCTTAAAAAAAAAAAAAGAAAAAAAGAAAAGAAAAAAAAAGCAGACTTGACCCCTCAGGGAGTCGCTCACATAGACAGTAGAATATTAGTTTTCATAGCACTTCCCTACGTACCCACCCACTAAATCCCGCGGCGGCCTACCCTTAGCAGTCAGGAGGAGCTCCAGGAACGCAGTAGCAGCTTTTAAAGTCCTCCCTGCCGAACCTCACAAGTGAGGTACACAGCGGGCACCTCATGCACCAGGGCAAGACGCTATCGCGCCTGTCACTGTTCTACACAATAAGAGGTATAACAGTGCCCAGACTCCCCGGCCGTACCGGAGTGTCACCTATCTCGGGTCATTTGCAGCGGTCACATCGACCCAAGATGTGGCCGTAGCGATATTTAGGCGGTGATTAGGGAGCCACGGTCATTCCTCGATCTCGATCCGCGGTCTCCTTCTGGAGCATAATATCTTCACAGTAGGAGACCGCGGTTTCCCATCTCTCGCCACTCGCTGGTATTACCGTGATCAATACTGACAGTGACAGGTTTTATCCGATACGTCCGACCAGGGCTCGACGCTCAGACTCCCATGCAGGGTAGTCCTCCAGCGTGTGCTGGGCGTAGTCCCGTTCGGACCCACAGTGGTGGCATTGTGCCGTAGTCTCCCTTCCTATTCGATTCAGATATTCACCGAAGCAGCTGTGCCCAGTGAGTATCTGAGTCAACCGATGGGTGACACAGTCGGTCCTCTCTACCCACGCTTCTAAGTTTGGCAGAACGGCTCCGATAGCGTGTTGGCTAGCACAGTCCTGATTTTCGAGCTGTGCCCGACAAGTGACCAGAGCTTGTTTATGTGCGTTCTGCCGTAGTATCATGGGCTCATGCTCTGGCACAGCCTCTTCATCATTCCGACCGACAGAACGAATTTGATCGTAGACTATCGCGTCCATATCGACCAGAATGTCGAAGGGTGGAGATCGCGCCAAGATCGTCGCCACCTCATAGGAGATTGTGCGAAAGCCCCACACGTATGGCCATCAACCGCTGCAGGCTCCTGAGTAGGGCCCGGCAGTGGGAGGCACCCGTTAGGTCATTAAACCAGACGGGTGCCCCATAGAGGACCATGGATCTATCAACCCTCATGTAGAGGTGGCGAACTTCTTCCTGTGGTTTCCCTACGTACCTACATATCTGGTTCTCGAAAGTATAGATGTAGCAATAACTTATCTCGACGGATTATCTTAGATTTTTATTAAGTTCATAGGCAGTTGAATATTCGTCAGTTCATACATTATATTATCCTTTTTCAATTCTCTGTGTGATGACAGATTAAGAATACAGAGTATCACCACCCTTTTTCTTGCTATGGGTATTGTAAGAGGTGACTTGGGTACAAAATATGTAAGCCAACATCATTGAGAGGAGAGGAAAAACTTAAAACAAATCCTTTTTTTTAACGTGTAGAAACCCCCTCGATCGTCACCCTACTGGGGTTTTGCAGCAAGGTGGTGTTCGGGAATCGGATTGACTAAACCCACACGGTGTGCCACTCTGCACCTAAGATACGAGGGATCCAGGAACAGTTGTTATTACGACATTTGGACCCCTCCTAGCACCTGCCCGCTAGCGCGAACACCATCTTCGGGTAAAACTCTCTAATTAGGAGGCGTATGGTTCACCGGGGGCAGGGGAAAACCCATTCCGTCCAAACGCGGACACACTTAAGGTGGCATGAGGTGCTAATAAGCGCGCCTCCTCTGTCCGGTTTATCTTCGTAGAAGGTTGAGACCGCGGTAAAGCAGCTGCTGCTATCGGCCATGGAGAGTATGACGGCCGTTAGGGTCTCTCCCTCCTCCAAAAACTGCAGTGAGGGTCACACGCTGCGCCGCCCAGGCGGAACAAACTTCTAGTAGTATAGTAGGCCAAAATCTCCTTGCTTAGGAGTGGCCCATGTCCAACATTGGACTGTTATAGGCTTTCGATGATGTTGATCCTTTTTTAATTACGTTTAACTGTCATGGCTACTTTCAAAATGTATAATTTTTCAGCTGTTGCATAGCTTCTATCGCGGGCTTCAAGCGCGGCGACCAAATCAAGAAATTTCGTAACGATAATAAACCTAACACCCCCCCTCCGACCAGCAGAGTGACCGCCGTGCGTCAGTGAACACACAAAGCCGTGCGTCGTCTAACGTCGTTTCAGTTCGGCAGACTTCGGCACGGTGTTTGTGTGCGTGCGACTAGACGTATACGTGTAGACTGTACGAAGCTCGCACGGATCGAGACGAGCTGCTCCGAAATATTATAATTGCACAAGATGATAAAAAATGCTATGCAAATAGCTTTACCGCGGTAGTCCCCGAGTGCCACACGTATTTTTTTCTCTTTGTTTTATAATATATATGTGTTTAAAAATGTATTAATGTTTTTCAGCTGTCCGGGTACAGACTCTGTTTATGTAAAGTTGTTTTTTTTTTATAATTCACTTAAAGAGCGTTTTATGAGTGATGTATTGGTTAAGCGTTTTATTACTTCTAAATTTCGTTGGTTGTGGAGTTCATTAATCTCATTTGGTTGATATAAACTTTCAAGTAATTTGGTTAATAGGCGTATAATATGTAAATTATGTTAAAGTTACATACTGCAACGCATGCTCCATGAAAAAGTGTGCCGTTTTGTAAGCACTTCTAAGAAGTCAATATAAAATTAATAGTTTCTCACAGTTACGCCTGTGTGTGTACAGCTATGATTTTCATTTAATTTAAGAAAAATGAACTTAATTCATATTTTTTTTGATATTTCTTTAAGTATCTTAGTAGTTATTCTGCTATTTGGCTTGCAGACATAAAAAAAAATAAGTCATCCTAAAATTCAGTTTAGCCATCCTTGATGTACAAACGGAGTAACATTGTAATTAATCCTTCTTTGCTTTACATATTAAGATATAACAATATAATCTCAAGAAAGACTAAATAGTTTCTATGCTAAATAACACAAGTCCGTTATCTTAGCCGCTATTGCAATGTATGAATTTTTTAGACGTAGGTATTCCCGTGTTTTAAAAGTAAATTATTCAAAAAGTTTGATGAAAAAAAAATAACGGAACAGAGAACAAAAAAGTCTGAAACCAGGAAACGTAAGGCACGGTAATATTATCCAATGGCATTGTCTTCATATAAACGATCGGAAAGCGAGTCATACCTACACGTTTCGATTTCGGTTATACACTCAGTACACTTGCAGCCATGCTGACGCAGTGCTAAATGGACGGTTTGATTGATTCTAAGCAGTAAGCGTGTGTAGCGTGCGTGCGTGCGTGCATACTTAGCGCGTGCCTACGTGCGTGCGTGCGTAGCGCGTACGTGTGTTTGTACATGCAAGATTGAAATAAGTACAAGTATTTACTTAATTTTGTAAAGAACAATTTAGACTATACGGTGCAGTTTTTTCCTTTTATCTATTTTGAGGGCCTGCAAAAATAACTTTATTCTACTTGATGGCAAGCATGACTAGAATCCAAGAGTTGTGATCACCGTACTCATTGTGAATGCAGACAATAAAGTATGGCGACCCACAACTATGGTGACCTAGTCAGATATTTCTTCACGTTCCGCTTGGAGACGTAATAAGCATGGTAGTCATCGTGGCAGTGCAATGCTCTCACATTACATTGGTTTTAGTTGCTTGACCACTTGCACCACACACATTCGTAGGTTGTGAAATTGTATATCAGTAATTTTTTTTTTTACATTCTGATGTGAAAGCGCATTACTATGTAGTTGCAGTGGATACCGGTTTTACCTCGTTCGCTATGGCTAAGGAGAATTGGTGCAAACCTGTAGTACTTAATAGTAATGATCGTAAGAAAAGATGGAAGGACAAAGAACTTCGTGGTCTTTTTTTAATCGGGCCCTACATGCATCTGATATAGACTTTAAAGCATCTACCTTTTGTTTACCGAATGTTGACCTCTTTGGAGAGACTGAGGGTTTTGTTTGTGCGATTATGGACAAATTTATTATCACGAATGCTCGTCAGTATCGGCAATATGTCCTGAAAGATGGTACCGTTGTCATCTGTCGGGCATGCCTACGTCCTGGAGAATCTATCAGGCATATTATTTCTGGTTGTACTCGATTTTCTAACTGTGCAACTAAGAAGCGAGGATCGCACATCAACAAATTTTCCTTAAATATTAACTTGTCAATTTAGAGGTGCATTTTCTGTGCCCAACCCAGTTCTGAGGAATATCGTGCTATGTTGTACTGGTATCGATCTATTATCACAGATAGGACCATTGTTGCTAATAAGTCTGATATTGTGATGATAGATCGATTAGAGCGCCGCGCAATGATTGTCGACATCACTGTTTTTCATGACAAGAGTCTCGAGAAAATTGAAAAACAATAACACATAAAATATGATATCTATCTCACAAGATTGTCTGTTTGTGAAATGTGGATTCGGTGATCATTGTTCCCAATAGTCGTATCTGCTCACGGATTGATAGCCAGGAGCCGCTACCAACACCTTAAGAGGCTCACGTTAACAGTAGTAAATTGCATCAAGGATCTGTTACAGAAGTTACTTGACACGGCTCGTATAGTCAGGAGGTTCTTGTCTTTGGAGCTCTAACCACCAGTATCTTGGTGCCTGTACGCGAAGTCGATGATCTACTGTTTTTATATTTTAAACATGTATTTTTATTTTCCCTTTTATATGTTTAAAAATATAATAAATATGTATATACATAAATGTAATATCGAGTGTTTATTTGTTTAACAAAATTCTATTTGCAAGGAAATATTAATATTTTTTTTAAAGTACAATTACGAGTCAGTAAGTCAGTGTCGCTGTTCTACTAGTAAGTACCGGAATTTAAGGTCAATGAGCCACCTCTAAGGGTCGTAACGTGATGTTTCATAATATCATAGACTAGGTACTTGAATAACTAGATAAAATTACATAATTGAGAAACGTAAAATTTAAAACGTAAAATTATATTACCCTTGATAATTGTTTTGTTGGTCTAGCAGTTAGCGTATGCAACTGGCAAGTAAAAGATCTTGGCTTCGATTTCCGGGTCTGGCTCAACGAGTGTAATTGAATTTTACTGATTACAAAAATCCTGAGTAACATCCCAGAGGTAGAAAGTTGAGGTACAAGTATTTACTTAATTTCGTATGTATGTATAATATAACCCTAATCTCTGCCCGATTGTATCTTATAACCGTTCCATTGGATTGTGAAAGTAAGGGAACAGAAAGGGCACCTGTGTTTTGTGCACATACTTGTGCACTTCAAACACATACATATCTTCTACGTAATTGGTTAGTCTTCGTTGAGAGTGACCGCTGTGGCCAAAATCGGTTAAGAGTACATTATCATTAGAGTACAGTGGAAGTTCCTTATTCGCGCTTCCTTTATTCGCGTTTTCACTATTCGCGGATTGAAAAAATGCGATCCAATTCCTATATTCGCAGTCTAAGATTTCTTTATTCGCGGATCGAATCGAAATATCGATGCGTACATGTACCTACCTAAAAAAATGCATTCGCTATCCTTTGTCGACACGTCAGTAGAAGGATAAAAAATAAAATAGACCAATAAGAATCAAGTGATGTTCAGGAACTTCTTGAAGCACAAGATGAAGATTTGACTGAAACCGACTTGGAGGAAATGTTAAATTCGCAACCCATCGAAGAAGAGGCTTCAACAAGCGCTGAAAACGTAACATTTAATTTGAAAAATCTTAGTGAAGGTTTAAGAATGGCAAATGAGCTTTGTGATTTCTTTATGAAAATTGATCCATCTATGGAACGAAGCCTTATTTTTAAGAGGCAAATTGCTAATGCCACTGCTGAATATCAGTCTGAGTTGAAGGAGCTTTTAAAAAATGCCAAACAAGAAAAAATTACTAAATTCTTTAAACCATTGCCTAAACCTGATGATAATATGTAATTAATCAACCTGTATGATCAGAAAGTTCAATTAAACATTTTTTTATCTACAATTTGCTTTTTTATTTCGTCATCTAGGCACGTATCCCCTATAACCCCATACAAATTACCATTCCATATTCACGGTTTCTGTATTCGCGGCATATTTACGGAACGCATACCCCGCGAATAAGGAACTTCTACTGTACATTATATTCACTAGTTTGAATAAAGATACCCATAATAGAAAAATATTTAATGAGCACAATCTTTGTTCTGTGTGGGTGGTATATTTCTGTAACCTATAATTAGATTGTGTATTATTTAAAAATACATAAGAATGTTTATTAACAGCCTAATTTAACATAGAGTAGGCACTGTTTAATTTATGACCAAACGACGGCGTGAGTAAAAAAAAATAGCATTGTAACGGTTTTTAATAAAGTAAATGTTATTTGTATTATTTCATGTAAATGTGCTGGATGAGGCCTTTGCCAAAAGGCACACTGAACTTAGAAATATCCTTTAACAGGGGAAATATGTCTTCCACAACTATTTAAGTTCAGGATAAAGGGGTTGTTGAATGATTGATTGAAGAGTTGTTGATAAAATAACTTACTTACGCCTGTTGTTTTGACCGTGTTCATCTACATGAATATTACTATTTTCAATCGGGTATTCCTGTATTAGAGGAGGGAATTCTAGAGAAAACAAGATACAGCGGCATAACTATCTGCAACTACTCAGGTACTGGACCGACAACGTCAAATATGTAGTAGGTAATTACGTATCTGATTGTGACCGACAGTCTGTCAGCTGGAAGAAATGGTAGGAGATTGTGCGAATCTCCTATGTCAGGCGCAGAGTGGTATACCGTGTGGTTTTAGTAGGTCCGATTCCGACACACTACTCCGCCGTAAACCCCGCCGGGGTGACGACCCGAGGGGGTTTCCACACGTAAAAAAAAAGGAGATTGTGCGAAGGACTATGTCGGTCTCAACCGACGTGAACATAGCAGAAAAGAGAGTACCCCTGCGATCAAATCTTGATCAATTAAGCTCAAATTATGACACGAAATACAACACGCTTCAAAGATCGTTATTATCAATTTTTATAATCATAATGTACCACAATAAACCGTGGAGGGCACGCTAGTATCTATCTATATATAATAAAATGTTAAGTTGGTACGTTCGAAAATCTAGAAGTTCTGAAGTTCTCGAGTTCTCGAGTTTTACGACAATATGCAAACCACTTAAAAAGTTGTTTTATTTTTCATGTCGATTTTGTTTCTCAGTAACTATCGATGCAACCAAAAAGTACCACAGCAAAGCGTTCCGAGTACAAATCGTAACATGGTTGCCTGTAAGAGCTTGCCTTCTAGTACTAAGTCCTTTTGTAATGATGTGGTATACAGTAAAATTATTTTAACTATTATATATTTTTTGTTAACGGAAATTAATGCACTCATGTTCAAAGATGACACTATACCTTTTTGGTTTTCTGTTCGGGAATCTCCAAGGATACCATGGACAGGTGGTTATATCGGGTTCGAAACAACTAAAAATCGCACACCGTCTTAGTTACCAGTAGCCGGGGAACCAGGTGCAACCTAGTAAGAAAATCCCTGGAACCCCGACGTATCTTAAGCCACCTATCGCTTGTAGATGGTCCCCTTCCGTGTGGGAACCTCGATGTTCCGTTTTTTCTGTCCCCAAAAGAGTGTGCGCGGTCCGTAGTGCTCGCATCTCCACAGCGGCCTGCTTCTGCTAGGGTGACAGATGGAGATGATATTACACCTAAAGTGAATTGCTTTAATTCCCGTAAACTCAGAATACATGTAATTTGAACTCATAAACATAAATATACTATTATCTTAATCTTTTTATCTATTTACTACGCATGTTAAATTTATCGTTGGTGAATGACATTATAGAAACATTAATTAGTTTGGTAGTAATTAGGGAAGTTAACTACCATTCATGTTATTAAAAATTCAAATGACGTCAGTAGATCATAAAAAAAGAATGTTAGACACGAAGACTACAACAATAGTATTGTGGACACACACAACGCTAACTAGTTTCAAATTAAGCAAAATTTGTTAACAAACAATTAAATACTTTTTTGTAATATAAATATATATAGAAATCATTCAAACTTCGAAACAAACATTTGATAATCACACAAACATTTGGGCAGACTTAGGAATCGAACTCGAGACTTTAGAACATGCGCATGCGCTTCCACTGTACTTCCGAGGTAGTTGAAGACAAGCCACTTTAGTGTAGAGAAACCCCAATAAAACACGAAACGTTCAAACTCTACGGCTCCTATAGCAATAAAATTTGGAGTCGAACTTCAATTTCTTTACAGCCCATATCACCGTCACTCAAGATTAGTTTACCAAAACTTTTATTGCCGACTATGAAGACTTTTGTGTGGTGACAGATTAAGAATACATAGTGTTACCACCCCTATTTACCCCGTGGGTGTCGCAAAAGGTGACTAAGGCAACAAAGTATCATTACAAAGAGAAGGAAAACTTGAAACAAACCCTATTCCAAGCCGTCTGGCCAGCGTGGTATAGTAGGCCAAAACCTCCTTGCTAAGGAGAGGGTTATGTTCAGTAGTGGACTGTAAAAGGCTGTTGATGATGATGGAGACTTCTCCAGCAATAAACACTATTCACCGAAATCTGTCCTATAGTTGAGACCCGGCAGAGTAATTGTACTCAGTGACATGGAAACAATGGAATTGGTAATAGATGTTGGTTCCCAGCCTATATAACATAAAAGCTTACGTAGTCAGTCTTGAGTCAAGACCAAAGTTTCCTATTTGTGTTAAATGTATTCGAGTATGTAAAAGGTTTAAATATAATTACACGTAAACATTTCAAAAATAAATCATAGAAATACTGATTTTATAATGGCAACATTTTTATGATATTGTATCGGCATAATTATATTTCATCTCGGGCTACGGTGACGTCGTATAATAAAAAAAAGGAAATGCCCTAAAGATTTTATTCAAAGCTAAACGGATCATTTTGACTTTGTTGTGTATAAAAGAATTTTCAGAGACGATGTTTAGTCATCTGAATTTGTCTAAAACGAATAATTTGAACTGATTCAAGAATTGTTAATAATACAAATTATATGAAGTAAATGGTATTTAAATATTGTTCCAAATTATCTGTATATAGGAACTAAATATAAATATAGATATATATATATATATATATATATATCAATCATCATCAATCATCAACAGCCTTTTACAGTCCACTGCTGAACATAGGCCTCTCCCTAGCAAGGAGGTTTTGGCCTACTATACCACGCTAGCCAGACGGGTTGGAATAGGGTTTGTTTTAAGTTTTCCTTCACTTTGTATTGATGTTGTCTTGTGTATTTGGTTGCCTTAGTCGCCTTATATATATATTTATACTTACATACATAAAATCACGTATGTTTCCCCAGAAAGGTAGGCAGAGGTATATTAACCGCTCATATTTCGGCAGCATTTTCGTCCCACGTAATAGGTGGTATTACCGCTATATGTAAGTTTTAAATGTAATATGAATACTACTAATAATACTAGACTTACTAAATTTTATTTTCGAAATACTTTTGGTGCAAATGAAAAGATTGGAATTGACTTATGTCCAGCAGTGGATCATTAAAGGCTATTGATGATGACGACAAACGGACAAATCACCCTTTTTTTTTGTCGATCGCGTGGCAAATCCTTTCTCATATTTAGGAGATATATAGAGATTCCACTATAGCCGATCTCGAACGCCTTACTCAAGGATCACTATACTCGTACTAAATCAGTTCAGGTCCCCTCCTAACCGATACCATGCTTAATCAGGCCCTATTCCAGGGGAAGACACTGTTCTTCACAATACAATGCAATGGGATTGACTGCACAGTTGGCCTAGTGGTTTAAGCGGTCGCCACACTGCACTCTACTTCTCTGAGTGTTGTGGGTTCAAATCCCACATAGAACAACACTTTGTGTGATCCACAAATTGTTGTTCTGAGTCTGGGTGTTCTTTGTGTCTGTTATTTGTATGTTTGTAAAGTTCCCCGCAACACAGGATTTATTTCTAGTGCGGGCGTTGTCTTTTTAAAAAAGAAAAGGAAAGGATTAGGCCGCCGTCTCAAACCTGCTGCAGCAGTTAATCTGGTACAAAAAGTCGCCACTCTCTGGTGGCCCACGGCCAGATGGGTCAACTTTTTTTTTTTATAGCAACCTACCAAAGTGACTCTATTCTGCCTGATGGAAAGCATGGATAGAACCCTAAAGCGGTGGTCACCGTACTCACTGCGAATGAAGACAGTGCAGTATGTAACTAAACTAATTATAAATGATTATCGCTACTAATGGTTTTCTGCAACTCAGATTAGCAAGTAAGTTACTGTCCTTTGCACCCTTCTCTTCAGAACGAGTTTTTGAGTCACTCACTCAGTGAAAGTAATGTACGTAAGTACTTTCACGGCTCTTTTTTTTCCTTATTAGTCTATCTATCTGGTTAGATAGTTTTACCTACCACTGGATACAGGTTTGTTCAATGCCATAGAATCACCTTTCGTAACAGAATCACTTATTGTACTACTTATATTATTGTATGCACAAATTTAGTTCGTATTCCCCACATCTTTAGTTAAGACTGTTAAAATATTGTGACGACGAGGCGTGATTGCTGCCGTGTTATAGTTAAAAGATAAATAGCATCTAAAGAAATATATATTAGAAATCTTCCGACAATGATACGAGTATGGACAACAAACTACAAACAATAAGATTTGCAAAAAATAAACTTTACGCCATCTATATCTTTTTACTTAAAACTGTTTCATCATCCTCGTTTGTCTATACAGCAATAGATGGCGTTATACTTAATTGTGAATGGTAATATTTGTGAAATAAATGACTAACGTATCTTAAAAAACCTTAAAAAGGGTAGAGGTTCAATGTTCCAGCTGTGTATTTTTTTTTTTTGAGTACAAATCCTCGTACAAGGTAATTATATAGAACAATCCACCCATAATATATACATGCTATTTATTACAAAGCATATAACGTACTCTGATCACAGAACAGTATGATCTAAGAGGTATATAAGTTAGAAAAGAAGTTTATGGGAATACAGGTAGGTGCAATATCCGTTCAGCTTATTACCACGGCCAGTGTAAAATGGTCTAAATGTGTATAAATTGAAAGTATGTATGAGTTTTTAATAAATACATTTGATAGTATATACGGACATATTTCAAAAAATAAAATTTTCTCATAATAATCTCTGCAGCAGCTGTATTGATTTTGACGAGACTTTCACTGTTAGATAGCTGACGTTATAAGGAGTGAGTACTTTAATTATAGAAAAAAAAGGCTTACACGAAAATGAAACTAAAAGGAAATAAAATAGTGAATAATACCGCGGCAGCTAGCGCAATATTAAAAACTACTAAATAATAGTTCAAGTACATAATATATCTGTGTAATGAAGAGTTAAGAAGAGAGAGTTCTAGAGTGCTAGCATCCCTACTCATCCAGTGGGTGTCGTAAGAGGTGACTAAGGAAGCGAACCACGCAAGACAATATCACTGTAAAGAGAAGGAAATCTTGATACAAACTCCTTACCACACTCTCCAGATGGGTTGGCATCTGGCCAGCGTGGTATAGTAGGCTTCCTAAAGAGAGACCCACTTCTAATTCTTCTTCTTCTTCTCAGCCAAAAGACGTCCACTGCTGGACATTGGCCTCCCCCAAGGTTCTCCACAACAGCTGGTCTCGTGCCGCCCGCATACATCAGCTACCCGCGACCTTCACCAGGTTATCGGACCACTTCGTTGGGGGCCTACCAACGCTGCGTTTCTCAGTACGCGGTGGCTACACCAGAACTTTAAAGAACTTCTAATTGGATAAGGATATCTAATAACATTTTAAATTATCAATAAACAGTTTATTTATCCTATTTCTTACGATTTTTTAGTTGCGGATTAAACTCATATCAGTGTATATAGTGTTCAATTTCTACTTTACGTCCTGTATAATATCAACAAGTTTATGTAAACGATATTATGTAATGTGTGTATAACATATACCTAAAAAATATAAACAACTGTTCTGAGTAAATATGCTTCAGGTGTGTTAAAAGTGCTTCGTCAATGTTGATTGAGTTTCAAATACGCAATAAATGATTATTTGCAGTTGTTAAGGCTATGTTCTGATCTTCTTTCAATTGATAAATATTCTTCTCAGTCTCACAGACGGATGGTCACTTCAGCTGGTATGTGTTAGAGAAGAGACCGCGATAAGGCAGACGTAGTGTATCGTAACGTACATAGTGATCAACCGAAAAATTGAAGAAAGTACATGACAATGGATAGATGTGGGCAGCTTAAAACTGAAACAGTTCGCACTTCTTGGATTAGGCCTTCGCTCAGCACTGGACGGCGATAACCTAATCTCATCTTAAAATTGGACGAGTGCTTTAAAATCACTATTCTAAATCGCAATGTTCGCAGGTGTAAGATTCACCAAGTCTACCATCAATTGTAAGTATAAATTTATAGAATAAAATAAAACCATATATCCATTTACTAATAAATTTTATCGGTTTAATAGTTATTAGTAAATGGATAAAACTCTGTATGTGTGATAAACGATTGTCTAAAAATCACAACAGTATCGAAATTCATGCTATACTCGGAATGAATCCACAATAAATAAACCAAGAAATTTGAAGACAAACAAGTATATATACTCGTATATAAGGCTTCCATTTGACAGACAAGTAAATATTTCTGAAACTCCAGGTACAGGACGCTCCATCGTGACCCCTTAATGGAGATATGATCACGCACAGCTAACAACTTTGTGGATTTAGGTCTGTTCACTAATGTTCCCTTTGCGTTTATCGAGATCACGTAATGTATTTAATTGTATGAATTATTGATCTTCAATTACTATTTGTATTACTTGTCAATAAGCATTTGCTGTTAGTTAAAGTTTGATCGCGCAGTAAACGCTTTCTTAAGTCGAATAATGATAATGTAACGAGACTGTTAAGAATGTCATTATCTAAGTGTTAATAGACTGTGTGATGACGGAATCAGGATACAGAGTGTCACTACTTCAATTTTTTCCGTGGGTACTGTAGGAGTCGACTAACATGGGAAGCTACATAGGACAATGGCACTGTAAAGAGAAGAAAACTTGACATTTTTTTTTTACTTGTAGAAGTTGTCGAGCCGTCACTCGACCGGGGTTTGTGGTAAGGTGGTGTGCTGCAATCGGACCGTATCAAGGCACACAATGTACCACTCTGCACCTGGTATAGGAAGGATCCGGGAACTGTTGTTATTAATCCACACGGCTCATTCCAGTGTCTAGCCACTCGTGAATTCAACCGTCCGCCGATAAACTTCGGCGAGTACTTCCACTTCCAAATCCCACGGTGGAGTTCCGGACGCACCAAGACGCATGCTACGGCAGTTCGTTAACACGGTGTGGTAAATGGGTATGGCTCTCCCTGCTAATATCCTCTGAGAGCGCCAGTGGCTTGCTCTATTCTGGGTGGTTAGAACCACCACTCACACCGGTGCTCCATACAGTGTCATTGATCCGATAACGCCCGTCTAGAGCCACGACGCTATCTCCACTCAAGTTGGGCTAACGTCGCCCAAGGGCAGAAGCAGTGTCGATCAGCTTTATAGCTAGCTGTAAGAAGTGCTCATGGAAGAATCACCTTCTGGTGAGGACCAGGTCCAGATACTTCATCTGGGTCTGAACCGTAGAACAAAAGGGCTTCCATCTTATCCAGGGTACCCAGTACCCACTTGTAAACGCAGCATCTCAATCCGCCCAGTAGGTAGTTACCAAAGAGAATTCTCTGGTGGCCAGGCGCCACCTCTTAAAAGTTCATTCCTCGGGCTGTTACCAGTAGGTCATCAGCGTTACAAATTATACCAAGATAAAGGAAGAGATGGCATCGAAGGGCCAGTCATATCCCATGTTGCAGAGGAGTGATCCAAGAACTGACTCCTGCGGTGGTCTGCACGACATGAGGCGACGTCTCAAAAAACTATCTCGAGACTTAGCACTTACCTTGTACTACCCGTCTTACCAGAGTGCTATAGTACGAGTAGACACAAACCCCCTTTCCTAAGAACAGACCTATTTTCAGCAATGGAAATTACGAGTATGATGCTAAGAGCACCAATTTTTAATTATTAATATTTATAGCCCTTTACAATATTGGAATAAAAATATTTATCAAATTATTAAATAAAATTCGTTATATTCATCACAAAATATTAAATAAAGTTTTAAAATAAAAACAGATATGCGTCTTAAATTCTTCTGTGTCATCGCTATGTTAAGTGAAAAACACAACCTTTTGGACATGTGTCGACATCAACGTAGAGTGTCATCTACCGAAGATACATCGAACTACGGAATAACTGATTACGTGAATGCTGTATCGCGATACTTAAATAATAATAATAATAACTCATTACCTAAAACACTACAATACTCCTAACCTACGACCTTAATAACTCTAAACTATAATCTTCCAAAATTCTGAATTAGGACTCATCAGATAGTAGAAGTACACTGATTTCAGCACGAACGGACTGGCTGGACCGGGGCAGTACTACCCTCTCACAGAAAACCAACCTAAAGCGACAGCATTCATGCTGACGTATTTTGTAGGTGAATGCGAGACTGAAGGCTCAATGATGTAGGGGTGATAGTTATCCCGGTAGAGGTTTAGAACTCTCTCGGTCCACCAGGCCCGAAAACGGGATAGCTATCGTAGAAGACTCAGGCGTCGTAGATTATTAAACGATCTCCGTCCTCCATAAACGCAGGCCTGAGGTTAACAGGTGAGGCCATCTATCACCCAAGTAGAAACAGGCCGGGGTGGCGATGCGAGCGCACCCTTTTGAGGGACAGTAAAGGAACCACGAGGTTCTCACACGGGAGGGTGCCATCTACAGCCGTAGGTGGCCCGAGGTACGTCAGGGTTCCAGGAATTTCCTCACTAGGGTACACTTGATTCCCTGGCTACTGGTACCTGAGACGGCGTGCGGTTTTTGATCGGTGCGAATCCGACAGAACCACCATTCGGTGGTATCCGTGAGGATTGCCGTACAGGACAAAAAAAGGGTGACTGTTATCGTGGTGTGTAAGCATAACACAGACACAATGACTGATATGCCTTTGGCGTTCCCAAGCGGGTCGTGAAAAAACATTTCACTTTGCCGCCATAGTGTGAGTCACCATACTGTATTTTCTTACGCTTTTTTTCCCTAGTAAGTTTGTAAGTTTTCAATGAAATCTGAGTGCTTAAAGTACATCAAAATCGAGTTCAAAGGCGTCGGTTACAAACACACATATAGAAATACTAGTCAAAGTAATAAAAACGTGTTAATTACTTAACTTTGGTTCTATAAAGGCCTATGCCGTGATATCTAATCAAATCTGCTCATATATGCCAAAGCATTGATAACTCTTCTTTAGACAACTGTTGTAGACACCTAAGTGTATGAGACTGCGACGCATGGAAGTCACAAATAGTGACAACAAGGAAAAGTAGCAAGAGCTATAGTGCCATACTCCGTGCTGGAATTTATGAGCTAGCTTTTACTAGCTGCTGCATAAAGAAGGATTCACTGAGCTAAACAGATGGGAAGAATTTTCCAGGATTTAACCGTTGCGAAAATGTGATCGCTCCACTTCTATAAACTTACATTGTAGCTGTACTCTACTCATCCAAACTTGTTGAATACAGGTTGAATAAATTTTATTTGAATACGTTTGAATTCTTTATTTTGAACGTAAGTACAATATTCTTTATGGTATATGTAGATAACGGGCATTTCATAATAATATTATAAATTAATTGCATCCAGAAATAGAATGAAGGAGCATGTTTATCAGACAATTATTTGCCCTAAGTGAAACTCTAACCCATGATCTCTAGCTTAGCAGTCGGGGTAAAAATAAATTGTGTCAGTACCAAAATCACTCTATTGTGAATAAACAACATGGCATTTAATTTGATACATTAATTCGCTCTCAAAAATTGAATATTGTAGACGTGAAGCAAAAATCAAATTCTTCAAAATGGTTTTATTGAAATCTGGTTTATTTTTTTATTATTTAACATAAGAATTATAGTTTTATATTAAAACCTTCAACCAGAGTTACTTTAAAGCTTAAATCCGATGTTCAGAGCAGTGAGCTTTGACATAGCATTCTTGTGGCTTCCGACGCTCACGAAGCTCAGTCCATGTCTCTTGAGGATTTTGTTGACATACTTTTCCTAATAGATACGATAGCTTGATATTTAAAAAGAAATTAATAAAATAATTTCTTTTTTCACAATGAAACAAAAAGTCATAACTAAAGATATAGTGTTGGTTAATTACTTACAGTGGCCTAGTGTTATCCGTGTAGTGTAGTGGCGGATTAAGAACATGGAGTGTCACCATCCCATTTAATCCCTTGGGTATCGTAAGAACTACTTAAGTAGTAAGCTATACAGGACATTAACATTGCTAAGAGAAAGATTTACTGTATTTTTTTAAGAGCCTGTTAGTGTCGCTGTTCCGTCTGATGAAGAGCGTGAATAAAATCCAAGAGATTTTCTTCTTTTGTTTTAGTTTTCTTTTTAAAAGACAACGCTCGCACTAGGAATAAATTCTGTGTCGTGGGAGACATTGCGCCCATTTCTTATATGTTTATATAAGAAATGCACGCAAAGAGCACTCAGACTCAGAACAACTCACAACACTCAGCGAAGTAGAGAGCGGCGTGGCGACCGCTTAAAGCACTAGGCCAACTATGCAGCCCATACTCATAGCGAATGCAGACAATGCAGGGTTGTGATCTACACTATGGTGGGCTAGTGAGTTGCTTTTTTACACTCCGATTGAGGATGTAAAATTCATGACAGTTACCGCAGTATAAGGCTCACACACACATTACACTTTCTGGATACATAATTTCACAAGGACTATACAATATTCTTTCCATTCTATATGAGCACACATGTAAAGCCATCCACGGAATAATATCTTCACGTCGCATCTGCATGCAATTTGCACCTCCAAGCCTCAGGGACTTGTGTGGCTTCGTGTAAAGACACGTAGCACACGTAATGAAATTATTTCTTTTAAAGTTTTTGAATAGCTTTTGACATCCTGTGCAGATTATTAACCATATACACATATACAGACTGATAAATTTGAGGTTATGAATTGGAATGTTTATTTTTTCAGAGTTCAAAGCATGTTTAATTTTTCAAAATCATAATTAGATTTATACATTTAAAAAACACCATTTTTATAGATTTTTATGTTATAGGAGTAACATCAGACCGGTCCCTTGATGGTGAGTGGTTGACGTCACCCATGGCCATTTGCAACACAAGGTACACAAGCATGCTACTGTCCTTTAATAACTCCCATTAAATAGGCGTAACTGGGTCCCTGACGGTATGTTCTACAAAGGAAGCTTAAATGACCTCCAAATAACTTGGTATTTTACAACAGGTGAACTCCCGTGTCGCTTCTAAGTAAGTAAATCTCACATTGGATTGATAATCATTATCATCCTCAACAGCCTTAAATCGATCGCTGTTGGAGATAGGCCTCTTCTTCACAAGGAGGTTTTGGTCTATTATACCACGCTCGCCAGATGGGTTAGTATAGGATTTGTTTTATGTTTTCTTTCTTCATGCAATGATTGCAGTGATATTGTCCTGCGAAGTTTGTGCCTTAGTCGCCTCTTACAACACTTATGGTATGAGTATTTACAATGGTATTTGTCTCATAAACATACAAAAAGTTTCCTTACTAGGGTACACCTGATCCCCTAGCTTCTAGTACCTGAGATGGCGTGCGGTTTTTGGTCGGTTCGACATAACCACCCTTCGAAGATATTCGTGTGGGTTTCCGCAAAGTACAAAAAAAAGTGGAGATTACTGTCGCTATACGGTACGAAAATAATTTCTTAAAAAAAAATTAAAATTGTTAAAATGACTTGCAAAATTATTTAAAATATGGTTTGATCTTTGTAACAGATGGCTACGATAACAACGAAGTAACTTTGAACAATCGATTTATTGTGTATCACCTATATTTTCATTATCTACGCGGCAATTTTTTTTTATAGAAACGTACCAAAGTGACTAATCTGCCTGATGGAAAGCATAAATATAATCCTCTGTGAATGAAAATAATGCAGTATTATGACCCACACTAAGGCGACCTAGTGAGATGCTATTATTTTATCACAAATGAACTGAAATATATTATAGATCTAAAAATCCACACCTAAAGTGTACCTCGTAAGTTCTAAAATGACACTAATGACAACTGACACAAAGATCATGAGATGTCTAAGGATTAAAAGCTTCTGTTGCACTATTAATTAATCCATGGTTTTACTTTACACAATATTGTGGTACACTTCCAAGTTATAAAGAAAATTGAAAAGTTAATAACGCGGTCGGATACCTCGTTTATACAGATAATTATTTAAGGATCACCTGTATCTTCATTAAAATTGCTTTTGACGCATTAATAAGCGGAAAATTGTGTACATTAAATTATTTTATAGGAAGGTTCCCGCTCACCTTTCCAGTATTTTGATAAATATTATTAATGTAGAGTTTGTGTTTTGTGTATGTATTTATATGAAATTAAACATTGTTACAAAATAAGCTGTTAAATTTGAGTGCACAGATAGCGCAATGGTTTTAAACTGCCTGCCTGGCTTAAACTGCCTCAGTGGTGCAGCAGTGATGAATGCGACTGCTATGCTTGAGGTCTCGGGTCCGATTCCCGGGTCGGAACAAATGTTTGTGTGATCTGTAAATATTTGTTTCGAAGTTTGGGTGTTTTCTATGTAGAATATGTATGTATTTACAAAAAAAATTTATAAGTATTCTATCAGCCAGTCTAGTTATCATAGCACAAGCTCTACTTAGTTTGAAACTAGACGATGTTGGTGTTAAATGTCCAAAATATTTAAAAATGTCCGAAATATTATTTAGCAGTTACCATTGTAGTGAGTTGAAACCCCACAAGGGACAACACTTTCTGCGACCCATAAATTGTTGTTTCGAATCTGGGTGTTTTTTTATGTCCGTTTTGTGTGTGTAAAACCTTTCGCGACATAATATTCTTAATACAAGAGTTGTCCTTAAAAAAATAGGCTGAGTAACTCGTAGATAAAACCTGGTGACAGAAGCCAGAAGAAGACAGACGGACAGACTATTGATAATAAAACTATAAAACCAAAAATATTTATGTTCATGGAGTAAAAACTGTTTTTATGATATAAAAAATGAGTGTATGTTATCTGTTATCTTTTTTTATGGGGTTACATACATGTTACATGCATAATAACATAAATTTACGTATAATTAAACTAAACATTACACACACACACACACACACACACACACATTACACATAATTTAGTTCGAACTTGACACATTATATAGTACTATGTAAATTTTGTGACATCTACAATATAAATTCAAACTTTTTAAGTTAAGGGTCTGTAAAAGTCTTTTAAGATATTATATTAGAAGTTCATTAAAACTTGTATAAGTCTACTTAAATTATCTTAATAAAATTGAGACTAAAGGGACTTTTTTCTATTAATAAGTATGAAAAAGCGTTGACTAACTGTAAAGCCATCCATACTGTTATAAGCTGGTAAATATATGATGACAGTAAATTTTCTATATCAGCCCCTTTCAAATATTTCCACATTAGAATGTGGAATCATTTTTCACTTCTGCCTTACTACGTCGTTTATAATAGAATGTCAGAATTGTGTACTGAAAGCTGATTTTGAAACTAACCGATAAAGAAAATATTTCTTTAGAGATGAGTTAACTGAATGTGTGTAGATTACAGTTGATAATAAGTGACTACCACTATCTAGAAATACTTGCAACTCAAATGATACGAATACGAAGAGTAAGATGTTTGGCATTTGGTAACGAAAGGATTGCTTTAAAACACGAATATACTCGTACTTATCAACCACTACACAAAAAAAAAAATTTTTCTATATACATAAAATGAATGTTTGTCTGTCTGTCTGTTTGTATGTCTTCTATAGAAACGCAAACTATGCGTTTGATCATGTGATTATCTTTAGCGAAATTGTAGTGCATGAGCCCACAAGGGTTTCTGAGTTGATATGAACATTTTTTTATGTGTTTTGCCTTCAAATTAAGTTTAGTTGTGTAGCAACGTGTACAGGGTACAACTCTCTCACAATACGAACTCAGTTGCTTTCTCATGATAAACTCAATGGGTAGTGAGGTGGTGGAAGAACACAATTGCAATTCTCGCCCTCCTGCCTTTGATAAGTCGATGATCACCGGTGAATTTTTAGTTGATAAGAGACCGACAGATCCCTTCGCCTCAACGAGCGCCAGGACATCTATGATGATCTTCCAACCAAATAAAAAAAAATATCCCTTTGTGTCTGTGAAATTTTTGAGTGCTTCTCAGTTATTCTAATATATCATGTTGCTACAGCTACAGCCGCAGTAGATATACACGCAATACATTTCAGTATTTAGTTAATAAGAGCACACTGCGCTCGGCACAGTGTCTATAGTTGGCACTACTGTGACACTCAGTTGATACGGTATTTTGGTGTGGCGACAGGCGGTTTTTCACACCTACCTTCATTTAAATGTATTTGCTGCCTTATTTATTTGTTTACTTCTATTTCTAACCTAAGTACGCTCTTAAGAATGATGTTATGATTTGCCAACACCAGTTCTAAGGTTTTGAGAAATAAACGTCCTTAAACCTTATTTAAAGGTTGGAAAAGTGATGGGCCCATGTTAAGCGTTGTCAAGTCCTCCTGAATATTTATAGGAACGTTAAAGACTGTTCACGGACGTTATTTCATTGTTGATTGAGATCAATTTGACCTATTGGAGCTTGTTTATTTTTAAGCTTAATGTTAATTTGAATCTTTCAGTGGAGATTTATTGAGAGAAGTCAGCTTTAAGTAAGGATGTATTAAATATGTTTATTCAATGTTTAATATAACAAATGAAGGCGCAATCATGAACGCTATCAAAATAAAACGTGGTCAAAAACGTTTTCGATCCCCTTTTGTTTTAATTATGATCGAACAGTAGAAGGTTTAAGAATGATAAAAAAATGGAAAAAATGTGAGAATAGCCACTACATACATAACGTTCATGATGAGAAAATGACTAGAAGTCAGAACTGTATCAGAGAAAAACCCCTATTGGGTACGCACAGCATTGTCGGCAAAAAGATGTCTTTCACTTGAGAATAAACATACATCTAAAACTAGTAAATATTTGTAATGACTTCTTATTAGTTTACACAAGTCTTAAAGTATAGTAGCGTAATAGTAAGCTATTACGTTAGACTTGCAAGTCATTGAAAATGTAAAGAAACGCTCACGCATTGTCCTAACGAATTAAACCTTATTTTGAGGGTACAACGCAAATATTATTAATATTTGACCTAAGGAGCTTTTAAGACACTTTAAGGTTTCTCTTTGCTAAACATTACCGATAAATATCTCATAAACATACCAATATTATCAGCTTGTTACATTACAAGTAAAATTTATTTCTCCGAGCGCCTTCTGGTTAGGCAAACAGTGATTCAAGAACAATCTAATACTTCTATTATAAGTCTTACACCATCGTGTGAAAGTTCATTTCCAACCAACAACATGAGACGTTAATACCATTCTAAAGTTTGCACACAATAATATCATCATATGTAGTGTCTTGAAATGCGACAGACACTTCTCATGAATAAAAAGATGCAATTCTGCTGAATCAGCTGTTATTGGCAAGGCTTATAGCTTTCTACAAGCTCAATAAGCTGGAGTAGCTTAAAGTAATAACGTGAGCTAAATATAACGGTATAGTGTAAATGTATGTGACTATTGCCGGATTATTACAAAACGTGGAATACCGAAAGATATTTTATTTTTCCACGTTTTGTGTAATGTTTACTGTTATGTTTACAACAAAAATGCAATGCTAGGTAGTAGAGTTACGCTGATTTCAGCACGAACGGTCCAGTTTGACCGGGGCAGTACTACCCTTCCACAGAGGATCAACCTAAAGCGACAGCATCCATGCTGCCGTGTAACGTTAATGAGTGTCAGACCGGAGGTTCATTGATGCAGGGGTCGTGTCGTGGGAAGTGTGTGCAATACAATGTCACGATGACTGTCATGCCTTTTACGTCCCCAAGTGAGGCGTGAAAAAGCATCTTATTAGGCCGCCATAGTGTGGGTCACCCTACAACATTACCTGCATAAGCAATGTGTATGGTAACTCTTGGTTTCTATTCATGCTTTTTATCAGGCAGAGTAGACTCACTTTGACAGGCTCTTAAAATAAATATATATATATATATATATATATATATTTAATCCTTAATATTCTTACCTATATCTGTTTTACTACGATTCGAGGTAAACGAGGAACTCAAGAGGTACAAGTTTATAGCCACTCTTTGAATGCTCTCGAGCTTCAAGTTAACTCCTCGTTAACCTTGCTTACTCAGTGAAAATCTACGAGAGAAGTTAAAGTTACAGGTGTGATCCTGATGATCCTGCTAGAAAATTGCTCTTGTGGGATCAGGGCAAATTTGGCTTTCCTTATCTACGTTCATTTTGAGATGTATTCCTAATTTTCCTATTTCTACAAGATTTTATTTGACTTGCAATGTTTTTATGCTACTATATTTGTTCAGTTGGAATCTTTCAACTTAATTTTGAATCTAATATCTTCAACCAACTGTGCTGAAATTTTGTACGTAAATATATATTGCATGAGAATGTAACATTATGATGACAGGAATCTGACATAAAACGACGCAACTCTATCGAGTTTCAATTAGTTTTATTTGTCTCGACGAGTACTTTTCTTTAGATGCCTGCAGTGTCTGACGATGGAGATGGAAGATTTTCATAGGAACTCCATTGTAAAACTATACAATCCCATCGGGTTTGATCTCATATGATCGTCTTGACGCGTACTTTGTCTTTTAATGATGTCCAGAATCTGATAATAGAACTGAAGTCCGTAATAAAACGAAACAATCTCATCAAAATTTTAGTTCGTTTTATTTCTTGACGATTATTTTGGTATGTAGTTAAATAAGTATATAAAATATTTTTTTCGATATTTAAAAATTTAAGTCTAAGTAAGTATGAGTACCTTAATCTACAACAAGTCATGTACACGTCTCAGTACTCTAGTACATGTCTCATATAAATTGTGTACTGACATTATAAGTCGATAGTACAAGTTTTCAAGAAAAAGGTTATTTTATTTTTATAAGCGCGTTTAAATAAAAACTTTTTTTTAAAGCAGTTTCTTTTACGTTTAATTTATAAACTTTCAAAATATCCTGTGAATATCAATAGATTTACTCTGTTTTAAGTAGTTGGATCAAATTATAATACATAAAATAATTGTGGCAAAGAATTTCATGTGTATGAACATACTGATGAGTATTTTTCATGATGTACCTAACGAAATCAAATATTTTGACCCTTTTTAATAAATATTTGTTACCCTTTACCCTGAAGATTTAAGAATATCATGATAAAGTCTGAAGGATTTATTTACGCTCTTGCTTTTCCAACAAATATAAAACTAGTAAAGAAAACCACTTGACTTACTTAACAATACCAATTCACGATCATAACTTTTCGACAATGAACTATAAAACTTACAACAAACAAAATAACAAGATAATTTTGCACCCCGTCAGAGATCTTAGTAAATTATTTGGGTAATAAGTATATAAATAATATAAAGTAGATTGCAGACAAACTATTTCCGATCCGATTCCGATTCTCCGGTATTGTAAAATCCCGTTATTCACTTGATAAGGAAAGCATCAAGTTCTTTTTTTATTTTTTTTTATTATTCATTTATCATTACTAAAAAAAAATATTATTCTGTTACATCAGTTTATAGAAGTTCTGGCTTACTTGACCTATTTGACCTAAAAGTTACATACATTTTTATTTTCTTTATTTATCTATAGTAATACTATCAAAGAGAACAAAAACTAAAACCAACTCGTCTAGTCAGCATGGTACAGTACGCCAAAACCTCATATCCAACAAAAAGTTTATGTCCGAAAGTGGATCATTAAAGTCTATGATGATGATGAATACTATTAAAGTTAAGAGATTGTTTGACTGAACCCACAAACCTCAAAAACTTATACCTCAGGAACGAGCTACTCGGTTACCACTTAACCATGAGCCCCACGAGACTTCAACCTTAAATGATAATGATCGCACCTCTAAAATTCACATAATCTTCTGATATCACTTTCAGAAGGTAATTTATTTTGTGGCAAGTATCGGAATTCGATCGTGTATTATCATCTTAATTTAAAGCCAGAGAGACAACTTGGGATATTGTTTGTGTACCAGAATTAAAGACGCAGACTTGTGGACATGGTCATTCTTAAGTGGTTGAAATTGTATATCTGTAATCGATTTCACATACTGTGCCGTCAGATTCCAAGCTAGATAAAGCCTGACTATGGCTGCACGAATAACGTAGTGCTTTAAGCGATCATCGCGCCACTTTCAGTGCTGTGGGTACAAATGTCACTTGTGATAATACTTTGGGTAAGCCACAAATTATTGTTTTGAGTCAAGGTGTTCATTGTGTACGTTTGTATAGTCCATCGTGACACTAAATATACAAATGCGAAAGTTGTCTTTTTTTTTTAAGAAAAGAAAGAGTATGCCTGCACTTTGCTTACTAGAACATGCTTATTACTAACATTATAAATGCGTTTGTTTGAATGTTTGACTTACTTTCAGGTCGCAACAGAATGATTTTATGTTGTGATTTTTATGTAGTTAGATAGTAAAGAAGCTAACGAGTGATATAGGTTACTTTTTATTGCAGTAAAACATCTCATTCTGATGTGTATTTCAATTACTCCAAATTTTATAAATGCCGAACGATGGTACCAGTAAATTTTTTCACCCGATTCTATACGATTTGTCGACGTTTACGACGACAAAATTTGTTATTAGACTGAAAAAGAAGCCGCGGTTTCTGATAGATGGCGCTATATTGAATAATATACCTAGAATCTTTATTGATAAACTGACACTAAAAAACTTTTAAAAATAAGACATAGGCTACTATTAACCGCGATAACCGATATCAACGCAGACGGAGATATCTACGTGAGCTATTTTGGTGAGCACGATTGAATGTCCTGATGAGTATAACAAGTTTTTTTATGCTGGATGTTTCCCTTAAAATTCAGATAAGCATTCAGTACCTTCAATCGACTCAGTGAATAAACCGAAAGAGTTACGAGGATTGTTTTTTGGTATCACTCCTGATAAACTTGCCACTATGTGCCACAGCATGGTTCCCACGATTAAAACTTTCATTTCTAATGTTTCATAATTTTTGACCTATACGAAAAAATAAGGTTTTTCATTTGTCTTTCATTTTAATAATTTATCTATTTTATATGTGCCCACTTTTTAAACTTTCTACATAGGTATCGTTAATTCACTATAAAACGGCGTATCTGATACTAAATTCCATTTCCTAAGAATTTTCCTCGTAATATCATCTGTTATTATCAAAAACTTTTCCGCGGCAACAATAACTTCGGCTAATAACATTCTTTTCTATAATGGAGAACATCACAAAAGAAACTAATACACTGTCCCATCAAAAGTATGGACGTATCTTACGTTGTAAACTTTGAAGATAATAAAATATGGTATGTAGTCCATAAAGCAAATGAATGTTAAATATTATTTAAAAGAAATCCCTCAAAAGGGTTGTTAATACGTTACACACACAGTCGTCTGATCCTAAAATGAGTGTACACTATGGAAACCAGACGAAACGAAATGTTGATAAACATTCATATATACGAGTATATTTAAGTACTGTAATAATCTTATAAAAGGTAGTTTTATTTTTCTTAAATGGCAACATTAATCCATCCCATCACTCTTTTGTGACAACTTCCGGTGAAAGGATTGAGAGTGGTGGGGTTGAAACATCGTTTTGATTATTGAGTCAGGATCTCGGTCAGTCGTTCGATAACCATCGAAGTGGTAAGTTGTCTAGTGGAAACTATGCCAGTTGACCGGTAAAAGTGTTAAAAGCGGCATAAAATTATTTACTGTGATATGAATTGGAGTTTTTCTGATAGTACATTTATATCATAGACAAGCTACACTCGAACTGTTTCGTTCCGTGTGGTGACGGATTAAGAACACGCAATGTCACCACTTCTATTTACACAGTGGGTATCGTAAGAGAAGACTCGGGGTCCAAATTATGCTGGACAACATCACGGGAAACAGATAGAAAACTTGAAACAAACCCTATACTAAATCGTCTGGCAAGCGTAGTATAACAGGCGAAAACCTCCTTGTTAAGGAAAGGCCTATGTTCAGCAGTGGAGTGCTGAAGGCTGTTGATGATTGATAAGGCTTCTTTAGCTCCAAGAGCTTCCGAGAGACTCATAACAAATTTAAATTTAACTTATAACTTGTCTAACAAGTATCCCAAACGTTTAACCAGATATAACTGAATTAAGAACCGTGTAAAATGTTTTCAAAAACATCCTAGACCATGAAACATTTTTACAACACAGCATTCAAATTCCCTAGTGACTCATAACAGAGTAACGTCCGCTTAACAAAGTAATTGAATAGACTATTTGAATTTAGGCCCGAGCAATTGTTCGTTAGGGCGCCAGTATGAAAATTATAATAGTCATGTAAAAGAGCTGTATGTGGGACTAAAATAATTATAGTTGGCCAGATGTTAGTGTTAATACGCCTCTATTTAGTCCTTTGAGGGATAAAAGACGTGAGTATGTAGATATTAAATTCATTTTTTCGTCAATGATCATCCAGAACTTAAAGTAATTCCTTCGACCACAATACAAATCAATAATTGATCGTCGAATAGTCTATGTCTTATCTGCCTACGATGAAAAAAATATTAAACAGCATACGTTTTTTTGTAGTTTTTGTATTTTTACTGTAAAAATATCACAAATTTTAAAAGTAATATATAGACAACGAAAGTAAAATAAATGTAAAATACATCGCTCTAAAGAGGTAGAGGATCTATTTCACCACAAATTATACGATACAATAGATACAATAATTTGTTAAAAAATGGTGTGTGTATATCAAATAGTGATGTACTACACTTATAACGTTTCTTCTATTTCTAACACATAATAGCGAAATTCATATTTATGTCGCAAGAATGGAATACTTTCAATACAATGCCTAATATGTCGCTCTAGGCATACCCGCCGCTTTCATTATCTCGGACATATTTCCCGTATTCCTCTTACGCCATTTCAACCATGCGTCACTAATACGTGAGCGTCAATAGTAAGGAAGTGTAATGGTAATAAAAAAAAAAATTAAAATCTGGATAACGTATTGTATAAGTGTTTGACAGGATGAAGTTTGTGGGATTCAGACATCTCATTGACTTGTCCGAAGTTCTATGAACATGGACTTTAAAGTTTAATGTATCCATGAAAAGCCGTCACTTTGAGGCCAGCAGTCTATTTGGAAGCACAAAGCTTCTGTGGCCATTCCAAACTTTGCACACATCTCGTCCTAATCTCGAAAATGAGGATTTCATAGTTACATTAATAAGCCACTATATGGAAGATCTGCTAGAAACCAGCTCTGATGAAATCGAAATGGTTCTTAAAGAATAGAGAAATGACAAATTTCCTGGAAAGAATGACGTTACCGAGGGAGCTCTAAAAGCTTTGCAATGCTATCCAGTTCAAAGGGAAGCATGGAGGAGGAGTATGGTAATTCTGTTCTTTAAAAAAGGAAATCTAAACCATGTTAAATTACAGGATAAGCCAAAAATTCGTTAATATTTGAATCTAACATCCCGCGCAAACATGTTACGAGAGTTCTTGAGACCAATGGTACTGGAATTTGCTGGCTACAATCGTAACACTTGGTTTCATCAAGATGGAGCCTCTTATCACACATCCAATGAGTCCCTGCCGGTGGTCAAAGACATATTTCCGGAAAAGCTGATTTTTAGACGAGGTAACATTAAATGGCCACCCAGCAATCCAGATCTATCGCCAGCAGACTTCTTTTTATGGGAACATTTGAAGAATCGTGTCTACATAAAAACACTAAGTCGATTAAAAGAAAAATCAGTGAAGAGATGTCGGCGATCTATCGGTCTCTTTGCCGAAGAGTATTCGACAATTTCAGTGCTCGCTTAGAAGAGTGCAAACGTCGAAGCAGTGGTAATTTAGACGATGTTATTTTTAAAAAATAAATTCCAACTAATACAACAACTATCTAAGGACAGAATCTTAAAACAGGGCGGAGGAGTAAGACAAACGGAAGTTATTTTACCGAGATTTTTCATAAATGCAAATGAGAACATGTTCAAGATGCTGTACTGGAAAAGCGTGGCATCACCATCAATGGCGAATACATCTCTCATTTGCAATTTGCAGACAATCGGGTCTGAGACGCTGGAGCACCTGCAAATGATGCTGAATGACCTGATTAATTTTTCTGTACGCATATAATCAAGGTCCTGTTTAGTAAACGGATACTACCGGAACCGGTCACGGCACATATTGCCGTTCTCGAAGTTGTTGAAAAATATGTATACCTCCGGCAGTTATGTGAAAACTATTTCGAGAACGAGGGTAACTGAAAAATTCAGTTGGGTTGTACATCGTTGGCAAAATGACCACATGACTTATTGTTAATAATATATATCATATTTATGAGAAACATCCAATATATGGTTTTATATTTCATCTACAATATTTCTGCTGCTCGACATTAAATCATCGGACATCTTTAGGATATTTCAATTAATAGTGTTAGGTGAGGTTTGTATATAGGGAAATATGTATGTTTCAAATTTCAACTTTCTATCTTCATAAATCTACGAGTTATGAATTTTTGATATTTTTTTTTGGCTCTGGTGTAAAGTTAGATATTTAGAGATACGACATTTCCGCTCTCTGCCGTCGACCTGAATCGTTTAGAGGCTTTATAGCTACAGTAACTCTGCATATACTTAACCTCTATAAATATAACTTTGCTAGAATGGGTAACAAGCTTGATAGTAACGAATAGTTAAAAAAAATCAAGAAGCTTTTAGAAAATATATTTTTATAATATTCAATAACCTTCTGGTACATCTTAATTTTCAATAACAAATTGCTTACATTACAACTTATATTTAAATAATCCCTCTCACAACCCGCTCACTCCCCCTAGAAGTGATTCTAGTAAAACCCATACATAATACGAGCTCTGAATAAGAGAGGAAGGCCAATGTCAAAACATCTCCAGTGCACTAAAGGACTTCCAAGGAACGAAATAGTTATAAAACACCTGACGTTCTTTGGAATACGCATGCGCCAAAACTTGGGTCCTCCGCGTGTTGCATGGCGATTCAGTTATCGTACCGTCGCCGCGTATCACCCCCGTATCGCGTACCGAGCCGGTACGCCGCGTATCAATCGTAAACATTCGTAGTGGCGTGTTTTATTCTGTAATTGTGGTGATGTTTTCTGTGCTTGTAATGTGATGTGTGAGAAAGGTAAGTCGTTACTGTAACTTTTTATTTCTTCCTTTTCAGAAATTAAGACGGATAAGTGTTTGTAATTGTTTTTTTTTAAAGTATTTCTCTTCTTAGTTTTCTTGATAAATAGTCTTCAAATATTAAGTATAGTTTAAATGATTGTATTAAAATGTTTAGGATCAAATTTATAATTACTATTTAGGAACATATTATTTCGCATTCAGTGGCAAACATTAATTGAGGATAACCTCTAGAAAACCATCACCATGTTTCTCATCATATTTTGCCTCTTTTTCCAAATCTATTAGAAATCTATGTAATTTTTTCTTCTCTCATTCTCTTCTGTCATAACATATATGTTTTAACGTATTCAAATACATATTTTTGCTTTTTCATCAAAGGTTGGTTCATAGAATTGGGACCAATATAAAGACACAAATTAAAAAAGTAACAAAGTTTTTTATCTCATGTAGTGAGATATATCGTTACTAATATGTTATATGTTCGTAACGTTAATAATGAAAATGATATAATGATAATGATATAAATTTGACGAAGGCTGACGCGGGGTGTGTTTAGAGACCGTTTGATATGGGACGCGTTAATTTGTTCATGCAACATTTGTTTATTACATTATAAAATGAAATGTACTGTAACTTAATTACTGACCGACACAAGAAACATTAAATTTTTTAATGATTTTAATTGACATATATATATATTAAAGATTAACTATATAAAAGTAGTGTTATTATTGAATTCAATTTTCATTTCAAAAACGAAGTTTTTGCGGCTGTATTTTTTTCATGTTTTGTTTTACGCGTCGTTTTCGTCAATTTTTGACTGATTTTCAAAATATTTTTTGTATCCGTACGTGTATATCCGAGCTGATGCCATGAAAAATATTTTAGTTAAATTTATTGCGTTAAACAGACAAAAAAAATTACTGCCTCTGTGGCGCAGAGTTATCTGGTGCTAAGGTCTTGGATTTGATTTCCGGACAGAGCAAATGTTTGTATGATGATTCTCAATGTATAATATGTATGCATTTTTCAAAAGAAGTGTATAAGTAGTCTATTAATTAATGTAGCTTTCATAGAACAAGCTCTGAGTATTTCAAAGCAAGATGCCGTTGTGTATTCAGTGTTCAAAATATTATATTTTTGTTTATTTACAAAGATTACCATAATTTTACTTAATTTTATATATATAATGTAAACGTAAGTTTTACAGAACACTCGTAAACTTATTTTTTAAGTTGTACGAAAGCCGTACACATTAATCAACATTTTAATCGTACAGTTATAATATCTACTGTTTTAATACTTCGAATAATCGAAATCATTAAAAAAACACAGAATGTTTCGTTCAAGAAATTTCACTCCTAGCATATTAATGAAATTGTTAATATTCTAGATAAAACTTTTACTTAAATGTTTCAGAATAATAATACACTTACTTAATATAATATTAAACTAAGGCTAGGCCAGATCAACTGTGTATTGTTAGTAGGTATGTAACTACAAGTTCGTAGCAGTTTTAAAAGATCGAACTACCTTACACGTGTTTGTATTCGATAATTACAATTTACGCAGAAACAAAGAAAATGAAAAATAGTTTGTTTTAACGAATAAGATAACAAAAATAAAACAAGTGAATCTTAGAGGCAGCATGCACAGCAGGCGCAGACGCTCATTAGTCAACAATCACTTCTATAAACTGCAAAAAAACGAGACGGGAGAGTATCTAATTATTCATTCTTTTCATTTTCCTTTGTAAAAAAGTGCGTTATATATAAAAATTATGGTATACCTTAAACATTATAATTATTAAAAATAAGCTTACAATTAAATCGACACAAGCGATGCGATTGCTATCAATTTTTTTGGTATAACAGTATTAAAGTCGAAAAGGTAGTAGACTTACACTGATTTTAGCACAAACAGGCCGGCTCAACCTTAGTATTACGCTCCCACAGGAGATCAACTAAAGCGACAGCATACGCGCTGTCGTGTTTCGTTGGTGAGTGCGTGACCAGAGGCCCACTGGTGCAGGGGTGACAGTTGTCGTGATAAGTGTGTGCAATACAATGCCACGATGACTGTCACACCTTTTGCACCCCCAAACGAGGCGTGAAAAGCATTTTACTAGACCGCCATAGTCTGGGTCACCATACTGCATCGTCTGCATTCGCAATGAGTATGGTGACCACGACTCTTGAATTCTATTCATGCTTTCCATCAGGCAGAGTAGAATCACTTTGCTGAGCTTTTAAAATAAAAAAATAAATAAAAAAGAATATGGTTAAGCCCAAATGTTAGAAATTGAAATACTAATGTAAAAGAAAAACTGTCTTTAAAAGTTAAACAAAATATTATATACAGTTGAAACGATTAGATACCATAATAATATAAGAAGAGTGTCAAAGGCATGACTTAATAGACGAACAATATCAATGTATTTCACATCACACACACTAACAAACTTTAACACTGTTCTATCTTTTACGTGCCCAAAGATACTTGAAAAGTATGAAATCTAAACACAGATCAGACGAAGTAAAGACAGAAGATGGTAAAGAGGACAAAGATAACAAAAGTTATCCCTAATTTCGAAAACATATTCTCATTTACACAGAAATAAGGCAAAGTAGATCCCGATATTCCTACCAATGTAAGCATATGGAAAAAGCAACAAGTAGCCCATAATATGTTCAGCTTATGTTATCTTGAGAATCAAAACAATAAAACGAATAGCAAAAACACATAAAACTACTAACAACTAACATTAGAAGGGAACATTGTCAGATGAAATCAGTATAAAAGTGAAAATATAGCCAATCTTCACTTCACGAGTTGAAGATGACAAGATAATATAAAACTACACCATGTCACTAAAGGTGTTTGCTAAGTGCCATAACCAAACCAGGGTTCGGCTGCGGCACTCCACACGCTGGCATAATATCCGACGTGGATGTAGAAGAGGCATTACTTCGTGGCGGCCATCGGAGTGGGGATTTTCTCGCTTGGTAACATTATTGATGTTAACACATAACTGTAAAAATAGATGGTGTGTGGTTTTTGGTTGATTCAAGTCCGACATAATGATCATTAGTGATTGTTACTATTCAGGAGAAACAAGACTGATCTATTTCAAATCTAAGCAAACGAGCTAAAGAACACATTCACGACAATACATACATAAATATTTATTCTTACACACATTCGCGTGCTTACTAACTTATATTGTTAATGCCTCTTAATTATATGGTATGGATATAGATCAATATAGTAATATAAGATATTTAGTTAAAACATATGTATGTATCTTTGCTTCAATTATTTAAGTAGTTGACCATCTATAAATAGACATACAATGTTGCAAACATTATGAAAGGCAATATATGTGAGCAAGTAATGTTTCTGTGCAAGTAATTTGAAAGTGTCTCACACAATTTTATTTTCTGTTTTTGCAATGAATCTTCCATGCTTTATTTTCATAAAATATGAACAAATATTCAGTTCACCCTCAGGGTTGCGGAAGTCCGATGCCAGTCGCTCCGTGTATAAATTAATATTCAGGTGAAACTGGTTGAATTAGAAGCCAAATACAAATAATCTTGGAAATAATAAACGCTAGGAAAAAGACAATGTAGCTATAATCATAAGATAAAGGTCCATTCTATTATCGGTCAGATCGACTATAAGCACAATTTGCAGTCAACAAGCACAACAACTTGTAGTGTACTTAGTCCTCTCACAGTAAAGTGACTATGAAAAGTGGATGTAAGAACAAAATGATAAATTATTTCACGATTTAGTCTTCACTGAAACGGTAATCAGTTTATGCTTGTCTCTTACGATTGGATAATTATTTACAAAAGTTCAAGTTGGTCCTGTCACAGTTCGTAATCTTCGCAAACATTTTAAACGGTGGCTGTGTGGTTATTACCATTCTTTGCTGGTGAGGATAACGAGTTGAGCTAATAGAATTCTATAAATATGTACAAACAAGACATTCAATTACTCATCATAATTATAGCTATGGGATATGTATCAGATCATTGACATCACTTCCCACAGAGAATAAATCGTGCGTGCAGGACAAATGCTAAAGCAAACCAAATTCGATGACATTTTGTTAGACCTATCATCGTGTTGTATACAGTGTATATTACTATGTTTTCCATTTTGCTTCTCTAGCCAAGTTGACATTCTACAGATGTTAAGTTATTAAAAACTAACTAGTGTATGGTAATAATGGCTCTCAATGGTATATCAAGTGGTGAAAACAAAATATTATCCAATAATACAAGAGAATAGATAAGTCGACGATTGCAGAAAGAGGATCGAAGCGAAACACTTGTATACCGGAGGCCCATTGATGCAGGGGTGCCAGTTGTCGTATTAATTGTGTGCAATATAATGCTAAGATGACTGTCATATCTTTTACGTCCCCAAGTGAGGCGTAAAAAATCGTAATAGGCCGCCATAGCGTGGGTCACCATACTACATAGTCAGCATTTGCAATGAGTATGGTGAATACAACTCTTGGATTCTATTCATGCTTTCCATCAACCAGAGTAGAGTCACTTTGGCAGTTCTATGGCACTTTCTGCCATAGAACGCAGACCAGATTGGTATAGGTTTTTTTTCAAGTTTTTCATCTTTTAGCAGTAATCTTACGACGTCCATGGGATAAATGGCAACTCTGACACTCCATATTCTTAATCTATCACCACATGGACAGAAAGTTGAATCATCATCATCATCATAATCATCATCATCATACAACTTATCACATTTCATTGCTAGATATAGGCCTCTTCCATACAAAGTTGAAAATTGACTGTGAACGCAAATAAAACCGTAAATACCCGTTAATAATTAGAGAATAATTATTAGAATGCTCATGTTCAACCTCTTCATTTAGAATTAAATATTGACGAACAGAAGCTGGTCTGTGTACCTTCCATGTAATTATTTGTTTAGCCAAGTCAACCTTAGCGACTTGTGTCCAAATATTTGGACCATATGTTTACACTATAGCAATAACTATGAAGAACCAAAACCAATTTAATTAACAAAAAAATATATAAATAACCTATTCGTAGAAGAGTGTTACAAACAGAATTTAGATAGATAGAATTGTAATATGTAACTCTAGGGAGACGTGACAAGTCTTGTCTCAATTTTAATTTGGGTAACATCTTCATTATCTATTCAACCTATCGCCGTCCACTGCTGGACGAAGGTTTCCCCCAAGAAACGCCAACCATCCCGGTCTTGGGCAATTTGCATTCTTCTGCTGCCAGTCACCTTCTTTAAGCCAAAATAATCATAAACAGTCGAAATAAATGGTGATGTCATATACTAGACATCTTAAAATAAGTCAAAGAAAGCATTTCAGAATAAAACTCTCACGCGTCAAAAACTGCATTGTGACTTTTTATTAGAAGCAATAAAAATGGCATTGCCCGGTTTCAATACATTCAAAGTCCGAAGTTTTTCGATGTAAAATTTCAAATACTCAGCTTATATCTTAAAAGTGAAGCGTAACGAAAACCTCTTTAACTAAATGTATTTAAAGAAACAAAAAATGCTAACCTACACTTATTAATAGATGGTGTGAAGATCTAGTTTATTCTAAATGTCTTACATATATCATTTACCTTTTTTCAACTGTTAAAGTACTACCAAATCCTACTAATATTATGAATGCGAAAGTTTGTAAGAATGTTTGTTACCCTTTTACGAAAAAAATATTGGGCAGATTTAGATGAAACTTTACAGTCACATAGGTTATACATCGGAATAACATATAGGCTATAATTTGTAATGATTTTATGTCATTTTCGCCGTAATATAGCGCTATTAAACGTTACGTATCAATTAAGTTGGAAAAGAATCTGGCCTTGGCGTACGCTGCCTAAACCATTGAAGTTGCACAAAGATGATGTACCGTAGAATTGTTTGAGTGTTCAAAAAAATATTTATTTAAAATGACTACGAAACTTAATGTAGCAGACCAAATTCCACGCGAACGAAGCCACGAAGCTTGTAGAGAATAAATGTAATTGTTTACTTTGAAAGTAATGTATTACTGGTATATTACGTTACGATGATAAAAATGAATTGCTAGTGGAATCAAGACCAGCATGTTTTACTTGAATATCTGTAAATACTTAAGTGGGATTGATATCATACATACGTGTCAAAATCTTGACGTTTAATACGCTTCTGCTTATTCCTTTAAGGATAAACGACGTGAGTGTATGTAAACGATAGTACAAGAACGTATTGCGAATTTATCTAGAACACTTTGTTTGTACCTAACAGGGAATATCTACCATCTATTTTGTTCCATCGACTTTGCAAACAAAAATGGCCTATAAATTGTTCACATGCGATTCACTGCTATTAAAAAGAGTAAATTTACAATGGAAGTTTACCGTTAAATGTTTTATTACCTAGTTCAGTACATTGTTCCTGATTGTTTAAATATTTTACATGTGTAGGAACAATGTACTGTAAACTTTTACGCCCCATTTTTTTTCGTAGGAGACGAATGTGATTTGGAAGCTTTAGGAAGTAACACTCGTGTTTGTGGATCAAGTGTAATTTTTTTGTGAATTAATTTATTATGATCCGGTACAAGGATTAAGAAATATCGTTTCTGTCTGGAAATACTGTTCTCTGAATCCTTGAAAATGTCACCTTCTTACCCAGTAGAATTACATTGTAAAGTTTTACAGACTACTGTATTTTAGATAACGTGCCGTGTGATGCTGTAGAAATTCTTGATCTTAAAATTGTACAAACGGATGTTTAGTCAAGGTCATATCAAAATATAATACCTTTCAATGTATACGTTTTCATTATTAACTGCGTGGCGCAGCTGTAGTGAATGCGACTACTGTGCTTGAGGTTCCCGGGTCGGACCAAGTGTTTGTGTGATCTGCAAATACTTGTTTCACAGTTTGAGTGTTTTCTGTGTATAATATGTAAAAGTATTTAAGTATTTTATCTGTCAGACTAATTATCAATGCACAAGTTTTGCTTAGTTTAAACCTTTTTGACGTTATGTGTCAAATGTCCAAAATAATTACTGAAAGGCTTCCATTGGTTGTTAAAGTAAATAATCATCTATAAAACGCATAACTAAAACTCTATACAATTAAATAAGGAAACTAACGTAATTTTATCCTAAAACGCCTTCTGTTAATTCCCTTAACGTGATAAAAGTAAGTAATATTACATGGTATAGTCCGTATTTTGCAAGTAATTTTAAATGTGCTCTTCGCTTTCCGAGTCTTAATTTACGGATGTTGATAATAACGGCGCAGAAACCCTTCTCTCCAGAGAGGGCACACCACAACAATACTTAACTCGCTGTTCCGGCTATAAAAGAGATAACTCAATAGCTCTGTTATTCCTCCGGGTAATTTTGTAGTCGCCTTGTACCTATGATACTATCTGAAACAGCGTTGTGTATTTTGTTCAAAGTTAAAATAAGTTTGGGAAGCCGTAGAATAATTTTGTTTTGCACACTTTTTTCTTGATAATTTATGTGATATTAACTTTTAAACTACAGCGTATCATAATAAGTTTATGTACGAGCTATGCATATTTTAATTAAGCTATTGCATGGCTTTTATCGCGAGCTTCAAGTACGGCGACCAAATCAAGAAATTCCGTAACGAAAATAAACCTAACATCCCCCTCTCCGACCGTCACAGTGCGGAGTTGAAAGCCGTGCATAGTCTAACGTCGTTTCAGTGCGGCAGACTTCGGCACGGTGTTTGTGTGCGTGCAACTAGACGTATGCGTAGACTGTACAAAGCTCGCACGGATCGAGACGAGCTGCTCTGAAATATTATAATTGTATAAATTGATAAAAAATGCTATGCAATAGCTTTACCGCGGCGGTAACTGAGTGCCACACGTATTTCTTTTTATTGATGATGATGGTGTACTCCTAGGCGATTTCAGCTACAACAGCTAGTTTCAATAGAGACAAGCTATCTACGTAGGAGGTATTATTGTGCACAAATGTGTACGTAACCACAGGGGCGCTCTTTGTTCCCTCACTCTCACAATCCGACGAAATGGTTATCCGCCTCAACTGAAGAGACCAGGCGTAGCGCCGACCGCTATGGTTGTCTATCTTACAAGTTTTTTACACCACTCAAAGGTTCATTGAAAGAGTATGCCCTGAGTATTAAATCCGATGACTTAAGACACCGCAGAAAGTTAAAATAAATAAATAATATATACATATAATTGTGAATACAGGAATTATTATTATTACGATAGATATCAAATACGTACCTTTGAATTGCCTGACATTTGCCAAACATAGACGAGTAATTAAGGTGTTTAACTGTCTAAGGTAAGTGTATGTGTGGCTTTACATCTCTTTTGGACTCAAAATAACATGATCCGGGTCCTCCCACAGCAGGGAGGCCGAGGCAAACTGCGGGGTGACTTTTGGTAATCACCACACATTTCTTGCTCTTATATTCCCAAGGAGTAGAAAATCCAAAAGAATTTGCCGTCCCGTCAACAAAAAGATAGTGGGATCGACCAGATTGTTACCACAGCCTCATAAAAAAATGTGAGACAACTCATAGAGTTTAGTAAAACCTCCACTAACCCTTGGTCATTCAAAAGGCATTAGTCAGTAATGTAAAAATACCCAAAAATCGAGCTAAACGGTTTGACAGCTCGTTTTTGTTGAGAGTCGCCAAGATTTGGAACGACCTGCCTGGGTCTATTTTTCCTGATAAGTTGAACTCTGGAGCCTTTAAGAGTAGAGTGAACAGGTTTCTTCTGGATGGGCGTGTACCACCTTCGTCTTCATCTACACTTTCCATCAGGTGAAATGGAAGACGACCGCCTATTCCATTACAACTATAAAAAAAAATTTAAAAAATGTCTTTTAGAATTAGTTCTACAGTCATATTTTTATTTTAAATATAACACCAATACAAATAACCAAATTAAAAAGAGTGTCGTTATGCCGATTTGTCTTCCAATCGTAATTGGCAGACGCAAAAACTATAATTTTTCGACGTCAGATTAGTTTAATGATAAATTCCCATTGTTAATTACCTCGACTTTCAGCAATGTCTAACCTCTAAGTAAAATAAAGCAATAAAACTCAAGGTCATTTTTTTCTAATTGCCCAATTAAGTTGTTTTGCTATTCAAACGTAACTAACAAGGTGTTATTATACTGATGATTTTTATTTACTAATTTATTTGTACCTAACAAACAAGTTGTGTATCGAAGTTCGTGTAGAAATAAATTAAGAATATTGATTGTCACCTATTCATCTCATGGGTATCGTAAGAGGTGATTAAGGGAGCTAAGGTGTGGAAAACACCTCGGGCCATCACTACACCGGGGTTTACGGTGGGGTATAGTGTCAGAATCGGACCGACTAAAACCAGACGGTGTGCCACTCCGCGCCTGAGATAAGAGGGATCCGGGAACAACTGTTATTACGACATCCAGATCCTCCTAGCACCTGCCCGCTATCGCGGGCACCATACGCGATACCATACGCGACGTACGGCACACGTGGACGTCGCTTCTTCACGGTTTGCCAGTGTAGCGGATGGAGGGGAAAGCCCGTCCTGTCTAGCCGTGGCGACACTCACGGCAGCACTTGAAACAAACCTTAGACCAAACTATCTGACCAGCGTGGTTTTGTAGTCCAAAACCTCCTTTTTAAGAAGTGGACAACAGTTCACTTCTGGACATAGGCCATTATTTGTTATTAACAAAAGGCTGTTGATGTTATGATGATGTGATGAATAAGTCGTATATAAGCGGCCTTAAGGCCTGTGGGCATTTTCTCCCAGTTGGTCTTTTATATAAATATCATAATTAAAATAAATACTAATTTAAAAATAAGACCCTGTTAGCTGAGTGTAAGGTCGTGAGTTTAATTTCTAAGTAGGACCGATAAATTTGTAATGAGATGATTGTTTATACATAACTTAGAAATATATAAGTAGAAATAAAATATATAATTTGGAATTAGGCGTCCGTATGTAAGATGTGTGAAAGTTATGTTACATTATGTATAATGTTACATTATGTTGTAATGTTATATGGATGTATATAGTATGTTAGATGTAAGATATAGGACCCCAAAATCATCTTGGTACCTTTTTATAATACCCAATAAGATCACTAAGTGGTTCTTTTTCATATATGGATGAACAAAGCTTTTCTATTTGAAGGTTTCACTTGGACGTTACATAATAATATTTCTGGTATATGTATGTAAATGTGAAACAAAAAGGGTTCAGTGTCCGGAAATAAAACGGACCCCAAGATTGAAGCCCTTTGATTGTTAAATTCTACAGAACCCGAAATCGCTTTATACTTTTATGGTAATGAGTTGCCCTTATTTAAAGGATATAAGATCCGGTTAACATGATATTTGGCGAAATTCAATTTTTAATTTATTCTGTTTAATTTTTGTAGGAAATAAAAGCCGTGTTGGTGATTTTATTAAATTAAAAATCAATGAAGTGTCCATATATTTTAACTTAGTTTTTTTAATTATTTTTTTTTTTATGAGACAACGCTCGCTCTAGGAATAAAGCCTATGTCGCGAGGGACTTAACAAACATACAAGAAACAGACAAAGAACATCCAGACTCAGAACAACAATTTGTGGATCACACAAAGTGTTGTCCCGTGTGGTGTTTGAACCCACACTTAGCGTAATAGAGAGCAGCGTGGTGACCGCTTAAACCACTAGGCCAATAGTTACACTTCTGTATCTATAAAAGACGGCTGACAGACGGATTCGCTGCCTGATCGATCAACACACTCACACAAATTTTACACAAATGTTCCAGGCAAAAGCTAGTATTCATATCTAAAAGGTATCGTTTTATTTTTCCCTTCTTTCGCTTGGAAACGAATTTTCTCTGTTAGACATTTATTCAGATGTCACACTACAATATACATCTATATTTTGGCTACAAGATATTTATTACAAATATTCTTAAGTATTATTAAAAAGTAAATAATACTCAAGTGTTTGGAAGCAATATTACTCGTATATTGCAAAGTTATAAAATTTGTCGCAAAGACACGTTCAACATGATCAATTTGTTCAAACTCAGTTGTTTGTGGTTGATCCTGACTACAAAGCCGCAGGTCATGGGTTGGATTCCCGCCAAGGACAAATATTTTTCCGATGATCATAATTATTTGTTTTGTATCTAGGTACCATTTTATCTTCGGGGGAGAAATATTTTTCCCCCGGGATAGGGTCTAACAGGGCAAGGAGTCAATTTGAGGGGGGACCTGAAATCACATGGTCCGGGTTTCCCCCCAGTGTAGGGTGCCAGAGGCCGTCGGGGCGGTTTTCAGTGGGAACACCATATACTCCTGACTCCTGCACCCTAAGGAGCAGGAGATCCGATGTGATTTTCCGCATCATCAACAAAAAAAAAGTGTCATTTTATCTGTAACATGTATGTATTCATAAATATTTATGTAAGTAATTTTATTAGCAGTTTGGTTACTTTAGTACAAGCTCTGCCCAATTTTAAGTCAGACAGTCAGACAGTCGTGAATAAGATGTGTGAAGTTAAATTATTCTCCTCAATTTATTAGAGAAGAAATGTTAAGTATGTCAATGTTAAAATATTAGCTTCTAAAAAATCTTTTCTTGTAAATCTGTCTCTGAATGCCATATTGTATCCACACAAAAGTTTACACAAGAAGGGTACAAATATTACTGAACAGAAAACTAAATACTAAAGGTATTACAAAGCTATTTCCAAAATTCTAAAGATCTTAGATTAAGTCTTCTAAATCGCGAAAGTTTTAGATACAATTCAACCAGTGTACGTAAGTGCATTGTCGTGATATAATGCCAACAGATTTACGTACATTTAAATGATCAGTATATTTTCACATACGAGCCCAAAGCTTCTTAAATTTTAAAGCGTTAAAATAATAGGAGAGATGTTGAACGTGTTTATTCAGTACAAGAATATTTAAAGTTTGTTTTACATTTAATATCAAAAGGCTAGTCACTGTTAAGTTTATTTAGGTTGGGTCTTTACTGGGGTTATGTGAAAGCGTTATGTTAGCAGGTATTTGTAAATATTGCCTTCATATAATTCGCAGTGTTTGGTTCTCTAACGTTAAAGTAATGTTTTTTAAAATAAGTCTGTTACAATGAAATGTACTTTAGAAGCAGATTTGCTTTTGTTGTATAACGCAAACGTGTATCCAACTATATAAAGGGTGGGCCAAGAATGCGTTAATGTGTAAATGTTACGAGAGTTCTTGGGACCGATGTTACTGGAATTTGCTGACTACAATCGTAACACATGGTTTTAATAAGATGGAGCCACATGTCACACATCCAATGACTCCTTGTCAATGTTTAAAGACATGTTTCTGGAAATGCTGATTTCCAGACGAGGCGACATTCCATGGCCACCCAGAAGTCCAGATCTATCCCCAGCAGACTTCTTGTGTTATTTGAAGAATCGTATCTACAATAATAAACCAAATACACTACGTCAACTAAGAGAAAAATTCAGCTAAGAGATGTTGGGGATCTTGTGGTCTTTGTGCCGACGAGTCTTCGAAAATTTCGATGTTTGCTTAGAAGAGTGCAAACGTCAAAAGGGTGGTCATTTAGACGATGTAATTTTTTAAGAATAAATTCTAGCTAATTAGCTTACTTGTAAATAAATCATTTTTATAACTTATTATAAAAAAAAATATACGATTTTTAAATTTTAACTGGTTCGTGGCCCACCCTTGACAAAGATTAAATTAGTAATTAATGAAAAAACTTAAGAAATGTAAATTATAAAAAAACCACACGATAATCTTTTGTTTAATAAGTAAACTTTTATAAGGTTGAGTGTTGCTTTTGTTTTCGGTTCATATACTCGTACATATGTGTGTAGATTTTTTAAAAAGTTTTTGATGGAAAAGCAAACGTTTAAGATTAAAATTTTATATATTTTCAAGATAATTTGGGTGAGTTTTGGTATTTAGGTAAACAATTTCCAACAAGACTTTTGAAAAAGGCTGGCCACGTTTATATAAACCTTAAAAGTGGAAAATAGGTCATAAGCTTAGACTAACGAAAAACGACAGTACCAGTGCTGTCGTGTTTCGTTGGCGTGTGCTAGATCGGAGGACCCTTAATGCATAGGTGTCAGTTACAGTGGTAAGAGTGTGAGCCTTACACTACCACGATGACTGTCATGCCTTTTACGTCCCCAAAATGAGTCTTGCAAAACATCTTACTAGGATGCATTGTCTGCATTCACAATAAGTATGGCGACCACGAATAAAAATGTGTAACAAATTTTGTTTAGGATTTATTTCGAATGTATTTTGATGTACTGAGAAGCGGCAGTTTGAAATTTTTTTTTCTTTTTAAGGCAAGTCCATTTTCATTTCAAATTGAATCTGAAAAGTGGTAATTTTCTGTGAGAGACTTCATCATCAAGAAGAATCATTTATCTAGTTTATTTGGGTGACTTACCTCATCGACAATCTTGAACACGGATCAGAAAGCGCTGCGCAGGACGTCCGCTTAGAAGGAAAACAAATGATAGTAAAAATACAGGCTAACTGATCTTTTTGAAAGTCATTGAGGGAAGCCTTTGAGTATATACAGCAGTAGCCATCCTATGGCTGAAATGATAATGATAAATAAATAAATATTTCGGACATTTGACACACGACGTCATCTAGTTTCAAACTAAGCTGCGCTTGTGTTATGATAACTAGACTGACTGATAGAATACTTATATACTTTTTTTTTTGTAAATACATACATATTATACATAGAAAACATATAAACCCGGGAATCGAACCTGAGATCTCAAGCACAGTAGTCACATTGGCTATCACTGCGCCACCGGGGCAGTCAATGATGACTTGATGCAAGGAAGGTGTAGTCTTTTAAGCGGTCGTCACACTGCTACTTAGTGAGCTGTGTGTTGTAAGTTCAATTTCAGACAATATTTTATGTAATTAAAAATTGTTGTTTTCAGTTTCGGTGTCTTTTGCCATCATGTATTTATATAGTCTCCTATGACTCAAAAACCGTTTTTACAGAAGAAGTTGTCTTAATAAAGAAATACAAATCACGACGCTAATTCTTCCGATGCGTTCCGTCTCTATATTGATATTTTACTTTGGCAATTGTTGTTATATAACATTGGGATCTGAAAACTTTGCCAACTTACCTAAAAATAAAAATTCTGCCAATGTAAATATTTTATGTTGCCAAAACACCTTGTTAGATATGAAATGGATTTCAGTTTTATGTTCAGCTGGTTTCAGAGTAGTTTGGTTACGTGTGAAAGGATACAATATGAGAATCTTATATCATACCCTATATTTCAGTTCCCCAGTTAACTTAGAAATATATAATTTTTTATTTGGAAGAAATATGGTTACAGGTTGTTAAGTGTATAAAAATATCATGTCTTACAGCACAGTATAGTAAATTTTACAACATAGTACAACACACGAGTATTTATATAAACTGTAGCAGAGCATTGCTTCTTGATAATGATAATAATGATGAAAATAATGATGATGATGATAATGATGATGGTGATGATGATGATGAAACCAGGATTGTCGTAGTTAATCATTAAAAAGAGACATGGATAGAGGTACTTTGTGTACCTTTTATTACTAATGAAGGTACTTTTAATGAAGAATGGCAAAATACTTTTAGACATACACAACCTTGTATAAAGCCGCAGGTTAAACCCAACTGCCATTATAAAGCACAAGTTATGTATACTCGTTCTATAATTTACTTCGATTAATGTCTACATGACATAAAGGCAGTAACAATAGAATCAATGTTCTAGAACCTTGAAGTTCTATAAAGTAAACTTATCAAAATACGATTCCAAATGCGGTATTCGATACTTATTAATCGACTATACATGAAAGACAAGGGCGCCATCTATTATGTACCAAATCGTTGTTTGAAACAGGACTCGAACGAGAGCAGACCGATTACTTATGCAAGAGGCTTTTCAGAGTATTTCTCTGATATTGTCGTCTAAAAAGATTGCATAATGTATTGGGATCTTGGAATAAAAGGGTAAATAAAAAGGCTTGAACATTTTTCCCTAAACATCGCTGATATTGTGTTTTACCCTCATTTTGTTACAAACATTATACGGTTGTTAAGGATATTTTATTTATTATACATTTGCCTATTGCCTTTTAGGCTTTATTTGCCTTTTTCATTCCAGATAAGGAATAGTGCAAATGTAAAAATTTAAATTTTCTGTTATTCCAGAAAACAAAATTGTGCTCAGCATGTAAGTGATTGTTGCTACCTTAATTCGCTGTTTACAAGGCCATATCTATGTCCTTTCAATTGTGATTTCAATTATACAGTTTTGAAAACTCGGAAGAAAAAGTAAATCGAAGAGATTTCACTCCACCATTACGTGCTTTTTAAGAGACTTTTTGCGGTTCACGATTAATCTGTTGAATAAAGTATCATCTAATTTCCAGACTGTTCCTCTTCCAAATTCCTAAGAATAAAAAACACTATCGTAAATGTATTGCACACAGAGATCATAATTAATATTTATGATCTAAAGTCAAAGTCTTGCTATATCTTTTTAGACACGTAATTGTAGTCGTTCTAGAAAAGACTCGTTTATGTCGATCCTATGTACTTTTGAACTCGCTTTTATGTTATTATGTCACACAGCTAAAACTCAACCATAGCTGTTCTTTTAATCCATTTCCATTCATCAACTTTCTTATTCACCTATTTGTTCCTTTGGATATAGTCCTCATTTTTACATCTTCAGTTCCATGTTTCTAGTTAATAAATAATAATAAATAAATTCTTTATTTGGAACTGATAACAAAATTACAATTTTTGAAATGTGTTCAATAATGACTGCATTAGTGAAACACTGTGGCGCAGTTACTAACGCCCACCCTGTGTGTGTGTGTGGACGTGTGTGTTTGCATGCATACGTAGGGGTAAGTGTGTGTGTGTGTGTGTGGGCGTGTGTACGTGTGTGTGTGTGTGTGTGTGTGTGTGTGTGTGTGTGTGTATATGTGTGCATGTAAATGTGAGTGTTGTATTATATAACAGATGCAATTAAGTCTTCAGTGTCTTTGTAGGTCAAGCCAAGCAGCCATTTCGTAACTCGTGATTTGCGCTCTGACATAGTAGTGGGATATATTCTCAATTTTTTTTTTAATTTTGTTGTATAAACCGGGGGGCACAAATAATAAATAGCAATAGACTAGCTTCTATTACGTCGATGGGATCTGTATGTGTAGTGAAAATGTTTACAGCTCTAAGTAACTTTTATCTCGCGTCGCATTGCGTAGATCTAGGTAGGCCCGCAAGTTGATTTTACATTATTTGGACTTTGTTGCCAATTCTTGTGTTATTGTAATGTTTCGGGAACTGTACAAATAATTACGTAGTTAAAGTCAATACTGAAGTCAGCTTAAATTACAGATAGTATTATCGAAGTTTGTGGCTAACTTTATCGTTGTATATTATTACAGTCAAAATCATAAATATTAATGAAATAGATACGAACGAAACTTGTTCTAAGACCATATTTTAACAAATAGATAAATTTCTTCGTAGTTGTGCAGAAACTCTACTCTTTAGGTTTACTTCTACAACTATATACTTACACAAAGCTTGTATAAGCGTGTGAATCTAATAAAATTTATAAAATAAAAGAGTTTCTATATTTGTGTTGAAAATTTGAATATTTGATGTATTCGTAAACAAACTACTGAAAATGAAAAGGGTAAATATCACATTCACAATAATTTACTAATGTCAATGTTAGAGGAACAAATTTATGACATAACAAAATTATCACCACATAATTCGACAAATAATAATTCAACAATAATCTCCATTAAACAAGTTCATCATTAATGAATCAAAGTGAACTCGTATCGTTAGTTGCTTCTGATGTCAATTGTGAAATGTACTGACTTAAATGTGTTAAATGTGTAATGTTTGTTTTGTGAGTCGGTAGTGTGAGCGACAATAGGAGCGTTTTGATTACCTTTAGGATTTATTTAAACTAAAAATAATAGACAATATTGTTATTCGTTATTTTTATTATTTGCCGTGCAGTGATGATCTAAGGATGTCACCCATATTCATGCCATGGGTGTGGTAAGAGCTAACTAAAAAGGCTGTTGACTAATTATTGTATACACCTTCATACTCATTTTAGCATCCTAAGGGCTTGTATAATGTTTACAATTAGTGAAAATGCCGAAGATATTTTTGTTGTGAGTAAAAATATAGATTGTTTTTATACTTTTTTTAATCTTATCATTAAAGCAAAGCTCACTGTTTAGCAATAAAACTGTGCAAAGAGCGTAAAAATATCTCTTACTTGATTTTCTTGTAATGTGAAGCTTTAAATCGCAATATTCTACTTTTGGGGAGGCATTGTTCGTTCTTTAGATTTTTTTTAACTTTATAAATAACGAGACTATGCAACCTTAACTTAAACATAAAGTTGGTTAAAAATTAAATAAAATCCTTACGTCTCTAACAATGAGCCCCCACCCTGTCACATTATTAACACGCTGCGGCTTGAATAATATCAGCGTGTAGCGGAAAAGGGGGATGTGTTTGAGCTCGAGACACTTCCAGCTAAATTACTTGACAAATACTCATCTAAGTTGCTTACGTGTGCTTTAAGCAACGACAAATAACTCATATTGTACAAGTTGTAACAAGTAGAATAAGTTGAAAAAGCTTTTGAAAATATTAGAACTTTTTGATTTGATTTGATTGATTTAACTGAAAGTGATAGTTTATTCACTAGTTCCCTTACTCAGTTTATGCTTTAGCAACATATTGTTATGTATTGTTATCATGTATTGACGAGGGCAAGACCAAAATCATACAGCTATCTCTATTTTTGATTGTCTTCAAAATCATTAGTAGTGACATGATTCTATATCAAATGTCACTGTTCATCTTTGAAATGCGTCATCAAAATCTTTGCAGCAAAAAAAATATCCTGGAAGATTCTGAGTAGACTGAATAATTTTATCTTATAAACGTTGATTATCGTCAACTTCATCGCCACTTTTTAGCAGCTGAACTTGGAGACATACTACCTATTTCAATATCTAATAAAAAATTACCAGCGCACGTATTTCCATCCTACTACGGTCCCGGGTCCCGGGTGTGAAGAAGCATCACTGACCACCACTTTTGGATTCTTCCATGCTTTCTGTCGGGCACAGTAGAGTCACTTCGGTAGGCATCTAGAAAAAGAAAATGAAAACCAATAATTAAATTGACTACTGAAAATTGTTTACTCATTGTCACATCAGTGTTACGCCTTGAAATTTATATAATTAAATGAGAAATAACATTTGAATAGGGAGGGTAAGATATCACCAGGGTTACATTTTAAAGCGATTAATTTGTAATTCTTCAGTAAATTAAACAATAGTATTTAACAAATGTAATCTCTTGTCAATGTCTCCGGTTTGAATGTTGTAAATAATTGGTTATATGAACCTTCAAATTAATCTCTTTAGAATTTGCGTAAAAGATTATAGATCATGTTTATAATGTACATTGTACATCAGGAGGATCATAGTCTGTCTAGTTCTAGTAGAGTATATATTTTTAAAGGGTAAATATAAGAAAGAACCACAAGACAAGAGAGAGAGTTTCTGTAGCTGTTTAGACAATAATGCTGCAGGATCTTTTACAGCTTCTTCGAATAACTCGCTCTCCATGTGTAGGTAGATTAAGAGTACAGAGTGTCAATACAACTTTTCTTCCCATGGGTGGTGTAAAAGGTGAGTAAGGGAGCAAAATATACAAGACAATATCACTACAAACAGAAGGAAAACTTGAAACAAACCCCCGTCTGGCCAGCATAGGTTAGTATGTCCACTGCTGGACTATTAAGGCTGTTGATGATAATAATATAGCTTGTAGCAGCTTTATGCTGCACATAGAACTCACCTAATTTATGCAAAAGTACATGGTTCCCCGCTATGTGCATCAAGGTCATCTGAGCTATCTTCTTCAGGGTATCAATCCATCTAGTCAGTACTTAGAGAAACAATGAAATTCATACTAATACCTGGTAAAATTTACTTACAAAACTACATAAAGTGAATACGTCTTACATTTCTACGGAATTCGAAACGATTTGCCAACAAAACTCAATCAACAATATAAAACCAATCGGCATATCTGAATGGTGTTTAAAATCGATTCCAATATGACGTTTGACATTCGAGTATCGATACCAAGCGTGCAAACGAGTATGTATGAATAGCCGAAACGATGTGAAGTTTAAATAAGAATGCGTATTATGTTATGATACATTACGATCTGGTAGCACGCGGATATTACACGAGGTGTCTAAATAACTGATATTAAATTTTTCTTCACTGCGTGTTTTTTTCGAAGCGTGTTAGTTGAATTACTTTTTTGTCTGATAACGTTATTTTAACCTTTTTTTTATGAAGTGCGAGGGGCGGGGGGTTCACCAGATGATGGAAAGGAACTATCACCACCTCTGAACGCCTGCAACCCAGGAGTAAAAGCACATTCCCAGTCTTTAAGGAGGTCGGACGAGTTCTTTTCTTGAATGTTTGAAGCCCACATGCGTTGGGAAATACAGTAGGTGACATTTATTCTACACATTAGTTGTTGGTGGAAAAGTGTTACCAGTGTTATTTGAGTACAGATGAATTTTATACTTTAAATGATTTGAAGAAAAATGATGATCAAGACATTTTTTTTTCAATTTGAACTTTAGAGTCGTTGAACTAGTTGAGAAAGCATGTAAAATTTTTCTTTAAAATAGCAGGAGGATGTACTCGTAAAGAAGTGGTATGAGTTACTTGCTCAGGGTAGTAAGTAAAAGACGGAGGAAAAATACTTTTATAATTTTCATTTTCTTAAACAAAAAATGTGTCTCTGTGTGGTGTCGAAGTAAGAATACAGAGTATCACTACCCCTATTCATGCCATGGGTGTAGTAAGAGATGACTTTAGGTATTTTGTGGACAGAATATGAAACTTTTTTTTTTATCTTTTTTGATTACATATATAATATTGAGACTTTTAATCAAACATGATTATACATGAAACTTCATATTGCAATATAGTTCGTTTGAGTTTAATAGTTGAATTATCCTATTGTTGAAGTTTGCCAGATTTCTATCACCGCTTTAAGATTTAAAGGAGACGTAATTTTGAAGAAATATAACGAATCTATTGTCATTGGATTAACCAAACTTAAAAACTACACGACTCTTTCAATATCAACTTATCAATCAATTAGTTAATTTGAGGGCACGGTTGGCCTAGTGGTTTAAGCGGTCGCCACGCCACTCTCTACTGCCCTGAGTGTTGTGGGTTCAAACCCCACATAGGACAACACTTTCTGTGAGCAGGAGTAGGAGCTAGGAGTAACGATGTAGGTATGACAATAATAATCTTTAAACCTCGAGTTTGTGCAAAACAAGGTAACTGATAGTGGAGACTGTGATTGACCAAATGTAGTATGAAACGCCCTGCAGATTTTAGACTGACGAACTGAGGAAAGTAGCTGACAGCGGTAGAATACACAGTACCCAAATCTACGATGGTTGACGCACTTGGTGGGAGATTTTTGTTCAGTTGTCAGTGATATGCTGACAATGATAAGGTTAAACCTTACAAACCGGCATTGAATGAAAGAATGAATTTATCGCCTACTATATAACAAACAATCTACAGGCCCTGTGGGAAATTGATGTTTACTTAAAGCCCAACTGTCAAAACAACAGTCAGTATTTTCATCACTTGTTCAAGACAAATCTTGTTTCTCTTCTCTGGATTTGTAAGAATGCCGTTCCATTGTTTTAAATTTGATGATTTTCATTTAAGAATCATATTTCTTTATGTTGGTCTATATCCATCATCATTGGTGAGGGTTTCCAGTTCTGTCCCGACATAATTGATCAAATCTGTTAATTTATATAAATTATTATTCCTTATTGGCTAAATAAGCAAGTTAATATTACAAACTACGTCTCCAATTTATTCCTGTGTATTAATTATTTTATGGTAGTCCAAATTAATGGCTTTGACTAAGACAGATAAAATTATTCAAGAACCAGCAAAAGTCAATGAAAATAATGTTCATTTAAAATTCTGTAGATTTTAGCAAAATCCCCACAAGATTTCTGAATAATTGTTCAAAAACCAATCAGAAACAAAGCTGATTTAATTTTGCAGAATATGTCTTTTTCTAGCAAACATTTAATTTGATTAAACGCTGGAGTTGGCAAGTTATCTCCGACGGCGATTGGGTCTAACTAATTTCATTAATTGGCAAAATTTGAGCCTCAACAAGCATAAATATTTGAAACTTATCCTGCTCTGCGGGTCGAAACTCAAAATGCGCCATTCACATTGTATTTCATTTACGAGTATTTCGAAACATTTGATGCGTGTTTAGTACTGTTTGATAATTTATTGCATATGGAATGATCAATAGTCGGCTACAATAAATCATGGGGTTAAGAATGAAATCATTTATTTAAAATATGTTGAGCATGTTTTAAATATGTTTACGATTGTGAAAACTTACAGAAGAACGTGTTGCTTAAATAAGTCTTGTGCTGCAGCAAATTTTGGATTTAGACAATGACAATGACAATTGACAATAGTATTATTGCAATAACATTTTGTAGTCATTAATCTTCAATTGGGAGGCTTTGGTAACTTACCAATACCTCCCAATTGAAGATTATATATTATTTATAGTTATAGATATGGCATAATGTGCTCGCAATGCGACAAAGCGACTCAAAATGAGGGACATGGAAAAATGGCAAAATTAGGGGAACAGTGTGCTGCAATTCTGAAAGTGAGCGTTGATATCGAACTGCAACCCTGCCGCTCAAAGGCCACGATTATTACTACTAAAAGTGTTCAATTTAGAGTAAACATAGTAAATATAAACAGACCACTGCGTTGTATTTAGTAAAAATTGTAATTACTACGTAAATTGTTGTATGGCAATTAGTGTGTAGAAGAAATTACCGTCTGTGGTAAGATTGTAAAGGTGTGTTATCTAAATCTTCAAGAAAAGAGGTCACGCTCATCCCAAAGGGCTACACTGCACTAGTGACTTCTGAGTTGCAGATGTTCTTGTCGGCGGTAGTGACTAACCATCACTTTATCAAGCAAAATACTAGATAACTTGGAGATTTCCACTCAATGTTCCAACGCTTAATCAAATTCCCGTAAAACATTCTTAACCAAAACATACGCTAAACTCAATACACCCAAAGTTGGCGAATAAATCTCTTTCGTATCCGAAACACGACGAGAAACGAAATTGTTTCGCAAAATTAAATTTTCAACTTTCCTACACTGCGGGGGTTTAATTGCTAGTCAGAAAGCAAAACCATTGACGATAACGCGGCACATTTTTCTTGATTTTTATAATCGATTCACAAGCTTAAATCTGTAATATTTTCTAAACGAGAAAATGGTATCCTTTTTGATGTGGAGCATTATGCAAGCTTTTTAAATCCTTTAAGGTTTTGTCGACAATTTGTTAAGTAAAAATACGCGAGATTACTGCATGTAAGTTTCTTGACCTTTTTTTGTGCTAGAATTTTATATAACGATAATTTAATAGTTCTTTGCTGGACTTGATGATGATGATTTTAGAAGGGAAGTTTTGACCTACTACACCACGCTAGCCAGACCGGTTGGTACAGGGTTTGAGTCAAGTTTTCGGGATAAGACGAAGGTCCATTTGTTGTGTATCTGCCCCCCAGCGCCTCTATCGTAGTCAATTCGGTTCTCGTACCGGTTCAGGCCCAGATGAAATATCTGGGGTTGATCCTCGACGAGACGGGGGTCTTCGAACTTCCAACAGCTTGCTTCAAAGCTGATCAGTGCTGTTTCTGCCATTGAGTGACCTTTCCCCAATTTGGGTGAAACCAGCGTCGTGACTAGACGGCTGTACACGGGAATTGTCCGGTCAATGGCACTGTATGGTGCATCAGTGTGGATGGTGACTCTGATCACCCAAAATAAGGCGCGTCTCTGGCGCCTCCGTCCAAAGAGGTTCGCGAGTGGCGTAAAACCGCTCGTCGAGCCACGATGACTCATTGATCGTCTTAGCTGGGGACTCCATGTGCTGGTTTGACTGCCGTAGAGATTCTCCAGCCGATCAGCGTTGAGTGGGCAGGGTGGCAGCATGAGATCCTTTCTTTCTGACTGACGCATGTCATTTCTGGGTACGGCTGTTTCTGGAAGTATTTGCACTCTTTCGCTAGGAGGGAATTAAGTCCTGCCTGTCGCCACTGCGACTGCAATGAGAAGTCAGCTCAGCACACGCTAGCGATTTATTCCGTCTGGGCTTCCATCTGCTACAGTGGCCTGCTGCGAAGAGGTGACGTCCGTATATGCCGTAAGTCACCTAAATAGAGAGTTTACCCGAAGATGGTGCCCGCGCTAGCGGTCAGGCGCTAGGAGGGGTTTGGATGTCGTAATAACAGCTGTTCCCGAATCCCGCTTACCTCAGGTGCAGAGTGGCACAGCGTGTGGTTTTAGTCGATCCGATTCCGACACATCACCCCGCCATAAAACCCAGTAGGTTGATGGCTCGAGGATGTTTCCACACGTGAAAAAATAAAATATTTGTGTCAAGTTTTTTTCTTTTTAGAGTGCTGTGTGCTCTTGGTGGGCTCTTACAACACTCACTCGACGAATGTGGATAGTGACACGCCGTATTCTTAATCTGTATATATGGATAGTATATGATTACACATTTGATATATGATTACATACAATGATAAACACACGGCTTGATAACTCGGTCTTGCCAGCAATATACAATACATAATTCTGCATCTACCCTACCCTAGTACCCTAGTATCCTAGGTTTAAGCTTGGCTAAACTAACAAATTATACCTTAAATAGGGCCTATTTTATCAGCTAATGTAAGCCGCTGGGACTTAAAAAAGGGCCTGACCTTAATAATTACTTAAGCACACACCTAAAAAACTTCAATTTATCGCTTTAATTACTCAAAATTGATACCAATTACCTTGTTTAGACAAAGGTTTATTAAAATCTTCTGGGATGCCACTCTAACGAGATTAAAATTTTGGGTCAGAATTTATTATACCGGACCGTTTCAAAGGCCTGTTCCGACATACTGTACGTTCAGGAAAGTCATGGTACAATAGGCATTTCTGTATTGTTTTGTTCGATATTATCCTCGATCCCCAATTACATTCCTGGATCAGGTATCTTATAATGAAATCTAGAGTCCTTTCCGTATATTTTATTAATACAAGGACAAATTGCTTACCGTTTATTGGCTGATTGAACCAGTGACAACGAGACAACGATTGATCGTTTAAGTTATAGGACTTTCAGTATTGATTGTTGACTTTCCTTAGTATCGGTCTACATTTGCCACCTGTGATCTTTATAAGTCTACTTTGTTAGTTGATATATTTTGGTGTACTTTCTACCTGTCTACACTTCACTTTAGAACCTTTCTACTGTTTGACATCTGTTCCTTATATTAGCAAGTTTCTTCATTATCAATTTTAATCTATCGTCATCTACTACTAAGCCAAGGCATCCTGGTCTCAAGCATTCTGCATCTACCAGCTGCCAGCTACAAATTAAAATATAATAACTAAATTATCTCTATTTAGAGGTGAACTAAAGATGACCAATATATTATGAATTCTATTCTAGAAAACAGATATTTTTTTAAACAACTATCTTAAAATACGCAATGCCCTTGTGATTCCTGAGTTGTGTTGTAGACGTCCTTGGGAAACGGTAGTTACTGTCTATTACGTGATTCCTTTGCTCGTTTAAAAGTAATATTACAAAAAACCTGTCTTTTGAAGTGAAACTTTTTTAGAATCGTTCTGATTTGAAACTCGATAAAATGAAAATATATCACGATAAAAAAACAAAAATATAAATGTATAGGATTAAGTCGGCGAGAGAATGAGATAAAATACATTACACCAGTATTTTATATTCTTGGTCTCCTCTAGCGTTCCCATTCTCGTCTACTAAGCATTTTCCATATGTATACGCCTTGTCTACTCGTAATATGATAGAGGATATATCTATATTTTACTAAAATTGCTCTTGGCTCGAGCGTTTAAGCTGCATATGTCATGTAAAGCTACCTTTCAGAAGTTTCACTTCTGCCGTCTGAAATAACTTGGAACAATCACTTTTTTTAATTGTAAATACTAATAAACTCTACGAGTAAACAAGAATTGGTCGCCTTAAAGTAGCATCTAACAAACAATAAGGGAATACAAGAGGGCTTACATTAGAACGGATGCCCTACTCCCAGTTCTTGCTACCACCGCTAAAATATCCTGACGGATGATTTGCCCACTAACCGCATGAGAAAGCGAAACTGTTTGTTCATCTCTTTGTGGTTAACTCCTGAATCGATGACCATGGCATGTACCTATCTACCGTTCCCAGCTGCAAATTGTGCTGTACACCGAAGTTGTCTCTTGTTACACACTTATATAGCCTGTCATATTCCTCAACAATTGCTCCGGAGGCCTAAAAGGAGGTGAATGGTCAACCTACCCTCAAAAAAAGCAACCGCTTCAATCCAGCCAATTTCCAACCTATAGCCAGCACTTTCATTCTCATCAAGATGGTTGAGCGTATCATCAACAAACAATAAGTACGCTAGCTGGGGAATCAAGTTTTATTCAATTATGGGCAATATATGGTGAGGTGACCTTTTAACGTACGTCACACACCTACTTGTGTGCTATAGATAGGCAAGAGGAATCCTTGACCAACAGCTTTGATATGACCAAGGCCTTCAATAGGGTCTGGCACCATTCGACAATCCCGAAGCCGCAAAATCCCTTCAACTTCTGTAGTTGCGAAGAGATGTTGCTTCTATAGCAGCCTCCTTGATTATGGAGACTGTTCTGATGAGCTGTGCCAACTGATCTCAGCTTCTGCTTTCCTCTATCGATAACAAATGTTAGCCTTGGTGGTGATCATTTCAGAATGATAGACATACGAGTACTCTTTCAAACTGAACGGTTTGGTTCTTTCTTCCTGTGTCAATCAGTTAAAACCTGGAACTAACTACCAGCATAGATGTTGCAGCATAATCTATGATCCCGGGGTCAGGTAAGCGGAGGATGAAAAAGCGTCTCACTAGGCCACTATAGTGCAGGTCACCATACTATGTCTGTATTCAAAATGAGCGTTGCAACCGCCACCCTTAGATTCAACTCATGTTTTCCTTCAGGTAGAGTAAAATTATTTCAGCAGGCTCAACATTTAGAAAATAAGAGCCTCCACATGAATTAAGCGCGGACACTTTGATCTCAACTATATTCAGTAATTAATAATTACTTACTTGTTTTGTAATTACAAAATAGGTTAAGTACACATACTTAGCCTTAGCCTATTTTGTAATTATTTAGGCATATTAAACATTATGTAGTTACATATTCAGCAGAACAGATATAATTTCTATTCAAACGAAAAACCCTTTTTAAATGGAAAATTGTCCATTTTATTTTGTTTGGATAAGAAAATTGTGTTTTTCACACAACGCTTGAAACCGGTATCAAAAATGTTTGTGTAATCAAGACCTGCATATTTTAAATAGGTATATATATTTATAAATATCTCTAAATAAACTGTTTTGTTTTTTACAAAAGTTAAAAAAAAATGTTTTGCAATACCGTACCTCAAAAACTATTACAATAAATGTAGACACAACGTCACTGAAATTCTGAACTTTATCAAATAGAAAAAAAATGAAAGTTATTCAAGTAATTTTTATTATTTAATAAAAATAGTCAGTTTTGATTTTATTAAATTTTTAATCTTTATCAGGTGCCGAGGTAGTCATTTACGAACCATTTAGAAGATTCTCATTCAAATTTTGAATAAAAATAAGGGTAGCACTTTTCTAAATTTCACAATTTACTTTTTTTAGTTATAAAATTTATGTAGCCATGCGAACCTTATCTGCTCCGGTTATTACTTATACTGACCAATTAATCCGTGTAAGCAATATCCTTTACCTACCAACTTTTCTGATAAATATAATTCCTTGTAACAAAATTGAACTAATTAAAGTAAGCAAAATATGGGTATTTAATGCATCTCTGCCTACCGCCTATCTGTTTGGAGATATAGGCGTGATTATATATGTAAACTTAAAATTGTGTAACTGACAGAAACAAAAAGCGACAATGGCCTTTAAAACTACGCTTTGTGTTACTATAACTCTAATTTGGGTTTTATTTTCACGTGAAACTGACAACAATATTTTGCCTAACTTTAATCTGTTAACAGTAACTTCAAAGTTACAATAAGCTTTGTTTAAAACGTGTTAACTTGTTAACATTGTGTTAATAAAATTTTACATTTATGTAATTATCTTTTTGGTACAGAATCCAAAGAGAAGACCACATACCATACCATACCATGTGGTTATGTTTTTCAATATTGGCATATTCATCTGTATCATGTACATCTTTGTTTCACAGTAAGTTGTTTCTTGTCAAAAGCTTATAACAGTTCAGTGCTGGACATAGGCTTCTTCTTAACAAGTAGGTTTTAGCCTACTAAACCACGCAGGCCAGACGAGTTGACATTGTTTGTTTCAAATTTTCCTTCTCTATGCACTGATGTTGTCTTGCGTAATTTGTTTCCTTAGACGCTTCTTACGACACCCATGAGATGAACAATGTGGTGTCACACCGTATTCTTAATCCATCACCATGATAAGGATATGTTAGCAATATTTATTAATCATCTGTCAATTCATTACTAGACAAGCCTTTACATAGAAAGAAATTTTCTACCCACGTTGCTTGGTAAAGTGTTTGGTTTAGGTTTTCGTTCACTTTACAGTATCTACTATAGTCCTGCGTAATTTGCTGCCTTAGTCGTCTCTTACGACGCTCATGGATAAACAGAGACGATGACGTTCTGTATTCTTAATCTACACGGACGATGTGCATCGTTACAGAACATCCTAGTTCTAAAATACTGATATATTCGTAACTAACATGTATCAGAAACAACACTAGATGTCAAAAAATTTCGTCACTCGCATTCGGTGTAGAATATAACATTAATGACTGACAAATTATCATTAATTAGTGATCATAGTGGAATTGAAACGCTTTGATCATTCCAAGCGAAATATTTTCGATAAGGCAATGCGATGCGACTTCAAAGAAAATTATCTACAAGTATCAGTCATTTTCAGAAATCAATATACAATGTATTATAAAGAGATGTTATTCGGGATTATAATTATATGAAATTAATTTTTAAAGAATTATAATTGTGATGGTGTAAATTTATATTGTTCATCTCTAAAGTTTCGACAATTACAGGAGTTATATTTTTTTTAAACTTAAATATAACTAATTTCAAATTAAGTCATTTCATTAAAAAAATATTAAAATCTGTTGACAAATAAAGAAATAAAGCCAATCGATTCAAAACATTTTTATTCTTTTGATGTCTCTAAATAGTTTTTTTTATCGTAGAAATAAATTATGTCACTCGGGAACATTGTCAAACATAAAGTTTTGGTTTCTATGTTTTGAAATTCAGGTCTTCAGTTTCAAATAAAACTACTAAACCTAGGCTTCCCCTAAGGAGCACTAACCTTCCCGGTCTTAAGCAGTTTAGCTACTGCCAGCCATTTTTTTTAAGTCATCAATCCATCTTGCACATATATAATTTATTACGTTAATTTGCAAAAATATTCTTTTGAAGCTCTTACATTTCCTGCGCCGCTAACAAGCTCTGTGAAGAACGTTCATTCACAATAATTCGATTACTTTTCATATTAACTTTGTCCACGCACCCGTAGTCAGTTGAAAGGAGCACTTCATTTAAATAAGTTAGGTTCCCACTGAACACAAAGACGTGTATATGTGCCTTATCACTTCTCGCGGTTCTTCCGATGCTTGAAGTCTATTGTTTCAACTGGAGTACTCTTCATTTAGTATGGAATCTGTCTCTTGAACAATTCATATAGAATTCTTTGTACTGCACACATGTTACACCAACTACCACTTTTTAACACTTTGCAAATTTAAACTTTCAAAGAATATTCTGGGGGTGTAATGACAATTGTAGTTGTCAAGTGACTTGAAAAAGTAAGATTTTTGTATCGAATTTACAGGCTTCTGGTCTGATACCACCAAAATTATTTCGAAATATTGTATGAAAAGTAATGAACTACGAGGAATTGCCGGCAATATAATCATGTAATTATGATTACGAGTATATTGACGGTAAAAAACCGAAAATATTTTTTTTTTTTTCCCATTTAATTCCTTACTTTTAGTGTCCGCCTTTTAGTGATTTACTCATAGATAATTTTTATTTTTATCCTAAATTATAAAATAAAGTATTTATTTGGTTCTAAAATTACAACATTATACATACATCGTTTACGGGTACATCATTTACATTAATTATTACTGTATTACTATTATATTTACATACTATACTTGTATATTATATACTATATTTGTTATTACTGTAGGTACAAAGTCTAATTATCTATAACAAAACCACTAATTAACTCAAAATTCAAAAGTATTGATGTATAAACAATATTCTAACAAGACGAAAAATAAAAGAATGTACAGATGAATAGATTCCGTTCTGCCTCGGTGACCTTGCGGTAGTGAATGCGACTGCTGTGCTTGAGGTCTCGGGTTCGATTCCCGGGTCGGACCAAATGTTTGTAAGATCTGCAAATATTTGTTTCGAACTTGGGGTGTTTTCTATATATAATATGTATCTATTTACAAAAAAGTATACAAATATTCAATCAGTTAGTCCAGTTATCATAGCACAAGCTCTGCTTAGTTTGAAACTAGATGAGTTGCCTGTGAAATGTCCGAAATATTTATTTATTTATAAAAAAAAATCAAAAAAATTGATGTACGATCAATATTCTAACAAGTCGAAAAATAAAATACAATGTATGTCCGAGTTTGGGTTCATCTAATTCCATCAAATCAAGTGTGGAATAGTAAAAGAAAATATCTAATTCAGGCTCAATTTTTACGAAAGATAGGGCATTGGGTATGCATAGCACTGAAGGCTCTATTTGAGAACCCAACCTTATGAATATTGGAACCTAAGTAAAGGATGAAACAGGATTGATGCTGGACTATCTGAGGAAACTATGACGTGTTTTGGTAACTGCAGTAACACAAATTTGTCTAAAAATTAGTCAACTTTGTGATAATATGGTCATATAATCGAAGGAGAGGAGGAAATGTGTTAAAGGTCCATATTTTATCGAGTATATGTATATACATACTCCTATGTTTTATGATATATATATATACAAAAAAAAAATTGTAAGTACTCTATCAGTCAGTCTAGTTATCATAGTACAAGCTCTGCCTAGTTTGAAACTAGATGACATTGTGTTTCAAATGTTTGTAATATTTTTAATTTACTTTAATATAATTATGTCCTTTGGCGTACATATATGTCATGATATGATAATTTTAGGCATCTGAACATTTTTAGCAATAACAAGTGACTTCATTGTCATCATTTCAGTCCCTCATCCCAGAATCGAAAAAAGAAGGAGTTCGGATTCTGGTAACCTCACCCTCATCCATTACGTGTGGTGATGGATTAATAATACGCAAACCACTCCTATTCCTCTCGTGAATTTCGTAAGAGATGACTAAGGGAGCAGAGTATACACGACAACATCGCTGCACAAAAACAGAAAACTTGAAACCAACTCTACACTAAACCGTATGGCCAGTTTGGTATAGTAGGCCAAAGTCTCCTGGCTAAGAAAGACCTATGTCTAGCAGTGGACTATTAGAGGCTGTTGATGTGGTGATGATGATTGATCAACCTCATTGGCTGCTTAATATCGAGTTTTTGTAAGGCCTTGGTGTAACCGCGCACGAGGCTGTTCAAAACGTGTCGAAGCACGATTCAACTCTAGTATATATATATATATATACTCTTTGAATAAGGATGTAATCTAAAATAAGGTCTAATAGCCTTCGTTTTGAAATAATTACAATTTCTATCTATCAAATGTAAGTTGTTTTTTTTTGTTGCGCTGATTCGTATGCTCGAAGAATCATCTTATAATTTTACGAACTACTCTAATTACGGTAAAGACAAATGACCCAATTATCTGACTACCTAGAAATGTATATTTAAATTTATATTGTATATTTCATATTGAGACGAATCTAACGTCACGTCAAAAGCCAAAATTTATTTAGCTGTTTAGGCTATATATCGTGCCAAAGAAATATACATACACTCAAAAATCATAGCAAGCCTTCTATCGCGTATGGGATATTTTAATATTCTTTGGCAGTTACTTTACAAACATATTTACATTTTTTTTTGATGTAGATAAGTTTCAGTTCCATAAATTTGTCAATGACATAATCGTGTTTAATGAAAGGTATATTGGACCGATATTGTAATAATCTGATATAATTAATAGGTTTACGCGACAAAAGAGGATTACGTTTTTATATTAATACCCTTTTATTAAGTTTATCTTTGGATAGCTATCTTTTTTGTCTAGTTTTTGTTCTTATTTTCCTCAGAAGTTTTCTGTAGTAGTTAGATTCAGACTACAAAGTCAATCACTAGCACTATTTCATACAGGATCAAAAAAATGTAAAATATATGTTAGTTTGGCAAACCAACACACATTTCATTTTACCAAGATCGTCTTGAACCCTTTCAGCTTAGAACAACACTTCACGGAGCGCTTATAAGACTACGTGTGAGGCCCACTGATAAACCCACTTACTACCCAACTTACCGCAGTTTATTTTACTTTTTTACCTACTTTATCACATGGAAAGTTTCCAATCTGCTGTATAGAATATTGTATATCGATATTCTTGAAGTAATTACTTAATGGTGAAGGTTATGATAACAGAATAGATACAAAGAAATACCATGTAACATGGTTTTACGTTGACCTATTTCTTCTATGTGTTTAACACAGTTGATACTTTAGCAGTTAAATAACCTCACCATCACAATTATAATATATTTAGGTATCCAATAATTAACATTGACACTGTATTTTTCATTAATAATAAAAATAATAGTAGGTAATTACAAAAAAACTTAATACTAGGTATGTAGGTACAAGTAACGGCTTTATCGCTCGGAAGTAATCCTTTACAGGTAATCATTAGATAGAGATAAACCTGATTGGAATAAATATAGAGTAGTATGTAACGTATTAAAAAGTGTATAAAAATGGGCCATCATAGTAGTACATATAGTGTATAAGGTAATAGTCAGACATAGTGTGGATTATTTGAAAAGTACACACAAGACTGTAACTGAAATAAATAGAAAAATTCGACCTAATTGTCTAAAAGAATATGAGTAGTGTATAGGAGATTGATGTCTTTCAACTAATGCTCTGATATCAGTCTCGTAACGGACTTTTATTCCTAAATTTTGCACCCTTTTCACTGTTATTTTCTCTTCTAATATTAATAAAACAAAAGAAAATGAATTATGAGCCCAAAACATACAAATGTAGATCCAAATTAAGAACTCCTTCCATTTTTAACGATACCTTGCAAAGGCTGGAGGGCCATTTTGTATGACGTTTGATACTTTTACCATCGGAGAGACATACGTGACAGCCGGCTTAACTAGAGTGGTAACATGACCTATTCGAATACCGATATCAAGCAATTCTTTCATTGCTTGTCACCAAGTGAATAAGGAAAGACCAGAGTCCAAGTAAAAGTAGCTTATGAGCAAAATCTTTCTTACATTTCCTTTTAAAATGCGCTTAATTTTTCCTGTCATCGTCTTTAAAATATAGACTGTCTGTGACAGCTGTCAGTAAATAGCTTAGAAGGTGCATTTTAAGTGTAAATTATATACTTTTAATATATCGTACTTTATTTGTAACAAAATTGGAATGTAAATAATGAAAATGTAGGCGATACAAAATAGAATCGCTCGTCAAATTTTACTTCTGTTTTTGTAACCATCTGTCAAAGAGATCAAGCTATATTTTAAGAACTGTAATTGACGTGTGTCCAGTTTACGGCACTAAGTTTGTCATTAATAAAATTATAGTCGATAAAATGTGGGTTTATTCCGTCTCTGTTTACACTTTCGGGAATAATAGGATATTAATTATATTTAACTGGCAATTAGAAGTCCATCAAGCGAATGTCACTAAAGATCAACATTTAATATTTGTTTTAATATTACAAAAATATGTCAGTTTTACTTAACTTTCTGATATTTATTTGTCATTTAAGTAGACCTATAAGAACACAATTTATGGTGACTGATGGACTTGTTATCACATTATAAATTTATTACTATAATAGATAACCTTCGTGGTTAGGAAACAGGAAATTCGATGATAAGTTAAGGAATCAAATCTTCTGTGATTTGATTCCTGCCTGGTTTCCCTATATAGATATTTATACGTATGTAGACTTAGATCCTTGAGTTCGTTTCCTTTTTTGAAAATCAATAATATATAATAAATAAGTAGTAAACACAGGTAATTTCTAGCTAGAGAGCAATGAGCAGGGGTTAAGTTTTGAAGAAAATGAATTAAATTGAACCGCGTAGCGCAGTAACAAACCAATTTGTAAGCTGACATATTAATGTTTAGCCGTCAAATTTGATCGGCACTGTAATCTTTTATCAGAACTATTTTAAATTTCTCTTTCAGCACAAACACATGTACAAGAAAGTTTGTTGATTAAATTACCTCTGTTCAATTGTACGTTAGTAAAAATATTCCAGTAAAACATCGTGCATGTTTCCATATTTTTGTTTTTATTTAAAAATACAACGTTTAAAACAAATCGTAACTACGTAATTAGTAATCAAGATAGCTGTGGGTAGGCATAAAAGTCGGTTAGATTTTAAAACACAGTGTCATTCATCATGTATTCATCTAGATTTGAAATCGAGAATTTCAATACAAATCTACCTGATATCTAAGCCATGTCAGATTATGTAGTATTTACAGATTACAGTCCAGTCACTACCACTTTAGGTAATGTTTTGTCCGTGTTCATTGTGGCTAAAGGATTGAAGTCCCTAGACTTCTTTGTTTCGTCCCTGGGTTTCTTTGTTTAGTCTAATACAGTTTTTGTTGAGTTGAGATTATACAGCGATGATTAAAGGCGAGCGATTAACAAGCAGCGGTAAGGGTGAATACTCAAAGCAATTTGTTAAATTATTACATGGACCTTATATTTTTATGTCTACATGTAAAGGTTCATTTTATATTTGTCTATGTTCTCTGACGTGTAATAAAGTTTACAGAACTGTAACATCGTTTATTACGTGAGTGGTAGCTTTAAGTACAGCAAACATTTTATGAATAAGGCTAATTTGACTTTTGATGACGTACAAGTTCTGGTGGTTGGGAATTTAAATGCAAATTCAGGGGTCCCGGCTTGATTTTCAGTAAGTGCAAACGTGTGTGTGTTGTAGAGCTAAATGAACTTAGATTGCACGGTTGGCCTAGTAGTGTAAACAGTTCTGGATGTTGTAATAATAGCTGTTCCCGGATCCCTCCCATGTCAGACGCAGAGTAGCACACCGTGTGGTTTTAGTCCCTCTGATTCCGACACAACACCCCGCCGTAAATCCCGGTTGGGTGACGGCTCGAGGGGGTTTCCACATGTTAAAAAAGAAAAAAAAAAGTAGTGTAAGCAGTTTCTGCTTTCTACTGTGCTCAGTGTTGTGGAATCGAACCTCACATAGGATAATTCTTAATGTAACTTACGAATTGTTATTCAGGCGTCTGGGTATTTCTTGTGTCTGTTTCATGTATATTTGTAAAGTCCCCCGCAATACAGAGTATATTCCCCGTGTGGGAGATGTTTGGCAGTTGCCTCTTCAATTACAGATGCAGATTCCAGATATCTTTGAACTGTTACAGTTTCAGTTCCGATTTTCATACGAGATTTGTGGTATCTTTGGCGACTTACACATATCAACGTAGCACAACAAAATCATACTGCAGTACCACCTACCGAAGCCACATCGAATTCTTCAGGTTTCAGAATATATTATAATTTCTCAACACGCTGTTCCCGACTATTGGGCCAAGGCCCATCGAACATGATCACCTCACCGTGTTAGAGGATCCTCCCTTTGTGTTGGAGGGACATGACACCTGGTCCTCCAGAGAAGCCTCTATACTAATTCTTTCATCCTATCTGTTCTTATTACCGGTTCTAGTCTTCAGGTTTTTTAATGAAAAAACTTTTTCTTAAAACTTGTATCTATTGAGGATAATGACGTGAGAAGGACTTCCCAATAACGAATGCTATAAATATTCAATACTCAAGAAATAATAAATATTATGTGACATTAAAATAAAACAAATCGCTATTAAATATATCTTTCGTGTAGAAGTGGTCGAACTAGAAGTTCGAAAATGGCATCGTATTATCAACAAATAGATAACTTAAAACGAAAGTACTGCCCGTGTATCTTTCGTCGATGAGTACGAAATCGGAGTACCATTGATACAGAGGTGACAGTTATTGCAGTAAGTATATGAGCCTTATACTGCTACGATGACTATCATGCCTTTCACGTCCCAAACGTGGCGTTAAAAACATTTCAGTAGGCCACCATAGTGGTTACCATTCTGCATTAGCTGCATTTTTAACGAGTGTGGTGATCACAACTCTTGAATTCTAGTCATACTTTGACAGACTGTTAAAACGAGAAAAAGATGTTTGTTAAAAACACCAGGGACAATTTAACACCAATCTATTTTCATTATCCGCCTTTTTCCAATCGTCTAAAAATAATGTCAATAGTGAAAAACGCATAACGTCCACTCGGTACCCATCTTGCGAGGTTCGGGGTGCAACCGGCATGCCCCGCTAGGCTTCACGATCCAGTGGGCCACCCTTTGATTTTCCACATGAGGGGCACCGCTTCAAATAAACCACGCCAGAGAGAGACATCTATACGAGCCGTTACTTTACACATTGGTTGGATGTTGTGGTTGGCCAAAATCTTTATTACGAAATAATTGGCAAAAATTGTTTTTTTAGGAGAAGTATAGCCAGAATTTACGATTGAATTAAAAAATTACAGTATTAACCTACTTTTATTATAACATGTTGATTTATTGTGTTTTCTTGTTTTCCTTATATTAATGTTATGATATATAGCTAAGGCTTACATTTAATAGTACGTACTGTCTGAAATACAGGAATGTAATCCTTGTTCAGCGGACAGAGTTTCTGTAGAAGTGAAGTCTGTAGAAGACATAGGCCTCTTCTTAGAAACATCACTAACAAGAGAAGGAGAACTTGAAATAAACACTAAACCAATACTTATGGCCAGCACGGTATAGTAAGCCAGAACCTCCTGTCTAACGAGACGTCTACACCTGAAATAAAACAGACTTAGTCACATTGATAAGTTACTATATCTTATGATATTGGATGTATATGAATTCGCCGATTACGTAATTATAAATGACTACATGTGTATGAAAAGTATGTTAATCTCACAAACTCGAAGAAAAACAATGAAAAAAAAATACTAACACGTATTGTTTTTAGTCTTGCTATCTTTGAGGTTGTCGCACTCCAAATTATGTCAAAGCGTTGTTTTCCCACAATAAATTGTATAAAGTTGTTGTCTTGGTATTGGTAAAGACAATTGAGAAACAAATAATTCCTTATAAATTATTCATCAACTTTTCATCGTATAATGTACCTGTACTTTCAGTCTGTTAGTCGAATAGTTTTTGATCCTGACTGTTAAGCCAGAGTTTAGAGTCCACGTAGAACTAATTAACTGTAATTCAACTATTTGATTTATATAGAAGCATGAAATATTGAAGCTATGCTTTTTTTGGTGCATTAGAGAAAAACGATGGCAGTAAATTTTAATGACGCTTGCGTAAATCGTCACGAAAAACCGACACCACGAAATTGGCTAGTCCATATTTTTGTTTCTTTATTATTATTTATGTACAAATATTTATTTTATGATATTTATATAAAATGTATTTAACTAAATAATACGTTATAGTAAACCTTTCTTTCGATATATCAAACACTTTTTCTCTATTATTAGTGTGGTTTTCTCTACAAACATAGGAAGAAGGAAAAAAAATTGACTTTTTTTTTCTTCTTACGCCAATGTAGTACAGCTTCGTACGTGCGTACATACACACACAATTTTTTTTGTACAAATATTTTTTGCACAAGTATGAAACCGTTTGTTAATACTTAATAAGAAGGAGTATGATAATTTGTTCTGTGCTTGGATGTAATTATTTTTGATTAGATGGATGTGTGTGAGATGTGTCAATGTTTTTTCCTCCGACCCGTTTCCGAAGCTAATTTAGGATCGGTTTTAAGTCTCCTACAATACGGTCGAACTTGGAGTCCTCCAAAAATTAAGTACTTAACGAAATTAAAGTTCTGTCGAAAGACTAATGTTGGATTTTTACATTGAATTTGTCAAACTACTATCATATTATATTTTTCATTATTACGTTTTTTTATTATTAAACTTTGAATGTTGTTTGAATATATATTTTGAATGTTAGAGTATGTTAAAGTGATAGCTGTTTGGATACGAGCGATGTCTTCAAACGGCTTTGCGGGCGTCGTTTGGCAAACTCACGACTGAGACCGCTTTGAAGATAGAAAGCTGCATAACATTTACATATATTCAAAGAAATGTCTCCTCTAATGTAACTCTTCGGTAAACTAGTCTTCGTCATTTTTATTTATTTTTATTTTTTGAAACAACTGGAACATGAATCAAACATTACTATTATTCTAATAAATGTCCCCAACTAAGCTGGATTGAGTTGATACTTGCAGTAGTAAGTGATAAGGAATATGTAGTCAGAAAAATCTGTTAGTAATATGACGAAGGCGTATCGAACCACTAATTTTGTATCGTGCATTGAAATTTGACAGATAAATTAGTGTATTTCCAACTTTGTCACATCAACCACCAGATAGCGGCCTGCTAGGTCTGATCACCTCACCTAATAAGTAAATCTTCCCTTTGTGTTGGCAAGGTGACGTCTGTTCATTCACACCATCCGAAACATTAAATTATTCAATTATTTTTTATTACTGTGGTATTATTATCTTTATATTGATTCGTATATAAATATCTTAGGATTGAGAAAGATCATCAACAGCCCTTAACAGTCCACTGTTGAGCATCTCTTCTAAGCAAGGAGATTTTGACCTACTGTACTACTCTGGCCAGATGGATTAGTACAGGTTTGGTTTCAGGTTTGCCTTCTCATTGCAGTGATGTTATCTAACATATTTTGTTCCCTTAGTTGTATCTTACAACATCCACGAGAAGAATAAGGATAGTGACACTATGTATTCTTAAACTGTCACCACACGGAGACTAAAAAATATGATAATGACAAACACTTAGCAACCTGTATTAAAAATAAAACAATAAAAAAATTTAATCCTGCATAAATACCATTCTTTACACCTGACAAAAGAGATTAAAAAGATAAAGTGGCCTAATTTTCTTTCAAAAATATTTACGTGGGCCGTTTATAAATAAGTACCGTTACTAAAGCGCTAATACACCAGCGTTACATGTTTATTACTGTACTTTAGACAGATTGAAGCGCTTAAAACGCTTAATTAGCTCAAACTGTCAATTCTACGTGAGCTTTATGTTGGAGGATTTTGATTTTACTAGCGCACGTTTTATATAGGACTGGATTAGGATGCATTCTGTTTTAATGATGTACCTTACGTTTATAACCAACGTTATTGTACTGCTGATGTCAAATTGGTCTTTTTCTAGTTTCAGGGTTCCAATTTCTGTTTGTGGATCCGACATTTTTAACTTTCATATCTTGCATGATTGTTTTTAGAAAGGTTCAACTTTTGATAGAAGATAGACATTTTTATGCAGCTGACTCTTACACTAAGCGCATCAAATCAACCCAAAAACAAATTATCGCTTAAACATTTATGTTAACAAAACATTACAACTATCACGTTAACAAAACATTGGCAGTTCATAAAAACTCGCACAAGTTCTTATCTATCTTGTATTGATGATCTCAAAGTTCAGCCACGGACTGACTGCTGAAATTAAATGTTTATTATAACAACAACAACAATTACATAAACCAGCGGTTCTCAATCTTTTTTGGTGACGGAACCCTTTTGGAAAGCGAAATACTTGACGGAACCCTATAATAAAACAATAGTTTTTAAAAGTGTATTCTTTATTAATAAGCATAATAAAAGTACAATGTAACAGTTAGTTATTACTTACTTACATAACAAGTATAATAATAGAAGTTATTAAAAAAGAAAAAAAATCTAATGGGAGGTATGAAACTGTTTTTTATTTTTCATCAATTGGTTGATATCAGGTTTGATAGAGGACAGTTGAAGTCTCATATCAGGTTCGGCGTCCAGTCTATTGCGGTATTTTGTTTTCGTAGCTGCATAGGTTGAGAATCCTGTTTCGCACAAATATGTTGTTGGGAACGGGAGAAGAATATTCAGAGCCATTTTGGCAAGCATTGGAGATTCATCACGAATTCTGCACCAAAAATCGTTGAGAGGCGTCGTTTTGGACAGTACCTCCATACTTGTGTCTGATGACATATCTAAAAGAGATTCATATATCTCGTTTGACATACTTTCGGGCTTTTGTAAGTTGGGTAAAAAAGGATTATGAATCCATGAATTCAGTTTCATTTTTGTATTTTGTTCTTCGGGAAAATACTTCTCAAAAGATGCGCGCATCGAAGTGAGATATTTGACCAATTCCTCAAATACATCATCTTGAAACATTTCTGAATCGTTATCGCTAACAAACTCATTGAGTGAGGTAAAGCTTTCTATTTCTCTCTTTCCAACGCAAATAATCCAAAAATCTAATTTTCTTTTGAAGGCAGTTATTTTATCACAGGCCTGGAACACTGTTGTCTGTTTACCTTGCAATGATACATTTAATTCGTTCAGTTTTTGAAAGATATCCGCCATAAAAGACAGTCGGAACAACCAAGTTTTATCATACAAACGGTCTTTCAAATTAAAAGCAGTATCTGAAAGAAACATTTGTAACTCGGCTCTAAGTTCAAATAGCCTTGTTAAAGTTTTACCCCTAGACAGCCATCGCACTTCTGTATGGAGCAGCAGTGTTTTATGTTTGCTGCCATAATCTTCACACAATAATGAGAACAATCGGGATTGTAGTGGTCGTGTTTTGATAAAATTAATTATTTTTACCGCTTCTTCCATAACTAATTTTAGATTTGACGGCATTTGCTTCATCGCAAGTGCTTGTCTATGCAGGATACAATGGCTGGAACTACAATTAGGCGCTTTATTTTTTATTCGTGACACTAGTCCTGCTGTAATACCCGTCATCGCCTTGGCCCCATCTGTACAAATGTCAATGCAATTGTTCCAACTGAGATTATTTTCCCCAAAAAATATATTTATTTTATTAAAAATTTCTTCTCCGGTAGTTTTTGTGGGCAGCGGTGAACACATAAGCATATCTTCTTCCAAAGAACTTTCATATGGATATCTCACGATAACCAGCAAGATAGCCAGACCAGCGACATCAGTAGACTCATCTATTTGCAAGACGAATCGTGTTTCTTGTAGACGTGTAACTAATTCTTGTTTGACGTAGCTTGCCAGATCATGAATTCGCCGTGAAACAGTATCGTTTGATAGCGGCACAGTAGAAACATGCTTTGCAGATTTTTCATCGAGCATACATTTTGTTATGTCTAACACACATGGTTTTATTAAATTCTCAGCGATAGTGTGCGCTTCACCTGCTTGTGCAATGCGATAGCTAACTAAATATGATGCCTCTGTGGCCTTTTCATTGATAGTTTGGGTTACATGCATCATAGTTTTTTGACTTTCCAATAACTGTTCTTTTTTACGTACAACAAATTCTTTATTTTTGTCTTTAGACTCGGGGTGTACAGTTTCTAAATGCCGGCGCAACTTGGCAGGTGCCATGGAACTATTAGGAAGCAGTTTACTACATAACATGCAGAGAGGTGAGCCGTTGGAATCAACAAATCCGAAATTGATATATGATTCATCATACTTCCTTTTTTTCGCCTTTGAAACCGTGGAACTTGACGTCGTTGCATAATCGTCTGGATCGGTAATTGCTGTATACTCCGCGCGATCTGATTTTGAACATTCGGCTTCGTTAGAAGATGTTGTTGCAACACGTTTAACGCCTGTAAGCCAACGTTCCATTCTTCTTTATTAATAATGTTACATGTCAGGATGGTGGGGTCAAAATAACGCACGATCGTTACTGCGTAAAAGAGTTTAGTCCAAAGAAGAAATGTACAATCAGAATACAGCAGTAGAACACTAAACACTTTGTTTCTAGCAAGTAGGTACTAATCACTCCGAACACTAATCGTCGACTAACTAAGCGTCGAGGCGCGATCGCCGCTTTTATAGTCCTAGCCAGATCTCGAACATTCTCAAAAATACTCGAGTCGGCGCCTTTGATAAATAACAAGCCGAAATAAAAATAGAAATACAAAAAATGCTGTGTAAACAATTTCGACTTTACGTTTTAAAATTAGAGCCGAAAGTAGCTTGTTTACAATTATTGTTAATCTCAGGGGCGGCTTTTATCAAAGGGACTCGCGCGCTTTTATCAAAGGGACTCGCGCTCACAAGTAGATATCCGCGGTGGCGGCATAGTAAAATTGTACGAGGTGACTAAGGTCGGCTGCGCCTCGTGAATCGTGATACGCCGCGTCAGAACGGTCGACCAGAGAGAGGTGTTTGGAATTTTTTCTAAATTCTTGCGGAACCCCTACAGGGATGTCGCGGAACCCTAGGGTTCCGCGGAACACACTTAGAGAATGGCGGACATAAACAAATGCTTATGTTTCAAATTAGCAATGAAAAAAGTTACTAAAATAACAAATGCTATTACAATTTCATGTAATTCTTAGTAGGAATTTGGCTGGATAACCCGAACTGTCTCTAACTTAGATAACATAAAAACCATTAGATAATAAAAATTCAAAACAGCTTAGATCCAACTTTAACAAAAACTAATTTACATAAAACTTATTTCAAAGTATCGTCTAAATCGTAAAACATTTTGTAGAAACTAACATTAAAGATTATAACTACTGTTGGATATAAAAGTTCATATAAACCGTAAAATTTATTTTATAGGACAGACAACATCAGAATTAAATAAATGTAGGCGATAAATTTTATTTAAAATTCATCATCATCATCATCAACAACCTTTTACAGTCCACTACTGAATATAGGCCTCTCCTTATCAAGGAGATTTTGGCCTACTATACCACGGTGGCCAGACGGGTTGGAATAGGGTTTGTTTCAAGTTTTCCTTCTCTTTGTAATGATGTTGTCTTGCAAACTTTGTTCCCTTAGTCACCTTTTATGACACCCACGGGATGAATAGGAGTGGTAACACTATGTATTCTTAATCCATCACCATACGGACTATTTAAAATTAGGCTTAAAAAATATAAAACTGAAACAAAATACTAACAACCAAAGGTCATACTTGTCGCATAAAAGTTTTTCATATTTGGAACATGTAATACGCTATACAGTTAAAAATCATAATAATAATGATTATTAAAATCAATCAAGATCCATTATACATTTTACGCTATCTTGTACAGAAGTCTATACAATAATAGTTTGAACTATGGTGGTCCAATAAGACGTTACAAACGATCGAAATTTAAAAACCAGATCTCTAGTCTAAACTGTTTCAAAAGAAGGCTCCAATGAGATTAGAAGCCGATATAATTTTACATTTTATAGTAATTTACCATTAAATTAACAGTTCCAAGAAGCAATTGACTTAAGAAAGTATCTAATTGGAAACCTGACTGGAAATTTAAACACTCGGATTCCATGGAAATAATGAGTAGAAGAAAGTCATAAAATAGATGAAGGGAAGTGAAGAGTGAAAGCAGTAAGCACACCAACACATCAACATGTCACGTTAGCTTCCTTAGACGGGCGGTTTTGGCTTACTGTCTGGTCTACTGCCACACTGATCATATAGGTATTTAAATATCGTTCATTTATATGAAATCCCTGTTTTAGAAAATTGGTCTAATGGTTAGTGATTCTGATTGAAGACAAATAATTGATGAGCATTAATAGTAGTTCCAAGAATAGGTTTAATTTATATATAAACTGTCTGGTGACCATGGTACGAGTACATGCTCTGCATAATTTAGTATCATACGATCGTGTGTACATTATCTTAAGTTATTACAGAAAATTACAGTCATTTTGAACAGTTTTATCAAGTGTCTACAAAAATGTGTATCTGAATTTTGGCTGGCTGATTCTATTTGAATTTATTTTATTTTTCAAATTTTTCTAAAAGATTTCACTCAATTGCTGGATTATATTACTATATTATTAATATTCAGCGCTAAATAAAACAAATTAATAGTCTTTGTCACAAAGCAAATTGGCCACTGCGGGAATTTCGTAGTCATTTATTCAAGGTAGAAAAACAAGTCATACTATATTGCGTAACCAATATTTAGAGTAATATAGAGCTACGTAAAGATTTCTGCGCTATAAAATCGAAGTAGATAGGTGTTAATTCTTGTGAGATATTGTAGGCTTTCATTATTATGACTATTCTATAACAACTGATGTGATCAACGTGATATAGTAGACCAAAAAGTCTTTTCTATGGAGAGGCCTATGTCCAGCAGCGTATTATTAAAGACTGTTGAACATCTTCTGTGGGTTTCGTGATTTATTATCGGTATTTTTATAAAAAAAATTTAGAAATTTCTACTGTTGTAAATGCTTTGTGTCAGCGAAATATAAAGTATCATGGAAAAAACTTTCTTTACCTATTAATGAAGATAACTTGAAACGTGTTATATTTCGCCGTCGTGTGATTTCTAATTTGGTAATCCCTTTATAACAGAGCTTTTCTATAGAAACTAGATTACTGATAAACATTTTTTTACTAAATACATATATTTTACACATTTAACAACAAAACTAATAGTACAGAAGGTAATTTGACACGAAGATGCAAGTTTTAGACAGATCTTACTTTTATAGAGTGCCGACTGAAGTGTTTGAAGATTTGTAATGATATAGCTGGCAGTTTCAGTCGGTCACTTTGCTCTCTGTTGCAGCGGGTACTGAATCTCTCTTTTTCCTTTTTTTTACTTTAGGAGCCTGCCACAGTGACTCAACTCCATCTGATGGAAAGTATGAAAAGAATCCAAAAGCTGTAGTCATCATACTCATTGCGAATGCTGACAATGCAGTATGGTGACCCACACTATGATGGCCTATTAAGATGCTTTTTTACGCCTTACTTGGGGACATAAAAGGCATGGCAGTCATCGTAGCATTGTATTGCACACACTTACCACGACAACTGTCACCCCTGCATCAATGGGCCTCCAGTTTCGCACTCACCAATGAAACACGACAGCATGGATGCTGTCGTTTTAGGTTGATCATCTGTGCGAGGGCAGTGCTGCCCCGGTCGAGCTGGCTCATTCATGCTGACATCAGCGTGTCTCTACTACCAGAGATCTCTCCAAAACTTTGCTTTAATGTTATTACTTCATTTAATATTATTTAGCAATCCTGACGCACTAGTCGTAAGTTACATGGTCACAAAATTAAACAGCCCTCTAAATTTTACTTGGCCGTAATACCAAAATATTCCAAACTCATAAAGTACTAGACAAGATCTACCGTATTTCCCCTGAGGTCAGCCTTAGGTATATTTTTTCACCGATTTATACGCTTGTATATTATTGCCCAACTCGTGACCCGACACCAAATCTTGAAGGCCTCCTTACATTTTGCATGACCTAACTGATCGACAAATGCGACCACTTTTTTGGACGTATGTATTTAGGTCTGGAGCACTTAGATTAGCTGAATTAGTTCGTGTGTTCAAATATTAAAGGAAGGGAGGTCTATTGACATTCAAGATGTACATAATTGAAAGTGTAAGAAGTACTTTAAGTGGACGGTTTGTATTTGTTTATCGCTAAGTACAGTGACCCTTAATTGTATTTGAAGTAAAAAATATGAAAGTGGTTGAAAAATGTCTATAGTGAAAAATATGTAATCTATGGATGTGTGTAAGGTGAGTTTTTCACTATGTCACTGGCTGTTAGGCGATAAAACAGACGGTATGGTAGTAGAGCCACGCTGATTTCAACATGAACGGGCCGGTTCGATTGAGGCAGTACTGCCCTCCCACAGAAGACCAACCTAAAGCGACAGCATTCGTGCAATCATTTTGTGAGTGCGAGACTGGGGCCCATTGATGCAGGGGTAACAGTTATCGTGGTAACTGTGTGAGTCTTACACTGCCACGATGACTTTCATGTCTTTTAAGTCCCCAAACGGGGCGTGAAAAAGCATCTCACTAGGCGGTCATAGTGTAGATCACAGCATTGTCTACATTTGCAATGAGTATGGTGACCACAACTCTTGGAATCTATTCATGCTTTCCATCAGGCAGAGTACACTTTGACTCTGAATATAGAAAAAAAAAACGCCATAAATCCATGACCATCAAACTGCCTATCTGAAACCCGTTTACAAATCCCCACGCATCCCCAGTATGCAAAAATGTAAAAGTAACCTTTCCGCAGTCTATTTTACATAGAAATAATACATTACGTATATGGAATTAATCTATTTAAATCTGGGAGACGACGAAAGCGGAACTCAGGGGTCGACTACATGTATTATCTTGTTTATTCAGTGCCTAATAACATCAAACATTGTACCTTTGTATTATTTCTGTAATAAAGAATTTTTTGTCGGCTCGGATTTATTTGAGCTGCTTATACTGAAATTGTCGGCAACTTTATCCGTGTATCCACTTTTGAAATATATTCTGGAGAAATGAAAATTTAACAAAATAACAAAGTGGTGTTCAATTCTGAAAATGTAAAGTATAAAATAATATTCGTATTCCAAGTTTATGGGTATAATATGTGTATACGTATACGAAAGAATACATATTTTATAGTGATTCAGCTGACATTAGCCAAATTTGTCTTAATTAAAATATCCACGAAATTTAACAATCTTTTTGATTGTTCCTTTTAAGAAAATAGTACAAAAATTTAGTTTCAAAATTAATAAATTACGAGGATTCCTCAAAGAATTTGTGTTACGATTAACTCATACTTTCTTATTTTAGTGGTGATAATGTACTCCTAGATGATCTCGCCTTGGCGGCAGCCTCAACCGAGACCTGCTAACTAACGTATTAGATATTATAATGTACAGGTGCTCTGTCTCTTCTCTCACTCTCACAATCCGATGGGACTGTCATCCAATACGACCGGGAAGAGATCAGGCGCGGGACATCATAACTCCCAAACTCCGGGTTGTTAGAAAGTATTTCTCTAACCATAAAAATTGCATAACACTTTTTGATCCGATTGAGGAATTAAATTCGAGACCTATTGATCGGCCGTCGCATTCTTAGAGTATTAATATGCTGAACTTCAAATAGAACGACGTTTCGATTCTTTTTGTTAGCATAAATAAATAAAAGGAACAAGCAACAGTCCTCAATCGTCATCATCTGTTATTAAAAAAAAAATTATACAAAGTGAAATTTTCTCATTGCAAAGAGATTTATAAGTAAGTACTCAAATCTTTACAAATCTCGCTTACAACTTTTCCTTATTCTCCTCTCCAAAAGATTGTTTTGGTAATTCGTAAAATAGACAATTTCGAGCGATAAATTTGGTAGCCGGTGAACCTTCGTCACGATGGATAAAATGCTGGTTTTTGGATACAATTCCATCTAACAAATGAATTACGGATTAGCATTAATCCTAGGCACCGATGTAACAAAATAGTTGTATTGAAAAGTTTTACATTGTTTCAGTGAAGCTTAAAGCTAATTTTAAAGTATTTGAATCTTTTGTGAATTTATGTAACTACCAATCAAGAGGTCCTGATTACTGGGACGGGTCATAACAAAATAAAAATTGTTGAATTTTTCTTGAAGTAGGAATAATTCTTAAAAACAGCCCAGAGTATGGAAGTTTGGCAGTTTTTACGCCTGTGTTTCAGAGAGCACGTTAATCCGTCGGTCCCGGTAGTCATGAATACCTATGGCAATCGTTATTTGGATGTTAGTGTCTTCAAGTATAATGACAATTAATTTAACCTTCGAATCCAGTTCGCCCTTAGGGTTATGAAGGTTGCTCCTTGGAATGAACTGATAATCTTAGGAATGAGAAAGTCTAGGAAAATGACAATGATATGTAAAAAGCATTCGTTTTTTTTTATAAATGTGCTTAAATAATGTACTTCCTAATGTTTATCTTTAATCAATACTGAATTTATGGAGGTTTGATCTCTAATCTGATCAAGAGGCCCATCTGTTGCAGAAAAGCCCTCTAACTTCAAACTAAGCTGAGTTTGTATTATGATAGCTAGATTGACTGATAAAATACCTATATACTTTTTTTTTTAAATGTATTACATACACATTATATACAGAAAACACCAAAACTCTGAAACAAATATTTACTGATCATACAAAAATTTGGTTCAATTTGGCAATCAAACCCAAAAATTACCGAGACAGTTAAAATATAATATACATACCAATGTCTTCAGAGTTAGTCCAGTCTTGAATCAGTGAAGCCAATTATAAAGTTAAACCCGCGGGCTGTATCAAATTTCAATCAGTTCGAGCTATATATCAAAGTGCAACAATGGTATGCCTTTTGTGGATAGTTAGAGCAGTTCTTGACTTACAAAGGGCTGTTAAGAACTTCTCAACTTAAAGTTTGACTGCACGGATGGCATAGTGATTTAATCGGTCGCCACGCTGCTCGCTATAGCGACCAACGTTGTGTGTTTAAACACCACATGGCACTATACTTTGTGTGATGTTGAGTCTGGGTGTTATTTGTGTCCGTTTCTTGAATTTTTGTAAAGTGCCTCGCGATACAAGATATACTCCTAATTTGGATGTTCTCTTTGAAAAAATTAAAAGGAAAGTTTTATGGAGGATCTACGTATTCTTATTTAATTTTTTCGTGTTCTTTTACTTCACTTACTAGATCATGTAGTTTACCATTGTCACTGCCTAACGTTTCAATCAGAAGGTCCGTTGTCATAATAAAAAATCATTCGAAATTCAGTTCCGATCTACTCTCGGTCTCATGAATATCATGAAATTAATATACACCTGGAGTGTTAGTAGACAAGATGATACAACAGATAAATTCTTCCATGAGGGATCTTTAAGTACGATAATTATTTACAAGGCTCCAGATACCTTTCATACATCAATTTCTTTATTGTAAAAGATAACCAAAAAATGTCAGTATTCTATTTGCCCTTTCAAATTTCACATGACCGCTTAACCGTAACATATTTACAAATTCATACATTTGACCCTGCCGTTTTTACGTCAATACATTTCGGCTCAAAGCTTTTAATTGTCGGTTAAGTTGGGAGGTGGACAAAGATTGAAATTTACGGGTCAGGGGGCTTAGTTTCACGCTTACGGGCTGATGGACCATCTAAGTTGCGAGTTCATATTAAGCTTTTTGGAGAAATTATAAATATACATGGTAACTACTTCTATATCATACATTTTGACAATTTTCAATTAATTTGTGGAAGAGCCATGCTTTGACACATATTGACTGGTTTGAAAGTAATGATTACACTGTGATACTAAAAGTGACCTTAAGCGAGTTTTCGTTGCAAATGATCTGAAATGAATGAGGTGCTTGATGAATTGGTACAAAATACTGGCAAAAGAACTTACGAGTTTTGAACTTCAGGCATCCATAGATAGTCATTTATTGTTAGCTAAACGAGCTGTTTGTAAGTCCCCTATAACATAGAAGTTGGAGGTTATCTAGCAATAATCAACTGTCACGCTATTAGTTTCGACATCTGATAGTCATCTGATGGAATTTGAAGATTATGTGTTTTATAATCCTGATACCATCTAAATTACAATCAACTTAGTTTTTAAAAGTAAGATATTAGAATTATCACCTCATATTTCACATTCATAATCTTTCGTATAAAATAATATTGTTCGAAAAAAGATATGAATTTATAACAATTTAATATCAGTATTAAATAGAAGCTGCTGTTCTAGAATGCACATTAAGACATTATTCTGTTGAAATTAAAATTGCCAAATAAAACTCATTTATTCGTATTTTCACAAGGGACAGCTAAATTAAATCTGAACCAATTATTCTGTGTGCGTCGTACTGACAAATTGAATGGTTGATACATACATAGAACTTATTAAAATCTTTTGACCAGATACTTAGTCTCCTTTATCTTCTTCTAAATTCTACGTTTTTGGTGGTATATTGTAAATGTCATAGGCCTCTCCATAGCAAGATGGTTTTAGCCACTATACCATATTGGCCACAAATGTTGGTATAGGGTTTGTTTCAAGTTTTCCTTTCCCTTGTAATGATGTTATCCTGCGTAGTTTGTTCCTTGGTCATCTCTTACTCTCACTCACACTCATGGGATGAATAGAGGTAGTGACACTATGTATTCTTAATCTGTCAACACAAGGAGTAAATGATTCATGAATGACTTTATTTATAGATACAAAACAAACAATTGTCCATGTGGTGACGGATTAAGAATACGTAGTGTTACCACCCCTATTCATCCTGTCGGTGTCGTAAAAGGTGACTAAGGGAACAAAGTATGCAAAATGTTGCGTGTTTGCCCAGGGAGCCAATTAGACGACACGTTGATTGTAATATTTAATAATGACTCAATTTTCTTACCATAAACTAAGGTTTATATACAATAATATTTGTATGTAATATGGACAGGTTTAGGTGGGGGTTTGCTTGTTTACTAATATTGCTAATTTGACAATATATTATTTATGTTTCCTTATTTAATAATTTACAATATTAAGAGTAGGTCAGCTGAGTAAACAATTTAATTTAATAATTTAGAATATCAAGAGTAGGTCAGCTGAGTAAACAATTACTGTAGCACGTAGCCGCGTACAGACCTAAACTATTATAATACTATGGCTTCGCCATACAAAACAACATATTACAAAGAGAAGGAAAATTTGGAACAAACCCTATTCCAGCACGTCTGGCCAGTGTAGTATAGTAAGCCAAAACCTTCTTGTTAAGAAGAGGCCTATGTCCAGCAGTAGACTGTAAAGGCTGTTGATGATGATGATGATGATGATGATGATGACAAAACAATCATTATCATTATTACTAGACCATTTCTTGACACTTTGTGTGATACACAAATTGTTATCCCAAGTTTGGGTGTTCTTTGTGCCCGTTTCAGTATGTTTGTAAAGTTTCCTGAGACACAGGATTTATTCAAAGTGCAGGAGTTTATTTTGAAAAAAAAAACACATTTTCGGTTCCGATAAATTGATGCGGATCGGTACTGATCGTAACTTACATAAAGAGACAGTTAAATCTGTCTATTGTGACAACTATAGCTTCCACTCCATCGTACAACAATTTTTACTTCAAGAAATCTTTATTTAATTACGCCACCTACAGAATTAATAAACGTGGTGATACTTTGTACTCATCATTTATTATCATACGAACTAAATATGTTTTACATACTTATTGGTCATCATCTCAGCCGAAGGATGTCCCCCTAAGTTTAGCTACGACCACCGGACCTGTGCTTCCCATATACATAGAAGTTATTAGCGTCTTTATAATCTATTATCCTAACTTACGATAAGACAATGCATTGAAAATATTTCTAAAACTTTTAAGTAACTAACGTTCAGAGTAAAAAAACTTTTCACGGAATACGTAAAAACCAACGTAGGAATAGTCATTGCGCGATGTAGGGCCAATAATTATTTATGTATATTTTAGTAAATACGAGTATAACCAAATATGCTTAAATAGAAGAAAAACACATTCTTTCTATACTTTCGTTAATAAAAGGCATTGTTAAGGAAAATGTCAAGAGTATTACCAAGTTTGATGTTCACCGTGTGAAATGTTCCACGAACGCGATAAAACAGACATTAAAAATGTCTAAATCAGAAATATTTTATCACAAAATGTATCTGCAAACTGTGAATAGAACGGTATAAAAGCTATATCAAGCTCATTAAATAAAGACTTTATTTTTACAACGACAAGATATAAAATTCATAGCCATATAATGATTTTGTTAACACTATAAATGCATATCTTAATATGCGTATTTTAGAACCGCTTAGTGATTTAAGCGGTTGCCACGCCGTTTTGTATTGCACTTACCGAGTTGTGGGCTCAAGTGCCATATGGGACAACACTGAGTGATCCACTACTTGTTGTTCTCAGATTTGCAAACAACAACTCCGTCTAACGACAATAGAAGTTACCTACACATCCTACATCGCAGTTATTTCAATGATACATATGGGTTATAATAGTAAATGAGTAAAAAAGTTTTTATCTCACTGAAAGCCGTTTAGTAGAGAAGCCGGTGAAATTTAGCAAAAAGTAGGATTTAACAGGCAATTTGTTGAAGGAGTACCCTTGTAAGGAAAAGAAGAATAAATTACTTAAATGGTATAAATGCGCATTTAATAAACAACGGCAAAGAAAATCATTATTCTGAGGAGGTTAATGGAATAAAATATAGTTTTTTTGATATTTGTATAATCCTCCGGAACGCTTTTTTTTTATTTTAAGCGCCTTCCAAAGTGACTCTACCCTACCTGACGGAAAGCATGAATAGAATCCAAATTTATGGTCACCATACTTATTACGAATGCAGACAATGCAGGAAGCTGACCCACACTATGACGGCCTAGTAAGACGCTTTTTCACGCCTCGCTTAAAGATATAGAAGGCATTACAGTCGTCCTGGCATTGTATTGCATATACTTACTACAACAACTATTACCCAGCATCAATGGGCCTCCAGTCTCGCTCTCACCAACAAAACACGACATCACGGATGCTGTCGCTTTAAGTTGATCTTCTATGGGAGGGTAGTACTGCCCCATTCGTGCTGAAATCATCGTGGTTCTATTATCTATGATAAGATAACATTATGACATTAAATACAAGATCAAGTCAGGACCGAAATTTAAACTATTTTGATATGTTAAAATATAATTTCCATATCATTTCACCTAAGACTAAATTAAATCAACTAACAACTCCGAGCCAATCAAACTTTCATAAATGTATTCTATGTACTTAATTTTTACTTTTTTATTTTCACAATTGTTACAAAAACAATTGTTGTGTTTTTGTTGACTGAATGGTTGTAACACGTTTGACACGACAGTCTATAACTTTTCTCGTTGATTTCCATATTAAAAATTTTACTAATAATATTGAAGACAAATCTATTTATAAGTTAACTCTCTATGTATGCATATTTTTTTTAAGAACTCCTGCATTTGGTATACGTGTTATGTCGCGGGGGATTTTACATACATTCGTGAAACGGATACAAAGAATACCACAAATACTTTGTGGATCACAAAAATGTTTTTCCATGTGGGGATCATACTCACAACACACAGTGCACTAAGAAACTGTGAGATGATCGTCTTATATCTAAGAATTATTTATTACAGAACACGAAACTGATATTGCTTCTTAAAAACAAAGTCTTCGTCTTTAGAACTATTAATTTTATTTGTTGAGTTGAACTTGTGTAATACTTTTAAGTACAAGTAGCAGAAACTCATCACTAGTGATTAAGTAACGATCAAGTGGAGATTGAAAGTTGTACGATTGGTGATCAAATTCGAAGTCAAACTTTTTACTACTCTTGAAACTTGGTAGTTGGTGCAATATTTAGATTTATATTGTGGAACAAGTTAACCAGGTTTAGTTACAATTTATTATCTATCGACAGTATAGGATATGAGAGATTGACTGATGCTATGATTTATGTATTAAACATCTTATTCCATCTTTTTTGTTTTTTTAACGATTGTTTTATCACTCATTGTTATCTGATCTAATCTAATTTCAAACACATGCACTATCTGGACGTGAGAGCGCTTGACGCTTTTGTAAGCGTCTGACAATTGGAACGTAGAATTTAAAGAATATTTACCAGAGATATGCTGTAAGGCAATATTTGAAATTATTTTTAATATTTTTATGGTATGACGATGCATAACTACCACGTAAAATCGCTACAACCACTGCTTTTCGAAGACATTTGCAACACCTACCAGAATTACAGCCAATCCATTTGTGCATGATTTTCTCTTGGCGTAATTTGAAGTCTAATGATTTGTGGACATCATTCTTTGGAAAGATAGAGCATTCTAGAGTAGAACTATAGTATATAGAAGAAATAATTGATGAAACTGTAGCTCTGAGAATAAGATATGAAAATTAAATTATTGTTTTATAATTATTTTTGCGACAAATAGTGCAAAAATATATTCAAGAACTGTTGTATTTAATTTCAATTCATGGACAGAGAGAAATCTTCATCGATACATCAGAATATTATGCATTATTTAATGCATAACATCGAAAAGTATACATCCTATAAAATAAACAGCAAACAAATATTAACCCCAAAAATTGACACCAAACTGCACTAAAATATGAAGAGTAAAACTCGAAGACAGCAGTAAAAGTTTATTGCATATGAAACCATAAAACAAGGCACGTGTCGACGTCTTAGAACATAATGTTATTTTAATAATTATATGATAACAGAGTATGTGGCTCGTGAAAGTAATAAGAAGCGGGAAAATGGTGTGTGCCTGTAAAACTGTTACCACGATAAGTGTCTTTGTTAAAGTCGCTTCAGAATATACTAAAGAGTTTAATTTCTTTTGATATAAGGAGGGAACGAGCTGACGGATTATCATTACCGCCTTTTTAGTGCACTTTACAGAGACTGGTGTAAAGAAATATTTTTCGTCATTGAGTAAGGTTGTCGAAGGTCAAACCCTCTCAATCATTTTTGGGTACGTACTTCTGGCTTTTGAACACAGATATTCATCTTACTTACAGATACTTACTTTCCTTTAAGGAATATGGCTGCTCGTTTGCTCTGTGTGCGACTTCTATATACAGAGCAACTACTAATCTTGTCGCAGCAATTAGCATATCAACCATTGGGCCACGGCCAGGTATGGTTACTTCGCCTAGTCGGAGGATCCTCCCTTTGTATCGGAGGCAAATGACACCTGTTCTTCCACAGTAGTGATCCCGGCGTGATTGGATCATTCCCACAGCGATGAGCGGTAATCAAGTCTCAGCCAGCCAGTAATCACGGCTTCAACAGGGATACCACATACAGGTAGCCTGATTATTATTTAAAATAAAGCCACATCATTAGGGGACAGAGAAGATTTAGGCTTCTAGTAACTTTCACTCAGTCATTCGGTAAAAAGCATAGGAAGAATTGCTTAACTTCGATTTTTTGTAAAGCCGTGATGTCATTTCGATTTGTGTAAAAGTAAATATACATTAGAAATTTATTTTTGTTCTACATAGCCAATTATAATCAAAAAACAATTTCAGTAAGGTTGCTTTTACTTACTAATTAAGTAATACGTCATCCAACCCTAAAATTATAATTACATTGGTCAAGGTCTGTTGTAATTTACAAGTTTATGTGACTTGTGTAATGATAAGCACACAATGAGAAGCAGTGAAATAAATAATGAGATTTGATAAGAAAGGGTTTGCCTTTGTTACGGAAGGTTTGGAGAGTAATGTGGACATTTTGTAACTATGGTATATAGTAAATTGTTTTAAGATTGTAATTATGGATGTTTGATACTCAATCGAATCAAAACGGGTGAATGGATGTATTTAATGAAAATAGTACGTTAAATGATAGGATTTAGATTACTTTTACTGTGGAAAAATGATGGGACATTATCGCGAGCCAAGCAGCAGAAAAAAGTATTAACTGAATTTAAAAATAATACAGTAGTTACTTCAAATCGAAAAAGCTTGATTTAAAACTTTTTCTTTTAATCTTTTTCGAAGTATTAAGACGTAAGAAAGCCTGAAATAGACCCGAAGTCCTAATATGACTAGTTTTGTAACAAGCTATCCAATCTCAAACTTTGTGGTAAGATTAGTCTTAGAAGTTTATTTATTGGAAAGGATTTCAATCTGATTTAATGTTTTCTTTGAGCTTCATAGTTTCGGGTTTCTGTGATACAAGTTAGTTAAGTGTGAGCGGTTAACCGTGGTAGGTATCGTAGAAATTATTGTTTTTTTGTCGTTAATTAGTTTTGTAGGGTTGGATGTATGAAGTTAATATTATAAGACAAGTTAGTATTCTATAAATATTATTAAGTTCGTGTGGTGACGGATTAAAAACACATAGTGTTACCACTCCTGTGGGTGTCGAAAAGGCGACTAAGGGAACAAAGTATGCAAGACAACATCATTACAAAGAGAAGGAAAACTTAGGACAAACCCTATTCTAACCCGTCTGGCCAGCGTGGTGTAGTAGGCCAAAACCTCCTTGCTAATGAGAGGCCTATGTCCAGCAGTGGCTGTTGATGATTATTAAGTTACAAATAAATAATTGATGATGATAATCAAAAATGATTTTGTTGGTCACACATTTTAAATGTAAGACAGGTTAAACCTATCCTTTCAGCAGTCACGATCAACACTAAGTTTAGAACGATTTTAGTGTTCAACTATAAGTCCTATCTTTCAGTATAGATCCTATTCTGTAAGACTTGTTAGTTATATGTGTACCTTTTATTTTAAATTAATATTGTAGACAGATATAATGTTAGTTTGAAATAATGAATCTCCTCTTGCCTTTGGGTTATTTTTTATTTGTTCGAAATATACACATTTAATTTAAAAAAGAACGAGATCCTCGAAAGACTACACATAGTCAATTCAGATTTCCGTTATGCTTCTTATTGAAACCTTCTTGGTTGATAACACACCCAGTGATGGTAGATATTTTTCTTTTTTTTTTTATTTACAACTTACCAAAGTGACTCTATTCTGCCTGATAGAAAGCATAAATAGAACCCAAGGGCGGTGGTCGCCATACTCACTGCGAAAGACGACACTGTAATATGGCGAACCACGTTATGGCGGCCTAATGAGATGCTTTTTCACGCCCCGCTTAAAGGACCCGGAATCGTAGTGGGAGGGAAACACGTGCGCTGGTAATGAATTCTAGGTTTTAACTGATTTTCACAGGAAGGAAGAGCCGAACCGTTTATTTCGGGAACGTATGTCTACCATTCTGAAACAGTGATCTCCAAGGCCAGCATGAGTTGTCCTGTAGAGGAATAGATTAAAAAATATTATGATATTACATTTAAGTATAAATTTAGTACTAAAAATAGACGACGTTTCTTAGAACAGGTAAACGATAACTTATTGAGACAATTACACAATACGAAGGTATACTACGAGAGCCTGCTATTATGAAGAAAATCATGATCATATTAAAAGTCGATAACAGCCTTTGTTGTGGCCGTTAGTGTGGATCAAATTTAGATAAAGAATAATATGCTCCATCATCATGAGTTTTGATACTGGAGCATTATCGTAGTGTAATAAGTTCCACTACATTATGTATACTTGATATGAGTTATGAGGTTTCTTAAAAGAGCGGGAAAATAGGGACATTATAAGGTTTTTGATCCAACCGCTCTAGAAGAAAGGGTAATGTTATTCGTGTGTACGTATGTATGAATATTAAATTTCTTTGACATCCTCCGTAGGATAAATGAATTGATGGATTTAAAGTTGCGACGTGTCGTTTGATTAGTCTTGATTGTGGGAATGATATTGTTTATTTGAAAATAATAAATAAAACAAACGTTTGTGAATTTTCATGTTTTAAACAATGAAAGAATTTCTTTGTTGAGTTGGTGGTTTGGTAACTATAGTACTCTTAGTCTTAAGTATACTACAATTAACTCCAGTTGACGAAATTAAGACTGATCTCTACAGGACGATTGGAATCATGACACTGTAGGTCAAATGCTTTAATTACATAACAGATATGACGATGATAACATTTTTCAAGCTTCTGAAGTCTGCTTACTCACTTTATATTTTATACTTACAATTATTTACTCACAAAAAACTGTTTGCAAACGATGATTTTTTTATTTTTATTTTATGAGCCTGCCAAAGTGATTCTACTCTGCCTGATGGAAAGCAAGAATAGAACCACTGCGAATGCAGAGAATGCAGTATGGTGAACCACACTGTGGTGGCCTAGTAGGATATTTTTTTTTTACTTTTCCAAAAAGTGTTAAAGTTAGATGAGCAGTTGTTTGTTACACATTTCACTAATTTAAAAAAAATGAAAAAGGTAGAAATTTCTTCACTAATAAAATTTATAATTGGATTTCAGTTCGAGCCAAAAAACTCTTACTCAAATTTATGTAGAGATTATTAAATAAAACTTACACTTAATTTATATAAACTGCTGTTTGATACTCTACAGAAGAAATTTGCAGAAATACTTAAAACTGTTTATAAGCTGTAAATACTCGGTAAATAAAGTTAGACACAATACACACACACACACACACACTATAAACTAATAACTTTGTAGGTGAAAGGTATCCCCTAAATAGTTCCAGTGGCTACTGACTTCGGCTTAGCCTTTGATACATTTGGTTACCCGATATTGGATTAAGGGTACTTTGGATTGACTGCGATATAGCGCTGCTTTGTTTTTTGCTTATCAAAGAGAAATATTCAATTAAGGTACCACAATGTTTGCTTAGAATTTTTCAATTGCTTGACTGCAACAACAAGTGGTTAATGCGTTCCTTGCCGCATCAAATTGCACTGAGTATTGTGGATTCGAACATGGAACAACACTTTGCGTGATCCACAATTTTTTAAACTGAGTCTATGTTTTCTGTATGATATACGACGAATGCGGAATTTGTTAGATCTCTATTAGAGATCTTGTTAGGTAGTAGAGCCACGTTCAGTACGAGCGGGCCGGCTCGACCGGGGCAGTACTACCCTCCCACAGAAAACCAACCTAAAGCGCCAGCATCCGTGTTGTCGTGTTTCTTTGGTGAGTGTGAGACCGGAGGCCCATTGATGCAGGGGTGACAGTTATCGTGGTAACTGTGTAAGCCTTACATTGTCACGATGACTGTCATACCTTTTATGTCCCCAAGCGGGGTGTGAAAAAGCATCTTACAAGGCCGCCATAGTGTGAGTCACCATACTGCATTGTCTGCACTTGCAATGAGTATGGTGACCACAACTCTTGGATTCTATTCATGCTTTCCATCAGGCAGAGTAGAGTCACTTTAGCAGGCTTTTAATATAAAAAAAGAAAAAAAAAGATTTCGGCGCAAAGATATCACTGTCCATGAGAATACATTTGTGTTTCAAAATTGTTGGGAAGCCATATTTCGACACAAAATTTTGTGTGTTGGTTTCAATATAATTGAAATTTAATACTTTCTATTAGTACATAGATATTCAAGATAAATATTCTATGTTTACTAAAAATTAGTTTTACATATAAATCTGTGTTTCAATACAAGTTTAGGATAACATGTCGACCCTTATCAAGAACTATATCAAACGAATCACATTGTCTGGTCCGTTGCGCTGGAAAATGTCTGAAACTTCAGAGATCAGTTCGTATTACTGTAAAAATACTAGTCTGTGTTACGTTGTTTTACATGAATTAACAAGGAATAAACATGAATTATTAAAAGCGTTTGTTACCAACTTTGTACGTATAATAATTCATTTGAATATACGTGATTTATGTCTTATCATGAAATAATAATACTAACTTCTAGGAAAAAAATCCGTCACGCTGTCAAATCAGGACATAATTTGGTGTTTGGGTGATTTGTGACCAATAATTGTATGATAGAGACGATCATTTTACTCTATATGTCTATGTCATAATATGTATCTAATTAGAAATATATATGTCATATTTAATAATAGCTAGCTAGCGCTTAATGATCCTCAATCAAGCGCCAGTGTTAGAAATGTCCCAATTTATCATTTTTTGTCATTTTTTACTTTTTATTTCAGGAGCCTGTCAAAGTGACACTACTCAGTCTAATGGAAAGCATGAATTGAATCTAATAGTTGTGGTCGCCATACTCATTGTGAATGCAGAAAATACAGTATGTTGACCAACACTATGGTAGCCTAGTGAATTGCCTTTTCACGTCTCGCCTGGGTACTCAAAAGGTATGACAGCCATCGTTGCTGTGAGTTAACGCACTTAACACGATAACTGTCACCCGTGCATCAATTAGCCTCCTGTCTTGCACTACCAACGGATGACAGCACGGATGATGTCGCTTTAGGTTGGTCTTCAGTGAGAAGATAGTAATAACCTGGTCGAACCAACCCGTTGGTGCTCAAATCTGGTCTTATTATAAGTAGCCTGGGGTATACATAAGTAGACAATCATCGAGAAATAATATACATATTTAAAATTTTATAACACTCTGTTCACAAGCTGAAGAACTCACTCTTCTAAAGAAGGAGGATACAAAAATCTTAAATGTCCATTTTTATATAACGATAACATTCTTCAGCTGTCTTTTATCACAGCCACAGCCTAAAAAATACCCTAGTATAATAGTGTTGTTTACCAAAACACGCGAATAAAAATTTTAGACTGGTAGGTACTATAAGTACTGAAAGCTTCATTCACTCTCACACGGCGATAGTTTACTTATTCAACTGTGACTACTAACGTCACTGCTTCGAATTCAGCTCAGAGCAAATATTTATTATATATGTAGAAATATAAGCTCCTATACTATTACATAACAGTGTGAGCTTTTGTATGTATCGTAAAAATTGCTGTACTAAAACACCGAACCAAAACTCATGAATATTATATGTTTAATAAAACGAATTTAAGGTACAATGTAAGAAAAATAAAGCAATAATTTACCCCAACTTACGCAAAAGAACAGTCGAGACAATTTTATCGGAAAACACTTTCGGAAAACATTTGCATATAAGAAACCCTATTTTTTTTTTTGGATTCTCTCTCAAATGCCATATCTTTTTTAAACAACCTACTTTCGTTAAATATACCGACGAGAACTTTAAATAATAAACTTAGGTACTAGTTTCTTAATCTTTGTTTCATTTCCATGACAAAGATAACCTGTACTGTCATTGTACAGGATTTTACGCCATGACAGGTCACGACATGCTACACTCCTACAGTTCCATATAGTCCTTTTCACATAAATGTTAGCTTTCACCGGTTCTTCTTCTTCTTAAAAAGACAATTCCTGTATTAGGAAAAAATCCTATGTCGTGGAGGACTTTGCCAACCTATATGAGACGGAAACAAATAACACCCAGGCTCAGAACAACAATTTGTGAATTACACAAAGCGTAGTACTGTGTGGAGTTTGAACCCACAACACTCAGCGCAGTAAAAAGCGGCGTGGTGACCGCTTCAACCACTACGTCAATCGTGTATGTTGAAAATTTAATTTCATTCCATTATTTATTTTAAATATCTAGCATAGTTTTTATGCCCATGTTTCTGTGATTAGGTATCTGACGATTTGATTAAGTTGAAAGCATAAAGATATTATGTAGTTTCTACTTCTTACAATACTCTCACTGGAACAATACATTACGAGGTTTTATTAGATCTGTTAATCTCAAAGTTTGGTGATGCTAAATTAGTCGAGCAAACTAAACAACTAACTAATTAATTGATGTGTAAATTTATATAGAAGAAGAATCATTTCTTAAGCACAGGATAATTAATTACACACATATTTCTTTATTAGCATTATACATAAATTTGGATGTAAATTTGTTGTTTTGAATGAATGAAATAGGGAGCTTATTTGTGAAAAAAAATGGGTGACAAAATTACCACGTATGTGAAGGTACGGAAACCCAAATCCTCCCTCCCCCCACCCCCTCCGAGTTCGTAGATGAACTATTTCAAGGAAATTGCACGGAGACTTGCTAAGCTTAAGTGGCAGCACTCGGAGCGCATTGCTCGCAAACAAGATGACGACTTCACTTTCTGGAGTGACGAACACATGCCAGATGGTCCGACGACCTGGAGAAGATCGTAGCAAGCCATTGGATGCTAGCAGCACAGGACTGGATGTTGTAGAAAGTTTTAAGAAGGTTGGTCAAGCTGCAAATCTCTTTCGGCTCAAATAGTGATAATAATAAAATCCTGATAGAGCATACTCTTAAGCAGAGCAAAGCATTTCACTAGATTGCCTGGTACGGTTGCCTGGAAGAGATCGCAGACTGCGATATGATCGCCCATTGCACCACTGTTTTTTTATTTTTATTATACATTGTATGTTTTCTACTTATGGTGTGCAATAAAGAGTACCTATCTATCTATTTAGATTGGGTGGGTCACCATACTGAACTGACTGCATTCGCAATAAATGTAGTCACGTCAACTCTTGGATTCTATTCACGCTTTCCATCAGGCAGAGTAGTCACTTTGACAGGTTCTTAAAATAAAAGAGACAAAACAAAAACAAATATGTTTGCAAACTTTTGAATTTGTATTTTCTTCTCACATTGCGTTATTTTCTCATATTATTTAATTCTGTTACATCTGAGAAACGTTATATTACAAATAGATGACGTAAACAATGAAAGTTTTGGTCAGATGAGTGAAATGTTGGTAATTGTGATGGTAACTCAGTAGTTAAATGCTGTTGAATAGTTATGACCTCAGGATGTCAATATAATTAAAACGTAGTTCACTTCACTTTACAAAACAAAAGTAGCTAATGATTTTAAACGTTTGAAACACCGAAGCAAATGAAATTACCGGCAATACTATTAATTTAGACTCGGTTATACTTAGTCTGTATCGTCTTCAAATTTTTTTTTAGTACTCAAAGGTTGTCATACAGCAAATCAGAACATTACCGAAAAATACCTACTTGTAGGTTTCAGTTTTTTAATCTGCCATTTCCATTCCAGCGGTAATCAGACTGGCAACATCATACCGAACTCTATATTACGGACCTAATCTGAAATCATCAATCAAACTCTTGCTAAAATTTTTCACTCCATTTTCAACATTTTCTTTATTATAAATGGCATGAAATTTACAAATGTAAGTGTTCATCTATTAAATTGAAATTGAGGTTTAAGGAGGAGAAAACGTACTGCTTTTTTAAGTGACGTTAAATTTTTGATTCTACGAGTATCTGTGATAAACTGCAGTTCATTTGAGATGGCATTTACGAAAATGACTTTTTGAATAGGGCAAAGAATTTTGCTTTATTGAGCTACTCTGTTATGTTTTATTCAGCAAATTATGTAACATTTTTACATTTAAAACTAAAAACAATGCTTTTGAAAATAGATCTAAATATATATAGAGAGAAGACACTGATCTCTGTAACACAGGTCATTGATAAATAAATAAACAAATATAATAATATGTGCAATTTATGTTATTTGTTAAATTTTGTTTTGTTGATTTGCAATTGTTACTGGAAGCTATAACTAGGTAAATAATTTGTCTAGAGTGGAAGGCGCTGACAACTGTAACACAATGTGTATAAGTACGGTCGACATCGACAACCTCTTATTACCAAAATTATTGGGTTGCTTTAAATGGGTTATTTTAATTGAAATTTGAAAGAAAATTGCATAACGGAATGGTAAATGAACAAATAATTTGAATTTGAATTGAATAGCACACATATATCAGGTAACTTATTATAATTTGTAAAATGTTGTGTAAAAAAAATCTTAACATGATATTTATAAAAATATAGGACTTAAATGTAAGTTTCGTTTATTTTGTTTGTTTTCAATTTAATTTTAAAGTTATTTCAACTAACAATACTTCAGTAATTAAACATAAATTTTATTGTCAACTATATTTTTCATTTTGTATTTAACATACCTTAAATGTAAAATAAAAAAAACACAGTTCTAAAAAAATATTATTACTTTAAAACGATATACTCGTATAACGATGAAAAATATATCCTTCATACATTTTTCATTATGCATTTAACATACCCTAAATACAAAATGAAAAATACAGTTAACAATATTATTAATTAAATTTAAGACATTTTCTTCCGGCTACACACTGTTGAGTTACTGTTGTCACTACACGATGACTGATCTGTTCATTTGCCTATTATATCATAAAAAAATATAACATCATTCTACAACTAAGTTCGAACAGTAATTTATGAGCCGTACGATTTTATCGTATAAAACGAACATCCGTAAAAGAATATGTCAGAACAAAAATGTTTCTTATCTGCAGTCCCATATCCACATAATAGACCTGCGCCTCAACTGACGCAAAGGTATCTTGTTTCTCAGCTATTTTCGAAAAAGATATTAATCAATTAAAGATTGACGTTGAAAATGAGGTCATTGATTTATATTTAGAAGATAAAGGTGATGATAATATTGATAGTGGTGATTGGTGATGAGAGTTCTTTTGTTAAATGAAATGGTTGAATAAAGAAATGAAAGGAAATATGGTTAAGTATAAGTCAGTATGGTTATATTTGATCTTGAATAGAAGTTATGAACATATTTCATTGCATAATAATATGATTCTTCCTAGATTTCTTTTTAGTTTAATTGTTTTTAAAGAAAACTAAATATAACTTTCGTTTTTATTAGTTTGTTAACTAGAGAATTTTATTGTTTATTTACCAATTTGATAAATTATTTCTGCGCTTGGAAAGATGTGCCTCGCTCGTCACGATCCAGAAAAGTGGCAACGTTAAAATGAACACACATTATAATAATTAATCGAACATCGAATAAAGTCTATTACTTTCCTAAAGGTGCAACTGTGTAAGAGATTGTATCAGCTTCCCCATGCTATAAAAAAGTTAATACTAGAGTGAAATCACATCAACCGAGCAACATTAAATCAACCACGACAACGCCATCAGTTTTTTCATTCATATCACATCAAGGAAACAGTCTGTGCATACTCAACGTAATTTAGCGCAAAGTACACGGTAATAACACGAATATATGGGAAGAAGGAAATCCACTGGGGTATCAAAAATGTTGATGTACCGCTATGATATTTGATTTTCCTTGTATAGGAAGTTCCGTGCGAGGCGAACCGTAAATTATGATTGCGATTTTGTTAAACAGATGTTCTAATATTTCTTTTAAATTGAGGATTTTGATATTATACTTTGTCTTGATTTTGTGACATGTCACAAATTCAAGCATCATGTCAATATCGGATCTTTACCGTTACACTTTACGGTTGTGATACCAAGAAGACAGCCGTAGCTAATAGTAAGTATCCTGTGTGTAAAAACACACAGGATACTTACTATTAGCTACGAACATACACATTATGATATGCACGACTTTGGCACACTAACTGACCGTTTCCAGCATTACGTATTGTACTCATTGAAATATTTGCACATACCTAGTCTTGCCATAAATATTGTAATAAAGAAAAAAGAAAATTGTTAACTGCAAATAACATTTATTACTTTTACAGTGTGTCAGTTTAATACATAAATATAAAACAATTAAAAATATAAAAAGCTTATTCGAAGTGGTCTCCATTGGCTGCAATACAGTCCTTTAAACGATGAGGCCAGTTATCAATAGAAGCACGCACTCTTTCCATGGGAAAATTCTTCACTGCCAATCGTATAGATTGTTTTAGGGACTCCAAATTATCATGGCGTTTAGAGCAAGCTGTACTCTCTAAAACTGACCACAAATCATAATCCAGCGGATTAAGATCGGGACTAGACGACGGCCAGTCTTCAGCTCTGATGAAGTCCGAAACGTTCGATTCCAACCAAGACTGCGTGGACCGAGCTTTATGACCCGGCGCCGAGTCTTGCTGGAAGGACCATACTTGGTTATTGAACATGGTGATGTTAAGGGGCTTAACTACCTTCTCAAGAATGGTATCTTGATACACTTGTGCCGATGTTTTGATACCTTTTTCACAAAAATATGGCTCAGTCACTCCTTCATAGCTAACACCCCACCAAACCATCACTGAAGTCGGATAATGTCCACGTTGCACTCTGTCGACTAATTGGGAAGCTTCCTTAGAGCTTTGAGCATAAATACGGTCATTTTGTTTGTTAAAATGTTGCTCAATTGTAAAAATTTTCTCATCCGTAAACAAAATTTTTCTGTGACCTCCCTTTGCGTACCGCTTCAGTAGTTGTTTCGATTTTACCACCCTATTCTTCTTTAAATTATCAGTTAAGAAATGGCCAGTGCGTCTCTTATAGGCTGCAAGTCCTAAGTCATCTTTTAAAATACGCGACATGGTTCTAGGTGCTATCTTCATTTCCCGAGATAAAATCTTTTGCTTTCGGACAGGATTTCTTCGAATTCTTTCCCTTACTGCTTTGACCACCTTTTTCGTACGAACACTACGTGGACGGCCAGATCTTTTTCTGTCACAAACAGAGGAGGTCTCATTGTACCTATTAATAGCCCGGTACACAAACATTTTACTAATACCAAGTGTATGGAGAGTTTTAAAAATTGCATTTGGCTCCATACCTACTTTGTGTAATGCTATCACAGCGATTCGGTTCTCTTTATCACCCCACACCATTTTAATATCGCAAAATATTTTACAATGTATTGGCGCCAAAATGAGAAAACACAATGAACAATCGTATAAAAATGACAGATTCGAAATTCAAATGTAATATTTTTTTATAATTAAGTGTAACAGTATTTATGGCCAGACTAAGTATATATAGATACATAAACAGTGAAAAGGGTTTGAAAGTGCCATCATGAAATTAAATTATGTGAGTGCACAGTTAATTCCTAAATTATTACCAGTAACTGAGGTTTGATGATCGTAATTCTATCATTTTGATATTTATTGACTGCACGCTCGGCCTAGTAATTTAAGCGGTCACCACGCCGCTCACTACTGCGCTGAGTGTTGTGGGTTCAAATCGTATTGGAAATACTTTGTGTGATCCATAAATTATTGTTCTGAGTCTGGGTGTTCTTCGTGTCTGTTTCTTGTATGTTTGTAAAGTCCTCCGCGACACAGGATTTATTTCCAGTGCGGTTGTTGTCTTTTTTAAAAAAAAAAAAAGAAGTATATAAGGTGATATCGAAACGTGATACGATAGAAACCGTAACCTTTGTAGAGCATGTGAATGTGTATATAGAAGAATCAGCATAAAGAAGTTTGTTTTAAGAATATTGTGCTAATACTGAAATGTGTATTATGTATACAAATCACATCTCACATAAAGGTGTCTCATCCAAAAGTAAGTAAAGCCTATATATATAAATTATATTTACAACAAAAAGAAATGGTAAGCCGCCAAAGCCTTTAAAACTACAATTATTACATCATAACATTACATCAATAACCCGTAATAGTCTACTGCTTGAAGTTTTGGTTTTGCTCTATTTTATCACTTTTTTGCAATAACCATCTTCTCTATAACATTATCCTTTAGTCTTGTATGAACCTTAGCCTCTTTATGTCTCCAAATTACATGTCCAATCAATCAAACAATGATCTATTGCTCGTCCACTTCAATAAAAACTAAATTTGAAGGTTTTATGTTTCAGTTATAACATTACTGTTGTTTTCAAAATTCGGTTAGAGCTCGCTGATATTCATGCTTTTATAATACAATTTATTTTGTTGCTGGAGCTATTGTCTACATTCTCCAGTCTTCCTTTTTAAAATGAATGTTTGTCTATCTGTCTGTATATCTGTATGTCCTTTATATAATTGTAAACTATACATTTGATCCTGTGATTATCTTTAGCAAAGTTATTGTGAGCACAAGAAGGTTTCTGACTTAGCATAAATATTTTTTTATTTTACATATGTCTCCTTCAAATTTATTCCCGTCGGTGGCTAGTAATACGCGTAGGGTATAGTCCATAGCTGGACATAGACTTCTTCTTAGAAAGAAATTTTGAAGGTTAGTTCAAAGATTGCCCTCTCTTTACAGTACAGTTATCTTGCGTAGTTAATTCTCTTAGCTTAGCTTATGACACTACGGAATAAAAAGGGGTGGTGAGATTCCGTATTCCTAATCCATCACAGACGGAATGACCACGGAAATAGAACTAAAAAAACATTGTGTATGTCACCACCCTATCCACCTTATTTTCATCAGATAGGTGTAGTAAAAACCGACTAAGAAAGCAAATTAAGAAGGACAGCATCTCTGCAAAGAGAATTAAAACTTGACACAAACTTTTTACCAATCTATCAGGCTGGCATGGCATAGTTGTCTAAAACTTCCGGAGGAGAGGCTTATGAGGAGCAGTGGGCTATCTGAGGCTCTTAATGCAATATGTCCATTTAAAATACCTCCATTTACCCCTTTGTGAAACAGTTATGAGTACACATACGAGTCACAAGATCTGTTAAACCGCAGAATAGATAAAATAACAATACAGGAAGTTCGCTTATAATATACAAATGAAAACTTACTCTATTTTAATGCAAAATGGTACAGTTTAGTTCGCATGCAATCTGTACGCAACAATAATATTTGCCTCACGTACTCTATTGTGCACCGTATCATTATTCACTGCCTCTTACATTGTTATGATTCTTCAACCTAATGTAAGTAGGAAAATTAAAAAGAAGACCATGAAAAAAATTACCCAAGCTTAAGCCTTATTCTAATTTTAACAATCGAAACCCAACGAAAATTACTTTATAAATGAAAGACATATGAAGTAACAAATATGAAAAAAAACTATCAAATACAGACTCTACTAATGATTACTTATGATGTTAATGAATTTTTTCCAATTTTTCATGAAGAATCGTAAGAAATTGCTGTTTAGCGATAAAACTATCATTTGTATATGCATAATCATCAATTAGATAAACCCTTACTGGTGTAGAATAACTATTATATTATATCTCTTGCCTTCCTTTTTTTTGAATTGCTTTAAAATACATCTTTAGTAAATGTTTCATTATATTCCTATCTTTTTCCTAAGTGTATTTTGGGTTGGTGCGATAATTTTTCTTCTTCCATCCTCCTAGATAACTTGACACCATCTTCTATCTATTGCTACATTTTATTGTGAAATGGTTTTGGCTTTTTCTTTCATGATAAGCCGTCTACCTAACAGTACCCATCGTTGGGAATGTAATCATTCTTCAACCGAAAGATATTTGAGAATCCCAGAACTGAGATTCTTCCAGTAAATTCTGAGCCAATAAAGGATAGCAAAGAAACACAAAGGGAATATATATCACTAGTAAATGCTTGTACATGAAAAATTACTCTACTTTTAGTTAAAGTAAAGGAAAACTTTGTCAATATTTTCTCCTACAAAATACCTTCATCTATAACATAAGGATAATGATGTGTCGGGAGACGCATTGGAGAAATATCCGCACCCGTGGTCCGGCCCTTATTGAATGATATTATATTATAAATCCCTGAGGACTGAATTTACTCCATTCCCAACCAATATTGATTTCAGACCATTTTGTGACGTTTCTGTGGAAATGAATACATGTTATGTAGATTGTGGATCCTCAAAATGAAATGTTTTGGTAAAGCAACATCTATTAACATTCGAGATTTATAAAAAAATGACAGTAGAACTTGTATTTCATTTGTTTGCATTTTTTCCTGCTTTGCTTTAATTCATTTTACAATTGCAGACTGCATAACATAAGCATCTATCATTAGTCGACCTTTGGGTGGTATTGGTTCGGCAATTTAATGGTTTACTACAAGATGTATATAGAAAGGAAGGTGGTTAGTCAGAGGATAGAAAACATAGAAATAAGAGGGAATCGGTCTTCAATGTTAAATCTAGAACTTTTACACTTTTATCATTTGTCTGTCTTGAAGGCCTCTCGTTTACCGATCCGTAACCTCCACTCTTAAGAACGTTTCCTCTTACAGATGTGACGAAACCATTTCCCTATGTTTATTTTGCGAATTATAGCTCAATAACTTTAATGTTTTGTCGGATGCCCTCATTACGAATTTTATTCTTCAAGGAAACTCTGAACGTAGTCCTGAGCGTCACGAAACCCGTGGACTAGTTCTTCTTCTGGACTTCACGTCCCTGTAGGTATCGATACAAATATACTGGCAATATTTTATGTAGAAGATTATCAATATATTTATTACCAGGACTATCGTGTAACATTAATCATCTTTTATCTAAAAGATCCAAATACCAGATTAATAACTTTGTCCTAAATCTTTAACAGATTTGCAAAACTTCTATATGTATTTTCCAAAATCAGTATTCATTAATACAGTTCCAAAATTTTAATGAGCGGCAAGTTGATTGGAATTAACTAACAGTTTATTGTACAAAGGGTACGTTTTAGTAATATATGATATGAATTTAAGAACTATTTATATTTGTTAAATTTTAAAGGTTTAATAGATATAGGCAACTGTGGAGGGACGTGTGGCATGTGTCCCTCCGACACAAAGGGAGGATCCTCCGACCAGGCGAGGTGATCATGCCTGGTGGGCCACAGCCCAACGGTTGATGTTGGGATGTTGTACATATGCTAATTGCCACACGAATCTCTATATCGCGATGCAGGATTAGTAGTAGCATTGTAGTTCATTACATTCATACGTTTCGTTTATACTTCGTAGTTCGATGTATCTTCGCTAGATGGCGTCGTTGTACATTTACTTTTGAGTTAATAATGTAGAAGCCGCCACATCACTCCCCTCCAAGACCGGAAGTCGATGTACTGATGAGTCAGCTGTCTATGCTCTGTTGTGGAGCGTGCCAGTGCCAGGAGTGTGTAGTTCCAGTGAGTTGGGGCTGAAGTATGCAGATCCCGGTGAGTCGGCATTGCATGTGGTGCGCAGTGCTGCGGTGAAGTCCCCAGTGAGTCGAGGCTGAAGTATGCAGATCCCGGTGAGTCGGCATTGCATGTGGTGCGCAGTGCTGCGGTGAAGTCTCCAGTGAGTCGAGGCTGAAGTATGCAGATCCCGGTGAGTCGGCATTGCATGTGGTGCGCAGTGCTGCGGTGAAGTCCCCAGTGAGTCGAGGCTGAAGTATGCAGATCCCGGTGAGTCGGCATTGCATGTGGTGTGCGGTGCGCTGTGCCTAGACACTGATGAGGCCGTAGGGTAACCAGGCTGACGCGGGCGCGTCCTGCGTGTGGTATCCCTGTTGAGGCCGAAGTTGCTGGCTGGCTGAGACTTGATTACTGATCATCGCTGTGGGAGTGACGCTGCTCATATTGACTTGAAGGCTGCTTCCAATCACGTCGGGGTCACCACTGTGGAGGGACGTGTGGCATGTGTCCCTCCGACACAAAGGGAGGATCCTCCGACCAGGCGAGGTGATCATGCCTGGTGGGCCACAGCCCAACGGTTGATGTTGGGATGTTGTACATATGCTAATTGCCACACGAATCTCTATATCGCGATGCAGGATTAGTAGTAGCATTGTAGTTCATTACATTCATACGTTTCGTTTATACTTCGTAGTTCGATGTATCTTCGCTAGATGGCGTCGTTGTACATTTACTTTTGAGTTAATAATGTAGAAGCCGCCACAGCAACTAATTAGTATAATAAAGGCAAAGCTTGTGAGTGCATGTTTTTATGATTATGTAGACGTTAGAGGTTAGGAAACGCTAAGCCACTAACTATTACATCGTGTACGTGAAATGGTAAAAGTATTGTTACGATACAAGTAAAGAATTGATTGTTTTTATTGACAAAACAGATATTTGTAAAAAAATATTTGCACCTGACACTAGTATTGCGGAGTGGGACTCAGGTAGCATCGAGTGAATATAGCCACGTGACATCCCTGTTGCTCGGGCGCCGGAACAAAACACGCGACGTTATTATGCGTGGTCTAACGGCTGGTCTATTGACACCGCCTACATCACATGATATGATGTAGATCGGATGATTTTGTGCCTCGTTGTGTACTTGGAGTCTACTGGCCTCCTGGTTTATTTTGTTTACCCAGACGCCGAACTAATAACTATGATCATCACACAATTATTTGACCCGGACGGGAATGGAACCTGTGACTTGCTACCATTGTTACATCTTCCTGTTTAAACGGCTTGACTAATTTTAATTAAATTTGGTGCATTATCTTAGCATCGGTATTATTAATGCCATAACTAAGAAAATGTTTCCTATCGGTGGATAGTAAAACTTTTCTTTGTTTTTAAGTCAGTCAGGGGTATCCTGGATTTATGTATATTCATGAACCATATTAGCATCTTCTTAGAGCTCTGACCTCATATATGTGTCTATTTAAATTAATCACATTTGTTGATAATCTCTTAAACATGACAATCTGCGTTCTGGCTCCTTCATCAGATCTCTAAAACGCCAAATTATGAGTATATTTTATTCATTACTTGAATCCAAAAAAAAACTAGTCAAAATGTACAATGAAATTTTCTCTCTCGTCACCTTAAGTAGCGTATACAAGTGGAGTATCGAAATGGTGATTTTTTAGAAAAGGTGAGTGTACCTTGATTTTTGATGAAACTGCAAGTATGATATAAAATAAAAATTATTGGGATTTGATAATTAGAAGTAGGGTGCTATATTTACATTATTATTTCTTAGTTACTAGTAAACTAAAAAGACAAGTTAAAAATAATACAAAAAATGATTGTGTAAAGGATCAAAAATAATCATACTAAACTACATAAGTAATTAAAACTTAAATGTTTTCGCATCCACAGCGCCGTTACACAATAAATTGTTCTTAATGACAAACGAAAAAATCGAGTAACACAATTGAACACGATTTTACAGATACGCTTCGTCACGACAGTTCAAAATAAAAATTGTACTTCTAGAGGTGGGAAAATGAAGAATGAGTGACTTTCTCATTTAACTTTGGGAAAACAAAACGAACACCAGGGATAAAGTATTAGCAGCACGGGCGTTGGCGCGGCTGCTGCCTAACATGAGGGGACCCGATGACTCCTGCAGGAGACTCTACGCAGGAGTTGTGCGGTCAATGGCCCTTTACGGGGCCCCAGTGTGGGCGGAGTCCCTCAAGGCGAGCAACGTCGCAATACTGCGACGACCACAGCGAGTGCTGGCCATCAGGGTCATAAGAGGATACCGCACAATCTCCTTTGAAGCGGCGAGTCTCCTGGCTGGAACTCCACCATGGGACCTGGAGGCGAGAGCCCTTGCGGCTCTTTATCAGTGGCGCAAGGAGGCACGGGAGTTGGGCCGGAGTCCTGAAACTCGAGAAATCGAGAATCAGAAAACCCAACTCCGCCAGGTCCTTGTGGAGGAGTGGAAGGAACGACTTGGGCAACCAAGCGCCGGGCACGCCGTCATTGCGGCGGTAAGACCCGTTATGGAGGATTGGCTCGAGAGGAATCACGGGACCCTCTCATATCGGCTGACGCAGGTGATCACTGGAAAAGGATGCTTCGGAGATCTCCTGTATCTGATCCGAAAGGAGCCAACGCCTGAGTGCCACCACTGCGATGGCCGGACCGTGGACACGGCGCTCCACACGCTGGCAGAATGCCCAGCGTGGGCAGAGCTGAGGCGTGACCTTGTGACGGCCATCGGAGTGGAAACTCTCTCGCTCGGTAGCATGATCGCCGCCATGTTGCGGAGCGAGAGCGCGTGGAACTCCGCCGTCTCCTTTTGCGAGCAAGTTATGCTTGCAAAGGAGATGTCGGAGCGGAACCGGGAGAGGTTGAGAACTCTCCCGGTCCGCCAGGCCCGGGAACGTGTCCGGTATCACAGACGGCTTGGGCGCCGGAGATTGCAGAACGATCTCCGTCCTCCATAAGCGCTAGACTGAGGGTGATAGGTGAGGCCATCCGTCACCCGAGCAGAAGTACGCCGGGATAGCAGCGGGACGTGCTATGGAGCACACGCTCTTTTGGAGCAGAAAAGGGGTCATCTGCAAGCCGTAGGTAGATGACCCGAGGTACGTTGGGGTTTCAGGGATTTCCTTTCTAGGGTACACCTGATTCCCCGGCTACTGGTACCTGAGACGGCGTGCGGTTTTTGGTCGGTTCGAGTCCGACATAACCACCAGTAGGTGGTATCCGAGGGGATTTCCGCACAGGAAAAAAAAAAAAAAAAAAAAAAAAAAAGGGATAAAGTATTAATGACATTTCAGTCACATAACGAACCTACCTTTAAGAAGAATAATAAAATTTGTAACTAAATAATAATAACTAAACAAATGTAAATTGTCAGTCAGTGACTAAACTATGAATTTAATTGATTATGAAATTATATTAGCCGATGAATCAAATTGAAATTTAAAAAAGAATAATAAAAGCCTGTATTATTATTATTCAAACTAGTTATTAGCTAGTGTACTTTCTGTACTTCTCAAAAAGATTTAAGGACCTCTGTGGAATGCATATTGACTTTAGGTGGTGCTAATTGAGAGACCAACTGATGTATCTCATATTCTGAATATAAGTCTGTAGTGACTTGTTTTTACATTATTTATCTACTAAAATATATTGTAGTAAACTTATGTTCAACACACAAAACATGCTTTATTAGTAGATACCAATCTGTTGTCATCGGCTGGCGTAGTCATGACGCGTCTTTGCCGTCGGCCGGCCGGCCGGCTACGTCACACGAGCCGGGCGCGTGTGGGCGAGACGGTGAATCTTATTGTTGTGCTTGCGCACACGCACCGCGCCGGCACGTTATGTGGGGACGGGCAGTACCTTATCGGTCCTACCTATCTAACTCGCTGCGCTATTTCTATTAACTATATTCCATCTGTTTTATGTCTGACATTCTTTCATTTCCATAACTCCTATAGGCGTAATGTACTTTTGTAGTGTGTAATTCTAGTGAAAAAAAAGAGTTAGGAAAAAGGTAGAAATGATAATCATATTTTGAGATCCACCTTTCAAATGTAATTTATTTATTGCAGAATCTGTTATAGAACTTAATCTTCGTGTAACCTAAGGCACTACCTACGATGTATATCATCGGTGGTGCATATTCCATGGCTAGATTTTACTTGCAGCGAAAATGTCTAAACTAATTTTATTTTAATGTAGTTAATGCTTGGCATAATTGTTTCTACTACACTCTTGTTTATACCGATTTGAGTACCTTTTTAGTAGAAAATGAGCTAGGGATCTATTTCCAAAGATTTTGTTGTACCTTAATAGTATAAATTACTTACCAAATAGGGTACTCTATTTGAATACTCTAGTTTTGTTAGGTTTCCCAATATATTATCATAATAGAGCGTATATTAATGACGATAACGATAGTATCATTGTATGTTCTACTGTGTATATTAACAACATCATAGTTTCTCAAGCTTGGGGTCCTAAACGTTATTTATTTACACTAATAAAATGGTAAGAAATAAATCGGCTCATTATTAATAGTTTTCGTTGTCTTAAGACTGGATAGAAAATTTCATTATCATGAAAACATAAAACACTATTTGTAAATCAGTAGGTTTGTTTGGTGTAATTTCTGCTAAGTTTGGGATTAGGCGGCCGTGAGTTGATATATCAAGTTATATAGGTATATAAATTTAAAAAAATGCCAATATTTTAAACAAAAAATACAAGTCAGACAATGTTTCCTGTGTTTAAAACCTAGAAATAAGAATTTAAATATCTTCTTCAAACAAAAAAGTGTATATTTTATTGTATAAAACGGTCCACCATAAGGATTAAAATACTGCGATGTAGGATCTGTTGACAACATCGTTTAAACTTTGGGATCGTGTTACTGAATAGTTGATATATGTAGTTATTAGGTCAGGAAGCTAATGTTAAAGAAATTGATTCTAAATTTTGCTTAGTGTTTCGTTCCGCTAGAAGATTAAACACTATTACCGCCTATATTTATTCTTAGAGTCACATATCGTAGAACAATTTAGCGCTGGAACGCGCCTCTTGACGCCGTTGGGACTTCGTCTAATAATTCCAGTACACCTTATTTAGATCTTAATCGAATCGATCGTATTAATCAGGTGCGAAAGAGTTAAGCAATATGGCACATATTTGGTTGTATAGGTAGAATAGAGCAGCCGGTAAAGAGTTATAGATACTGGAAGTGATATTTTTTTCCCTTTTTCAGACCTTATCTATTGGAATAAAATCTTTAATGGATTATGAGTATGAGTTAAATAAAAACAATAAGTCAGGTTCCTAGTTTAATTCAAAATATTTGTAATTAAGCTAAGAGTCCACGTCCCACTTGTCCGTGTGGTGACGGATTAAGAATACATAGTGTTACCACCCCTATTCATCTCGTGGGTATCGTAAGAGACGACTAAGGGAACAAACTATTTAGGAAAATATCATTACAAAGAGAAGAAAAACTTGAAACAAACCCTATTCCAACCCGTCTGGCCAGAGTGGGCCAAAACCTCCTTGCTAAATGGACTGTAAAAGGCTGTTGATGATGATGATGATGATACGAAAACATGGACAAACTTATGATCTATACATGTAATTATTGTACAGTTTTAAGATGCAGTAAGTCAGGTAAAAGTAGCCTATTCATGTAATTTATTTTATATATATTTAGATAGGTATTATATATCTGTAAATTGCTTGACGGTTTGCGTTAATTCACATATAATTATAAGTTTTAAGGAAGCAATGAATCGCTTAGAATGAGAGCGTATGTCTTCCATTTTAAAATGATAACCTCCAAGGTCAGTACGTTTTTCTGGTACAGGAAGAGAAGGTTGTGTCTGGTAGTGAATGGAGAAGAATTGGGATCAGTTGAAAGATCTCCTCAGAATGCTCTACATGATAAAGGCGATAGAGACTGTCAACTCTTCGCAACTGCATAGGATAAAGAGATTCAGTGGCTTCGAAACTGCCCATAAAACGGACTGCTGCTAAAGATGTACTTATTTCCAAGAGATCAGTTTTAATCTTCTAATTATTAATTAAACCTATAACCGTTTCAAATATTCTGGTAGTTCGCTTAGCTTTATTAGACAACTGACATAATTATATATTTTGTAGATATTTTGTAGATGTATATTTTATAAATATTTTGTAGAATTAAGTATGTATACTCTGACTGTAACTCCGTAACAAATATTAACAGATCAACAAAATATTTGGGATGATCGAACCCGAGGCTTCAATGACACTCTTCAACGCTACCACTGTGCCACCGAGGTAGTAGTAACTAAAGTAAACAGTATTGTAACTACTGTTACTGTACGTAATGCTTAACATGATATTTCTAAATCTTACAATACACAGAGACTACAATATTTCCACATAAGTCTTAATCTGAGGGACTTTTGGCAATGAATGTAAATATAGTGACGTTTGTTGGACATAAACGCAGTAGAAAAAAACTTAAAATTGAAAATTAAAACTCTTTGAAGGCTTACATTGAAATTGTAACGAAAGCTTCATATAAAATTGATTTTTTTTTCTTAGATTTATGAAGCAACACCGATTATGGGTCAGGCATTGTGATGATTGGTGACCAGGGTTAAAAAAATGAAAATTTAGATTACCAAGACGGGTCATTTCTACTGGATATTCACTTTTTTTTCATACATAGGTTTATGGCTCAGTTGTAACTGTGTAAGTTCACACATCACACTGTTCAGTAATTCTAACCAGGTCAGTTTATGAATAGTAGAACGTTCTTAACAAATTGAGACCCCTTTGTGTCTTGCAGAGCACGTTAAGTCGTCGATCCCGGTTCCTATACGAACATCTTTGGCAATTGTTACGGATAGTTGGTACCTTAAAAGTACATCACGCCTGTTTATTGGAGGTACTTACGGTATCGGTAAGGTACACTCGTTTCTTAGCAAGAACATACATATATCAGTTATTCGTAGCTAAAGTTAGAACACGTAAATATAGCTAAACTCTAAGAAACAGAAGAGTAGTAGAGCCACGCTGACGTCAACACGAACGGGATGGCTTGATCGGGACAGCACTACCCTCTCACAGAATATTAATCTAAAGCGATAGCATCCGCGCTGTCGTATTTCGTTAGTGATTGCGAGATCCTTGGGCCTACTGATGCAGGGGTTATAATTATGGTGGTTAATGTGCTAACTTTACACTGCCACAATGACTGTAATGCCTTTTACATCCCTAAACAGGGTGTCAAAAAGCATCTGACTAGGCCGCCATAGTGTGGCTCACCATAGTGCATTGTCTGCATTCGCAATGAGTATGGTGACAACAACTTTTGATTTGTATTCATGCTTTTCAGCAAAGTAGATTTTCTTTGGTAGACACTTAGAAAAAAAAAGAAAAGAGAATCCTAGTAATGCAATGTGACAGTTCTGAATCTGATGTTCGAAGTACATTAATACAAAGGGTTAGAATAAAAGCCAGATCTCTTGCCAATACATCTGTGTAAAATAAAGTGTATTAGAGATTGGTCGGAGGCACTCTTAGAGCAGGAAATGTGACTCATCGATTAGCACATTAGTGCGGGTTCGGTGCTCGCGAGCCTTTGAACCTGACGTAACAGCCTGTAATTTTTACAGAATCTTCTTTTTTGCGAGATAATTTTGGATAAATGTTTCTGCTTAGCAATTTGGATCGTTTTTGGATCGCTTTTATTTCGATCTTTGTAGTATTTCAGATCGTCGGGTTCGATGCCCGCTTGACAAATATTTGTAAACATGAATGAACTTATTTCCATTGATCTTTTAAATGGTATCGGAAGCAAACAAACAGAAGGTTCACCTAATTTCTGGTACATCTGTCATCTGATGACATCCATGCATACCTTTAACTTAGGCGAGAAAAAATGAAGCTTAAGAAATAGATAGAAAGGTATAATATTACTTATTTTTACACCGTATTACAGAGTTTCAAGACAGTACAAACAAAAATTAAAGTACGTAGAAAGTATACATTTAAAATGTAACGAAAAGCTGTATGAAAAATTGCATTTATTTTCTTAGAGTTACGAAGAAATATGGAATACGAATCAATATCGATTATGCTTCAGATATTCTGATGATTTGTAACCAGGTTTCAATAAATGATGATTTTATTTACTTAGGCGTTGATACGACAATAGTAACGTCTTGTCAGTTTTTTTTAATTACTTCACGTGATATTAATAACCCAACACACTTATACCCTGGTCTCAAATTATTCAGATCCTAACTAACTAAATTAACCAAGTGACTTGGAACCTCCTTCTTCTTTGAAGTTTATGAATTTTTTTAATTTTTTTGTCGTTAAGATGCTTTAAATCAATGTTAAGTTGGAAGACTTTCCAACTTTTGGCCGATAAGCCGTTGGTGGCCTAATAAATAAATGAATAAACCTCTTTTGGCCGTTGCTGTGTTGTCACTGTCACAATATACGCACCATTTACTCGCACACCCGCATAATAAAATTGTCTATTTGTTTTACTTGCTTTGTAGTTGGAAACTTTATCTGTTCATTACTTGATTTAAGCATAGGTACAATCACGTTTTGTTAAAAATAACATGTTAAAATTTGGCTAATAGATATTGCTCCGTATTGGTTGGTGGATTTAAGGTTCTGCTTTTTTATTGGCAAAATTATTATCTGAGCCAAAACACGTACACTGTCGGACCTTGGGAAGGCCTACACTGTAGGCCTTCCCAAGGTTCTTCACAACAGCACGTCGCGTGCTGCCTGAGTCCAACAGCTTCCCACGACCCTCACTAGGTCGTCGTGGCATAGTATTCTGTAGTTTACTATTAAATTTATATAATTTTTTTCTCTTTAATTTTATATCTTCATTACATCGAAATAAAATAAAAAGCTTAAAAAGCAACCAGTAAGGAATAAATAAAGTACTGAACGATTTAATTTGTAAATTACAGATAGCTTATGAGAGACGTTTTTGTGAGAAATTGCTCAAAGAATTGCAAGAAAAAGTAAGGAATTAAAGAAATGTTCCGTAAAGAGAAAATTAATTAATAATCATTAGACGTGACGTTTAATTTAAGGAAATTGAGGAAAATTTGAATTATCTTTAACGATGCAGGAGGAAAAATAGATGTAAATTAGTATCCGACTAAATTCATTTGTTTTGGACTTCGTACATAGAAATATGAACACATTTACAATCATCGACAGCCTTTTACAGTCGACTGCTGGACATAGGCCTCTCCTTAGCAATGAGGTTTTGGCCTACTATACCACGCTGGTCAGACGGGTTGGAATAAGGTTTGTTTCAAGTTTTCCTTCTCTTTGTAATGATTTTGTCTTGTATACTTACCACACGGACACATTTACAATCATTATTATAATATTATATTTTCAATTAATTTCACTTACTTGAAGTTCATGCCCTTGTATTCTTGCAGCATAGACTAGTAGACTTAATGACTTAGACTTTTCTGACAGGTAACCTTCTGGTGATATGTGTAAAAAATTATGTTTTATGTTTATTTTCTTTAAATAAGGTATACAAGCGGAAGGCAATGACAAGACTGATCAATATAGGATAGGGCAATGAATAAATAGTAACACACTTTGGAGTCCTGAGTTACACAAAGTTGAATGTATTGCCACGCTCTACACCTTACATTCTCACGCATAATAGCAACGACTTACAAATTCAACACCCAATTTACAGACTCCATCAACCCTTCCTTCATTCAAACATATGTGTCATATGTCGTCGTGACGTCACGATGTGAAACAAAGCGAATAAGCGCAGTCGCGTGGAACGCTCGCCGACAAATTTCTATTGTCGTGGAATGTAGCGAAGCGTTCTACTACTGTGTAGATACTGAATACTTTGATGAAAGTACTCCATTGTTTCAATATAAATAATGTGATTTATGTTTAACTTGTTTTAATTTAACGCCGACAGTTGTATTGATGTACGAGTATAGAGCAATTTCATATAAGAAACTGTACAGAACTTACATTAGATAGGTCATGATATATCTCACAAAATAGACTCCATATTGAGGGCATTCAAAAGGACATTTTATATTGAAATGTAAAAGGAAAAATAAAAACATTGAATAGAATCAAATCGCAGTCTCCTGACAACGTAAGTATCCATTACTCGCGTGCTTATCATCCTGTAGTCGACGTACTGAACGGTAGTAAAAATTAATCATCTGTTTTCTACATAGAATAAGGTCCATTTCTTATAGCTACTACTTTAAGTTGACTACTATAATATCAGTAACAATGAGTAAATATCTAATTGTAATTGAGTTCAAGGTCAGTCCATTTATAAGGACACGAAAAAGCTAACAATTGTATGTGTACAATGTCATGTAACTTATAGCGAGTAATATAATTGTGTTACAGAAGTTTCATTAGCTTTTATATAGTGTTCAGTTGGTACTATCGTTTTCCTTAATTTATTTTCTTCAGGATTCATTTTACTCAATACTTTACCTTCTCCCCGTACCATGAAGCTTGTAACAATAGCGATTACTATCGTGTTAAGTTTACATTGGCATATACAGACAGTGTAGTCTATTTATAAAATAGTCTAATAGAGCTAGCCAGTAATCTTTTTTACAAATATTACCAATACCTTTGATTATGCTTTTTTTTCTAAATTAAAAGCCTGCCAAAGTGACTCTACTCTGCCTGATGGAAAGCATGAATAGAATCCAAGAGTTGTTGTCATCATACTCATTGTAAATGCAGACAATGCAGTATGGTGACCCACACTATGGCGACCTAATGAGATGCTTTTTCACGACCCGCTTGGAGACGTAAAAGACATGAAAGTCATCGTTACCATGATAACTGTCACCGATGGGCCTCCGATCTCGCACTCACCAATGAAACACGACAGCATTGATGCTCGCACTTTAGGTTGTTCTTCTGTGGGAGAGTACTACTGCCCAGGTCGAGTCGACCTGTTCGAGCTGAAACCAGCGTGGCTCTTCTACCTAAGATGTTTTAGTAATGTATCATTTTATTTTATTAATTTGGCTCACCAACAATTGTCTACGCTGTTTCATGGTTAAAAGACCTTTTACAAGAGTATGAAATGGCATACTGTTACAATTACTTATGTATAGGTAAGCACCACACACTACACTATAAGTTAATAAAATCCATCTATATAATAAATTCGATTATGAAAGAAAACTTCAAATTCAAGGCTGTCTATTATATTTAACATCAGCAAAAGGTGAAATTTTTCAAAATAAAAAAATAAAATTGGAATTGTAAACGTAACTATTGAAATAGAAAAACCCAGATATGAGTACCGTTTGAAAATTAGTTAAGATTTATAAAGCGAATGTAAAGTTTGAAAAATGTTAATATTCATTTTCATATTTATAATAAAAATATTTATGTTTAATAATCTCACCTATGCAATGTAATAATTGATTTAATGTTGGATTGTCTTATTGCGTCTTTACGCAGCATTTGAAAAGTTTTCATTTCATAGGAATGAAAACTATTTTGTATTTGTATAAATATCTAATAGTACTGGTCAAGTTAAATATACGTAACTAATATTATATCTTTTTGTTACAGGTAAATACCGTAAATCAACTTCTGGTATTGCATCAAACGCATTTTCTACAGCAATCACAACACTCCAGTTATTAAAAATATTGTTGATCTTGCCTTAATTCATTGACAAAACAGAAAACGTGTCTGTTAATTTGTCTCTTTACTTTTTTGCTTGTATATTATTATTGTCTGGTCTTTAGACCGCATTTGATTATTTCCCTGGTCACTCATCTTTGCCGAGAAAAAATCACAAAATAATCACTCAGCTTTCTTTCTTCGAGCCTTTTTTCCCATACTAGATTGATGTCGGCTTTAAGTCTACTACAATACGGTTGAATTTCGATTTTCACGTGGAATGACTGTCGTTAGACCTCCACAACTCAAATACTAGGCTAAGACAGTTGTCGGACTTTTTAAGGCTCACTAAACAATCACTCAACACTTTCTTAATTAAACCGGCAAGATGTGAACGTTCTAGATACGGCCGAATTTTCCAGCTATCCGAGCGAGAATGCTTGATTATACTACGTGCAGACGAATTTATACTACTTTCGCACGTGCTCGAATATTTTTAGTTTGAGTAACAAATTTTAGGATAAGAGTAGAAATGGATCTGTATGTCTAGTAGTTAGTAACCCTGGCTGCTTAGCTAGAGGTCGTTACTTCGGTTCTGAGTCAGAATAAATAATCGTGTAATGAGCGCAATCGCATAATCAATAATTTCGTGTGGTGACGGATTAAGAGTACAGAATTGACTGCACGGTTGGCCTATGCTTTAAGTGGTAAACACACTGCTCTCTGCTACATTGAGTGTTGTGGGTTCAAATCCCACACGGGATTACACTTTGTGTGATCTACAAACTGTTGTTCTAGGTCTGAGTGTTCTTTGTGTACGTTTCTTGTATGTTTATAAAGTCCCCTGCGACATAGGATTTATTCCTAGTGCGGGCGTTGTCTTTTAAAATAAAAAAAAAACAAAAGAGTCTCACCACCCCTATTGTGTCAATAAGTCACTAGAAAAACAAAATAAAACCAATCCAGCTGGCCAGTGTGGTATACTAGGCTTACTAAGTAGAGGCTTATGTCCAGCAATGGACTGTTGTATTGTGTTGATGAGGATAATAATTACAATGAGGACAATCATTTCTTGTGTACATTGTTCTAATTTATCAAATATCATACATATGCTTAGATATATATAAGCATCTTTACCAACAGTCTGATAACTAGTTGGGTCTGGCTTTACCTAGTTTGGGATCAGACGGCAGTGTGTGAGATGTTTGAGGTCATAATTATAGTAGTTTACACTATTTTCAAGTAAGTAAACAATGAAAATGAACATTAACGGAATCATTGAGCCTAAAGATTGTTAGTATTACAATTAATTCTTACACGATCCGAACCTGTAAAGTAAAGGAAACGTAATAATAAAACACTAGAAGTGGTATAGCGGGACAACTACGAATATATTAAGAGCCTGCCAAAGCGACTCTACTCTGCCTGATGGAAAGCATGAATAAAATCCAAGAGTTCTGATCACCATACTCATTGCCAATGCAGAGAATACGGTGACTCACACTATGGCGGCTTAGTGAGACGTTTTTTCACGCTCCACTTGGGGACGTAAAAGGCATGACAGTCATCGTGGCAGTGTAACACAGTCACCACGATTACTGTCACCCTTGCCGTTTCTAGTGTCTTATTATTACGATTTCTGTGTTACACGGATTTCTATTTCCTACCGAACGAATTTCTAACCGAGAAACGTCTCTAACCCACGAATTTCTGTTGTCGCCCACACATTTTACTTTAAGTCAACGACATAATTTGTAGTTGTGCTCGTATTTATAAACCTAATTCTCTAGAAACTTCTAAGAGACGTGTGTCTTTGTGAGTACCCACTAATTACTATGAAGTCACGCTTTGAACCAACTAGGTTGTAAATCTTAAATTTAATCATACTACTTACTACAGCCGTTTCTGAAACTAATGACTTTCCGAAATTCAATTGATGTGGATTGTGAATATCTCATGAAAATAAATGATTTTAAACCTAAAACACATCCAATTAGATGCTAAAAGTTTCTCAAACAAATATTTAAATATTACTTTTTATAAATACAAACCTACAATGTAGGTTTTATTTATAAATATTTATTAAAAAAAACTATCTATTCTTGTCCATGATAACGTTTTTGATTCTTTTATTGGTTGCCTGGAAGCGATAGTACTTAACAATTAAATGGCCTTTTATATTAAAACACTGTAGTATATAAATAAAATGAATTCGGTTTTAAATATCTTAAGGAATACCCAAAAATCTCCAGTTTAATTCAAGAATCAACTCGAGAAACGAAATGTTCAGTTTAATATTTTGCAGCCGCGGCTCAAATGTAGGTAAGTCACGAATGAATGAAAAAACTTTTAAAACAAATCTTACCTCTCACTCTTATTACAAGAGTCTACATTTATTAAAACTGGGAGAGATATATAACTAGATGTGTTGGAACGATTTAACTTTTAAGTAGGCAGGTACTTAAGTAAAGGTACAGGTGTTTTGGTCGCCATAGCGTGGGTCGCCATACTGTATTGTTTGAATTCGGATTCCATTCTATTCTCTTGGATTCCATTCATGATTTCTAATAGAGTAGACTCACTTAGATAGATCTAGAAAAAAAAAATAAGCAAATTATAAAAAGCAGTTTCTTGTTGACGTTCTTATTTCAAAATATTATGTAAGTTTTAAAATCTCATTTCTATGGAGGTCCAGCAGAGAACTAACATAGGTTATTGATGATGATGATGATGATGATGATGATGATGATGATGATGTTGATGATGATGGTGATGATGAAAATTGTTACTTTTTAACTACTTCTACCTTTTTTAAGTAGCAAAGATACATCGTTATACCTATATATTATTAATCTATTATTAAATAATACTATCATCTCGTCGTGTTATGTTCAATCTACCGTAAAGAGCCCAATAAGCCAGGCGTCGTAAACCTTTGTAGGTGTTCAGTTGTGTTCTCCTGAATTTGTAATTTATGTATATTTCAGAACTAGCTGACCAACGTAACTTCGTCTGTGTCTAAAAAGATTCTCGATTTTGTATAACCTGTAAAAAATAGGGCTCGCTATAAGTTTTAACCGTTTACCTACAACAACTTGTTGCTCTCTAACTAGAGTTTAGTGTACCACTGACTCTATTTAGTTATATATTTATGTATAGTTTTAAATTGATATACGGTTTAACATAAGTACAATTGAATACTGATATATTATTTATATTAATTCACTTTTACAAAATGATAAAATGTTTTATCGACTAATATTTTGTTATGCAGAAAGCTCCCACCATTTTTTATAGAACGTGTGGAAACCCCCTCGGGCCGTCACCCCACCGGGGTTTACGGTGGGGTGGTGTGTCGGAATCGGACCGACTAAAACCACACGGTGTGCCACTCTGCGCCTGACATAGGAGGGATCCGGGAACAGCTGTTATTACGACATCCAGAAGAAAGCTCCCACCAAAGTCAACCTCACCTGTAAGCGGTACACCTGTGGGTTAACGGATGAGACTTTGGTAAAAAAATCATCCCCATTAGCAGCTATAGCCTTCTATTTGTTACGTGGAACTAATATACTGGCGAAAAGTGGAAGACATGGAAGTCGCTGGCAGCCGTAACACAGCTCATACTAGCACGGCTGACAGCGATAACATACCAAAACAGCGAGAACATTTTGATTAATATTTTATATTTATTTTTGATATGTTAATTGTAACATGTGTTTTTGATCAATAAACATTATTATTATTAAAGTAGACGTTTTTTATGCCTCTGTCTACCCCTCTGGGAAAAAAGGTGTGATTTTATTTATGTATTGTTTTCTCATTCCGATCTGTCGATATAAGTTTCGTTTAGTTACGGTCTAACGGATACTAGCGTAGTAGAGTAGCGTTTCCTCTTGGATACCCTTTATAACATTTGAATATGGCGTTTTGGGAATTCACTTGCTTGATCTCAAGTTGTATAGAAAGAAAAGTACTTATATTTTTACTATCGGGTAGTAAGTAATATTAATAATAATATTCCAGACATCTAACACACAACGCCATCTAGTTCCAAACTAAGCAGAGTTTGTACTATAGGTACTAGACATTTTTTTTCTATGTTAAGAGCCTGCCAAAGTGACACTACTCTGCCTGATTGAAAGCATAAATAGAATCCAAGAGTTGTGGTCACTATACTCATTGCAAATGCAGACAATGCAGTATGGTGACCCACACTATGGTGGCCTAGTGAGATGCTTTTTTACACCCCGCTTGGGAACGTAAAAGGCATGACAGTAATCCTGGCAGTGTAAGTCTTACACAGTTACGATAACTGTCACCCCTGCATCAATGGGCCTGTGGTCTCACACTCACCAACGAAACACGACAACACGGATGCTAGCGCTTTAGGTTGGTCTTCTGTGGGAGAGACTACTGATACAAATACATTTATACTTTTTTTTTGTAAAACATATGTATATATTATACATAGAAATTATCTATACAAATATTTGTAGATAATACAAAGATTTGGTTGAACCCCGAATCGAACCCGAGACCTCAAGCACAGCAGTCACATATCTACTGTGCCACCAAACTGCTGGTAAACATGTTTATAAATTTCTAAATACATACATATGTACATATTATAGATATGTAAAAACCACCACCAAACCCAGAAACAGAGCAAATGATCACACATTATTTGTCACACATTATTTGTCTTAGGTAAGAATCGAACCCACGACCTGCGGGTTAGCAGTCTGGGTCATTAACCACTAGACCAACAGGACAGTCAAATTTATCATTACAATGGTAGAGTCATGTTGAAACATCCTATCCGATCAGAAGGATACAATCCGTGTTTAAAAAACACACTTGTTATTCCGCGCGCTTTAAAAATTGACTTTATTAGACAATAAACACATATCACCCCTACTTTTTAACCCTTGGTACTCAGTTACTAAATATGAAACGTCACTGTTTTTTATATTCCCATAATGGTGTTAAGAACTACACAAAATAACGCTTGCTTTACGGACACTTCTGCACATTACTGTTCGTTCACGTAAACAGCTCTGGAAACCTTCGGTTTTTTTATTTCAACAAATAAAATAAGGCAAAGAAATCCTTCATAGTTTGTCTGTTTTTTTTACATTATACTCGAAGGCTGTGTTGATGATATTTACTTTAATTCGGAAACATTTAAGCCTAAATAACTACTTAAGCGTGCTGTTAAATTGTAATCATGTAGTTGTACGGCATTTATAGGAAGAAATCTGGCTCTATTATGCCTATAATGGAATAAAAAAGCTTCTTTCTACAACGGAAAGGTATCTAACAATTGACAGAGAAATATTACATTCGTTTTTGTGTTTCTTTAGTACATAATATTACGAAGAAATTTGAGTCGACTAAGCTAGACTCGTAGTTGCAACAGATGTGTTTATTGACCAAAAATTCATATGCGACCCAAATAACATTTCTCCTTCGAACTATAAAGGCAACGATACACATAAAATTCTCGATTTTGTCGTAATTTGTACCGCAGCCTGCGTCAGTTCGACAAGTCTAAGTTAACAGATTGTTTTCCTTTCATTGTGATGCGAACAGCGTGTGTTACGAAATCTTACTTCGAGTTAGGGTCTTCTCGAAAAAGAGGTCGATATATAACTTTGTATAGTTGTTGATGAGATTATGTAATATGCATACCTTACCTTTGAATGTAATTGCGGTGGAAGAATGCTATTCCTTTGTGATCTCCTTTGATGAGACGTAACTGACATAACTATGTGTTTACTTCTCAAAGAAATAAATAATTGGTCAAATCATTATGTTATGTCATAGACTACCATCTTCTTTAATAAATAGTCTATCCAGTATAAGTAGACGAGACGGGTCACATGATGATGAGGATGGTGAATGGGGGAGATCTCCAGCGAACTCACCTTTTTCGAATTGTCAGCTCTGTTTACTACTAGATCATTGCGTAATTTACGAGACAAGGAAAGTATAAAATTAAAAAAAAACAATCAATAAAAAAAATTGATAAATGGCATATTGCAAACAAGTATTCTCTTTGTTTTGTGTAAAATCATGTGTACTATACGAGTACTCATACTCGTAAAAGCGCCAGAACTACACTGTACTACTCAAACTGCAGAGTAAAATTTACGACAATTGGGTAGATGACTGTATCGTAAATAAATACCAATGTCCACTTCATTAAAACTTATATCACGAGGCATCTCGGAAAATACAAATAACATAGCTTTTTTTTTATTACGAATTTCAATCAAATATACAGTGTTCAAATATATTGTTCAATTGAGTAGTCTAAAACAGTGACGACACAATTTGGTATTTAGTACATTTTTCATAAAAATTGTCGTTTTGACAGATGATAAAAAGTAACTAATTTGACTAAGGTGTCATCTAGCCTATTCTGGTGTTTAATCAAATTGGTATAAAACAAATCACAAGGAAAATGTTTTTATAAAAACGATTTCAAGAAAACAATTCTAGTGATTGAGTATCAAACAAGCAATTGTATAGAGGAATCTATTATTTAGAGCTGAGAGCTAAACTTATACAGTAATACTATTAGAAAGCAATATGTTATTTTTATTAATAATGCATTACTTACGTGTTTGAATTCCGTATAAAAGGAAAAAGGTTTTTATGAATTTAATTTGAAAATATTCAACTTGATCTATAGAAAAATGCTGTAGAAAAATAATGCAAGACGGATTGTGAACTAAGTACCTAGCCGCTATGCAGCCTAGATCTCGACCTGAACACGCGTATTAAAAACCTGCGGATGATGCGTGAGACAAGAAAAATATATAACAATATTTAGTGACTTGACGTTGTGGCTTTGACTCCCATCCAAAATAAACAATTGTGTGAAGAGTACGACAATTTTTTTTATGTTTATATGTGTTCGAGACCAATAACAGCATAGTGCGATCAAAGTCGAAACCAAAATATTAGTTTACGTTACGTTCCCTAGAGGGAGCTGTTACAAACTTAGATCGCGCTATCGTTGTGTTACACGCGTTAGTTTATAAGGCCTACAAACATTTTGTATGACGAGAACAAAATTGTAGGAGTACAAGACTGTAGTTTAGTACAAGGCGACAGCCAATTAAACCGTGGAGTCCTACGAACCCATAGTACAGTGCACAGTGGTTTTATTTGAATGCCTACTAGTGTCACACATCCAGTCCAACGATACCACGCTTGGTATCAAACAATATGTTTTATACAAACATACATAAAGTCGCGCCTGTTTCCGTGAAACAGTAGGAAGAGACATATTAAACGCTCTCTTTCTGCCGTGTTTTGCTCCGATATAATAGATGGTGAGCTTATTGCCGATAATCAACATGTTTTGTTTGTCAGAGCCTCACCACTTGCAGGTGAGGTTGACTTGGGTCCTATGTTCTTGATGGGAACTCCACATTTATTTTATTACAGTACCTACAGATTGCTAGTGTAAGTAGATTTATCAGCAGTGTGATAATCAGTTTGGGATGTCGTGTCTAAGATGTATCTCTGGCCTTCAATCATGTCGTTTAAGTAAACCATCGAACACAACCTATATCGATCATCTATCTTATTATGTATATCTGTTTATGTTGTTACCTCCTCTGTTACTGCGATATCTTTGTTCCCCGTCGTAAACTTGTAGCACTGTGTGTATTCGTAGACAGAAGTGTATTGTCTACTATAACTTTGGCTTTATTACGAGAAATCAAACATGTTCTTTAGTAAACTTTGTGTTGTGTGTTGTAAAGCTCTCTTATGTGATACAGTTCAACTGCGATGGTTGATGTCGATGTTGAAGCGAATTACTTTATTTCTAAACAACATAGTAAAGTAAATATGCTATTGTTACAGCTACCAGGTTACAGTTTTACTGTCCTATTATAAAATTTAGCAATAAAATTAAAAAATCTCGTGTCACAGTGTTTGTTGTCAAACTCAACCGAAATTAATTATCATTTTTTTTTTAAATTATGTTTTTATTTGGTAGTTTAGCGGTAGGTATAAGAATAGTCGTAGACTATGTTTTATATCCTTAGGTGAAAAAGGAGGGCCTCTCCAGATTTTTTTTGGGTAAATTTTTCGAACATTTCTTTGTTTATCTTCACTAACTGCTTACAGACCTTAGTTTTCGCTCTTCTATATTACAATCAACCCCTATTTTAGAAATAATTTATACGGCAGAACAATATTTTACGGGTCAGCTAGTGCATAAATGAATTGTTCTGACGGAGAGAATACCTTCAGTATGAAACTCAAGTTACGTCTATACTCTCGCCCATCACATGTTCCAAGCGAAGCTGGTTCTGCCGGTCTTACTAATGTGTTAATAGAAAGACAAGCTAATAGACCTAATTGACATTGACCATTTTACTTATTATTGAAATATCAAAAAAAATCAGTTGCCTAAAGCTAATAGAAAACATAATTTTATGAAATTTAATATTAAGTGAGTTGTGTAATAAAAAGATCGAAACAGAAAAGCAAACACGAAATTACACCCATATTTTACCATAGTAACGGTCTATTCATTTAAAACTATCGATAATAGTCACCTGAAATTCTGTACTAAGTTTACATATGATCAGAAACTTCAATATTATTTACTAGCCACTAATAATAGAATTTATGACAAAACCTGATTAAGGGCGTCTAAGAGCTCTCGCCTCATTTTATGGATCTCAAATTTTTCTGCTAGAGATCTGAAATTTGGTATGGACGCATTTTATAGATAGGATGTCGACTAAGGACACATTTTGCAACATGGCGAATTGTTGAGATTCAAGAGACAAGAGGGTATATTGTAAAAAAATCTTAAGTTTTTCATAACGAGGAATGAAAACCGGATTTGTTTTTGGCTAAGAAATAATAAAGTTTTTACAAGAAGACACAACATCAGACATTAATACTTCAGTCCAAAATCCCCCAAATGAGCCCCACTAGACCAAGCCCGTGGTTTTCATTATAATACCGAAATTCTGATTTGGAGAAAAATAATTGTTTAATAATAATAATAATAAATATTACGGACAATTGACACACAACGTCATCTAGTTTCAAACTAAGCAGAGCTTGTGCTATGATAACTAAGCTGATAAAATACTTATATACTTTTTTTTGTGTATACATACATATTATACAGAGAAAACACCCAATCTTCGAAACAAATATTTGCTCCGACCCAGGAATCGAACCCGAGCCCTCAACACAGCAGTTGCATTCACTACCGCTGCGCCACCGAGGCAGTTATATAATTTGAGAACGTATTAGCCAATAATGATGTCTATTTAACAGTCTCATGGCATTATGTACTAGAAACCTGAAATTTCTCATAGAAATTTCACGTGTCACCAACATGGGAATAAAGACAGCAATCGTAGTACTTCACATATATCGTACTACACAGATCGCTTTGAAGATTGTAATTTATAACTTTATCATTAAAACTACATTTGTATCTCTAGGGTTGGTATTACAATCGTGCAAAATTTGGAAGGTTTCTTAGTTTTTTTTTTTAAAGACAACCTCCCCATTAGAAATAAATCCTATGTCGCAGGGGACTTTACAAATATACAAGAAACGGACACAAAGAACACCCAGAGTTAGAACAACAATTTGTGGTCACACAAAGTTGTCCCATGTAGAATTTGAACCCACAACACTTAGCGAAGTGGAGAGCGGCGTGTCCACCGTATAAACCACTAGGCCAATCGTGCAGTCGTAAAGGTAACGAGTTTTTCATTCATTCAGACTTTAACAAATCAGATATTAATTTTGATATGTAAATTAGAGGTAAGGAATCTCCAACTCACCATTACAATATTGGCATTATAATAAGGACTGGCTGGGTGGAACAATGGTAGCTTATACGACTGCTGTGCTTGGGATCTCGGGTTCGATTCCCGGGTCGGACTAAATGTTTGCATCATCAAAATTTATTAATACATATATACATAATTACAAATTATTAGTTTCGGTGTTTTGGAGTTTTTTATTCACAAGCACTACCTGTTGAGAGAAAAAGGAGAAGCGGACAAAGATTATAACCGAGTCATACCTTAGAGATGGCAAAAGAAATAAAGGAAGACAAACTAAGCGTTGGGAAGACGACATTAAACAGCTAAATAATCCAACTAAATGCCGAATAACCAAGTATAGGGTAATGTGAAAATCTTTAGAGAAGGCCTATGTCAGAAGAAAAGCTGGTGATCGAAAATTCAAACTCTTTACCAACTGTTATTAACAATTAAACAGATGAATACTTAGAGTGTAGTGATTTTAATTTTACTTATAATTTAATTATAAAAATGAAGAACAAACAAACAGCAATAAAGGCTTATTTTATTTACAGTACTATAGAGTAGGCCGAAAACTACCTAACATTTAAAAAACGTATAAAATCATTTGATGTATGATAAAAATTGTAAACTTACAAGAAAGCTAATTATTTGCAATTTATTTTTTTTAAATGACATCGTCTAAATGGCCACCGTTTCGACGTTTGCACTCTTCTAAGCGAACACCGAAATTTTCGAATACTCGTCGGCAAAGAGGCCGTGAGATCAGCGACATCTTCGCTGATTTTGTCTTTTAGTTGACGTAGTGTATTTGTTTTATTTATGTAGACATGATTCTTCAAATAACCCCATAAAAAGAAGTCTGCTGGGGATAGATCTGGACTTCTGGGTGGCCATGGAATGTCACCACGTCTGGAAATCAGCTTTTCCGGAAACATGTCTTTGACCATCGGTAGGGACTCTTTGGATGTGTGATAAGTGGCTCCATCTTTTTAAAATCATGTGTTTCGAATGTAACCAGCAAATTCTAATGGCATCGGTCTCAAGAACTCCCGTCCCAAGACCTCCCGTGCGCGGGATGTTAGATTCAAATGTCAACGAATTCTTGGCCGAATCTATAACTTACACTACTGCAACGAAATTAATATTTTTGATATTATGCATGGTAGAAAAGGATTTGACTTTTAGATGATAGATAGTTTTCATTTTTAACAAGACATTTGATCTTCAAATCAAATAATTTCGTTAGAATGTATTTAAAATTCAGAGTATAAATGACACTGAATATATTATTGCGGCATTTATTTCTGCCTAAGATTTCCTGGAAACATTGCATTCGAAACGTTAAGTTTTAATCCAGAGTGATTACTTTGCCTTAAAGGATGAAAACATCAGAATTAATTTCTTACATCGCAATCAGAAACAGAAAGTCTTAATAGCAGCATGTTTTGTTGAACGTCAGTCCCTTGTCTCTTACACTCTTACTATTTTAATTATATTTTACTTAATAGCTCCTAATTTTATTTTATCGTGAGCGTCACAAAACGTTTTTCGTACTCTTTGGGATGAAGAAACATAAAAGGATTTGGTCCCTATTTTTCACAAAGCATATGACAAACACAAAATAACATTCAAGACTGGGTGTTACATATGTTTGTTATTAAGATAACTGTTAGAATTCTGTAGTTTCTATTTATGTGATTTTGAATCTACTTCATAGTGTTGACAACGTTAGATCTAAATTGTCATTTTGACTGAGGTTGTAAAATAGTTTTGTCTTCAAAATTTTGCTCACTGAAATGTGGATTTACGTTTGCAAATTTTAAAAATATGCTCGAAGTTCAAATTTTGCCCGCGGCTTCACTCACGTGGAATATGGTCTGCCATATTAAGTTTCGTAACAGATCTTTTCAAATATTTTTTTTTTTTAAACATACAAACAATTCTACGGTACATCATCTTTATGTAACTTCAATAGTTTAGGCAGCGTACGCCAAGATAACTCTTAAAGGTCAGATTTTTTTTCCGACTTAATTGACATGTATCGTTATATTAAGACCAAAATTACATAAAATCGTTACAAATTGTAGCGTATATGGTATTCCGACGTATAACCTATATTACCGTAAAGTTTCATCCAAATCCGTCCAGTAGTTTCTTCGTGAAAGAGTAACAAACATTCATACTCACAAACTTTCACATTTATACATAATATTAGTAGTATAAAATATTCGTAAATCCATCATTAACCACAATGGATATCGTATAGAGTATTAGTTTAATACTCTTACTATTATAGAATTTAGTAAATTATAAATATTTCAGTTTACTAAGACTTTAGAATTAAAATGATAATGTGGGTGTTCAAACGACGTGTTTTCTTAAATTAGTTAGCAACCAAAACATGACGTGTCTATTGCTTCGTTAGCGGTTGTAATTAATTATGTTGAGATTTACTTGTATACTATAATTATTTACATATTAGAATCATGTTTTTGCCTGTTTAATACATAGTTGTCTAAATTATTTTGAATGTATTGTATTACAATGTGTTTTTCAATGTATAATTTGTACTTCATTATCTAAAGAACATGGTGGGTGGCACCTTGGAAGTATCGTAGTAACTTTAGACTACCTTCTCGTTAGCATCTCATTAGCACACTCGCACAATATGATAAAATCCAGCCGTAGACACTTCTCCGGCATTCTCTTACACAATTTCGTCCCGTTTCTAGACGTTGCTAAGGAGAAAAATGTTTCTCATTAAAAACAGGGTTTTGTACCGTATTAATGGCTAAAATAACTACGAGTACATACTTAGGTCATTAATATGGCGCGAAATGGTTAATATGAAGCTGTATTTCTAATTCTGGGAAAGGAAATTCTTTCTTTAAGGAAAGGTCTAACCTATTTTCTTTCTTTATATAATAATACTTTGTTCAAATAATGTATCTCAATAAATTTATAATTTTAAGAAATAAATAAAGTCATCCAGCTAAATATGCCAGGCTCTATTATATTTATACTCATATATACATATCTTGATCCCGTTGTTGTTGTAATTCCTGTTCCATGTACATACCTGCAACGAACTGAAACTGGTAGATACAATAAACTACCTTGGAGTCAGAATTGATAGAAGTCTATACTTTGAAATTCACATAAATGCATTAACTACTGGAACTAGGCAACTAATTCTCATTTTCAAAAACTTGAGACATGTGGCAATAAGATCCTTAAAATAACGTATTTCACCTTATACCAATCAATAATGAGGTATTGCATCACATCCTGGGAGGTGCTGCTAAGACCACTTTGATAGGATTGGAACGTGCTCAATGTACAGTTTCAAAGGTGGCGCTTTGCTTAGGTTTTTTGTATCCCGTAAGATACTTGTACCTGAAATTTGATGTTCTTACAGTACGGCATCTTTTTATTTACAGTTTAATTATTAAGTGTCACTCACTCGCCAAATATGATCCTCTAATTAATGTAAGAAAATAAAACGATTTTATCTCATAGGTTCATTTGTTTTTTGAGTCCATACTTAAGTAATAAAATTACTGCTATCCAATGTACTTAGTCTGGCCATAAATACTGTTACACTTAATTATAAAAAAATATTACATTTGAATTTCGAATCTGTCATTTTTATACGATTGTTCATTGTGTTTTCTCATTTTGGCGCCAATACATTGTAAAATATTTTGCGATATTAAAATGGTGTGGGGTGATAAAGAGAACCGAATTGCTGTGATAGCATTACACAAAGTAGGTATGGAGCCAAATGCAATTTTTAAAACTCTCCATACACTTGGTATTAGTAAAATGTTTGTGTACCGGGCTATTAATAGGTACAATGAGACCTCCTCTGTTTGTGACAGAAAAAGATCTGGCCGTCCACGTAGTGTTCGTACGAAAAAGGTGGTCAAAGCAGTAAGGGAAAGAATTCGAAGAAATCCTGTCCGAAAGCAAAAGATTTTATCTCGGGAAATGAAGATAGCACCTAGAACCATGTCGCGTATTTTAAAAGATGACTTAGGACTTGCAGCCTATAAGAGACGCACTGGCCATTTCTTAACTGATAATTTAAAGAAGAATAGGGTGGTAAAATCGAAACAACTACTGAAGCGGTACGCAAAGGGAGGTCACAGAAAAATTTTGTTTACGGATGAGAAAATTTTTACAATTGAGCAACATTTTAACAAACAAAATGACCGTATTTATGCTCAAAGCTCTAAGGAAGCTTCCCAATTAGTCGACAGAGTGCAACGTGGACATTATCCGACTTCAGTGATGGTTTGGTGGGGTGTTAGCTATGAAGGAGTGACTGAGCCATATTTTTGTGAAAAAGGTATCAAAACATCGGCACAAGTGTATCAAGATACCATTCTTGAGAAGGTAGTTAAGCCCCTTAACATCACCATGTTCAATAACCAAGTATGGTCCTTCCAGCAAGACTCGGCGCCGGGTCATAAAGCTCGGTCCACGCAGTCTTGGTTGGAATCGAACGTTTCGGACTTCATCAGAGCTGAAGACTGGCCGTCGTCTAGTCCCGATCTTAATCCGCTGGATTATGATTTGTGGTCAGTTTTAGAGAGTACAGCTTGCTCTAAACGCCATGATAATTTGGAGTCCCTAAAACAATCTATACGATTGGCAGTGAAGAATTTTCCCATGGAAAGAGTGCGTGCTTCTATTGATAACTGGCCTCATCGTTTAAAGGACTGTATTGCAGCCAATGGAGACCACTTCGAATAAGCTTTTTATATTTTTAATTGTTTTATATTTATGTATTAAACTGACACACTGTAAAAGTAATAAATGTTATTTGCAGTTAACAATTTTCTTTTTTCTTTATTACAATATTTATGGCAAGACTAGGTATATACTTCTTTAATAAATTTAAATTGAAGACGGTACTAACATCATGGCTACGAAACGCAATCTATGATGACACAGGAAGTCACAAGATCACAGACAAGATCTCCTGTGCAAAGTGAGGCTACTCTGCCTGATGGAAAAGTAAACAGAATCCAAGAGTTGTGGTTATGACATTCATTGTGAACACAGACAATGAGGTATATTGACCTACACTATGGCGACCTAGTGATGTACTTTTTCATTGTCCACTTAAGGACGTAAAATCTCTGATCTCTGAACCATCTAACGAGTCAAACATTGCCGAGGCAGAACAGAAGGAGTTTGTAAGTAAGTAATCTCAAAGACGATAATAAGACATAATTTTTTAACTTTATTGTACTGATGAGGTCCGTGAAACGTCTTCCCAAAGCAATTTTGCAGTGTTTTGTTTTTGAATTTTATACTTTTCTTGTACCGGAACAAGCTTGCGTACACGTAAATACAAAAACGTACGCACATATTGTTTTTGGTTTTTATTTGCTTTCTCCTGTCTACCTTTATTATTTATTGAAAATTAGTACATACTACAAAATAATGTAACTTTGTTTTGTCCGAAAGGTGTGAGCCTGGTGATCTGTAACACAGGTTTTCCTACCATAGACACCAGTCTTTCACAAAGGAATGATGTAGTCTGATTTAACTATTTCTTTACTTTATAATTTGTAATCACCTTTGTGATGCGAGTAATAAATTAAACATTATTATGTTTATGATATTCACGACGCTGGAAAAGTGATATTCCATTTACCTAAAATATATTAGTTGTAGAAACCTCGTGTGTTGCAGCGAGGGCTAGTTACGTTGTCTACTACGGACCGTGTGTTACGTAAATAAAACTGTGCGGGGTGTCGCTCTGATCTAATAGGGTTGCCACTTTGCTAAATATTTTGTTTCTGCTTCTATAGAATTTTGTTGAAGCAGTAATTGAATGTGGGGAGAATACATGGCTTGTTTCGTTTTGTACTGGTTATTCTATGTTTTGTGGTTCTCCTTGTTATCTTTGTTAGGTGGTTACCTGGAGCGATTCTATCATGGTCACTGATTAAAAGGTTGGATACTCAAACCAAAAAGGTATAAAAGTTATATTTTCATACATTTTTTAGTAAGTCTCGATTCATCTAGGTACATGAAACTTACTAAAAAAACTAAATACACGCAATTTGTACATAAAGTACGTTTAGACAAGGCACACACAATCGTCATGATCACACTAATTACTGTCCTGGGTGGGAACCTAAGCTTTGAAGGCTTTGGATCACTAACTGCTTTAGTATACAATATGGAGTATATGTACGTACATACAACACGTATCCATAGTTATTAAAGTGGATAATTTAATTTTTATTTATCGATTTTACCTTAAAGTAAACAATGTAATTATTACTTTGTAATGATGATTCACAAGGTACCACAAGATTTCACTATTGAAATTCTAATGTTATAGCGACGTGTTCTTCTTATGAGACAGACAATATTAAATAATAATTGAAATGTTAGTTTTACCTTTTAATATTATAATAGAAACGATGTCGATAACTTTTGATGTCACAAATAAACGTTTTTGAATTTTGTAAGATCAAGTAACAAACGAATATATGTTGTGAAACTAGTCATATTTTTTATTGTATTATTCTGTGGTTACATGTAATAAATATGCTTGTTTCAAAGAATTTTTTTAGTTTTCATTTAATCAGTACTCACGGACTTCAATAAAAGGAAACTTCTGTGATTTGTTTCAGCATTTCTTCCGATCAGTCTTAGGAAATATCGGAGCCTTCTAGTTGTATAGTCTGATATGTAAAAATATATGAAAAAGATTTACTTTCAGAAATAAACACCATTTATCGTTTATCACGCATCGATAACTTACTACTGATAAACTGTCTCTATTCGTCTCGTGAGCACATTAAAACGATATAAAGTTAGTTTAAGCTTTTAACCATACCATTTTACTAAAAATAAAAAATAAAATGAATGGTGTCGTGGGACATCAGGTAGGAACGAAGTTCCTTCGGATAATGTGGAATCGACACAATTTACAAAAAAAATCGTGCTCAATTTTATGTAGGTTTTCTTGATTTTTCTCTTAAATTTTGCTGATTAGTTTTTATTTAAGTACAAGAAAGTATTTAGGAAATTCAGTATTTTAGGAAATAAAATAATAAATTCCTTAAAATAATAAAATAGCACACATGACGCGCTTTCGCGCCTGCGCACGTCTCATTTAACGGTTTTATTCCACGCACTTTTTTCCACAGATTTATTCCACAGATTTATTCCACGCACTTTTTCCACTTACGGTTTTACTATCACATTTTTTTCAGTTCGGTCCCGCAGCGAAATCCCTATCCCCTCCAAGCCTGCCGTAAGGAACTTCGTTCCAAAACCATGCAACCATATCATATCATAAGTGACGCAAAAAACAATATTCATAAAGTGAAACCGTAAATTCAGGCATAAAATTTAATAACTTCACATGGAGTCGTCGGATTTACAATTTATTAAAAAATATTCAAGCACATAATTAAATACGCAGTGCGACAGCCCTAATCACCGGTTCACGGTAGAAGCGAAGCGGAGTGAGAAGAACCGTTTAAGTCTCTATTTTATTACACTGCTCTATAATTTATGTTGTTTCCATACTTAGCAGAGTGTGTTTGGGTTCGTTTCCCCGTTTTAAAATGACATGAGTAACTTATATGCTCGTATACCGTGTACATACATATAGCAACACAGTTTCATGTATGTAACTTCTAAGAGTACTGTTTGATTATTACTTAACTGATACTTGGTTATGTAAGTTGAAACGCCTACCTACTATGTTAACGATGTACCTACCTAATTTAAGAATATATAGATAACAAAGAGATTAAAAACAAATGTAGTGAGGTTTTCTTTGTGATTCTATTCTTTGAAATTTAATATACTAACAGCACATTGTTACAGTAATACCTCCTTGCTAAGGAGAGGCTTATCCAGTCCAGCAGTGAACTGTAAAAACTGTTAATATACATTGTTATAGTATGATATTAGATATTTGCCAGATTATAATTAACACTAAATAATGTTATGAAGCTAAAGCTGACTGTCGTCGCTCAATTTTATCCATATAAGCACTAATTCGTATTAAATTTTGTCTTTTTATTACACAGACGAAAATAATTTAGGAAACATTCAGAATTTTCATTTTCAATCAATATATTTGAAAGAAAAAAACAGTACCTAATATTTTGATCAAGTTTTGTACATGCGTGAGCTGAATTCAAAACATTTTAGCTTGCTCAGACTTTTTTTGAACTTCCTTCATTTTATTTGAATCCCCGTCATGAATGCTTTCACAGATATAATTTCACTTAAAGAAATTCGAGTTCCAAAATAATTTAAGCCAAGCAAAATGTCTCAGGGCAAGTCTCAGCAGTTACAGAAATATGATTTTCACAGTCCGGTAGATACACATTTGAAGGGGCACCAAAATTGACGGCATCCTATTTGTCACAGCTGCCTTTAATAAAGACATTGATAAATACTTCTTAGGCTTTCATTATAATATTGAGTCCCTTCTATTGATTTGAATTTATGTTTTTATTTTTCTCGTCTTGGACGTAACTAACTTATTGATTTTATCTGAAAATTTTTCTTCAAAACGTCGATTGACTTCAGAATTTTGATGTGAGTGTCAAAGTTGTGAAAAATGCTTTTGAATACTTAACAAGCATACGTTACAATGTTTTTTTTTTAGAGAAATTAAAATTGATAGCTACTCGTAGATAGTATTTTCAGCTAGGTTTGGAAGTAGATCTTGACATATTTATAGTTTAAATCGGTTGTACGCATTGTTACACCCCTTTCTTAGAGATAGATAGGGGAATTTATACCTCAAGTAACTACACTCACGGGGTGAAAACAAAAACGAAGTTATGACAAAAAAAAATCTGTGATACTATCGTATCATTCTGGTCGTCGAGTAAATCAGTTCATATATGACGAAGTTACAACTCTCCCGAGTTTTAGGCTGATACATTAGAATATATAGGGTGGGCCATGAATTAGTTAACATTTGAAAAAATCGTAACAAAAATCATTTGACATATTATAAAAATTGTTTACTTAGAAGAAAGCTAGTTAATTGGAATTTATGTTTTCATTCGAAAGCACTGTTTCGATTTTTGCGCTTTTCTAAGCAAGCACCGAAATTTTCGAATACTCGTCGGCAAAGAGACCGCGAGATCGCCGACATCTCTTCGCTGATCTTTTCTTTTAGTTGACGTAGTGTATTGGATTTATTGATGTAGACACGATTTTTCAAATAACCCCATTTAAAGAAGTCTGCTGGGGATACATTTGGACTTCTGGGTGGCTATGGAATGTGGCCTTGTTTGTAAATCAGCTTTTCCGGAAACATGTCTTTGACCACCGGCAGGGACTCATTAGATGTGTGACAAGTGGCTCCATCTTGTTGAAACCATGTGTTGCGATTGTAGCCAGCAAAGTCCAGTAGCATCGGTCTCAAAAACATGTTGTTTTGCGAGGGATGTTAGATTCAAATGTTAACGAATTCTTGGCCCACCCTATTTCTTTGTTTTTTTTTTTCTATATTAAGAGCCTGCCAAAGTAACTTTACTCTGCCTGATGGAAAGCAGGAATAGAATCCAAGAGTTGTGGTCACCATTCTCACTGCAAATGCAGACAATGTAGTGTGGTGACCCATACTATGGCGGCCTAGTGAGATGCTTTTTCACGCCCTGCTTGAGGTCGTAAAAGGCATGACAGTTATCGTGGCAGTGTAAGGCTCACACAGTATCACGATAGCTGACACCCCTGCATCAACGGGCCGCCGGTCTCGCACTCACCAACGAAACACGATAGCACGGACACTGACGCGTTAGGTTGGTCTTCTGTGGAATGGTAGTACTTCCCCCAGTCGAGTCGGCCCGTTCCTGCTGAAATCAGCATGGCTCTACTACCTAAGATGCTTTAGGAGTGGGTTTAGGATAGTACTGTATCATTTTATTTTATTTTATTAATTTGGCTCACCAACAATAGTCTACACTGTTTCATGGTTAAAAGACCTGTTGCAAGAGTATGAAATAGCATAGTGTTACAATTACTTATATGTAAGCACCACACACTACACTATAAACAAATAAAATCTATCTATATACAAAGAAATTTGGATTGCCTGATAAAGTGTTTTTATACTTTTTTTTTAAATACATACATATTGTAAATAGAAGACGCTTAAACTCTGAAATAAATATTTGAAAATTATACAAACATTTGGTCTGACTCGGGAATCAAACCCAAGAACTTAGTGCAGCAGCTGCATATACTACCACTGTGACATGGAGGCAGTCACAAAAAAAATATTTTTTAAGTTTTTTTAAAGACATCACCCACATTCGGAATATATACAGTGTCGTGGGGGACTTTACACACATATACGAAATGGACTTTAATAACACTCAGACTCAGAACAACAACTTGTAAATCACACAAAGTGTTTTCTCATATATAACTTGAACCCATAGCACTCGGCGCAGTAGAGAGCGGCGTGACGACCATCCAAATAACTACGCCATCCGTGCTGGCTGTAGACATTTTTAAAGTAAAACGAATCTCATAAACGTTATACTTTATAAATATGCATGAAAATAAAAATATTTTGTAAAAGTATTTAATGAAATCATTAAAATTTAACTTCCAAATTAATTCTGACCTAAAATACGGTAATACGGTGGGTGTCGTTAACAAAAAATTAACAAAATAAAATGTTATGATACCACTTGCTGCGATATTAAATATGAATACTGAGACATTAAATGTTATACTTTTACACACGGAAGGTTAACAGAAACATTAGCATTTGACAATTAAAATTAATGAAACTAAAAAGCGAAAATTCATAGATAAAAACAACGTACAACTGACAACAAATTGACCTTAATCCAAAGTTGGCCATAAAGGTTCATAGCAACCAAGTTGATCCAGAATCAAAAGATTCTCCCCAGAAGTATGGAGGACTTCTCTCATCTAAATAGTAAAGAATAATGCTCGAAATCTGCCTTCTGTGAGAACGTGACATTACTGCAATCGACTCGGTTCATACGTGTCCATGCATGATTCTTCTATAGTCATACATAATGTTCTTGGAACTTTCCCAAGCTTTTGACTGCTTCGCTTAGTGATTAGTGTATGTTCTACGGTCATTGTAAGCTTCAATTTTGAACATAGAACCTGCTAAATTGGCTCTACTCCACCTATTGGAAAGTATGAATAGAATCCAAGAGTAGTACTTATTGTTAATGTGGACAATGCAATAAGGTGACCCCACACTATGATGGCTTAGTGAAATACTTTTTCATACTTCATTTAAAACACCCGCTGATTGGTGAGAAAATTTTCAAATTCTTTTTATTAAAATTTTGTTTGTCAGTATGTCACGTATATAATGATGTATATAATTGTCTTTAAACAATGACGGGAATGCATTTTATATGCCTCAGTTTTGAAATAAATTTATACTTCTTTAACACAAAGACTTTCATAAAATTTAGTTTATTACACCAACCGCGATTAACGTTTTCAGATTCAAATAACTGAAATATTTAGTTGAGTTGTGACACTGTTCGGTCGAGGGTCTTCTATATTAGAACTAGAATTAGAAAGATTTAAAGTCAAAGTTATTCACCTATTATCCAACCAAGTCATTTAGTAAAATGCATCAAGCACATTTGCAGATTTTGAAGACCATAAAAAATTCAAACAGCATTCAGAATCGTGACCCGGGTGAGAGTGATAGAATAAGCAACACTGACGTTCATTTTAACTAAGCGAGTGAGATTAAAGGTCTATTACAACAATATACTATTTATTTGGAGCAGAGTGGGGTATTGAAAGGTCAGAAGATGTTAACTCTTCATTGTTAATGGGTGACACTGCAATAGCCAATATTAATTTGTGTCAGACTTTTGTTAAAGTAAAGGATTTTATTACAGGGCTCAAGAATTTCGATGTTCGTGTATTGTAATGAAAGATGGGCTGTAACCCTAAAGAACAAACATGCCATTCAAATACTCAAAATTAAGATGCTAAACTGAATGTGCGAAGTAACTGCTCGGGAGTTACGACATCGTCAATAAAATGCAAGAAAGACAAAGACAGCTTGCTCTGTGAGAGTGGTACAATTTTCTTTATTGCGCCAGTACTTGGTTCTTAACTGCCTCATTGACTCCGTGGCACAATAACTGTAACTTTATCGATTTGTTGAGTGTTATTGTTTTGGTTTGATTCTTATAGCATTTTGAAACAGCATTAATATTATATATCTGTACTTGTGTATGCATTTCGGGGATATCCATCTAATGTTACAGCTATTTTATCAATGATGCAAAAGATTATTATGTTCTGTCTATAATTTTCTAGCAAGTTCAAAACATACAATCTAAGTTAGAGTTTTACACCAGATTTAGTCATTTACACTAGGTAGACTTTTATTTAAACTATGTAAATAAATTTTATCTTAAGCTAGGTAGAGTTTTTACCACGCTAACCAGACTACCGATAGATATACAAACAAATTGCCTAGTTCTTCTGTATATCGATTAGCATATGCTACTGTCGATGAAGAAGTCGTGGGTTCAATTCCCAGGTCGGATCAAAAAGTCTTATCAAGTGTGCCAGAAGTTTTTGATAACACCCTGGACGTTTCAAGATGGAGTCTAAGCCCCTGTACTTTAGAGAATACTCAAAGCCGTGTATTCTACACCTGATCTCTCCCCAGTCGTGTTGGATAACCGTCCCATCGGATTGCACATACACTTGTGCATTTTAAAATCACTGTCCAAATTAGCTAGGATTAAATCATCATCACTTACATAAAATATATTTCTAAATATATTTATGTTACAGACAAATGACACTCACATATAAAATATGTGATCGTGATCATTGTTGGAAATTGAAAGAGCTTGTGTCTGGCTTAGTGGTTAGGATCACTAACCCATGGCAGTAATTTAGCCCCTTGTTAACACAGACTTTACATTAACATTTTTTTATCTGATTTCAGTTCGAATTACGACTTCTGTCATTAATAACTAAAGTTGAAGTTTTATAAAATACTAGCTGACCCGGCAAACATTGCTTTGCCACATAAATTATTTCTAAGTAATTTGAGCGGGATGAAAAATGATTAAATTACTAAAATGGCTATTAAAAAATAAGGGTTGATCGTAGAAAGGTGAAAATTGAGGATTGTGTGTATTTTTGTATGTTGTATCATAAAAAAATAGAAATTAAAAATTTTGTCTAAAAAATAAAAAAAAAATTAGGGTTGTACTACCCCTAACATTTAGGGGGATGAAAAATAGATGTTGGCCGATTCTCAGAGATACCGGATAAGCACAAAAAATTTCATCAAAATCGGTCAAGCCGTTTCAGAGGAGTATGGCAACGAAAACTGTGACACGAGAATTTTATAAATTAGATTCAATAGAACTAAAACTGAAACCAAAAGCCAAGGGATAGAAGTTAAAAATTCTTTTATATCCAATATATTTTTTAACAACTCCATTTTGAGAGTGTCTGGGCGTTCGGTACGAAGTTATTTTTTCCATCAGCACATTCATTAGCATAACAGCGATGCTTCTGGTTAATCTCGAGTCTCTTCGTCTGTGTCGAAAAAATGGAAATTTTACGATCTAGCGTTAATCTTTTGACATTATGATAAAACCTGCCTATGTTATTGGCTATTATTATTTAGATACAATAAAGTAATTGTGGTATTGTAAAGAAAGTCTAAATTGAAATTGGTCGGCTTCTAACTTGAATACTTTGATAGAGATATAGAATTTAAATTTATTCCAATCCTCAATTTGAAATATACAGTTTTTCATAAAATTTTACTCTGATATACAGACCAATTCGACTTTAGTAATATCAAGGCCTTATAGAAAATTGGTGGTAAGCATTATTTTGTTTGACTAAGTGAGTGATGTTATCCAAGGTCAAAAAAGTGCTGAGTGTCCGCCATACGACCAGTAAGGTCAACAACCCCTTTGAAGTATTGTTCTTGGCTTGTAAGTATCCATAGATGGTGAGTTTCTTACTAGGTGACGACCCATCTTTGTGTTTGCACCATAGGGCGCAAGAGCATGTGATGCATAAATTGTTGCTCTTAGTCCGAGTGTTCTTTGTGTCCGATTCTTGTATATTTGTAAAGTTCCCCGCGACCTAGAATATGTTTCTAGCTTTAAAAAAAAAACTACCTACACTCTTCCACAGAAGCTCAACCTAAAGCACCAGCATATGTGTTGTCGTGTTTCGTTGGTGAGTGTGAGACCAGAGGCCCATTAATGCAGGGGTAACAGTTATCGTGGTAACTGTGTAAGCCTTATGCTGTCACGATGACTGTCATGCCTTTTACGTCCCCAAGCGGGGTGTGAAAAAGCATTTTACTAGGTCGCCATAGTGTAGGTCACCATACTGCATTGTCTGCAGCAATCCGACCGCAACTCTTGGATTCTATTCATGCTTTTTATCAGGCAGAGTGGAATCACATTGGCAGGCTCTTAATATAAAAAAAAAAATATAATAGTGTTTTCTTCTGTAAAAAGTTTTTTCTTCTTTAACTTTTTTTAGCACCAATATACTTACGTTCGTTTCTGTTATGTTTCCGAACACAGTTCGTTACGTTTAAATCCTCGAGCTAAGTGTTAGAATGTCTCATAAAACTAAAAGGATTGAGGTCTAACAGAATCCTCTAAGTTATTATTTATAAAGTAAAAAATGAAGAATTCCGATACTACTCTGTGGAAAACAAATGACTTAAAGACCATTTGGGCTGAGAAGTGAATCTACTCTATTTACAAGAGATTACAGTTCAACAGCACTGCCACTCTATGGGCCTTATATCTTTTAATCTTAAGGTGTTTATTTTGATAATTACGTTTTGTATTTAAATGAATTAATCATCTTGTGTTTACTACGTTAGTTAGTTAGCGATTTTTGTTTTCGAAAAAAAAATTATAATTTTTTAGAAGAATTTATCCATTATACTTTACTTTTGACTTTGGTAGAATATTGGTGATAGAAGTGTAATAAATATAATTAAATAAATGTATCTTTAAATATGTAAATAAATAAATAATTTTGTTTCTCTTTTCTTTTTCAATAATAATAAATTTATAAAATAAATATTGTGAACATGCACCATTTATATTATAGCGATTATAATATAAAATGTAACGGATAATAAGATTGTAACGATCAAAAAGTCTTGTTAATAATTTTGAAGCTTAGATTAAGAATAAATAGTTGCGATTCAACTTATATGTAGTGGGTACTTAAATTTATTGAATTCATAATACTACGTATCGACCACGGTATAGTGTTTTCCGCCATACGTTGATGTGGCGCGACATCGACGCAATTAGTCGCTCTGCCAAGCTCATAGTGCCAAAATTGTGTCTAACATTTACAATCAAAAACGTAAGTCAAAAATTTGCAAAAATTAATTTAATAGGAACAAGAAAAATAATGTTAAAACTTATTGTCGGTAAAAATATGAAATCTTACGTAAACTACTTTTGTATTAAGCAAATTCCAAATAACTTTCAAATACTTTGCTCCCGCCATTTATAAATGAAAATCATATAAGATTATGAAAAGTGAACGGTTCGGAATTGGACACGTAGGTAGGCAGGTAGGCAGGTAGGTAGATAAGTAGGAAGGTAGGTAGGTAGATAGGTAGATAAGTAAGTATTAATATAAAAAATACGGCAGCTCCGACCTATACCATAGTATGTGCAATGTGTTTTTGTAATTGTGTTTGTGCATATTCAATTTATGTAAATGTAAATAAACAAGAAACAATTATATTTTCATTTTCAATATTCTTAATGTTATATTTTTAATAGTATCAAAAAATTCGTGTAATATTAAATAAATATTTGCTACTCGATTACGTCACGAAGCTAAAGTTACCAACTATTACTTGGCTGAGCGTTAGAAATTCGCAAATTTAATTTTCATTTAAGGGAAATTAAGATTATATTAAATTGCAACGTATTATCAATTAATTTTCACTAACAATACATGAGTGTGAAGTACCTGTTAGTCCTTGTGGTGACGGCTTAAGAATACATAGTGTTACCATCCCTATTCATCCCGTGGGTGTCGTAAAAGGCGACTAAGGGAACCAAATATGCAAGACAACATCATTACAAAGAAGGAAAATTAAAAACAAACCCTATTCCAACCCGTCTGGCTAGCGTGGTATAGTAGGTCAAAACCTCCTTGCTAGGAAGAGGCCTATGTTCAGCAGTGGACTGTAAAACGCTGTTGATGATGATGATGAAGTACCTGTTCACGCTAGAAATATTAAACTACTAACGCGGTTTGTTATAAACAAGTAGACGATAATTTGTTTAAAACATGAACCTAATACTCATCACTGATCAGGTTAATAATTGTATATCTAACTCGTAATTGTCAACTAAAATGACAAAATACAAAAACGTATTAAAATGAACTTAGGTAGGCAGAATAATAAAAATGTCGCATCTACATGCATTAATTTGTAATCTATGAGCACTTAACAGTGCGCGAGCCGCGCGATCCCTTCCGTCATGAAGTTACGCAAACTTTTATTTGAAATGGCTGCTCTATACATAATAATTCAATGCGTAAATGAGTATTTTTTCCTGAACCTTTTTTTTAAATAATTTGGAGTCGGCTTTAAGTTTACTACGACGCGGCTGAATTTTGGTATTTACGCGAAGCAACTGCCAACAGACTTTCACAACCCAAATACTGGACGCTATCGAAATTCTGTAAGTAGTCTCTGAACTGCTGTTAAACTTTTTAGAGCTTCACCGTTACCCATACCGATTGCTACCTACTTGCGTGAGTCTACTTACGTTTAAAAATAATATATAATATTAATGACTTAAGTCCAACTGTAATTAAAATATATTATACTTATCAATAAAATATTTTCTATGAGTGAAGTTTTTACGATCTGTGCACGTTAAAATACTTAAGTTTCCATGATAAATCTCTGCATTTTTCCAATGATTTATTTCTAAAAATGTTACTGACTTAGAACTAAACGTATTTTGAACTTAAAAGTAATGAAAAATAATTTATTCCGACAGAGCGGATCAAACAACTTCGGATTCGGACAAAAATGTTGGACAGATAAGTTAGGGGCGCTGAGCCCGCTTCTAAGTACTAAAGATAGAACTTTGAGAAGAGATTAGCAAAATTCAATAATACACTTTTACCACAGCTGGCAACTTGCAAAACAAGAACTTCCTCTTCCTAATTTTATTCTTTAACATTCAAACAATATTTGCTCTTTTTAAATCTTAGTACCACTTGACCAAATCTCTGAAATTTGTAAATATGTTTATATTAAAGTACTAAAATTAATTTATTTATTATCGTTGCCTAATCATGCATCGGAATATATTGGCCGCCAACTCTGGTAACTTTAAAAAAACATTGCTTAACACCATTGAGAGGTTGGTGTGCCCCCACTTCTCAGTGAATCCTTTTGGAGTACATAGGGGTAACAACATTAGATTCGCCTCAACTATCCTTAAACGATATTCTCCGTCGTATAATTACCACAATTCTACGAGGATGTAATACTTCAGTAAAAAAAACCTATTTCCTTATTTTGAAAATTCTGTACGACGTGTATTCGCATATAGATTGGTTATTACAAATTCTTCATTAAAAAAAAAACAGAAACCACGAAGTTTTAAAAAGACAATTGTACAAATAGAACACATCAGCCCAACAGGTGCAAACAAAGTTGACATATAAATCTCTGGCGTCGTGATTTACGCGGTAACTTTGCGCGCTCAATGCGCGAGGAAATATAGAGGCAGTTGTAACTTCTGTCTTTTGTGTTTTTTGGGACAATCGATCGTTATTGAAAGTGGTTTAGGCTGAAATTTCACTGGAAACACGTATTTTAAATTCCATTTTAAAATGACAATCATTTTTGTAGATTTAAATGATTATATCTCACTAAACAATTGGTACATGTATTTATATTGCCTGATTGATCTTCATGTTTTTAATGATTTATCTAAATCGATAGTTCGATAAACATACCCATTTTTTATTATAAATTATAAAATCTTATTATAAAAATATAATCCAAAACTGTAGCAAATATTTTTCTCTTTAAAATTTCTTGGTGGTAAAATAAATTTTAAAACTTCAATGAAAATATTTTACAATACAGTCATTTCAAAGATCAAAAGGAAATACGTTGTATTCGTACACCAGATAGACTTTAATCTAACAAAATAAAGTAAAAACTAAACAAATACTTTTCCTAGATCAGGTAAAACGGAATATCTGAGCTCAATCACTAAATCCGACACTAAACGCTGGAATCTATCCGAATCAATTCCGATACTCTCTCCTCAGCATCCACGTGTAATACTTTACTTTGAACGATGGAAAAATGTTTATTTTTTCTGTGTTTATCTTAGGAGATAGAAACTGATGGATAAAACAAGACTGTTTTATTAAAGTAGATGAAATTGAGGTAGTGTTTCGTTTCTGTAAGGAAGATAACGATTAATGGAATTGCGATAATCACTTCATTTCAAACAAATTCCTTATTCTTTTCTATATTATCTTATAATGTTTGCACTAGAAACCGTAAAATGGTAGAAACTTGATAATTGAAACTATGTTTATACTGCTTAGACTTCCATGTCATCTTAAATCATTTTAACCTGCCCCTATCCAATCCAGTATTACATAGCTGATTTTATTTTAAACTTAGAAAATCTTGTAAAATTTTGTATAATGTTCTTGCATATCGTAAATATTCAAAATATCATATTTTTACGTTCTATATTCACTCAGAAAAGAAGAATCAAAGCTTTCTATTTCTCGTTTAACTTTACTTCAAATGGATTATATAGGATAAAATATTAAAATGAAACCGCCACCTGCAGCAGCTTTTTCCTCTTCGGTCTAGAGATGCTCAAGCGGAACATCGACATCGTTTCATTAGTACTAAATATTTTTGTCATTCTTTGAGGATATAGAGGAATAGTTCAGAAATCAAGCAATCTGACAATATCTAGATTTATCAACTTTACAATAAAGCTCAAAAATCTTTTTAGTCGCTTTACCTACCCTACAGTTGGTAATTGATCAAATCGACTTGAGTCACGTTACCTTTGCGCGTCAGTACCTCCGATCGTTAACTTCAAACGACTTTCAGTAATGAATTTCTAAAACTATTAAAATCTTACCGGCAAGAGATTATAAAGGTGCTACTGGTTTATTTCAACTTTTTCAATGTAAAAAGTTTCATTATTTGATCATTTTGGATTAATTGCAGTGTCTGTGATCGGTGGAGTAAAAAAGATTTAAAGTCGAGGGTTTTAGTTAATACGCTTTGTTGAGAAATTGGATTGAAATTTAACAGTAGAAAGCTCATTGGATTAGATAAGGATGAAAACGAAATAAGGGGGACAAGGAAAAGAGGTCGAGTTTTCCAGTCGCTTCTGTTCTCACACCATTGCAAACCACCATCATTATAGTGAGTTGTCTTAATATTTCTATCATCATCATCAACAGCCTTTAACAGTCCACTGCTGGACATAGGCCTCTTCTTAGCAAGAACAGGTGTTGGTCTACTATACCACACTGGCCAAACGGGTTTGTTTCAAGTTTTTCTTCTCTTTGAGTGATATTTTTCTAAATAATTTGTTCCCTTAGTCGCCACTTACTACACTCACGGAATGAATAAGGGTGATGGTAACTACGTTTTTTTTTTTAATCAGTCACCACACACATGAAATATTTCCATGAACATTGGTAACCAGAAGGTAAAATGGACCGCAATTAATTTCCTCTTCCTTCTTATGAATTTATTTGTCATCAGATACAACTATCACATTCGGCAATAAGTATCTTCTATTTTGAAAGTGGGTTCTTTGTTACGTTGGCAAACATGATACACGTGTATTAATAAGAGGCGTTATTAATTAATAAGAGATAAACTTTACTTGAGTTTCAAACTAATGTGAAACTACTATACTAAATCTCGACAGCAATAAATTTTTCACTGAAAGTACACATCAATCGTAAGTGATACTTTCAGCACTGAACCATACAAAAAGTACATTAGAAACAAGAGCTTAGAACAAAAAGAAAGTACAAGTACTAAATCTCCAAGTAAGTAGACTGTAACTTGAGGCATAAAACTTTGATGGTAAATGGATGTTGGTTGACAACATTAGGTATCTTGTGCCAGACTTTATTGCAAGTGCACTTAGTTTTAATATATCGATGTGTGAATATCTTATTGGGAATGAGTTAACGTTCAAATAGATTAGAATTTTTGATTCTAGTACAGATTTATCTGTTTTTTGTTGTTGTGATAAGCTCTTTCCACCGCTTATTTAGCATACCGCGGCAGAGCCACGTTTCGGCACATATCAGCCAACACAACTTTACAGAGAACCAGTGTTCAGCAATTTTTTCCTCGATTTTGCCGTTATGTGAGAGGTTACCTTATTGTATTTTAAATTGTCCTCTTTGGTCTTTTTTATTATTTTATTCCATTACTTTTCGTTGGTTTTGTTACGAGTAGGTAGTATTTTATTGAGATTGAGTGTCTTTTTGTTTTCTTTTTAATTGAGACTGTCGAAATGAATCTACTCAGCCTAATGGAAAGCATGAGTAGAATCCATAAGTGTTGATCACCATCCTCATTGTGAATGCAGACACTGCACTGTAATTCCGAACAAAATAGAATTTAATGTTTCTAAAATTTACAAAAATAAAAAAAAATAATTCAGTCAATAATACTTGCACAAAGTATAAACATATTCAAGTAAAACGTTTGACCAGTCATTTTAATAGTTTATTACCGCATCGATAGATGGCGTATCAATCGAATTAGATCGCACAATGCTTTCATGACTACCACTAACATAAATACTAATGAATACGCTGGTCAAGTTGTCTCTTAGCTACTTTGACTCTGCTCCGACTCACCCCAACCCTCTAGTGGTAGCGGCCGTAGACTACACACCAAGTAGGATCTCGAAAATACGTCGACCCAGACACGCGTTAGAAGAACTAGACGACGAAATTACGCTCGCTCAACGTAGAGCGAACACAGCTAGGCAATCGAATAGGAACCGTCCGCGTTTTCGTCCCCGTCGTCGGGGGCGGAATACGCGCCGCGTAAACCGTCCACAAAACATGGGAGTAGGTCGCCCCAACGTAGCAGCAACACCCCAAGCCGAGGTTCGTATCCCACAGGGGGTGCCCTTGGGCTATGTTGCTTAACAAATGACCGGTTGAGAGCCCTCAGCGCTCACCGTAATACCCGCGTAAAGTTGTAGAGGCCAACCCAGGCCAACAGCTAGGTCACAAACAAAAAAAAAATAAGGTCAAGTTGCCATCAGAAGGGTCTTAACTGACTCGACTGAACAGCGAATGATGGAAATGATCTTAGTGATTACAACCCGCTCACTCGTGTCTCAACTATCGCAGAGACACGTGTCGAATTACTGACGCTGTTTTTGGTCAACTTGGATTAATTGAAACAAAATTATATCAACGAATGTGTGTAAATGAGTTTAATATGCATATCACATATTTGATAAATTATATAATTTTACATATTAATGTTATTATTGAAACGTTACCTCAGACTATTTTATTATTTCAGAATATTCTAAAATACATTGAATAGTTCCTGAGCATTAGAATATTACATTTTTTATGGGTACAATAATGCAATATATCGCCACCAAGTTTTGATACGCATGGAAAACTAAGCAGTCTGAAACTTTATACACATGATCCAACAGAGCATTACGCAATATATTTTTTCCCCACCATATGATTAAAAAAGTTAACACATTCGAAACACTTGTAACAGGCGCTTTTATCGGACTTTCGTATGGACGGAGAGTGGAAAGCCCTCTAATTGGTCTCCTTGGTAGTTAGAGCTCACGACGCTATTACGTACATTAAATAAATTCCATAAAATGGTTAAAGCTACCAGGTCGTTATATGTGTACACCGTAATTTCCAATACTTTGTTTCTCTCTATTTTTCGAACTTGATGAAATGTATAAAATGTCTGCAATAAAAACTTGTTTATTTTTAAGAATATAAAATATAGTCACAAGACGTCTGTCTACGTTTTATTTAAATTCAATCTAAAATACATTTATCGTAGTAGATTTTCTTATTATTAGTAGGGTTAAACTGGTATGAATGTATAATAAATATTATAGAAATCAATTGTTGAACAAATTCCTATAATAATCATGATTATAACGTTAACCTAAACACAATCTACTCTAGCTTATTTATACTTTGTCATTTAACTCCCCTTATCTTAATTTTTCAGCCTTTTTAAATGGTCCCGAAAGTAGTAAATAAGACTTTTCCAAAGCGATAATTAAGTTGAGGTATTCCGAGGTATTAAAATTTACAACCCATACATAACATGAGACGCCAAAAACAATACATACTAAGTATTTACAGGAACATTAATATTTCAAACGTTAAGTTACACGAACATATGAAACTAAGTACTTAACAAAAAATATTTGTGTTTCTTAGTACGTCGGTGGAGTTCTGAAATATCTTAGAATAAAGTGGCCAAAAACAGCGTCAGCTAATCGACACGTGCCTCTGCGATAGTTGAGACACGAGCGAGCGGGTTGTAATCACTAAGATCATGTCCCATATCATCATTCACTGTTCAGTCGAGTCAGTTAAGACCCTCCTGATGGCAACTTAAACAACGTGATCCTTACTGTTTATGGTAGCAACGGTAACGAAACCATACTGCGATCTAATTCGATTGGTACGCCATCTATCGAAATGTTAGTAAACTATTAGAATTACTTATTGTGTTTATCTTATATATTATATTTTGTCAATAACTTTGATATCTTATGTAATAGTATTAAATGTATTTTAACAATTAAATTCTTATGTTGTTAATAAAATACATAGATACTCATTTCGATACAAAATAAAATCAAAAATTTTGAAGAAAGCCACAAAGTTGCAAACGTAAGTGAAAAAGGAAAAATTAATTTAAAACCCCTGATTTAAAAAGATTAAGTGAAGAGAGATAAAAAAATACATACAATGAAAACAGAACCCCTCCTTTTTCAAAGTCAGTTAAAATCTTTTATCAGTAGAGTTGATGTCTTGCGGAGTTAGTCATAATCAGTATCAATTTTCATAGTACTTACATACGTACCTATTTGATTGCCGAAAATGTAGCAATAATATCCACCCCATCTATGCACCTATGAATTTCATAAAAACCCAAGATTTTTGGTCGGGGCTGCATTACTGCTCAGTTTAAAAGAACCTCATAAATACAAGAACCAGAAAAAAAGGACCGTGAAAAACATTTCACTAGGCCGCCATAGCGTGGGTCACCATATTACACTGTCGTCATTCGCAGTGAGTATGGCGACTACCACTCTTGGATTCTATACATGGTTTCTATTAGACAGAATAGAGTCACTTTGGTAGGTTGTAAATAAAAAAAAACCAAAAAGAAAATCTCTTGAGTTGAAAAAGGGATAACATACACTTAAGATAACTAAAGAAATAAACAAAAAAAATAAAATATAATGTTTGACAATAATAATAATAACTTGTCTATTTTGAAGTGCCATACTACGGGTATGTGCCCAACTCAGTTCTCGAAAACGGTCGTGCTACATTATATTGAGATCGATCTATTATCACAGATAAGACTGTTGTTGCCAATAAGCCTGATATTGTGGTGATAGATCGATTAGACCGTCGCACAATGATTGTCAATATCGTCGTTCCTCATGACGAGAATCTCGTGAAAGTTGAAAAAGAAAAACAATTGAAGTATTTGGATCTGTCTCACAAGATTTCCGATATGTGGAATGTGGATTCGGTGATCATTGTCCCGATAATCAATTCTGTTCACGGATTAATAGCCAAGAGCCTCGACCAACACCTTAAGTGTCTCATGTTAGAAAGTTGCAGAAGGCAGACATCCTTGACACGGCCCGTATAATGAGGAGGTTCCTGTTTTTGGAGCCCTAACCACCGGTGTCTTGGTACCTGTACCCGATGTCGGTGGTCTTTTATTTTTTATATTTTTAAATATATATTTTTGTTTTCCTTTTTTTATATATTTAAAAATGTAAATAATATGTGTTTATATGAAATAAAGAAAAACTATTTTTTTATTTCTCGTCACAAATGTATGCAGCACAGTATAGATGCTTAATCTATATGACATTATAACGTGCATTTGCGAGAGACTGGTGCCCGAAATAGGTATTGGAATACCTGTGTTACAGGTCACCAGGCCAGGCCACAAATTAGAGAAACTATCCTTAGCAATGTATCTAAATCGATACGAACTTCCAATCTTCAACATAAGAACGTACTCTTCTCAAAAGTAGAAAATGTGCTCGAGAATCCTGAGTTGCGGGCGTTTATCAGGTGACCTCATAAATTCTACAGTGTATTCACATCAGTCTGTATATATAGCAATTAGCATATACACAGACAATGATATAAATTCTGCAATAAACCGATTATGTATAGTAGTTATCGAACTTTGAACACTGGGCAATAAAATAGCTTTAAGTGCGAAAATAGCAAAAAGTTCCATGAAACACAATGTGCGAAGTTTTAAAACCCGACCATTGAGTTTCGAAAACTTTTGCACCACGTATGAAAACTGTAAATCTAGATTTTAAACCATTTTCTGGTCGGTGTAGAGTGTCAATAGTCTGTTATCGGTTATTAAGTTATTTTATAGCTTTTAGAGTACCTGCAAAGCGGTCAGTTTTGGTATGGCCGTACGTTTGGTCTTTTAGCGGCTTTCCAAATTGTTCTAAAGCAGTTTATTGGCTGTAACCTATAAAAAAATCTATGAATAACGTGTATTGTTATTGAGGTGTATTTTATATGACAACTATTAGCAGATTTTGCAATGGATATTAATGTAATTTGTTAGAAGTGTCATTTTTAAGGTTATTTAAGTTTAAAGGTAATAATAGTTATCAGGTTAAAAGTATAATATGTATAATAATAAAAAATAATGTTAATGACATCAAAATTAACACACAAAGCTATGAAATCTAAAACTTGAAGCAAATATATTACTACGATTCAGATACAGTTTGTGTTTCAATCATTTTAATTCATCTTGAAATATTTCACCACAGAATCGTGAAGGAAAACAAAAGTAATTTTCAAAAAAATTTAGAAAATAATACATCAAACTATTATAGTACACAAATTCATACTAATATATTAACGATAAATTATTAAGTTCACCGGAGCATTCGTTAGGAAACATCTATCACCGACGAGTCAGATATTAAATGAAACTGAAAAGACTCTTGATGGATTGTAAACGACGTATTCGTGTTCAGACGCATCTGTAACATCTGTAACCGTTGTATTTCGAGTAAATTTGCTTTTGTTATTCTGTTAGATCATTCTGCAATGAGTAGTGCTATCGATTCATTCTAGATTTTTTTTGATTAAATCAGCCTATTTTATTCGATTACATGAGATATTAAGATATTTTTAAAGGCGCACCAAACAAATTACGGAGTAACTTCAGTTACTCAGTAACGCTTTCGAGTATTCTATAATACCCGTCATCTAAACAATTGTACGAAAGTAAATTTGAAAGAGCATATGTTATTCGATAATTATGTCATTGATCTACAATTTCAATATATTAGTTAGTATCTATAAGTTATGAAATTTGAAATGATTGCATAATGTTCAGGATCGGCTGAAAGAATTATTCATTTACAAACTTCAGTGTTGGTACATAGATTTAAGTACTAAAGAAATTCTATTGTTTACGAAAATAAATTGATGTTAATTTAAAAATATTACTGGGTTCTTTTACAAGAAATTCTTGATAACAGTCCGTGGTATGAAATTTGCGATATTTCACGTCTGTGCCTCTGAGAAGAGTACTTTAAGTTCTCGGTACTGATCATCATGAACTCTACGACAATCGTTACTGGAAAGTTAGTACCCTCAAATATCCTGATAATTAGTTCTACCTTCAAAATCAGTTAGATCTCAGAGTTGCAGAGGTCCGATGCCAGTCGCTCTGTGGAAAAATGGATATTCTGCTTAATCCGACTGAACTAGTAGCGACCCCGAATAATCTTTTGTAAAGGCTAATATTGAGAATTAATAATGCCTGGGAAGATGATAAAGCTTTGGTAATTAGAATCTGAAATTTGAAATTAGTTAAAAATTATATAAAGTTATTTAGAAAGATTAGGTTAACAGATAGTAGGGCGTCCTGCGGCGCGATGGACCGACGACTTGAAGAAGGTGGCTGGCAGTGGATGGATGCAAATTGCTCAAGACCGAGATGGTTGGCGCTCCTTGACTTTCGTTCAGCAGTGGACGGCGAAAGGTTGATTTGATTTGGAAAGACCACTTAGATTCTTACTATTACAAACATTGTACAGTATTTTTTTAAAAGAGTGTATTTGTGTACCACCCGCCGCTACTCTCTTAGATTTAACATCTGTTTATACATAAATGAGCTATTATGCTATGAACAGACACATAACAACACCACGGTGGTTACCTTGTCACCCACACATTGCTCATACCTATTGTAATCCTTAGTTTTAGTAGGCGGACAAAAAGAAAATACTTAGAAGTTAAAACAAATCTCTATTTTTAACTATTTACAGAACTTTACTGTAAGCTTTTAGATTTCCTCTTAATGCAACAATAGAACAAGTGACATTTACCATTTTGTACGTAAAATGCAAATCAGCTATAGTGCTCCTGTAGTCAGGAAATATCTTAGTGGCGAATTCATTTAACGGTTACTATTTGTTCTTAAAGTTAAACTGTTGAATGTGTATCAGCTGGAGAGATCGAGAGAGAAAGGTAGGAACTTAGGACGTAGGATAAGTAGTACTGCACTCGGCGCGGCGCTCTCTACTGCGCCAAGAGTTTTGGGTTCAAACTGCACACTGGACTATACTTTGAGTGATCCATAAATTGTTGTTCTGAGTCTGGGTGTTCTTTGTGTCTGTTGATTGTATGATTGTAAAGTCTCCCACGACACAGTATTTATTCTTAATGCGGGCGTTGTCTTTTAAAAGAAAATCATAATGAAGGAAAAAAAAAGGTGATCTTGAAAATTTATATCAAGATCAAGGACTTTCATTGCGTGATACAAACTTAGAAGCATAAAGCTGCTAGTTTGGATGAGGTTTTTAACACTTGGGGTAAAAAGATTGTGGTCTAATATTTGTCTAAGGCATTATATCCCCGTAGCTAGTAGTTTGCTGAGTGACAAGCAATATTCGTTGTCAGTATGAAACTCACCGAATTTCACGAACAATTTCGTTCACAATAGAGTTCTACGAATTAGAACGGAATCAATCAATTGAAAATACTGACACATGTATACTGATCATTTTTATGAGTAACAAAAATAGCAACTCTGAAAAAGAATACACGACAAAAATTTCTGTTCTTGCTAAAAATATAAATGACCTAACTCACTTTATCAAAGAAATAAATATAGCATTTAAGTCATTGAACAATATTCACCTTTTTAATTCGTAACGTATGTCCTAAAGCCACGCTTAGCCAGTGCTTTCAACCACAGCATGTATAAAACAGATCTCACGACATGTTGAAATTACTACTTTCATTGTCAGACGTGACTAGCACATGTTAGCTGTGCGGTTGAAACACATTTTGAATTTAAATAATGGTTTTTGGGAACGTGACGAACTTTTGTTTTAGGAGTTTGTTTGGATGACTTTAGCGCTCTATATAGAGTTCGAAACTGACGGGTAAAGAAATTATAACTCGAATGGAAACTTATTGCTTTGCGTCAGAAATAGAGATATATTTAAAAAAGAAAACATATTGAAGGTTGACAGTGAAAAACACAGTATTACAGGACAATAAAACCGTCTCTTTGATTGTAATTAAAACTCTGAAGGGAAGTAATGTTAGGTGATCCATTTATCCAATTTTTTTATGCCCAGAAATTCACAACTGACCAACTTTCTTCAGCTGTGCTTGTAAGCCACGAGAAGGTATAAACCATACAAATACTGTTGCAAATAGTAGACTAATATCTCAACTAAGTTGATGACTTGTCTATTCTTATTATTGTCTACGTTGGTTAAAGCAATTTGTGTCTCACCAGTCCAAAACTTATGTTAGCAAATTTCTCTAAACCAAACTACGAATCATGTGTTTTTGCGTGGAAAGTTTTCGTCAACAGGTTTTGACTAACCAAGTTGCAACGTTCTCGTGTCACTATTAACGATAATTTATTATACTATGTTTTGCCAAGAACAACTTGTACTAAATCAATATTTGAAAGCTAAAGGTCATTTGTCGTTACTTTTAACCCATTCGGTATGACAATTAGCGTCAATTTTTTGCCTGGGACTGTTGACTGTTGTAACCTTTTTATAGTTTTCGTCATCAATTCACGACCCTAAATAAATGTGCCTCCTACAAGCACCTGACACTTATTTTAATGCTTATTGAATATATCAATCGTATAATTTATTTTTAGTATCTTTAACATAAATAGAAACCTTTTCAGACTAAATTGATGAATTTAATTTGAATTCCGACAGAGGGCGTTGTTCATGGAACGTGAATCGCGTTGTTATAGTTTCGCTCATCAACTAGTGTGCACTACAAAGTTAATAATGTGGTATGTTAAAGTAACGAAAAAAAACATCCCAGAGTAAGCGTCAGGTTCAACTCGATTCAGTTACTCCTTCCAATGTTCGTTGTATTATTCCTACAATATCCCAGAAAACTTTTTGTATTTATGAAGAGTAAAAAGATTTAATCTGATTGGATTATCGTACAGCAAAGTATTTTCAAATAATAAGGAAAGATTTACTAGATCATCCTTTGTCGGTATATATTAAGTTTACTTTTAAATTATTTTATCAAATAGGGTTCCTTAGAACCTCTTATGTAGCTCCTACGAAGTTCAAATCTCTGAGGTATTGCGAGGCAAACATTTTTAAAATATACTTGCGGCAATAGACTAACCTTATATATTTCTTTTCCCTTTTAAACATTACAATACATGTCTGGATATAAATCCATAAGTTTAGGTGAGTTAAGTGTTAAACTATTGTTAAGTTTTCTACTAGAGACCTTTCACTGATTTTGGAATCGTTCTTCGAGCGAATTAAGACTTACGACTCTAGAGGTACGAGTATTATGCTCGTAGATTTTACTCATCAATTGACTTAACATCAACTCTGCTGCGTCTGCCCTTCGGTGTGTGTTTTACACATCTAATTACCTACCTTTTTGATTCAAGGCAAATTCCTTCCCATCCGCTATTCATTTTAGGAAATTAAGGATAGAGAATTCTGATTACTTTAAAAGGGAAAACAGATAAGAAGGGAAGACTATGGAAGGTGAAGGTTACTATTCATACGGATGTATTTAGGACTATCAGCAATCGCAGAGATAGATCAACTAGTATCCACAGATTAGATTCTTCAACGCAACCACACAATATGCTCGTACATCTCTGTGTAATCAGTCTCAGATAGGTGTAATATTTACGTATTGTCGCAAAATTTTCGTCGTAAATTTAAGTTTATGTTTGTACAACTATAAAATTTATGTTATTTTTACACTCCATCTTAGTGAAAAGCAACAAGACATACATGAACTTATTTGTTGCTTACAAAAATTTAAATACTCGAATATAGGTTTTTGGTTAAACTGTACTAATCTTTGGAATTATCAGTTAGATTGAAATAATTTTGTTTATTTTTAATAGAATTCTGCAGAGGTAATAAATTCTATTAGTTTTAGTAATTTTGAGCTTGCTTATGTAAAAAATATTTTTTTTTATATATATTATATCTGTATTTTATTATTTGTTTTGTCTTTTAAACACGTTTTTAATAACTTCACCTGTATGTTTATTTGTAACCAACATTTGTAAGTACGTTTTTTAGTTTTCTTAAATATCAATTATCTTAAATGTTTTTATAAATAAACTCTATACATAAAACATGCAACGTTAACCACGAAATGTATACATTTTTTTAATGTAGCCTCATAACGTTATACTCCACCATACGCGACACGTCATAAATCAGTATTAATATTTCCCCCCACATAAAAGTAAAAGCTATAAATACAGTGCTTCTAATACGTGGCAAGGAAGATGAAGCGTTATTTGTACAGATTTCCGATGACCTTCTAGACAATCAATGATTGATATGGGTACATCGGTAGATAGATTTATATTCGACTGGTTTGCTCCTGGAAATTGGGATTTAACATATTTAAAGATAATTTGCTTTTGTTTGCTTAAGAATCAATTTATTTCTGGTTGTTTTTATTATTGGTTACAGAAGAATACTGGTACTGCAAAACGTTTCAGATTTTGTCAGTATTTAAAATTGTATACAGTATTAGCTTGGTAATTCAAGTGAGTATTTTGAGAGGCATTCTCATGAATTCGTTCGTTGAAATTATCAACAGTGATGAATAATAAATATTTTTTGCTTTGTACATACACACATAAACATCACGCCTGTTTCCCTAGAGGGGAGAGACATATTAAACGGCCATTTTCACCAGTATTTTGGGATGTTTTGCTTGCCAGAGCCTCGTTTGTTAAACAGCTGGTGCATTACTTGCAGGTGATGTTGACTTGGGGCCTTAAGTTCTTGATGGGAATCTTATGCACCCTTCCATCAATAATCATTCTGGAATATTCTAAGCGAATGAAATATTCTAATAGCTAAGCGTAATCATTACCTTTATAAATAGGTACATGCTTATTATAACATCTACGTTGGATTTGACATATATTTTGCAAATTAAACAAGGTATTTCGGCAGTACAACTGAAATATCATCATCAATCATAAAAATATTATGTGTATAAGGTTCGAGAAGAGTAAAATACCCTGAAGGTCAAATAATATTCCATCAACCGAACAAGAAGGAAATGATTGTTTCCTCTGACGAACTGCCATTGGGTTCTGAAATCCATAAATAAGAATTTGTTATTGAATATTAAATCTACTTATCGTATTTTTGGTATAACATCATTGTACAGGATTTATTTTTATTTACAGTTATTTTAAGATGACTGAAATTAGAAGAAAATAATACAGAATAGATTATGAAAATCAAAAAAGCGTTATACAATCTAAAAGTGTTTGTGTTATGAAACACTGCAACGGGCGATTTCATCACATTTATTGTAAATAGTCAGAATGGACTTTATTTAAAAGCAAATTTAGGTAAGCTTTAATGCAGCAACTTAGAAATAATAAGCAATAAAAATGCATTACATATTATAGTATCAAAGAATCGTTCAGCAGTGCACGGTGATAGGTTGATTTGATAACATAAAAATGTATGTATTCTTATAAATATATGTATTATTTATGAATATTACATAAATGGACTATTTATTTTATGGATAATTTGGTTTAATGGACAATACAGTGAAACTAACACAGTATTTTTTATTTTTACCAGTTTCATCATTTTCAACTTTTTCATCATTTTAGATTACTCTCTTTTTATTCTAGAATTAACTCAGTTCTGTCAGTCACTTCATCATTAATCATATCAAATGTCATCAACATGAGTGACGTGTAACTGACATCTGACCGTTTCAAATCCATTCACAGCTTTCAAATCATTGATGCTCTAAAGAGCGTATTAATTTCAGTAAATAATAATTAGTATAAGCATAACTTAAGCATTAAAGAAAACATCGTTTCCAAGGGTTTAAAAAATACTTTAATAAAAGCTATTTTGAGTAAAATTATCAGAAGCTTTACAAAGAAAAACACCACTAGGAAACTAGCTTATTTTAAAGGTTTCTACAGTGTTTCTTTTTTGTAGAAACTGTTTTATAAAGAAGGTAACGAGATTTACTCACCATTTTGTTATCGCAGTCGTTAGACTTAATTTCCGTGTGTGTGTTCTGTTTAGAACAGTATACCAAACTCCTTAATAAGTAAATACTGAATAAAGGCGATAACAATTTGCAGAAACTCTGTTGTTTTACTATATAAATCGCTAATACGACACGCATTTTAATTTTATTAAATGAGTAAAAGTATACTTTAAAGCTCAAGGTAAATTGTGCGTCACCACATCACACAGACAGAACGTCACCAGACAGTCATATCTTTTTTGTACAGGAAAGGTATGTCACCTCCACTATTCATCTTATAGGTGTCGTCAAAGGCGACTAAGGGAGTGTACTGCGCAGAATAATATCACTGGAAATAGGAGAAAACTTGAAAAAACCCCATATCAATCCGTCTAATCAGCGTGGAATAGTAGGCCAAAACCTCTTTTCTGAGAGGACTGTACCCAGCAGTGACCCGTTGCCTGCCAAATACAACCACAGCTTAGAAAAAATAAAAGTTACGCGAACTTTTAAGGCTTAACTCATTTATAACCTCGAAACTAAGTAACGAGGGAACTAAGCGTTCACGTGTCACTGTATAAATTGTTCAAGATAAATTAGCTCTGCTTAGTCCCTTAATGGCATGATCCATCATCCATAGTCAACTAGTACTTGACTTTTGTTAGAAAAACTTAACTTCAGTATGCCATATTCACTTTGACCTTTAAGATGCTAAACAGAAGCTGTCTGGATTCAACTTTTAAAAGAAAACTGTAAGCTTTTTTGGTTTAGTCATCACTTTATATTCACAAAAACTGAGACTAAAATATACTTACGAGTATGCATGTATTTAAAAAAAGTAGTTTAGTTAAAAGTACCTGGAAACCAGTATATTTTTTTTTTCAAAACACAATTTTTTTCAAAACAAACAACGTTTTTAAAATGAAACCCAGCGTGATCGATTTATCGCTCCCGAAACCTCTCGTATACTAAATTTCATGAAAAGCTTTGAAGCCGTTTCCAAGATACAGATTATTATTCTAGTATATAGCATATACATTTATATATATAGATATATATTTTATACATACAAGAATTGCTCGTTTAAAAGTATTAGACTTATGTAAGATATATTACGTACAAATTTTAATTTGAAATAGAAGAAACTTAACACTTTATGATCGGATCAAAGAGAGTAACATGCCTTGAATTTCAAAATCTATAGCACTTTCAATTAATCATGTATTTTAAATGATCCACAGTAAAGATAACATTACAATATTATTATTTCGTCTATTACATCGACCCGTGATGTGATCTCTCTTTGAGATCTATCGCGTTTGAATAATTGCTGTAGAAAACAAATAAAAATAAAATGAAAAATTAAACCCCGAATATGACAAAAAAAATTATATGAGACTAGTTATTTTACCTATATTTCTGGAGATTTTTGCTTAAATATATGGTGTAGGCCACGAATTAGTTCAAAAATCATATTAAAAACCATTTGAGATATTAAAAAAAAAAATATTTACTTACGAGAAAGCTAATTAGTTGGCATTTATTTATTAAAAATTACATCGTCTAAATAACCATCATTTCGATGTTTGCACTCTTTTAGGAGAGCACCGAAAATTTCGAATTTTCGTCGGCAAAGAGACCGCGAGAACGACGAGATCTCTTCGCTGATTTTTTCTTTTAGTTGACGTAGTGTATTTGGTTTATTGACATAGACACGTGTTTTTCAAATAAAAAATAGTCTGCTGGGGATGGATCTGGACTTCTGGGTAGCCATAGAATGTCACCACGTCGGGAAATCAGCTTTTTCGGCAACATGAAATTTCTACTTATTTTTTTTTTATTTTTTTTTTATTTATTTATTTATTTATACTTATACTTATAAACAAATTGCAACTTAAATTTAACGACGGTTTCCGCACTAAGCTCGTGGCTTGTGTCGCGGCAACCAATATAAGATTTCACAATATTTAAATATTTTATAAAGTTATTTGATGTATAACAAGTAGCTCCATTTTGCTGAAATTATGTGTTACGATTGTAGCTACCAAATTCCAGAAGCATCGGTCCCAAGAACTCCCGTAACATGTTTGCGCGGGATATTTGATTCAAATGTTAACGAACTCTTTACCTACCCTATATTACATTTCAAATTATGGAGTGCATATAAAAAAGAAACGACGAGTACCACCTAATAATATATGTATATAATTTTGAAATGTGCTAATTGAGCCCTTTCATTTGAAACCTCATAAGGCATATTAGTAACATACATAAAAAAATATTACATGACTTTATGTCTTGTAGACGACGTCGTCGTCGTCACGTCACGACAATTAAAATGCTTCTAATAATATCTCATATGGTTAAATATGACGAGTAGTTTGGGAGATATGAGGGAACAGACAAACCCATATACAAAGATTGATTATCAAAAATTATAACCTGTCTTTTGGCTTTGTCATTGTCGAGTAATTAGATCTTAATCCGCTTAAATGTTGAGTAGTCACTAACGTTAAGAAACGTGATGTTATTCCTTTTTCTTATAACCTGTCGTGCAAAATTTTGCAAAAGTACAAAATCATACACGATTTGGGAGTTTATCACGATTAAAGACTTCTTTTTATTGATACTCACATTGATAAAATAGTTTCGAGAGCATCCAAGGCGCTTAGTTTAGTGATGTAATTTTCTGTATACTTCAAAAAAGCAAAACAGCTAAAAAATATTCTGTACGTACGTTAGGAAGCATCTACAATACGTATCACAGTTATGGAATCCGCAATATAACAGATATATAGCCCGTGTTGATAGTGCCCTGATGCGACTCATTAAATTTCTATGCTTCCGTCTTCACGTACCATACGAGTCTGAAAGATATTTCGACTTTGCTGGAAGTTTCATATTCAACACTTAAGTTATCGCTGTCAACTTGCAGATTGCACATTCTTATTGAAAATCTTGTCTAATGAAGTGACTGCCCTGACCTTTTACACAAACTTGAGTTTGAAGTTCCCACAAGAAGTGTCAAGTTTAATTTACATGTTTTTGCGCCCGCAGCGAATATGAATTACAGATTAAATTCATTTATGGTACGAGCAAGTAAATACTTTAACGAGCTGTGCGAAGGACTATTGTTCCAGCCATGTACAGTGAATGGCAACACTGCCAGTAGATTGATGAATCGTGTTTTTTTTTCAACAAGATTTCTTTCTTCTTTATTAATTGTCGTATTTGTAAAGGTGTAGTTTCGGGTTTTAGTGGAGTAGTCGGATTTAGTGTTTCAAAACCTTGCTAGCTTGTAATGAAAGTACTCATAAAAACCTGTAATTGGCTTAATATTGTAAATAAAAAGCCTATTATCGTAGCTGTCGGTTTTCACCAATGATTTGTCATATTGTTACTAGTGTCGTTTTTCAGTATAGACAATTCTAAATATATTAATGACTATTAAAGACAGTTAACTTCTATGATATTATCAAATATTAATCAAACGCATTAGCAAATAATTAAGACTATTTATAAATCTCCCGTCCATTAACCAACCATTGTTATAATCATAAAAAAAATCAATAGCCCTGTAAATTGAGTCGGCAGTGCCATGATGGCGGCATTATGTTAATGTGGCTCGTCCCGGGATTTGACGGATCCCGGCCTCTCCCCGACAATTTATAGCTTATTGTGACGTTCGTGGACAAAGCATTACGAATTTCTAGTAAATTAATGCAGCATAATTGATGAAATATTTTTATGATTAACAAATTGATTTTTTTTTGATGAGATAACCACACTATTTAAATTTTGTTTAGATAATGTGATTACATACTAGTTCAATATGATCGTAATTATTCATAATAATATAGACTATACTCATTATCAATATTAGCAAAGTTTGGAGAGTACTGAAGCACACTAATTGCTTATAAGTTGATATAATTCTTTATAATAAGTTACGCCTTTTTGTCGAGTAATGGATTATTTACTCGATGTATTTCTATTCAGTGTTGTATGTCTTTTGTATTATAGAGCTTTGGCCATCATTATGAAGTCCAGTCTGTCCCTGTCGAAGTGATATCTTTAGTCCCAGGATAGTAGTGTGGTTACGCACTTCCGACTTACTAGACTCCGACTTACTAGCTACTGCAGCTTTAGTATCATTTCGAAAACTTGCGAATTTCGACTTAATAGAATGAAAATCAAAGCTAGGCACTCAAACCTCTTAAATTTTATTCGTTGCCTCAATCATTACAAGTATAAATTATAATTGCAATGGAAATCCATTTCTATTATGGTATATTTCTCTGAAGCTTATTGCTTTAACATCAAGACACTGAACTTTAAAAGTAAATTACTTAGTAAAATAAAGCACATAGAGAAAAGAGAGTATGCATACTTAAAATGATAGCAATCTTAGCAACGACAATAACCGAACTGAGCTCTAGAGAAACTTGCGCTTAATTGGAGTAAAATACTGTTTTCTTCTGAGAATGAATTAATTCATCAACGAGATTTGACGTGATAAAAAGTTTGAATGAAAGTCGATTTTTAAGCAGGAATTTGTGTGATACTGTTTTGAGAGTAGAAAATCTTATTGATTTGCAAGAAAACAAGCCACATTTTTAAATTTTAGTATAAATACAATCAACACATGTTTATAAAAATTGACTCACTAACCTTTGAAGTACCTGACGTTTCGACCAGGTTGCAGTTACCGTGGTCAGCTTCTGACTTGTTTAGAGGTATGAGACATCCGCTTTTAAATCCGTGAGGTATAACTTTTTTCATCTACCCACATATCTTCGAAAGTTTTGTTCTTTTTCTACCATGTGCCGTTAACAAGTAATATTAACATGATAGATATTGAAATTTTTATCAACAGCCTTTTACAGTCCACTGCTGGTCATAGGCCTCTCTTTAGCAAGGAGGTTTTGACCTACTATACCACGCTGGCCAGACTGGTTGGTATAGGATTTGTTTCAAGTTTTCCTTCTCCTTGTAGAGATATTTTCTTGAATAGTTTTTTCCCTTAATTGCCTCTTACGACACCCACGGGATGAATAGGGGTGGTAATACTATGTATTCTTAATCCATCACCACACGGACTATATATTTAAATTAATAATTTCAAATAATTAGAATGATTCGTAAACATAATTATGCATTTAGAACAAGTTAGTTTTAAATTTAGGTTTAGTTAAGTAATATTATACGATTACCAACATCTATTTTTCTTTTTTGTTTTTAAAGAAACCTAACACGTGCATGTCCATACGAATCTGCACAGAACAGTTTTGTCCCTTCGTAACTTTCCTTCCATGCCACCACAACGCCCCTTACACTAATCCTATAAATCCTTCATCCTTCATCCCTAATGAACCAGCAATTAAAATACAACGTCTAATGAAGGAAACTTAAGGATAATCTATCATCCCGATAGCAAATCTTGATTTTTCGCAAATCAATCATTTTAATTTGACTTCGAGGATTATCAAAAAAGCTATCGATAAGTAGCGCTTCAATCTACGCTCTTGATTTGATTGATGAGGTCAATTCCCTGATTGAACAAAACTTAAGTATTCGTTGATTTGACTGCTTTAAGTTTATCGATTTGATTTTTTTAGTAAATTTCCGGTAGGCTTCGATTTGTTGTAACCTAAAGATAAGTTGTGAATTATATTCATCAAGATAAGAATATAACAGTCAGGAAAAAACTCTTTCTTAAATATGATATGATGCCTTTAATGATTTCTCGACTTATGAATGTTAAGAAAACAACGACGACAAATAACTTTATATGAATATTCGATTATTTAATTTACCGGACTATCCTTTACAGTAAGCGTAAATCCTTTTGATAGTACAGACAGCAATGATTAAGTGAAGGACACGATCATTAATTCTGTGTTAGAGTATAATTTATCTATAATGACATACATGTATATATTTCGTGATCATCCTCATCATGTAAGTCAAAAGATGCCAACAACTGGGTATAGGCCCTCCCCAAGGCACTCTTCAGCAACCGGTCCTATGCTACCCTCATCTAACGAATCCCTGGCCATCAGAATACCTTGTAGAAGCGTAAGTAGGCCACTTCAGTAGACGCTGCTGCCCAACCTTTGCTGTACATTTCTTTTGATGACTTTTACGGCACTTTTACTCTTAGCAGGCACCACACGACTATACACGTATGTATCATCATTATATCAAATCAACAGCCTTTAATAGCTCACTATTGGACATAGACTTCTCCCTAAAAAGGAGGTTTTGGCCTACCATACCTCATTAGCTAAACGGGTTGAATATTTAGTAATACATATATAAGTGCATACCATGTTGTTCTTAAAATATTATATTTGGTTGTATTTCATTCTTGTTATGTTTTTCAATGTTATGCAGCAGCAATTTAACGGATGGGCAATAAAACATTAACAAATTACACTATTTTGTTTCAGATTCGATACAACCGTTGATTTCAATGGAGCCTGAAGCAAATGAACATGACGCTACCAACATACCACAGAATTCAAAAGACTGAAGCAACTATGATCCCAACACTAACTCCTCATAACGGTATACACTACACAACATACCTTTACCCATCAAAACGGCCTCCCGACTTTAGGAACAGCACCATCAAACTCGAAGTCAAAGAGACGAACACAAGTGACTTCATGAAACTAGTAGATGATTTCAGTGACTATTTTTATAGTAACACATCTCAAGATTTTACAAATTCCAGCGTAGATTTAGTTGATGTTTACGGATATACAAATTGTAGTTACAATGGCACTTTTAACGTCTCATGTTTTAATAGACAAGTTGATGATTCCGAACAAAATCTATGGGCCCTTTTGCTGTTAATATTTCCTTTCTTCACGCTGTTCGGGAACGTGTTAGTGATAATGAGTGTGGTGAGGGAAAGGACGCTGCAGACAGTGACGAATTATTTTATAGTGAGCTTGGCGGTTGCTGATCTCCTTGTGGCAGTCGTGGTGATGCCATTTGGAGTATATTACTTGGTAAGTGTTAGACTTAAGTACCAATATCAATATTTAATACTGTTCCAAATTAAATGTAATCGACTTTTGAGGGAAAATGTTTTCTCTTTATCAGCCCATTACTCGAATACATCTGAAAAATGATTTGGTAATAAATATACTTATGAATATAACTTATACAAATTTTTATTAGTAATAATTTTAATTGACTTCATACATATTATTAAAGAATAAGCTTATCAATCGCATCAATTACCGAATAAATAGTTATATCTAAACCGAGAACAAAGAAAGTTTAAAAACAAATTACATTTATTAATCCTACTTACTTACGAAAAAGAATTAAGGTATCCCTTGTAAATAATTTTAGTGTATTAACAAAGAAACGTCTGATACCGAAACGTACCGCGTGAATTACCAAACTGTGTTTTGTAAAACACTTACGACTTCCAACACCCAAAAGTAGCAAGTTGGAATCCTCTAGAATTCCAACGTATTCCAACGCAGACAGTATTTGCCGAGTTGGCAGTTGTGATGTTAACTACTAAACAAAGGCTAGATTAAATGAAATTAAAGCTGCTGCAGTAAATATTTGTAGCGAATGTTTGTACATATTTGTTTTATTGTTTGTGTTTTGTGAAGAAAATAGCTTATTAATGAAAATAGTTTTATTTCTTAGTAGTGTAACAAGCTATTCAGTTGTATTGTAAATTTTATAATAGCACTTAATCTACCAGAATAACACATAATATTTTTTAGGCATTATATAAAATTAAAAAGACAACTACAATACTCTAAAATAATAATTTCACTACGAAACTACCTATGACAAATATGTAGTACTATAATTATATTAGATATTCTAAATACTTACTTAGTAAGTCAGTTATCTGGACTTTTAAATATTAAAGAAAACACAAAAAGTGAAAAAAAATAAAAAAAAATACCATCAAAAACTTAATATTGCAGTAACGCCTATACAGGCAACCGCTGTTGATACGAGTTCTCTGAAAAGTCGTTCTGACTGCGAATAGCCCAAGCGTTATCAGCAAAATTAATTAAATCGAGTTTAAAAAGAAAATTATGCGTAAAAATACAACAAAATGGATGAAACTGAAATCGACAAGTATCACTGATTAGTGACATAAAAACATTAAACTAGATTTGAATCTAATCTAATGAGAATTATCTTGTTGTATTTTGCGAGATAAATATTTGAATCCTTTAAATTTTTAAGATCAAATTATAGATATTTCTGTTCGACAGACGTCGTATACGTCTGTTTATCTTTTTCTTTTATATCTGTTTCCATCAAGTGGATTTGAAGATAAATGACTATTCAATTTTTCTTGGCAAAAATAAGGGTAAAATATAGATAGCAGAGCGACGCTGATTTCAGTCCAAACGGACTGGCTTGACCAGGGTAGGTACTACCCTCTCACAGAAGACTAAACTAAAGCGATAGCATCCGTGTTGTCGTCTGTCGTTGGGGAGTGCATGACCGGAGATCCATTGATGCAACGGTGACAGTTATCGTGGTGTGTAAACCTCACACTACTACGATAACTGTCATGACCTTTACGTCCCCAAGTGGGACGTAAAAAAGCTTATCACTAGACTGCCCTAATGTGGATCATCATATTGCACTGTCTATACTCGTAATGATATATAATAATATGATGGCAACAATTTTTGAATTCTATTTATGGTTTTCATCAGGCAGAGTAGTCAGTTTTTTTCAAACACTTCATATAGACGATGTGCTGTGAATATCCAAAAAACAGTAACAACATAAAATAACTTTCGATATCGCATTGCAACCCACATCACAGCGGAATTAGAGCATATAGAAAATTAAATAAATATCCTGAACACGTCAAATCTCTGTATATATAATTATGTAGACAAATATAAACATGGCCGTTCAAATGTACGTTGCGTACAAGACCTTTGGTCCATACTTTTATAGTCCGCTTACGTGTAAAACAAATACAGAAAAAGGATATAAAATTGTTATTGTTCCACACGAATTTTGTTATAAAAATATAATAAAGTTATATATGATATTACGATTGAGTTTTTAGTGATAGCCGCTGACCAAAACTGCTTAGTTATAGATTTGAGTAGATTTTATGATAAAAATGAAGCAGAGAGATGATTGCAAACCTGTTTTATGTTTATTACCGTAAAGATATGGCATGAATTTATACAATATTGAGAATAATTTAGGGATATTGTCTGGTGATATCTGGATTTATATAGACCGGACGGAAGGTGTAATAAGGAATGAGGAAGCTGTATGACTGTGAAGGATGTAAGTAAATGAGGGTGTCAGTTATTTGCAGGCAGCATTGTGTATTGTAAATAATATTATTATATAATATGTTTTTAGAAAGTGACTTATCACTGACTATTTTCGTATACCTAGTCTCTTCCATTTGTCATTTTTATACAGATTTTCCTAAATCCAACTTGCAGTAGGTGCTTTAATTTTCTCAACAGTGAGTTAAAGTTTAAGGTGAAATATTATATATTTATAAATATGTGTATTTGGATGTATTCAAATAAAACCAGTTCAACCCTTTATTTGAATATCTAGCCTTTTAATATTTTATAGTAATTATACTTCACGTTATGGCACAATAGTTTATGCTTCTTTTTATGGCACACTGTCTATAGCAGATTTTTTTTTTCTACATTAAGAGCCTGCCAAATAGTGTAGTGTAGTAGTGACTCTACTCTGCTTGATGGAAAACATCAACAGAATCCAAAAGGCGTGGCCAACAGACTCATTGCAAATGCAGACGATGCAGTATGGTGACAAACACTATGACGGCCTTGCGAGATGCTTTTTCACACTCCACTTGGGGACGCAAAATGTAAGTCATCGTGACAGTGTAAGGCTTACACAGTAAGATACATCTTTATTTATATAACTATAACGTGATATTGATGATGATGTATGTACTCTTAATTGATTTCGGCTACGGTAGCCCGTCTCAACGGAGACCAACCAAATACACAGAAGATATTATAGTGCACTGGTGTGTGCGGCAATCCGATGGAACGCTTATCTGACACGATTGGATAGAGACCAGGTGCTGTCGACGGTTTTGGGTTCACTCCGAGGTACGGGGGCTAAGAATATTGTGGCGATTTCCACATTACAACATAAACAAAAATGTACAACAGCGCCATCTAGCGAAGATACATTGAACTACGTATTATAATGAACTACTAAGCAACAACTATCCTGTATCGCGAAACAAAGATTCGCGTGGCAATTAACGTATATACAATATCTCAACATCAACCGTTGGGCCGTAGCCCCCTAGGCATGATCACCTCGCCTGGTCGGAGGATCCTCCCTTTGTGTCGGAGGGGCATGACATTTGTTCCCTCCACACTGTCATTAAATATTTTTGTAACCAGAAAAACTCCATAACTGATGTTATATTACTAAATATGACGACTATCCTTTCTAAAAAAGAATGAAAATATACTTTGTCAGATTCCCAGAAATATCTATTTCCATATTCTTTAAACAAGCAGAGCATTACGACTCCTCGGATCAAGTGTATTTACTTACTACAAATCTTCTTGACAGTATTATTATACTCGTTTGTATATTTATAGCAGTGTATTGAATCTATCATATTTACGATGTCTTTAGGTTCATGTTAAAGTGATTAAATACCTACTAGATATAGACAAATGCAGGGTGTGGGAATATTGATTTAGGACGTCGGTTAGTAAAGCACTTTGTCTAAATGCTATATTACCGTTTCTTAGGGTTGATGGATTAATCATAACAGAGAGATAGGAAGACAAATACTGTGACATGATGCAACTCTTAGCAGGACATTTTGTGAATTGTGTGTGTTTTAAGATGTAAGTGTGTTTAAATGTATTGTTATCCTCTATAACTCTAAATATCTTATGCGTCTGAATATTATTTTTCTCGTTACATTTTTGAAAACGTATAAATATTTTCCCTACCACAGAAGTTATAAGCAATGTAAAACTGTAATTCGTTCTAACACATAATTTATCATATGTGAAAGGCCCCATGATGCTCGGATAAATCCCCGATTACTATAAAAAATACTAAAAAAATTAAAAATCATATTTAGCTACTAAGTCGTAGTATGGATACCACTTCCAAATCTGCAAGAAAAAAGGGTATTCGAAATTCGAACGCCAGCAATGCACTTGTGATTCCTAAGGTGCTGGTTTTCATTAGCAGTTAACGTCAGTAGAGTGGTAGAACATGACCTGTCTTCTCTTTGCCCTCTGTATCATACAGCTATTATAAATAATTAAGCGTGCGATTGTAATATATTTAGTTTATTCTTAGATAGAGAAAGATATTATAATTACCATTGAATTATGTATGTAATTACGATAGAACTTTGTCCCGTGTTTTCTTAATATTTTCGCCTTCAGTCGATGTTGTATTTATTTCATTTAACCCTTTATTTACCTCTTCTATAATTATATAACCCTAAATAGTAGCAAGATTAACGAACTCAGCCACATATTATATTAACGAAAGTTATAATTTGGAGTCAGTTGCAAAAATGTCCCTCTTTGCATTGCAACTACGTAATTTCACCATACATGTTTTTACATCTATTGGTTACTGATCGAACAGATTACGAAGATTTCTTTATAGCGGTTGCAGTTTTTAGCAGTTACCCAAAGATACCATTAGTAGAAAAAGTATTTAAGAGTAAAAAAGATCCAAATTTTTGTGGAATATAGAATGAAAATTGTTAAGTAACGTATTTCACGTATACCCAAATAATTTCGTTCTCAGCAAGCGACCTTTATCAACAGCATAGGCACTCTACTCTACAACTATTATAACTATAATCTTATTTAGTAATTCTTTATTGTATACACATTTCAATTTATTTAGTAACTAGGAAATGATATAAATATATAAATGTGAACTTAACCCAATCCTGAGTTTTCATCCAACGAATCTTAAATTTGAATAGAGAATAGTTTAGAACGTTGATGCAAAGTCAAGTGTACTCGAATAAAAAACAAAAAAGTTTTAGCGAAAAAGTTTAACAGAATACTAATGCAGTATATTTTCCAAATATTATCACACGTTCGTAACCAATTACTTTCCGAAATAACAACTAAAACAAAATATGTTTTTCCCTTTCTTATATCCGTGTTTGAAACATAACTTATGAATTCAAATCTATTGGGAAAATATGAAGCATATTAAATAAAATACAAATTTATATACATAAATCCACATGCATGAGATTCTCTTTGTGTGATTGTAAAGGAAGTGAGTAGGTGTGTAAGAAAATTTCTCTTTCTGAATAACTAATGCCAGAATGAGTATATTTTTAATACACGATCAATCATTGATATTACTGAGTGTTCATCATATTATGGATTCACACATTCATAAATAAAATTGTCACGAAGAGCTTAGGGCCTCCAGCCAACCTCAGCTGCAAGTGATGCACATGCTGCTCGACGCACGAAATCCTGGCAAACAAAACGTTCCTATCAGCAGCAATGGGGTCGCCACTTATTAAATTTTATCAAAAATGAGCTTTAATAATATGCCTTTGCCTATCTCTCCGGGGATACTGGCATGATTTTGTTGTGTTGTTGTGATTTTGAAATGAAATAAATGTTGTAATAAAAATATTTTTGTTAAATGCAGTTGTCTTGTAGTAAAATCGAAATAAGTTTACAACGACAAATGATTATTGATTCATGGATTAACAACAAAACGATCTTCCTTATAGCCGGTCTATTGGTTGATAACCCTGACTCTTAAACCTGGGATCCTGAAGTGTGTAAGTATGTTTAACAGCAGTCTGTTTACTGTGATACAGGCTCTCCCTCGTTTGAGATATGATGGTCGTCTTTGCGATATGTAGCATTGTCATAATAATATTATTGGTGTTGGCATGCACGAGTATCAATTAATGAAGATGACCAGTATCTTATCATCATCATCATCAGCTTTTCGTAGTCCACTCCTGTACATAAGCCTCTCTTTAGAAAGGAGGTTTTGGCATGCTGTACTACGCTGGCCAGATGGTTGGTGTAGAATTTATTTCCTTTTCTTCTTTTTATAGTGTTTTTGTCCTGTGTTGATTGTCCCCTTAGTTACCTCTTACGATACCTATAGGGTAATAGGGGTGTTGACACTCTGTATTCTTAGTCTGTTACTACACAGAATGATGAGTAACTGCCGCCACGTTTTTGTAAGCGTTCCCCTTCCTAGTTTATGGACAAGATTAGGATTGAGTTTGGACTCCATAAACCTTACTTACTCAAATAACCTATTTAATATTACTTTTCAGTAAGGCAATGGTATCACATCGGTCAAACTGTCCCATGTTTGCAAACCCAGCTCTACTTTGAAGAATGACCTTTCTAGTTCCTGTTTTTGACTTTATATTACGACCCGCGTGATGCCTTTTGAGTTCAAGAAACTCAATAATTAGATTTCCTTACACAAAACCAAAAAAGAAAACAGATTACATGAATATTCCCATATTAAATAATTTTAAAAATCAAGTCGTATCTAACCCATATCGTATCAATCCTTGGAGGATTATATATCTGTGAAGCTTGCGGTCCATTTAACACCAGGTAGGGGACCGCTACACCATTAATCATTGATGTAAAAGACCTGTGAATATACTCGGCATTATACGTTAAAAATAAAGGATACATCGGTAAAAGGTACAAAATGAAGTACCTAATAAAAGTCGTCATGAAAATAGACGTTGCAAAATATTTATGGCTCTGCTCATCAATCTTTTCACACTTTTCCTTTTTTAATGGCCTTATAATGTTGCCGGGAATGTTATATATATTTTTTTCATTATCATTAGGGTACTTACCGTACTTTGCGGAGTAGTAAACAAGCTACTCTAGCGTATTTTTTCTGAGGTACAAACAATGAGATCATCTGACGGCTAGGGAGTGTCTCATAAAAATGAATGAATACAATACTGGTAGAGTTTCAGTATACTTGTGTTTAATAAAACTCTGTTTACTCCTTCGTTAATAGAGACGTGAGTGTATGTATAAAATTACATGTACTTACCAAGATATTATCATCTGGATAACATACATTCCACAACCTACAACCCGTCAACAAAGCGCATTCCGCGGTCGTGTTCTACCGCAAGTTACAAAGATAATATATTTCTATAATTTACTGATTATGTAGATGGGAATAGACAATCTATTTTATATCTGAAAATGACAAATGATATTAAAATTTGCTGAAGAGTAGTATGTAAGAATTTTACTCTTGCACATTTAATGATACTTTCTGTAAGTCATTTAATAATAGTACTAGACTCTCATGATAAATAAACTCTAAGTAGATAGTGACTTGGACTAACTCACCGTCAACATCGGTGTACTCGACAACTACCTATAAAATACTAAAAAAAAAATTGACACCACGGTCTCACAGAAAACTGGAGTGAAGTAACTTTTTTTCATTGCTTTCGGAACTCAACCCACTGAAGGGAAAATTCGAAGGGTGGTAATGCACTATTATGAAGTGGTAAGTAACCATAGACCATCCGTTCTTTTGCCTTGCTTTGTCATATACAAGATAGACAGAGTGAAAGGATCACTTTAGACACATGTAATCAATTATTTATTTTTTAGAGTTGATTCTCTTCTTCAAGTTCTTGAAACTATTTAGAAATTATAAATTATTTATAATTTTCTTATTTATCCATCTGTTTGTGTAAGCAATAACGCTCAATTTTTTTTTGTATAAAATCTGCCAAAATTGATCTATTCTACCTTATGAAAAGTATGAGTAGATTCTTAGAATTTTGCATCATAGTGGGAGGAAAACACAGATAGATTAAGAAATGTAAGAAATATCTTAAACAAAACATAGCCACATATTTCTAATTGACTGGTGAATCCTAACTGCTACAATAAATAAATTGAAAAAAAAGAAATGTAAGAAAAACAATCTCCCTTTGTAATAAGCTTTCTTCAGCCACCTTGTAATTTACTAGGTAGGAAAAAAATTGGGTGAGGTTTCATTGCATTATTGGAATTGAAATTTGGCTCATTGGTTGTGACGTAATTACTTGCTGATGTATGTATTTACTTGCATTGAATATCAGAAGCTTTTATAAAATAAAAACATGAGTTTTTGTAAGAGTTATTTTAAGAGTTCCAGTGGTTTACTTCCAAATCCTTCATAGTATAGTATTATTATATTGTCAGCAAAGTCACAACTATTAAAAATTTCACTCTAACATAATAAAAATTTGCGGAAACTGCTGTCAAACGGTTGATGAAATGACAGATAATAAACTTTAAATACGACTACTGAAAGGTTTTCTTTTGTTTAAGACGTTTACACAACATGCCATTTGTACCCTGTCACATTTACTCGTAAATGTAGCACATTACGGCTCTATTGATGAGATTAACAAATCTAATGTGAAAAAAAGATCAAAATAATCTTTATACCAGATTGAATGTCCTTTTTTTGTGCGGCAATCCCCACGGATACCACCGACTGGTTGTTATGTCGGACTTGAACCGACCACAAATCAAACGCCACTGCAGATGCCAGCAACCGGGAACCAGACACATCCTAGTAAGGTAATCTCTGAACTCCAACAGACCTCGGGCTACCTACAGCTTGTAGATGAAACCCCCCCCCGTGTGGGAACCCCGATTTTTCTTTTTTTTTTTCCCCGTCCACAAAAAGATGAGCACAGTCCGTAGCGTTCGCATCATCACCTCGGCCTGTTTCTGTTAAGGTGACAGATAACTTTACATTTTACCTGTTACCCCCAGGCCTGTGCTTATGGAGGACAGAGATTGTTTAGCGATTTCTGGAGCCTGACTGTTCTGCGGTACCACGAGGTCAAGTCTCTGCTCTACCTATGCCGGGTATTCTGCCAGCGTGTGGATCGCTGTGTCCACGATCCAGTCATCACAGTAGCGGTACTCAGACGTTGGCTTCTTGCAGATCAGACACAGGTGATCGCCGAAACATCCTGATCCAGCAATCACTTGTGTCAGCCGGTATGAGAGGGTCCCGTGATGCTTCTCAAGCCAATTCACCAAAACAGATCTTACCACCGAAACAACATCGTGCCCAGGGATCGAATAACCTGTAGAAATTTTAACCCGATAGGCGCAGTACTTATGCACTTTTGAAGCGTACAGGAATTAATTTAATATTTTGACCCACAACGATCACCACATCATTGATTGACTCACAGTATTTAGCAATTACTTGTGATTATAACCATCGAAACTTGTTATAATTGTGACAGACCTCAACATAATTAATCACAGCCGCTAACATACCAATAGCCACGTCACGTTTTATGATATAAGCTGTCTAAGAAAACACATCGTTCCAAAACTCGCACTATAATTTGAATTCTAAAGTCTAATTATAATTGGAAATTATTCCCAACATCCCTCTTGATATTCTGGCAATTTGACCTTTGTTCTCGTAACTTTAAGGTTACTATTTGAACGGCAATACTATGTCATTCCATAAATTGAAATCTGATTAGGCGAGACCGGATTTTCGGACGTGTGGTTTCTATGGCACAGGCTAATCTGGAATTGTTTATTGTCATGGTTAGTTTGTGGCCAGTTTTAGAATTCGTTACTGCTGGAATTAACCAAGGTTTAACCTGAGTTTATAGTTTGACTTTTCGTTATGTAGCTTGTGCACATTTTCGGTTCAATTATTAGAAACTTAATTAAAATGAGATCGAGAGTTTCGAAATTGAAGTGGAATCTATTAACTATAATAATAACGGTATCTGACATATCTAAAATTAATTTCGGTAAATGTATGACTATTAAATATTTCAGATAAACTAGCCTAGGCTTTAAGAGAAAGCATGTTCATTTTCATACAACCTAGATTTCAGCAAACTTTTTTATTTTATTTTTTTATTTTAAAACCCTTCAGAAGTGATGGAAAGCTTGAATTAAATCCAATAGTTGTTATTACCATGCTTATTGCGAATCCGAATAATGCAGTATGGTGACCCACACTATGGCGACCTAATAAGACGCTTTTTCACGCCTCGCTTGGGAATGCAAAAGGCCTGACAGTCATCGCGGCTTTATATTGCACACCTTTACCACGACAACTGTCGCTATTGCATCAATGGGCTACCGGTCTAAGAAAACTAACTGTGGAGCAATCATATTAATCTGAACACTGTATAAAATATGAAAACCTTAAAACTATACAGATTTTCTGATCTTCTTTCTTTGCGAGTTGTCATTTATTTCACTATTACAATCATACTTTATGGTTATCAAATTTTGTCATAATTATTTTCTGATACTGCAACAGTGAATCATTATAGTATAATGAAAAGCTCTTAGCTGGCTAAGAGCAGAAATATCATGTAAGTACCGCAGTGCTGAACACTTTATCATTTACTCGCAGGGTTTAATTTCATTAAGACGTTAATGGACTAGTACGACCCGAACCTATACTCAATAATCGATTTCATTGGTCGCGATATTGATTTATTGTTGCAGAGAAATAGTTTCACTAAAATTATTGACAAAAATTGGATGATGTAGAATTATTTTTTTAATAATGTCTATTCAACAAATAATCATCATATCCACAACCTTAAACAGTCCACTATTGGACATAGGTTTCTCTTGAGAAAGGAGGGTGACTGACCTTGCATAGGGTTTGTATTAAGTTTTCCTTCTATTTGCATGATGTTATCCTGCGTAATTTACTGCCTTAGTCGCCTTTCACAACACCTATAGAATTAATTGGAGTGGTGACATTCTGCATTCTTTACACATCGTCACACGCACTTATATTAATACAAACAAATAATAAATTATTGATCTCTTAACAAAACAATTGTCTAGAACTTTAGATATGTTAACACATTACCAGTCAACTCAAAGACTAGCAAACCAAGCAAGTAACAAACTCGATCATACTGTCTAATATTGATAATCAATTTTCAAATTTATTTGCCTCTCCTCTAGATTTAACTCTCCTCAGACTATGAGCGCAGTGCGTGGAACATTTAACTTTTAGTAACATTGCTAGCATTATTATGCTTCTACCGGGGCTTCTAAGTCGCACCAGATGAAAGAATGTCAAAAAATTCAATCAGAAAAATAAGATGCGAAGAACGTAATCTGGTCTGAACGGGATTCCAACAATCAATGTCAACTATGCTTTACATTTCTCTTAATATAAAGTCTAATATATAGAGATAAACAAGAAAACACTACGAAACAAGATACCAACTTCGAAATTAAGTAATAAGAATGCATCACAAGCTTCCTAAATAAAGTTATACCAAAATATTTAAAAGTAATAACATTGAGCAAACACCTGCCCATATTTCGTTACTTTGAATATCAATTTCACTTTTGAAACTTTCTAAATTGGATATTATTTATATTTTGTTAGAAATATACTCGTAATACAAGAGGAGAGCTTTTGAAAAAGTTATTAAGATATACAATTTCCACAGCTTATTGAAAATATTTTAAACAGAAACAGTTTTTATCATCAAATAATCAATTTTAAGAATAACTTAGAGTTAGCTTAGCTTTTGGTGCTACGAGGTACTTCTAGCTGATTTTGGCTATGGCAGGCAATCTCAACGGTAACCTAGAGACTACGTAGAAGGTATGTTAGTGCACAAGTGGTGCGCCAACACATGTGCTCTCTCTGTTCCCTCACTCTCACAATCCAATGGGATAACTATCCGAAACGACCAACGAGATATTTCTGATACTACAACAATTAAATATAGAGAAGCAGGTAATCACCAATTAAACTACTTTATAGTAAACAAGGATAACGAGTGGGTGAGTCCCCTGACGATAAAATCAATGGTGGCTTTTTTTTTTGTAGGAAGAGCCTGACAAAGTGAGTCTACTCTGCCTGATGGAAAACATGAAAAGAATCCAGAGAGTTGTGGTCACCACACTCATTGCAAATGCAGACAATGCAGTGTGGTGACCCATACTATGGCGGCCTAGTGAGATGCTTTTTCACGCCATGCTTGGGGACGTAAAAGGCATGACAGTCATCGTGATAGTGTAAACCTCACATAGTTATCATGATAATTGTCACCCCTGCATCAATGGGTCTTCGGTCTCGCACTCACCAACGAAACATGACAGCACGGATGCTGGCGCTTTAGGTTGGTCTTCTGTGGGAGGGTAGTACTGCCCCGGTCGTGCTGCAATCAGCGTGGCTCTACTACCTTAAGAAGGTTTTACTTATTTTGCTTCAATAGCTCTGTACTAAATAGCAAACTTTGTCGAATACTACGTTATCTTCAAATAAGTCACCTTAGTTATCCATCAAGCTCCATTCGACATTTTCAGAAATATCTCATTATTAATGGCAGTTGCTAAAACCACCTATTCACACAAATTTTTATGACTTATTTGACTTATGACTTCTGCCTCGATTTTGGATTGCTTATCCAGTATTTGTTTACGCAAGCTTTGTTCTTGTCACAAAGCAATGACTGCATGCAACCCTTTTTGCGTCTAATTAGCTTACTTTTACTGACATCATAGTATTTAACACAGACTTCCTTAAAACAAGTTGCCTTCTCATTATTTTTTGTCGTTGGTGCTCGAGGATTTAATTATGTTATTATGGGAACTATAACCGTGTTGTGTATTCTTTATAAAATTACGTGCAGTCTTTTATACAGAAAACCGATGCAAGCAATTACTTCGTGGTTTTTCTTCCAGTAATTTTTTTTTTTTTTCCTCTTTATTTTAATAAGGGACTTTTGCCATAGTAGATTGTATCTGAAATAACTTTTATGACTTTTTATAAAGACAACTCCCGCACTAGGAATAAATCCTGTGTCGCAGGGGACTTTATAAGCGTACAAGAAACAGAGACAAAGAACCCCCAGTCTCAGAAAAACAATTTGTGGATCACACAAAGTGATGTCCCATGTGGAGTTTGAACCCACAACATTCGGCGCAGTAGAGAGTGGCGTGGCGTCCGCTTAAACCGCTAAGCCAACCGTGCAGTCATATCTCTGTTCTCTGTCGAATAACTTCGTTACGAATTATATCAGCTAGAGAAATGCCTAACATCGCACGCTCAGGTAAAGTAGATTAGAATTAAGTTTTTGATGTAAATTTTCACAAAGAAATTCGTAGAATTCATCATTATCAACAGCTTTTAGTAGTCCACTGCTAGATATAGGCCTATCCTTACCAAGGAAATTTTGGCCTACGATATCTCGCTGGCTAGATTAATTTATATAGGGTTTCAAGTTTTCCTTCTCTTTGCGGTGGTGTTGTCTTGCATACTTAATTTCCTAATCACCTTTTATGACACCCATAGAAACAATAGGGAATACTCTGGATTTTTAAGAAGAATCCAACAAATTCTTTTGTTTCATTCGTATCAGCTCTCTTTCTTAACAACATTGGTGATATTAGATTTTCTGTGTCAATATGGCCTGTGTAATCTGATTTATTCAATACATTATAAATATTGTGATTTTTTTGGAGGTCGTCATAATCATTAATGGGGGCCGCTATTATACGACCCTAATATATGATCTCATAATTCCACAAATTGATAAATAATTTGTCTATAATTTATATTATTACATGAATGTTTCGTGCTGTAATCATTACTTGTTGCAAATGACAGCTTTAATTACTAAGACAGTGCGGTTTGAATGTTTATTATCTATGACATCTAATGGAGCTATAGATCTTCAAATAAACCAATTCAATAACTGTCTACATAACGTTGAACATAGGGCGGTAATCATATTCTTTGTCAGACCTTTTCATGTGTTTTCTAGTTGATTTAAAGTCTTGGAGGAACTACAAATTTGATGGAAAATAAATCTTAAGTATAATAGATAAGTATTACACTTTATTTATATTTTTACATGTGTGTTTTCTTTTAGTCATTTTAGTGAAATCTAAAATTATTTAGCTATTTTGTACCAAGCACTGTCTTTCAATGGTATATTTATAACTTAAAATACTAAACTTCATCATCATCAAGAGTCTTTTTTTTTTAAAAGAAAAGACAACGTCCTATCTAGAAATAAATCTTGTGTCGCGGGGGTCTTTACAAAGATACAAGAAATGGACGCAAAGAACACCCAGACACAGAACAACAATTTGTGGATCACACGAAGTTTTGTTCCATATAGGACTTGAAACCACAACGCTCAGCGCATAAGAGAACGGCATGACAACCGCTTAAACCAATTTTTTTTTTTTAACGTGTGGATACCCCCTCGGGCCGTCACCCCACCGGGATTTACGGCGGGATGGTGTGTCGGAATCAGACCGACTAAAACGACACGGTGTGCCACTCTGCGCCTGACATAGGAGGGACCGGGAACAGCTGTCATTACGACATCCAGATCCCTCCTAGCGCCTGCCTGCTCATGCGGGCACCATCTACGGATAAAACTCTCCTTTTAGGCGACGGCCTGAACCGGTACGAGGACCGAATCGACTACGATGGAGGCGCTAGAAGGTGGACCACGACGGGGCCCATGGAACAAAAGGGCCACCCGCAAACCTAGCGCCTCAATACGCCTGACCACCAGAGAAACTCTCGTGGTGGCCAGGCGCGCCGCCTCTTGAAAGTTCTCTCCCCGGGCCGTGACCAATGTGTCATCGGCATAACAAATTACGCCCAGCCTAGGGGGGAGGCGACTTCGAAGGGCCCAGTCGTACCCCACATTCCACAGGAGTGGTCCTAGGACAGACCCCTGCGGAACACCGCACGACATGAGCCGTCGCCTCAGAACACTGCTTCGGTCTTCGTACGTGACAGTACGCTCCTGTAGATAGTCTGCCACAAGCCACCTCAGGTACTCTGGCACCCCGTGGTAGTGGAGGGCTTCCCTGATGCAGCTAAATGGCAGACTATTAAATGCGGTGGCTATGTCCAACGACACCGCCAACAGCACGCCGCCACAGCCCACCGCCTCTTCGGTAACGGTCCTCAGGCGCAACACAGCATCGACTGTCGAACGCCCCGCTCGAAAACCGAATTGGGCGTCCAACAGATCGGGGTCCACCTCGCAGAGGAGCCGGACGATGCGGGCAGAGAGTATCCTCTAAAACAGTTTACCCGCCTCGTCTAGCAACACGATGTACCTATAGGTCGCTACCGATTCGGCTGGCCGTCCCGGCTTCCTTAATAGGACAAGCTTCCCGCTTTTCCAGCACTCAGGGAAGCATCCGGACGCCAAGCTGGCGTTCAGGACCTCCTTGAGGCGATACTCGGGCAGGTATCCCATCTGGCCCAGGGGCGGTGTTCTTAGAGCGAATCCGTAGAACAACCGCCCCTATCTCCGATTCCCCAACGGGCGGAACATTGTCCTCGTGCCCCTCGTCGTCTCCGACCATGAAGGCCATCGACAGGGGTGTGTGCTCCACCCGCTGCGGGAAAAGGCCCCCGACCACTTCCTGCAGGAAACTGGGCTGGAGTGTCTCTGTAAGACCGCTTAAACCACTAGACCAACCGTACAGTTAAACAGTCTACTGCAGGACATAGGCTTTTCCTTAGAAAGGAAATTTGGCCTACTACACCAACGCCTGCTACAAGTTTTGCTTCTCTTTGATGATGTTGTCTCGCGTTTTTTGCTTGTTTAGTCGTCTCTTATAATAATCACGGGATGAATAGCTGTGGTGATTCTTATTATTCTTCGTGTGACTTCGTTGTCTAAATTCCTAACTACATTGACAAAACATAAGACATAAACACAATATCATATAAATATATCTATATATATATATATAGATCTCAAATATGTATCACGTAAGTCATAAGGTCTCTCAGGAATTGTTGTAGAGTTTAACTCATAAATTAATATGTCAAAGGATTTCTAGTCGTTTATTTATCAAGTTTAAATAAAGTATGAAAGGAAAGTGATGTAAAAAGAAATACAGAAATATAGATTTATGGTTATTTCTATTAAGCTCATGTATGTACAAGGGTTAGACATTCAATTATATGTATACCGTTGTTCAATGTGCTAACAGGATTAGAAGTTATTTGTAATTCCATTTCTTAAATAAACTGATTTTGTTGATGTTGATGATTGTTCATCAAATCAGAGATCTATGTATAACTCATAATCTAATAATGTATTTTATTTTAAAGTTAATTAAGTTTTTGGTTTTATAAGAAGAATTTGGTTTTTTATAAGTCTAGGTGCAAGATTAGCAATATACATGAATTTGACAATTGTTAGGTATATAGAGCATTGTTGCGCCAAAACAGAGAAATTTGATTATAATGACATTTGATGACAACAAACTATCTTCAATTATAAATCAATATAAATGTAACATTTATGGCACAACTGAAAAAAATAAATAAATATTTCGGACGTTGCACACACGTCATCTAGTTTCAAACTAAGCAGAGCTTGTGCTATGATAACTAAACTGACTGATAGAATACTTAAATACTTTTTTTTGTAAATATATACATATTATATATAGAAAACACTCAAACTTCTAAACGAATATTTGCAGATCATACAAACATCTGGTCCGACCGGGAATCGAACCTGAGATCTCAAACACAGCAGTCGCATTCACTATCATAAAATTTGATAGTGATTCCCTTTTTTCAATATCTTTATTACCAAGTGATCGTAGTTTTAGAGAAGGTTTCACTATACAATATGTTATTAATATTATGGTTTCTAATAGTATGATGAAGCCGTCAAGAAATTATATTTCTTTTGACTGTCAAAGAGAGGCTTACGGACCAAATTTCTAAACTATTTAATGAATGCTCATCATTAAGTCCCGTGACACTACTATTTCGTACTTAAAATTTGTTTACGTTATAAACACGGAACTTTGTGAATACTAACTAGAGCTTTAATGTTTGCACAGTAAGTTGTACAGTGGAAATAAGTTTTTTAATGATATAACTAATTAATAAAGCTCTTCGCGTAGTCATTAGCATGTAACTTCAGACTTTCTTTGTTTTGCCCCTTTTTAAATATTTAGAGATAATCTTGGGAAAATGTAAGGTGAATAAATTAATACACGTTGCAAATACTTACTAAAAAAATAACAATTACTGTTAGAATCACAACCTTCAGAGTTATGACATTGTGACGATGGCACATTTGATGGTTTCATCAAACGGTTGCAGTCCACTACTGGACATATGTACATATTCTCTTCCGAGGCACGGTAAAGAACCCAATCTGCTGCTTATTGCATCCACTTGCCGCTGGTTTTTTTCCGTATATCGTCCTGCCATCTAGCCAGATAACGTCCCAGACTATTTTTAATGGAGGTTATTTTTGTTTTAACAACCTAACAGTTCATCTGATTATAAGTGGCTGTCACCGCTTAATACAAGCAATGTTTATCCTGGGTGAAATGAAATCTCTGACGTCTGGTTAAGCAGTTTGAGTCGATAACTACTAGACCAACAGACTACTCCTAATCTACAAATGACAAAAAATATCCGTTTATCAGAACTTGAATTGACAATCTTGTCTCTCACGGTGATTATACAACTTTTACATATAATCATGTATTGTGTCTGAAAACTACTTAAGCACATTATATACACATGAATCTTTACATAAATAGACGATTTATTTTAAAAATATCTCTATGGCAACTATTAATAGAGTCGTATTCACCTTTTAAGACAGTGTTTACAGTAAATGATCTTTATAAACCTACTTATAGTGACGTATTTATCTGAGAAACGCATTATACATACACGAATATTTACATATTTAAATAGTCAATTTCATTTCAAAAAATCTTTATGGCATATAAAAATTGAGTCGAGTTTTCAGGATGTAGTGTATGATCTTGGGACAGTTACTTACCTACATGATAAATTTAACAGTTTCTGAAGACAGATATTTATTCGAGGGGATCAAAAGAGCCCCAAATCCTTATCCCGTGAATTTTATAAATTCGTTTCTCATCCTTACACTGTCGGTTTTACTCTTTTATCGGATCAAAAATATTTCACCAAAATATAGTTATGATATTGGCGAACGTTATTGTTTTTAACGCATTTTATTCCTTTGCATATCAAAAATCACATCAAATGAGTTTAGTTTATATTCTGTGTAAAAAATATATATATAAAGATGGTTTGTGTACACTTAAAGGGCTTAAAACTTCTGCACCATGGAATTCAAATTTTAACATGGTATATTTATACATTATTCGTGTGGTGACGGATTAAGATTCGTAAGAGGCGACTAAAGGAACTAACGATACAGAACAATATCACTGTAAAAAAAAAAAACTTCACCAAACCCCACACCAACCCGTCTGGCCAGCGTGGTATAGTAGACCAAAACTTCTTCACAAAAGAGAGGCTTATGTCCGACAGTGAAATGTAAGAACCTGTTGGATTTTTTTTAATTAACATAATTCGCTTCAAAGATTATTTTTATCTTTTCTTTATTCTATTATATTTGTCATTAATGCTACCATAATATGCAACAGTAAAAAGTGTGAGGATGCGGTTAGTATAACATTTTTTTATTTAAATTTTGCACAAGTATGTGATATATACAGTTTTGAGGCATGATTCAGAACTGTATCGCCCGCAGTTTTACGCCCCCGTTATATACGATAAAATTTTCGATGCCATTACTTGGTTTTAGTTTTTCACAAATCTTTTTTCCCCATGCTATCAACCTCTGGAAAAGTATCACCTGCATTGTTTTAGGATCATCAAGAAAAGACTGCACTGAAAGTTTCTATTGCATAGAAGGACAAGCAGGCAGCTGAGTCTACTCATGATAAGTGATTATCAGGAGCTTCAAGTGTGTTCGATTCCTCGAAGTCCACTCCTGCTTCCTCCACGATCATGTGGTGAAGTTGGTCTCCGGTTTCTTTACTCACTTGGTAAAAAGAATTGCTAAACATCGGTTTTCTCTGAGGCTGTGGTATTTCTCCAATCGAGCCATTTGTGTCGAAACATAGCTTTAACATCTCGTTATGAACTTAAAAAACTTTTCAAATCATTCATCCTCAATTTTTAAAAAATTACCTCATTCTCAAGAGCATCCTTATCTGCAGCATCTTTTAGGCGAATACGAGATTGCCTACAAAGTTACTAAAATTGAACTCGCACAATCCGTTATTCACCCTATGCTTCAGTACGCAGATGTCAGCTATCTCGATCTTAATGAGGACAGCCTTGAGAAATTAGAACGACTTCTGAATTTCTGTATAAGATTCATTCTTGGCTTACTCGAATGCGATCACGTTTTCCAATTTTGTATCAAAACTAAAGTGCTTGCAGATATGTTTCGATGTAAGACTTATTTTTTTGTTTTTCTAATATATCTTACATTCTGCAAGGCCAACACACGTTTCACATTTTTTTATAGAATATATCATAAAAGTATAAGTTGCTTCACAATACGCTTCATCCTGCAGAATGCAAAGTTACGATCTATTAGATAAGAAATTATTACCGAATTTGGCGTACAGATACGTAGTCTTTTAAGCTGTTTTCTCGCCACTTATTACTGCGCTGAGTGTTGTGGGTTCATAAGACCGGGAAAAGGCCAGTCCCGTTCGAGGAAGGCAGCGAAGGGGATACGGTTGAGGCCGCTTGTTCTCTAACCGCTGCCTACGGGTCGCTGCGGCCACATCTTGGGGTGATGTGACCGCTGCAAACGACCCGAGAGAGGTGACACTCCGATGCGGCCGGGGGGTGTTGTTTACGGCACGGCACTGTTCTGCCTATAACTGTGTAGAATAGTCAAAGGTGCGATAGCGTCGTGCCCGGGATGTACCTCAATTGTGAGGTACGGCAGGGAGGACTCCAAAAGCCGCTAATGCGTCCTGGAGCTCCTCTCGGCTGCCGAGGTAGGCCACCGCGGCGTTTAGTGTGTAGACCAGTTCTCCGGAAGTCCAACACACGCCCTTTATCCCTACGGAGGGTATGGTGTGAAAAGCATTCCCCGCGTAAAAAAAGAGGTAGTGTGATGACTTGCGTAAGATGGCTGGTAGGAGCTGAATGCAAGAATGCAATGATTGAATCGAGTAGACAGCGATAGGCTGGTGATGATGATGATGATGATGATGACCCACATGGGACAACGCTTTGTTTACGTTTCATGTATAATTCTAAAGACCACGTGGCACAGATTCAATTTAAAGCGTGGAAGTTGTCTTAAAAAAGAGATTTACACCAAAATTGTATTCTTATAATCGTATTTACTCACATCGTCCACATCAACAGTCTTTAACAGTTAACTGCGGTACATAGGCCTCTCCTCATAAGCAGGTGCAGGGAAGCCTCTATGGCTTCAGCTAGGATAGGGTCTGACTGGACGTGACATTGATCCTGGAGGGACCTGAAATAATAAGGATTTGGGTGGTTTTTAGTTGGAACACCATATACTGCTGGCTCCTGCGTCCATGAGGAAACAGAAATCCGAAGGGATGTTTCACCCTGTCAACAAAAAAGAAAAGGGATGATGCTTCGTATTTTTAATTCGTCACCATATGGAGAACTGTTTTACTCATTTAAACAAAATGTACTAAACATATTTAGATAAAATGTCTGGTGTACAGATAGTAAATGACCTGTGTAAGTAGCTTGCAACCTTTTTCCACGATAAATTAGGTGCAAACGAGCGAAATCTTTGTCTAATTTTCTTTTACAATACTTAGAATTTTAGACCTTTGTCAAGGCTTGGTAACTATATCATATAATTTTAAATACAACTGTCTTTCAAATAGAGACTCAACCGTCCTACTCATCTATAATTCTAGGAGTGAGGTTTTTGAAGGTTACCAAAAACGGGTTGTGTTTTTAGAGTTGTAGACGTCCACAGGTGGAAGTATTTTGCACGATTATTGATTTTGTGGCTATAGTTCGTTTATAACGTGTACCCCAAAAGGTTTCTTTCTAAGGAGGTCTTATGTCCAGTAGTGGACTTTTGAAGACTGTTGATGAGGATGTATATATTTACATGTATGTGAGTAGATAATAATAGTACAGCTTTGCCCTATTTGGAATTAGACAGTTTTGGACTGATAAAAGTGGTACACAGCATTAGGGAAACAAATCTTTGAATTCTCTCGGTTTTAGTACTACTCAAGTTAATTTTATGATTTAAGATTTTTATAAACTTAGTGAAGGCAACCATTGAATTTTAATCCATTAGAGAATTGATAAGTGTATAAAATTTTCACGATTCATCAGCTTTACTTAGGCGAGCGGTTTATTTACTGCTTACATAAATTTTAGAGGTTTCATTTAGTTTTAGGGATTTTTTATGTCCTTGCTTACCGGTTTTTTCATTTTTACTATTACTCATTTATTTAAATAGAAACAGTTTTACAGGCCTATTGGTCTAATGGTTAGTGGTTTGATTCCAACGCAGGACAAATATTTGTGTGACAAGCACGACTGTTTATTTGATGTTTGGGTGTCATTTATCAATGCATTTAGAAATATTTTTATATGTTTATCAGCAGTTCGTTAGTTACCGTAGCACAGGTTCTGTCTAATTAAGTAACAGACAGCCGAGTGTGTGATGTGTGCTGTTATTGTTATTATTACTATATGAAAAATATTTATTCAGTATTTTTTTTCTATCTTAAGAGCCTGCCAAAGTGACTCTACTCTGCCTGATGGAAAGCATGAATAGAATCCAAGAGTTATGGTCACCATATTCATTGCAAATGCTGACAACACAGTGTGGTGACCCATACCATGGCGGCCTAGTGAGATGCTTTTTCACGCCGCGCTTGGGGACGTAAAAGGCATGACAGTCATTGTGACAGTGTAAGGTTTACACAGTTACCACGATAACTGTCACCCCTACATCAGTATGGTTACAGAATAAGAATACGAAGAACCACTATCCTTATTTACCCTCTGGATGTCATAAAAGTTGACCAAGGGATCAAACTACACCAGAGCATTACAAAGAGAAGGGAAACTTGAAACAAATCCTATCTACATACAACATCTAGCTAGCGTAGGCAAAAATCTCATTTCTAAGGAGGGTTCTATGCCTAGCAGTGGATTGTCAAAGTTAATTATAATGATGACATATATTTAAATATTAATCAAGCAATGAAAGTACTGAATTTCATTTGAAGTTGAGGTTTGCGTAGTTAATTTAATACATCTCTCTTTGGAGTGAAGATGTGATTATATGTATATATGTATGAACTGATTCGTCTAATTTCGTCTATGTCTGTGAAAAGACGTAAATTTTGATTGTAAAATTTTTCATTGATGTTCAGCATCTGTTTGTTTTGCAAAGATGTTATATACTTAATAAATGGACTATGCAACACTTAATTTTTTAATCTCAAATAGTAGTTGCTGACATTAGTGTATTGAGCAAAAGAAATGAATATACTCTTCAACTTAATACAAGATTAAATTATGATGTTCTCCTATATTTTTTCTTTTTTTATCTTATGAAACTCTCTCAAGCCGTCACCCCATCGGGTTTACGGTAGGGTGGTGTGTCGGAATCGGACCGACTAAAACCACACGTTGTACCACACCGTGCCTGACATAGGAGGGATCCCGGAACAGCTGCTATTACGACATCCAGATCGTGTTCTCTTAGCTTATTTCAGCCACGGCCGCCAGTTGCAACGGGGACCAGCTAATTAGACAGGCTATATTAAAGTACACAAGTATATGCGCAAACGCAGGTGCACTCTCTATTTCTTAACTCTCACAATCTGATGGGAGGGTAGATCAGGTGCAGGACCGATGGTTTTACGTGCTCTCCGAGGCATGGGGGTTAAGACCCCAACTGCTAAACTCTGGCCTGTTATAAAGCATTTTTATAGTTAGAAAAACTCAGTAGTACTTTTCTGGAACATCGAACCCGAGACCTCTTGATCAGAAGTAGCATACGCTAACCACTACACCAACGAGGCAGTTTAGATTATATGACTGTATTGTAGATTGTTATCAAGGTTTTTTCATATAGCAATATGAATGTGTCTATAATCCTTTCGATTACTAATATAATCGTAATATTTCTCACATAATTATGTAGTGACTAAATAAATGCTATCATCAGAATCAAAATGAATGAAGTTCCAAGTATGAAAAATAAAATTAAGACCTTTTGAACCCACATTTATCAAATTTTCGATGACATTAACAAACATTCCTTATTCTTTTATGTCCTGTTCATAAAGAAATATGTACAGGACGTTATCACTTTTACAATTTTAGTGCTCAGTCATGTAAAAAATTCGCTGGCCGACCACTATGTTTTCTTCCAACAATAATAATTTTTAGTGACATCGTAAAAACTCCATTTCGCCACAATGTGTACTGGAGCAGTCATGCGCGTGATGTGTTGTGGGAGGCTGTGACGTGTTGCATAGACACAGGTCAATAAAAGATCTTTACACATTAGTCTTTATAACCTGTAGTTCTGCTGAAATTATTACTTTTTCTCTCTGTGTATACTTGCTTTAGATGATCTGTTCGTCTAGTGATTGGTGACCGGAAGGTTGTATTACATATAGCAATCTGATTTCACCACTGTGGTAGCCAGACTACTGCTATACACTACGGATAACTATCACCTTCATTTAATAAAATTATCGTGCTTATTACACAACTATTCATGGTATTTGAACCCACGCCCTCCAGCTTAGCAGTCAGCAGCAGCAAGAGCAGATTCCCATTAAGAACTTAGGGCCCCAAGTCAACCTCACCTGTAAATGGTGCATCTGCTGATTTACGGACTCTGGTAAACAAAATATCTCGATTAGTAGGAATAAATTCGCTACTTCTTACATAAGACCAAAACCTTGGTGAACAATAGGCATTTAATATGCCTCTGCCTACCTATCCGAGAAACCAGGTGTGATTTTATGTATGTATATATGTGTCACTATACACGCATTTAATCGTTCAATAAAATGATAATTTGGACGCTACTAATGCATTATATCAGGCGCCGACATTTCCCATAGGCGTACTGTTCTCGTTTCAATAAAAAATGATTTATTCAGCCACTCTGTTTTGTTTTATCTCATCGGTTTACGGAAGCGAGTGGGCGATTAATTCTACTCGCTTCTACTTTGTGGCGAATTTTGTGAAATATAAAATGTGACTTCGTAATGTCGATGTAAGTACTTTGAGTGATAATCGTATAGATTAATAATTTTATAAATGGGAGTCAACTATAACTCCTTATTCAATTATTTTATTAGATAACTTTTATACTAAGAATTAGTGTGTCACGAAAACAACAAACATTCATGAATTTGAATCATCCAGACTCAGAACACAACGATTTTAGGATCACACAAAACATTTACTTACAATATTTCTATACCAACCTGAGGTTGACTCGAAGAGAATGCCTTGGGCATTAAGTCCGCCGATGTACAAAGTGCATAAAGTGTAAATAAATAAATAAATAAATTGTCACCTGTAGAAGTCGAATCTTTGCGGGTGTTGTCACTTGACACAGTAGGACATAGCAAGGTACTCGCACCATTACACTATCCGTGCAACTAATTTTTAATGTATAAAATTATATAGTCTTAAAAATCAAAAAAATCAGAACCTTCAATTGTATATTTATATTCAGTGTGTATATTCTGATTCCTTCGATTTTTTTTTGTTTTTGTAGATTAAACAACTATCAGATACTAAGTAGCTTATCGATTATATTTGGTTTTTATTGTTCGATTCTGGATCGAATCACTTCATAATGTTTTACAAATGATAGAAGTTATCAACGAACTATATGCTTCAGATAGGAAATTAATAGTCCCTCGTATATCTCGAATGGCTGTCAACTTATACTCGTTTAAGCTTCTTGAAGCTTAATCTACGTAACATTTTCAAGTGCAGGCCGCAAGGTTTGTAGCGAAATGGATACATTTGCAATTCAAAACAGTTCACGTCTTATATACAGAGACGCTGCAGCTAAGTTTACTGCCGAAATATTTAGCTAATCTTGGGAGTATGCTAATTTAGAATTTGATGTATATTATTTACCTTATAGTAATCTTAGCTGGTGAGTGTTGCTTCGTAACTATGTCCAACAGATTGCTACAAGGGAAAAGTTTTATAATTCCTAATTGTGATCTTCAGATGACCTCTGAGGCTTAAATATAAAAACTGTATTTGAAATTGTTAACCTAGTAGTTAGTAGTTCTGACTTCTAAACCAGAATTCATAACTTGAATCTTACACAAAACAAAATATAATTGTGTGGTGAGTACTATCATCATATTTTTGTGTCTTTTATTTAAAGTGTTATATGTTGAAACCCTACTTGTAACTACAATTTGTATGATCCACAAATTATTACTCTGAGTCTGGTTCTTTGTGTCTGTTTCATGTATGTTTATAAAATCTCCACGTCTCGAGAGTTGTATTAAGAAATGAAACTAAAATGAAAATAACCTATTACATTAGCAGGATACATTCGTCGCTTATATCTGATTTTTATTGTACAATTCTGATACGAATAACTTCATAATTTAATTATTTATTTATTTGAACTTATTGCACTTGTTGTACAAAAGCGGACTTAATGCCATGAGGCATTCTCTCCCAGTCGACCTTCAGGTGATGTAGAAATAAGATGCGGAAGGTGCAAAGTTATTGAGCTTATAAATGTACTTTAAATATAAACAATATATATGAATTTACTACTAAATAAATAATAAATGCACAATACATATAAACATACATATACTTAAATATAATATTGTATGATATACAGTCTGGTACAAGTGACTGTTCTGCCAACTCATTCCGAAGAATATTGCGAACTTTCGATTTGAATGTAAGGTGGTTTGTGGGCATCCTGATTTCGACAGGGAACGCATTTCAGAGCAGAATTGACTGCACATAGAAGGAGAAGTTGATGAAACTGGAGTTGTGAGGGAGGTAAAAATCCCACAAATTGTTTATAGTGGGTTTATAGCATAAGGAGCATAATGATCACCTATGATAAAAGTACCATTTAATCAAAGTTATTAATAGATTATTTGGTTCCTATACTACATCAATAGTCTCTTATGTATTTCAAGTGGACGCCAACTCGTATATTTATGTTTTCAGATATATATAAGTATTTTTATTTAAAAACCTATATAAGTGGTAATGAAATTACAATCGGCAATCCCATAGAAATTATTTTAAACTCATAACAAAAGTAAACTTTCTTTGTTTATAAGAATTTGGGTAAAGAATATCACAGGTGCTAAAGTAAACCGGGACTAAAACTAATTCAAAGAGAATGGGATCTTTACAATTACGTATAGGGTTAGAGTGATACAGGAACACTATCATTCTATAATGGAAGAGGCTACTGAAATAGGAATATTAATTATTGCTCTAAAAACTCTAAGGACATATGTCTTAACATTTGCCGAGTAACAGGGATTAAGACCCCAACTTCCAAATTCTAGGCTGTTATTAAGTATCTCTATAATCCGAAAAACTCTATCACTTTTTTTGGAAATCGAACCCGAGACCTCCTGATCGGTAGCCGCATACGGTAACCTCATATCTATCAAATATAGGAACCCTGTAGTATTTACTTTAGTAAACGGTATGATGAAAAGGACCAAAGTGAGGTAGGTGAGCTATCGCACTATTTATCAATCTATTAGGGTTTTGTGATTTTTCTATTGAGTTAGAACGGCCTTAGATTGTGAGTAGAATCGCCCCCTTAGTAGTGCTTTCAAGGTATGAGTGGGAAATAGAAAATGGCTGTGTATTAATATCTGCATTCTGCTAGTCAAACATTTTTTTCAAAGTAGTTATCGGATTATCAATTCTATTGTTAGTTAATAAGTTACAGCGAAGCATAATATGTTTATTATGACTCAATCATTCTTTAATTTTTTGCAATTTGACGTATATCATTGAAATGTTTTTTTCATTTGATCTTCATAACACTTTTTTATAATAAGAGCCTGCCAGTTACTCTACTCTACCTAATGTAAAGCATGAATAGCGTTGTGGTCATCATACTCATTGTGAATGCAGACGATGCAACATGGTGACCCACACTACGGCAACCAAGTGAGATGCTTTTTCACGTCTCGCTTGGGGTCATAAAAGATACGGCTGTCATCGTGGCACTACAAGGCTCACACACTTACCACGATAACTGTCACACCTGCATCAATAGGCCTCCAGTTTCACATTCACCAACGAAAAACGGCAGCACGGATGCTGTGCTTTAGGCTGGTTTTCTGCAAGATGGTAGTACTGCCCAGGTCGAGCCAGCCCCTTCGTGCTAAAATCAGCGTGGCTCTATTACCTACCTAATAATACCTATGACTAACACCTGTATATATTTTCTGTTTAGTTATGATTTAAACTCTGTACTATTAAAACTGAATAACAGCTATCTATACCAACTAGAAATAAAACCCAAAATCTTAAGCGTTTATGAGTAAATACTTCACTTGTTGCGGCTTTCATAGAAACTGATACTTAATAATTTTAACGATATTTGACTGATGTCCTTAATAACTTCCTACCTTCAACTTTCACCCCAATTCAATGTTATTTGAAACTGTCACCCATAAAGGTTATAGAGTATATAATAATGACCCAGTGAATAATGCTTCACTCAGTAAAAATCTCAATGACAAAGGACGACGCGTCGTAACTCACACCGATACGACACCACATGGGTATCAGGTGTGGCACTTTGTCAACAACACAAAAAATATCGGAATACATGATATTGGACGGTCGGGACGTTTGTTTCACTTGAACAAGGTTGGTTATGCGTGAATTGTCGCCGTGATATAGTACTTTATTCAAATGTGGAGGTAAAGATATGCAGATAGATTTTTTATTTAACAATCTATTTCGTATTGCGAGTATTTTGATAGTGGTTGCTGATGTAACTTCAGCTAAGTATAGTTGTATATATGTATATGGATAAATAGTGTTTTTTTGTGCACGGGAAATGCCATGAGCCATGTTTTGGCACAAATGGGTCCCAGAAAACCACTATATTCCTAAAAATAGCATTTGATCTCTGTAACAGTTGTCACTTGTGTCATTTAAGAACTTACAGGGTACATTTTGAGGGTGAATTTTAAGGACTTTAGATATCACATAATTTCGTTAATTTTCACCCCGTGAGTGAACAAAGAACAAAAAAACAAAATACCCATGCCTGCCTTTTTCCTCATAGAGCAAAAAGGCAGGTTGGTGCGAAGTTACAGTTTGTCTTAATTTGAAGTATCTTACTTCGTGGTACTTTCAAAATCTTTAGACACTGTATCTTTTACGTCAGTACGAACATGTGTTTCTATGAATATATTAATAATAACGAAATGACGTAAGTAAAAGTGAGATTGTCTTTTATGTGACATTGTGTTTGTAAGCTGTAACTAACCGGCTCGTTGGTCTAGGGGTATGATTTTCGCTTTGGGTGCGAGAGGTCCCGGGTTCAAATCCCGGACGAGCCCAAGTTTTTTATTAATTCACTTATGTTTTACACATGATTTCATCATGTTTATGGCATAAATTATATTGTTTTACATAAATAAAAGAAGGGGACTGTTAAGCGCTGTTGATGATGATATTAAATAATATTGGCAAATGTGAGATTTAGTTGTGAGTATGTGTTTGTATATTAGTACTATGTTGGTACGCAGTTGTAGTTTTTCTTAAGTTACAGATGTCCAAAGCATCATTATCATCAATCATTAAATGATGAGCCGGCCAGATGATAAATCATCTCTTTTTTCAGGTCACATTCATCAATAAATTCACAAAACACGACACCCTCTTTAGAAAATAGATTGTTGTCCATTATACCACGATGACCAGACAGGTTGCTGCAGGATTTGTTTCATGTTTTCTTTACAGTGATGTTACCCTAGCGTGCTCCCTTAATCGCATCTTACGACAACCGTGAGATAGATAGAGTTCTCTTTAGGCACCGTAAAGAGAACTCCTTTAAAAAATAAAATTCAACATATTGCATAGGGTTTCCACCTAGAACTTAGGCTCCATATCAACCTCACCTGCAAGTGATGTATCTGCTGATCGACGGGTGAGGCTCTGACAAACAAAACACCCCATTTAGCGGCAATGGTTTTGCCATCAATTACGTGGGACAAAAACACTGGGAAAAAATGGTCGTTTAATGTCTCTGACTATCCATCCGGAAAACAAGCATGATTTTGTGTATCTATGTGTATGATGTCATGTCATTTCAATTAGAGAGTAATTACAAAACAGTCTTAATACATTTATATTAGTATGTAGATATGTATAGTATGTATTTAAGTAAAGAAATAGATATATCCGCATATCCAACCTCATGTGGCATCTGTTTCGAACTTATAATGCTTGAGTGTGAGAACGGAACTTTGGCAATTTTGTGTGGGTGTTTCGACAAGACAATTTGTACATTGTTGACATAGTTTGTAGAAGCAAATGTTGATGTTTTTTCGGTAAGTAATATACCGAACCCTTAATACAGGCTATTAGGTTTTTAGATTTTAACTTTGCGTACTGCAGTACTTTGTTCCCAAGCTAAATAGGACTTTGTTTTATAACATCTATCAATGTTGTAATTTATGCTTTTTATTTCTGTTATTCATTTGGCATGTAATGATCATAAAAAGTAAAGAATAAATAACTACCAATTACCCAATTTAAAAACAATAAACACTCTTGTTACTTTCCATAAATAAGAGAATATCAGCACCCAAAGACACATGCATCCTTAGAGTTACAAGTGCGTGCCGCCTTTTGAGTGAACAGGCCATATTGATATTATAAAATTTAATAACGTCATGTGTGTTACAATACCCGTGTAATATATAATATATATGTATTTACGAAAAAACGTATATAAATTATTTACATCAATTGATACAAGCTCTGTTTAGTTTGAGACTAGATGGCGTTGTGTGAATGTGGTAGAGTATTATTATTATTCTATGATTCGTATACGATTAGTCTGGTAGCCATTTCCATAATCTATTTTTTGTAACAAGTAGCTCATGTGTTATTCCTGGCTATAATAATCCATCTCAATGCTAGCTTAGATCCAAATATGCTTAATAGTTCTATCGTGATTGAAGTACCAAAACCTTAATCCATAAACTTGCCCATTTATAATACACTAGTGAGATTACTAAAACATCACTCAGAATAACTTCAGCAATATCATTAGAACAAATATTGTAGTGGTAACGTTATAGCATCAGGTGTTGGAATTCCCTTAAGAAAAACTGGCAAAGTTGCCTGACGAAATGTTGCTAATTTGCTGCACTTTAGGATATTTCTACGAGGTAAACGAATATGATAAAATCCTGCTAATATTATAAATATGAAAATGGACGGTTTTGGATGAAAATTTACAGTAATATAGGTTATACATCGAAATAACTTATAGGCTACAATTTGTAATGATTTTATCTAATTTTGGTCGTTATATAACGATACATGAGAATTAAGTCGGCAAAAATCTGGCCTTTGAGAGGTATCTTGGCGTACGCTGCCTAAACCATTGAAGTTACACAAAGATGATGTACCGTAGGATTGTTCGTATGTTAAAGAAAATATTTTTTTTTTAAAATGATCTATTACGAAACTAAATGTGTTAGATCGAATTCCACTCGTGCGAACCAGCGGGCAAAAGCTAGTATATAATACTTTTACTTGTAGTTTATATTAACAATTTGGTAATGTCAGCAAAGAAATGAAGATAACATGTACTGAAGTGAATAACATATGTGTTTTTTTTTTCGTAAAAACTACACGCGCACTAGGAAAACCATGTGTCGCGGGGGACTTTACAAACATACAAAATACGAACACAAAGGACACCCAGACTCAGAACAACAACTTCTGGATCACACACACACCTTAATAGTTTGTTGTTGAACATAATCCACTTTCTAAAACGGAGGTTTTGACCAATTTTACCATACTGGCCAGACCAGTTGGTATAAGGTTTGCAGTGCCGTTACCCTGGTTAGAACGCTTCCTGAGGTGGCTCTTACGACACCCACAGGATGAATAGGAGTAGTAATATTTCATCTTCTTAATCCGTCTATCATGAAACTCTGGTACTGAACCAGATTTTATTGAGATAGCCTAGTTGGTCTGAGGTGGCATCTTAACTTGAACTAAAAATCTATTTTATATTTTCTAAATCTTTAGATATAGTCTGTTTTACGAAACATTATTACGAACGTGCGTCTCTATGAATATATTCATGATAACGAAATTACGTAAGTGAAAGTAAGATTGTCTTTTATAATACAACGTTGTATTTGTAATTCATACACAATTGGCTCGTTGGTCTAGGGGTATGATTTTCGCTTAGGGTGCGAGAGGTCCCGGGTTCAAATCCCGGACGAGCCCAAAATTTTTTATTAATTCACTTATGTTCTACACATGATTTCATCATGTTTATGGCATAAATAATATTGTTTTACATAAATATAAGGAGTGATCTGTTAAGCATTCTTGATGATGACATAAAATAATGTTGGCAAATATGAGCTTTAGTTGTGAGTATGTGTTTGTATATTAGTACTATGTTGGTACGCAGTTGCAGTTTGTCTTAGGTTTCAGGCGTAATGTAATGCATATTAAATAATATTAGCAAACATAAGTTTTAAGTTGTCAGGAAGAGATTGCCGTGAACGATAAGACTAACTTTAATTATATAAAATGTAGATCTACGGCTATATAAAGTATTAACTGTAGTGGTGTGTAATGAAGCTACATAAATAAATGAAAAAAATTTAATAACAAGTGTATGTATCGTCAAGTGTGTTGTCCGTGTGGTGACGGATTAAGAATCTTCTCCGTTCCTCTATAGAATGGTAGATGGTAGAATGGTATATATCCACCTTTTCAGAATGGTAGACATACGCTCCCAAACTAAACGATTTGCCTCTTTCTTCCTATGTAGATCGGTTAAAGCCTGGAATTCATTACCGGCGCACGTATTTCCCTGCCACTACGATCCCTGGTCCTTTAAGCGAGGCGTAAAAAAACCATCTCACTAGGCCGCCATAGCGTGGGTCGCCATATTGCACTGTCGTCATTCGCAGTGAGTATGGCGACCACCGCTCTTGGATTCTATTCATGCTTTCCACCAGGAAGAATAGAGTCACTTTGGCAAGGTTAAATATTAAAAAAAAAAATGTGTTATCACCCTTATCCATCCCGTGGGTGTCGTAAAAGGCGACTAAGGGAACAAAGACAACATCATTAAAAAGGAAGGAAAACTTGAAACAAACCCTATTCCAACCCGTCTGGCCAGCGTGGTATAGTAGGCCAAAACCTCCTTGCTAAAGAGAGGCTTATGTATAGCAGTGGACTGTAAAAGACTGTTGGTGTATAATTATAATAAATTGACGCATCTCACACACGACCACCTGATCCCAAAGTACACATACTGGCTTGAACTATGTACTGAACAATGTTATAGTAATCAGACTGCTTATAAATTACGCCCAGATGCAGGTGGTCGTGTGGGCACAATATTATTTCTGGGTGGAAATCGATCCTAAGACCTCTGTGTCTCAACTTCTTAGCATCCGTTGAATTATTATTGCTATTTCTAATACGTTTTAGCTCCTAGAATTACAAGATTTAAGGATTTTGCTGAACCATTCCAAATAATAAAGAGATTTCTTTCATACTATGCATCGTAAGCTGGTTTATCCTTATAACCAAAAACATCCACCCATACACATCCTTAGAGCTTTATTTGTAATCAATCTAAGTCTCAGAGAGATACCAGTCTGTAACGAAGAGACTAGAATAATGTACTCATATTTTGTATCGATATTTTCGTTTATATCTACCTCTATCCGTTTTTATATTCGCTTTGTATTTCGTGTGATGGTGGATTAAGAATACAAAGTGTCACCACGTCTATTCACTCCATATAAAGCGTAAGAGGCGACTAAGAGAGCAAATTATACAGGACTACAGCACTTACAGCACTGTGAAGAAAAGGAAAACTTGACACAAACCCTATTCCAACCTGACTGGCCAGCGTCATACAGTTGACTAAAACCCTCTCTAAAAAGAGGCTAATATCCAACAGTCGACCGTAAAAGGTTTTTGATGTGATGTGACTCCTCTATCACGAAGCTTATAGGTAACATATGTACTAAATTTTATAAAATGAAAAACTACAATTTCTGGTTACGTACGTATGAAAAATAATATAAGTAAACGACGGATTAAGAATACATAGTGTTACCACCCCTATTCATCCCGTGGGTGTCGTAAAAGGCGACTAAGGGAACAAAGTATACAAGAAAACTTGAAACAAACCCTATTCCAATCCATCTGGCCAACGTGGAATAGTAGACCAAAACCTCCTTGCTAAGGAGAGGCCTATGACCAACAGTGGACTGTAAAAGGTTGTTGTTGAATATATTTAACCAATTTCCACTTATGGTATATTGTTAACATGTGAGTGTTGATAAGTTTATCCACTATATCATATTCTACCGGTTCTTCGATAAGCTATCAGCCTTGGTGAAGGTAATGTTTATTATTTGTATAAGAGAAATAGCAGCTCTCTGTTTTAGAGAAGTGTTCATCAGTTCTAAACTCTCTCTTTATCAACCAACAACAATTATGAAACGACATGAGGTTAGCATCTCGGACTGCATTATCCAAACGCTTTGACTTAACGATATTTAAGAGACAATTGCATCATCAGTGGTGCTTGGAAATTAATTTCATATTATAGTTAATTAGTTAATCCTTTTTTTAACGTGTTGAAACTCCACTCGGGCCGTCACCCTACCGAGGTTTGTGGAGGGGTTACGTGTCGGAATTGGACCGACTAAAAGCACACAGTGTGTCACTCTGGTCGGAATAAGAGGAGTCCGAGAACTGCTGTTATAAACCATTCGGACCTCAATTAGTTAGATTTCCTGCGCTGAGAAATGTTGTATTGTATGTGCTTTCATGAGTGTTATTGTTACTGCAAACAATTTTTAATCATACTACGCAAATATAATAGTTCTTGAATGAGGTTATTAAAACTGACGATGACAGTTTTCTGTTCGAACACGAACAGTTTATCTTCAGAATTCGGGTACAAAAATGAATCTTCTTTATTATTTTATTTTGCAATCTGGTTATGTCTTACACAAATTAATATAGATAGTAAATTACACATTTACTCTAAAGCCTTAAAATGTAGACGCAAAATAATTGGGCTCGTCCGGGATTTGAACCCGGGACCTCTCGCACCCTAAGCGAAAATCATACCCCTAGACCAACGAGCCAGCTGACTTAATAATAAAATATGCATTCACATACAAAGATTATCATTGTTTTTATACCTTTCACTGAGTATGTTATGAAATAAAACCCAGTATGTATACATTCAAATCAGTCACTTACGATAATTTTTTAAATCATTACTTTGTAACACGATTCAAGACAAGAGTTATTTTACAGACAGTAATATATCACCAAACAGTATTACTGTTCACATTTCACGTTCCTCTCTGAATTAAAAAAGGGGCAGGGTGCAATAAAAGCATTCGTGTAACTGCCTATGGGGGCCAAGACCTGCTAAAATTCTTTTGAACTTCTCTTCTGAATCCGTTGTGACTCACAAGGGACAAAATACCATTAGTTCAGTATCGACATGACACTCCACTATGAGTCCGGTATCGTGATGATTTTTAGGGGTTCTATTCGATAAAAAAATCCAAGTTAAGATATCTGGCTGCTTAATATCCGTTGGCTCAGTAGTTGATGGCAATTGAGTGATGACGAAAGTAGAGCCAGGTTCATCAAAAAGTGTGATCTAATTAATTGCTGGTAATTTATTGAGAAAATTTATGATGACATTTTATTATTATCTATATCTCGACAATCAATTGTTTTTGGCATATAGTATGCCTCTTTAATTTTTTTTATTACCATATTTAATGGTTAAAGAATTTCTTTCTCGAGCTATACTGGCAGTCCAAATTCCTACCAAATTTATTTATATTCTATTGGGCGACCTATATCTATTCTGCAGTATAAATTGATTTGTTGTTAATATCTGTGAACTATGTATGATAGATCAATTTGTATTGTTTATGTTGTGTAAGCGTATCGCACGGTTTACTTGTTTTCACAGAAGTTTTAAACTTGTCACTAAGGGCTCACTGAGGAGGGTTAATGATAATTTTTAATATATTCATTTTACTTATCCCTACTGGTAAACTGTAGATAAAATTACACTTAGTCTAAACTGTGGGGATAACTTGTAAGGTTAAGTGTAACCACCCATTATTATCAATATCAATGAGGGTACTTATCTAAGAATACCACCCCCTAGTTTATCTTAAACTAAGTTTGGTTTAGTTGAATTGGAAGTTAAGTTGATTTTATTATAGGCTAAAATTTCTTCTACAAATTTACAATTCAATCATTGTAAAATATGATTTTTATGATCATAGAATTAAATATGAAGTAGATTTATATATACTGCTATATTTATAAAACCATTAAAAATTGCTAACTATAAACTCTAAATGTGTTTGTTACGCATCACAAATTGTTCAACTTGCAACAGCTAAAAATGAATGCACGCTTACAAAGCAATATCAATGGCCAGATTTAATTCAACGTATGTGTCTGGAAGTGAAGAAAGCCAAGTTTTTAGATATTTTACTGTCTACATTTTTGTTTATTGTCTTATTTATTATAATACCCATATTTATTTCTTTATAGTTATTATAGCGTATTATCGAATATTTTTAGTGATATGATTGGTTGTTAAATTTATCATCATTTTTGTCCATAAATACTATTGGTACTAAGTTTTCGGTCCTAATTAAGTATTGTAATAATTATATTATACACAGACAAGTGAGCCATTTATATTTGAATCATTATTTAAGTAATTTGTAACCAAAATAATGATTCATTTGGTTGTTTTAAGTATTTTTTTCGTGTCTTTAAGCTTATAAATTCTCCGTAGAATAATTAATTCGGTGGTTTTTGAAATATAAGAAGCAGGCCTTCTAGTTAGTTAAATATAGCGGCAGTAATATGCAATAAATATGGTCAAAAATGCTAATTAATACATAAATGACTCAAATTTGAATTAAGAACTCGACGACGAGGTTGTGTTCATTGATTTTTGTACGAAACTACTTGTGACTTGACTCTGCAGTCGAGACATTCTTGGGACGACAATCATGCATATAGGGCAGAGAAAACCTCTTAGCATAATTTCAAAATGAATGTTTACTTTGAACTTTCAAATATAAAACCTGTAGCTTATGCAATTAATATATATATACACATGTATATATTAAGAACTTGGCTCAAAAGACTTTGTTCTTAAAACTATGTATAAAATCATACGAACATAATTTTAGCGCTAAATCGTCACTTAAGGTTACGTAACGCGTAGACAACTTTCACTACCGCTTCTAAAAAGCAGTTGGTATTTTTTGCTTCTAAGACAGCCGGCTCGTTGGTCTAGGGGTATGATTTTCGCTTAGGGTGCGAGAGGTCCCGGGTTCAAATCCCGGACGAGCCCAAATTTTTTAGGATATTATTTTTTAAATAAAATAAACATATAAAAGATAAACTTAGTATGTAATATGTTTAAAATTTAATTTATATTTTCTTTTTTAAAACATTTCACCATCAGATTTTTCGTTATACGACTATAAAGATTGGTGCGACACATTGCGTATGCGTTTGACATAGTGTAAAACGCCGAACGCCATACAGACCATAGCGGCGTGACATCTATTTCCTTTTATGTTACTAATCTACTACAATCCTTTTACTAGTTGTCTAAAACTCTACTGTTTGATAATATTTACTACCGCGCTATTAGTCATATAGATTATTATCAGTAATATGGGTGACAAGTAATCACGTATCAAATAATTATGCTCTACCAGGCGATAAATACATAGTTATAAAATTTCTATCAACAGTTATCATCAGATGTAAAGTAATATAATTTTATTGTTATGGACACTTTGACAGTAAAACAATGTTCCTGGCTGAGCTATGTTCTTCTATTTATGCAATAAGAATGGGTTTGTTATCACCAAACAGATTAACATCAATATTTCCTCGTCCATTTCCATGATTATATTTGGTGACAGTTATTTATTCGCTTTAACAGAGTTGAGGACTTTCTTTTGCTCGCGGAAAGATCCTTGAGTCATCAATCCAGGAATTGGAAGACTGCCCATGTGCATCCAGTGCCAAAAAAGGGTGATAGATCGGACCCATCGAATTACAGGCCTATAGCTATAACTTCCCTTCTCTCTAAGGTGATGGAGCGTGTAATCAACACACGGCTCCTCAGTTACCTAGAAGAGCACGATTTGATCAGCGACCGCCAGTATGGTTTCCGCCACGGTCGCTCGACTGGTGATCTTCTAGTGTATCTCACTCACCGGTGGGCTTCAGCCATTGAGAGTCAAGGTGAGGCTTTGGCAGTTAGCCTGGATATAGCAAAGGCGTTCGATCGGGTCTGGCACAGGGGTCTTCTATCGAAGTTACCATCCTACGGCCTGCCCGAGGGTTTGTGCAAGTGGGTGGCTAGCTTTTTGTCCGGTAGACGCATAAAAGCCGTCGTCGATGGTAGCTGTTCCGAAAGCATGGACATAAACGCTGGTGTCCCGCAAGGCTCCGTGCTATCTCCAACGCTGTTCTTGCTGCATATCAATGATATGCTGTCCACGGATGGTATCCATTGTTATGCGGACGACAGTACTGGAGATGCGTATTACACGGGCCGAGCTAACATCCCTCGTACCGTTGTAGTAGAAAGTCGCGAACAACTTGTGTCTCAAATCGAGAGCACCTTACACAGAGTCTCCGATTGGGGTCGGGATAACCTGGTCCAATTTAACCCCTCTAAGACACAAGTCTGTGCGTTTACCGCTAAGAAAACCCCGTTCACTGTGGTTCCACAATTCCAGAATACACCCCTTACCATCTCACAGAGTATTGGAATCCTCGGTGTCGACATCTCCAGTGACGTCCAATTTCGAGCTCATTTGGAAGAGAAGGTCAAGCTGGCATCAAAAAAACTTGGTGTTCTGAATAGAGCGAAGCGATGCTTCACACCGGCACAAAGGCTACTACTTTACAAAACACAAGTTCGACCTCACATGGAGTATTGCTGTCATCTCTGGGCGGGAGCACCGAAGTACCAGCTTGAGCCTTTCGATTCAGTTCAGAGACGTGCTGTGAGAATAGTCGACGATCCTGATCTCACAGACGGTATCGAGCCACTAAGTCTTAGGAGAGACTTTGCCTCCTTGTGTGTGCTCTATCGTCTCTACAATGGGCTGTGTTCTGAAGAATTGTTTGATATGATGCCCACAGCCACTTTCTACCACCGCACCGCTCGCCATCGTCAGGGAGCTCATCCACATACATTGGAACCTAAATGGTCGCGCACAGTGCGGTTTCAGAGAAATTTTCTCCCGCGAACAATCCCGTTATGGAATGAGCTCCCTGCCGAGGTTTTCCCTGGAAACTACAGTATGGGGCTCTTCAAGAAGGGGGTAAATAGGTTTTTAAAGGGTCGGCAACGCGCACGTGATGCCCCTGGTGCCGCAGGCGTTCATAGGCTGCGGTAACCGCTTACCATCAGGCGGGCCGTATGCTTGTTTGCCACCGTCGTGGTATAAAAAAAAAAAAAAAAAAAATTGGAGTGACTAAAAACGCTCTGTGCCACCCTATACTTGAAATAGGATTTCTCTTATTTTAGAATACAGGAACTGGTGTTATTAAGACATCCGAATTCGGAACGGTGGATCATAATCTTTACTTTAGCTTGGAGTACCTCCAGCCCTTGACTTGTGATGAACAATCCTACTTGGCTATTTAAACTTTATGGATCTGTTTCCCACTTTAAAAAAATAACAATTAATTATGATACACAAGATTTGTTCTCGATCGGTTACTGTCTGCCGGAAGACGAAGCATGGTCACTCACAAGGTTTAATTTTCGATTTTGAATTATAGATGTATTTGGAAATGTAGAAATATGTTGACGAGCACTCTGATACCACAGGCTCAACCTTATTTACAGTCAAATTGTGTATGAGATATTTCTTAACATTATTCATTCTCTATAAAGCTCTAGCGTCCATCCAATCGCCTAACTACGATAACGGATTAATAATATTTCTTATCACTCGTTATCTCAGCCAAAACGAGAGGACGTCTCTCTACTAGACATAGGCTACCCTAAAAGTTTACAGCCGGTCCTATGGCGCCCGCATCCAACGCCTTCCCGCTTCATTGATACAATAAGAATAAACTGATAGTAAACTTACAAACAGTTACCAAAGTATTGAAAGTTAAGTGGAGTCGAGTACTAAGACGGTGAGAGATAGTCCTACTAAACATGTAATCATTAATTACATAATACGGCTTCAAGTGAGCTTTTGAAATACGTCCAAGTTCGAATGATGGAATATTGAAATTTAGCGTTTCGATTTAAGACAGATTTATCTATTGTTAACTCGACAAAAAATAGTACTGGTAATAAATTGTGTTTCAATCATCGCTACGTTTGTTTATTAGATGTAGTAATTGGTATGATAACTTGAATTTTGAGACATGATTTCTTTTTATTTAGCACATCTTTCGACTCAATTTCTCACACGAATCTATTGTCACCTTTTTATCAAATAAAGCCCCACGGAAATAAGGGAAAGGGAAGTGTTTGGTTACCAATTACACTCACTTGGTGAAAAGTAACAAAAGTGTTGTCAAATTCTGCCTATGAATGTAAGAATTAACATTTAACAAAAGGAAATCTGCCTGTTTTTGTAGCTTAAAATCGTTTGAGACTATTTTAAGAAATTTATCATTTTAGCAGCTAGAAAATTTAATCGAACATCCATGCAGGTTTTCTTCAGCATATGAATTATCACTGTTGTTATTTGAGACTTCATTATAGCTAAGTAAATAATTATTTCTTAATATAAATTCCTCAGTGAGTTTCGATTCCATTATTACAGATTATAGTCCTGTCACATTATTTTTTACCCAATTCTGTGATATGCTCAGTTCCTTAGAGCTTTAGTGTCGCCACAAAGTAATCTATCTTCTACTTGATTGGGTATTTTCCTAGATCAAACTGAAGGTCAGGGGAAGGCTATTAATTAGATAAACGTGTCCATGGTCAAGGTCAAAGATTGAGTGTTGTCATCAATTTTCACAGCTCGATGCTCAGTTCCCTCGACGCTCTTATTTATGTGAGGGTTGATGGATTGATGACCACGTCGCGATGTCGGGGTAAAAATCCTGAACGAAGGTTGCCTGTCTTTTGCAATATACCGGTGATAAGATGGACGGATTAGCTCGTTGATGGTACATAAGGGTTAGATGTAGTTCTGGGAATATTTTTATGGTAACACTAACCTTATTTCGAAAAAGGATGCTACAAAAGTATTGTGATGTTTGATGATTGAAATGACATTTTAAGAAATCGTAATATTTTAAATAGATATTTTTTAGAAAATGTTAAACTGAACTGGAGAATTAATAAAGCTGTGTATTTGCTTTACTTTGTTCTTTAAGCATCTATAGACTCTTTAGATATTAAAAAAAACTGACATATGCCGCATGGCGTTGTAAATTTGAAATATATTAGTATAATTTGAACAATATTGAGGTCATCTGTTGTAAGACCAGTGTTAAGTTGTAACTCAACTTTCGTTTCGGTGAAAGGCACGTACGCACTATGACGTAGTTGATTAACTAGTGATGCTTACTTTCAAAAATATTAGTATCCGGCTCGTTGGTCTAGGGGTATGATTTTCGCTTAGGGTGCGAGAGGTCCCGGGTTCAAATCCCGGACGAGCCCAATGTTTTTTAACATCATCATCATCATCACCATAGCCATAAGACGTCCACTGCTGGACATTGGTCTCCTCTCTCCTCTAAGGCTCTCCACAACAGCTGGTTTTTTACACTGGTGTAGATCTCTTTTACGCATAACCTATATTACATTTGCAGCAATAAAGCTTAAGAAAACCAAAGCACTTACATTTTTTAAATTCAAAACGGAAAATGAACTTAATGCTTGCCTCATGAAATGTAATGTATACTAGTGATATTAAAAATGTAATATGATTTATTTATATTATTACTAAATGCTATATTGACATATTTCTTTCCCTTCTTTGAGAATCCACTCAAAACTAGAATAATATTTTTAAACATTTCTTTAATTTTATGTACCTCTTTTAAGAATTGAATCTAAAGAACTTTTCATTTAATGGGTTAAATTGATTCATCATCATCAACAGTTCTTAACAGTACACTGTAGAATATATATTTTGGCCTACTACACCACGCATCTAACTAGATAGATTGATTTAGGGGTAGTTCCAGGACTTTTCTGTTCAAGGGATTTCCTTACTAGGGTGCACCTGTTTTCCCGGTTACTGGTACCCAAGACGGCGCGCGATTTTTGGTCGGTTTAAGTCCGACTTCACCATCTGTCGGTGGTATCCCTAGGGATTGCCGCACAGGGGAAAAAAAGGATACGTTTCAAATTTTTCTTCTTTTTGCAGCATTTTGTTACTCTGTGTAGTTTCAAATTCAAATTTAACCCCAACTTCTAACCCGTAAGCAGTCAACTAAACAGTCACGGTCGTTAACAAATACAAAAAGCCAGGCACAGAATAGATTAAATAGATCGGGATTTGATCTTTCAGTTAATTAGATTTATTAGTATACGATGTGGTCACGAGACTACTAGGTCAATACTAAATACTGTTTGAATACAAAATAATGGGTTTAATGGCCCTGGTGGCTTTACCAGTGGTCTAAATGGATTTGAACATACTCCAAAAGCTATTACCAAAACCACGATTTGACTAATGCACTATAAGGTTACAAGAAATTTATAGTAAATGGTTTATTTCAGACGCCAAAGTTAGTTGCGGGCTGTATAATAAAACAGAATCAAAAGTTGCTGTCATACAGAGGCATGAGGCTGTAGTCATACCACTATCTCACAAAAAGCTTACGATAAACAGTTTCTTTACTCGCTACTTTTCTCCTAATGAGGTTAATTATTAAATGAAATGTTCAATGGGTGCATAGGGATCACATATCACACATACATATCTGGGTATTCACCAAGAACTTAGGGCAAGCCAACCTCATCTACAGGTGCTGCCTGCTGATCGACGGTCGAGGCTCTGGCAAACAAAAGACGCCGGTTATCTCGCTACCTATTACGTGCGACTAAAACAATGGCAAAAAGTGTTTTAATATACTTCTGCCTACCCTTCCCGGAAAACAGGCGTTATTTTATGCATGTATGTATATATTAAACAAAAGTAGACTCATCCCCTTTCCCTTAAGCCTAAGGAAAGTTATGGGGAAAATTGGATTACACAATCGTGCCTCTTGAGTTGTAGTCGTCGCTAGTCACTTACCACCAGTTAATGCGTCTGTTATTTTTTTTCATATGTAATAGACCTATTTTTTTTAAAAATAATTGTTAAAATTTTGTTACCCATATATTGTTCAAAAAAAATTTGCTCTCTGCAATTTCGCTCTGTAAAAAAGTGCAGAAAGATAAAATTTTCAAAAACTCATAGATTATATGAGTCATTGTTAAGTCTCTTCAATAAAATACATTTCTGCACGTTATATTTTTTAAAACACTGGTTACAATTAATTTCTTGTTTAAAAATACGGTTGGTTATGGTCACTCGGAAATAGCGTCGTCATCTCTCACATTGACATTTTAACCTTGTAACTGTTATCATAATTAATTAGAAGCGAAAGTCATGTCACGCACTTCATGTTATTAACAATCTGTTCGCATTCTAAATTAATCTAATGTAATTGAAAAGACAACTCCTGCACAAGGAGTATATTATCTTACATCACGGGGGACTTTACAATCGTACATTATACAGATACAAATAACACACAGACTCAGAACAATAATTTGTGGATCACACGAAATGTTGTCCCATGTGGAAATCGAAGTCACAACACTCAACGAAGTAAGAAGTAGCGAGATGACCGCTTAGACCACTACCACATTCATGTATACTAGTGTTTACGATTAGTAAAAGTCACGTACGTGTGAGAGTTTTACTTGTGTAATCTTGCGTACGCAGCACCTTGTGCACGCTGCTTTTGAATGTATAAATAGCTGGCTCGTTGGTCTAGGGGTATGATTTTCGCTTAGGGTGCGAGAGGTCCCGGGTTCAAATCCCGGACGAGCCCAATTTTTTTTCTTTTTACATGTATTGTATTCTTTATCATTGAGCTACTAGAATGTACACTTCCAGTCATAAAGGTCCCACAAAATATTACACGATGATCAGTGAAAAATGATCTTATGATTACTTGATGATAAATATAATATTTTAAACTAAAGAAAATATACTTAAAAATATAATTCGTAACCCCGACGCCATTGCAGTTATTTCACTATAAAATCAAAACAGTTTTTCAAATTAGGAGTTATGATTAGATACCAATAAACTACGAAGTAGCTTGCATATGAGCGGTAGACGTGGCCCAGTAATTATGTTAAACCTAATTAAAACTTAATTGCAAGGCGGCACTAGTATTGGTACCATTCTGGTTGTACGACACGATAAACATCGGGAAAGACGCATGTCGTAGGTTAATGGAAACTGTACATTATTAAGCTGAAGGATTTATTTGGTTGAATGCTCTAATCTTAGGAACTACTAGTTCGAATTAAAAATCTGGTTAGTGTTGGATTGTTTATTTCTCGGGGAAGGTATATGTATTCCTATGTATGTGAAGGTGCAGATGAATTCGCGTCAGTTTTGCGTGGGTCGGCAAGAATAAATATAAAAAAGTATTAATGTAGGGTTTCATGTAAATTTGAATTGATTATTAACAAATAATATGCGCATAAATAACGTTACATGAAACGTGCAAACTTTATATCTATATCTATCAATGTTTGGTGCTGTAGTTTAATGTAAATGTGTTTTTTTATAGATATAGTAATGAACTTTCATAATTTTCTTGTTATAGAATGTAAGTGTAAGTGAGATAGTCAATCGACATCTAAGATATGTGTAGTAGATTTAAAAATACGTTTATAAATAATTTCATATATAAATTTTATCTATTTTAAATTCTATACAGTTTTGAGAAATTTGTCTAGTGTAGCTTCAAAAATTCTTTCACGCATATCACTTTCTACTTAACTTAAATATGAGAAATAAAATAAAAGTCTTTGACATCAGTTTCTTGAACACTACGAGGAAATATTTCTCATAGAATATATATTTCAGTGCAATATTTAATTAAAAACAATGGATTTACGAAATGAATGGACAAAATCATTCAGAAAAATTCATTTATGCTATCTTCGGGAGACTTTGTACGTGCATAATTGTTGTTCGACTTCTATTTAAGAAGAATTTACAGAAATAGTGTAAAAATAAATACATCAGTATAACACCTGATCATTATTTCTCAAGTAGTTACTTTTAATAAAATTTCAAAAATTACTGTCGGCTTCAATGAGGAAACCGCAATTCATTACGATAAGAATTCTAATAGATTGTTTTATCTCATTTTCTACCCTCATTTGCCCAATTTCCTTCTGAAATGAATGAGATTAAAATAACTTCACCACCTCTCACATCATGTTAAAAACCTTTAAAAAAAATTTTCAGAAAAAAAAACTTTTAATCCGTTCACAGTCAATATGTTATGGTGATCTACCATGACTGCTATTAAATACCTCGTCTTAAAATTCCATATAGGTCCGTTAATTTAACCAATGGCAGTAAGGTACTTTAATTAGATTGCCACCTCAATTCTAAGGTCTTATATATATGTCGTGAGTATTAACAAGATACATGATCTTATTTTTTCTGAATCTAAAAACTATTTGACTGTTAACTAGGACATTTCATAAACTCTGATAAAAAAAACTATAGAATTTGTTTTTGCTATAAATATCGTTTTCTGGTTTAACAAGAAGACGAAAAGCCGTTAGAGATCGGTGATATCGTATCGTCCTATCTAAAGTAACTGTTTGCTTACGTTGACATGACCCATTAATTACTTCACGTTGTAATTAGAACCAGTGAATTGTCATGATTAGTTCATGTGATGTTCTGATTCAAACTTCGATGTACCATCACGGGCTATTTGATCTATTTCTATTTACGGCAGTATCGCTTTAAATAGTATGCAGATTGATTAACGTGCTTTATATATCTTCTATAATCTAAAACTAGGTAATTAAAGTGTCAATGTTTGTCAGTTGACGTTTAAGACTACAGTTCTTTAATCGATGCGTTCCATATTCACGCATATTCTCGTATCGATCATCGACGTCTTTAAAACTATTACTTTTCACTTTTACTTTAAAACTGACCTACTTTGTCGAATGTCATATTATATGTTTTCTCACTTTTTCAATATCATCATTGACGTGTGTATTGAATTCCTTCATTTGATTTAACAACTTTGATTACTCGTAATATACGTTATCAATAATATTACTTATATTTATTTTTAATATTTATTTTAATTTATATTCTGCATTATGACTGATATTGACCCCTACTACTCCGCCAGCAGCTCTGAAAATTCATCAGCAAATGAAAGTTTTACTTCGGTAACTGATACCCTCGGGGATATATTGCGCAGTATTTTTAACCAAAAGTGTCCACGTTTGTTTAACGTTTGCCACATAAATGCTCAAAGCATACCGAGTCACTATAGTGACTTATGGGAAACCTTCAATGGTTCAAACGTGGACGCCATATTGATTTCCGAGACATGGCTCAAGCCCCAACTTCTTTCCACTTCTTACTCCCTACCAGGCTATGTTCTCATCAGGAACGACAGGGTAAACAAAAGGGGCGGTGGTGTTGCCATATATCTACGTCCTGACTTTTCTTATAATCTTGCCTTGAAATCACCTCCTGACTCACCCGCTGAGTATCTCTTCCTTGAGGTTTCTGTCGGAGGAACCAAACTTGTTCTAGGTGTCGTATATTGTCCCCCGGCTACTGATTACTTCACCGTATTCGAACCGGTTTTAGAATCTTTGGGGTCCGAGTATGAACATCACGTCATCATGGGCGATCTCAATACTGATCTGCTGTGTCACAGTTCCCCCCGCTGCCGTAAACTGCTGGACTTACTCGAATCTACATGCTTACATAGCTTACCGCTTCACGCCACACATCACAACCTAAATGGAGAAGACACCTTGCTTGATCTTATAATTACTTCGTCCCCTGAAAAAGTTTCATCGCATGGCCAGCATCCAGCACCTGGTTTCTCACATCATGATCTAGTATATCTTTCGTACAAGATTAAAACGCCAAAGCCTAAACCGAAAATGATGTCCAGGCGCTGTTTTGGACGTATGAATGTGGACAAACTCCGAGAAGATGCTTCCCACATAAACTGGGAACCCTTAACGAGAGCCGTCACTATCGACGAAAAAGTTCAAATATTTAACGAAAACATATTACGCCTATACGATATTCATGCGCCATTGAGGAATATCAAACTAAAATATCCTCCCGCACCTTGGTTGACAGATAGCATACGCAGCGCAATGGGGAGCCGGGACCGAGCTTTTCGGCGTTTTAAAAGAACTAGAAGTGATGATACCTGGCTTGCCTACAAAACTGCTAGAAACAAGTGCAATCAGATAATACGTAATGCCAAACGCCGTTATATTCTCGATAACATTTCTACATCTTCTTCTGCCGACATCTGGAAGTTCTTGAGGACTCTTGGCATCGGTAGCAAGCGCCACGTGGATCTTCCAATGGGCGTTGCTTTAGATGATATCAATCGTCATTTCACCACTTCTATTACCTTGGATCATCAAAGCAAAATCCAAACTATCCAATCCGTGGCCCGCCTGCCTAGACCTACTATAAACTCCTTTGACTTTTCTCCAGTTGCATCAGAGGATGTCCGGCGGTTTCTTATCTCTATCAAATCCAAAGCCACCGGTAATGACAACATTAGCCGTTTTATGGTGACCACTATCCTGGACCAACTCTTACCCGCCATCACCCACATAATTAACTATTCCCTTGATTCCAACGCCTTTCCCTCCTTATGGCGCAAGGCTTATGTACGTCCATTGGCTAAAGTACCTAATCCCTCCCTCCCTTCCCATTTCCGTCCAATATCCATTCTTCCTTTCCTGTCCAAGATACTGGAAGCCTGTGTACATAAGCAACTGTCTCACTTCATTCATCAAAACAACTTACTCAATAAGTATCAATCGGGATTCCGACCCGGACATAGTACAGGGACAGCTTTGCTCAAGGTAACACTTGATATTAAGGCAGCAATGGAGGAAGGCAAAATAACTGTGCTAGCTTTAATTGACTTCTCAAACGCCTTCAATGCTGTGAACCATGAGATTTTACTCGCAACACTTGACTACTTCATGATTTCCGATGATGCACTGGAATGGTTTTCATCCTATCTTCGTGGACGCCAGCAGTCTGTCCGAACCGATAATTCGTCATCACTGTGGGCCGAACTAGACTCTGGTGTACCACAAGGCGGTATTCTTTCCCCTCTTCTCTTTTCGTTATTTATCGACTTCATAACTCACCAACTTCGGTGTTCGTATCATCTGTATGCAGACGACCTGCAGATCTACTCACATGCGAGAGTTGAAAACTTAAACGAAGCTATAATCAACATTAACCACGATCTAGACACCATAAAAAACTGGTCCAGCAGTTTCGGTTTAAACGTGAATCCGAGTAAATGTCAAGCAATCTTCTTAGGGAGTCCCAGAATGACGGGTAGAATTGATCCTGACGCCGTCACTGGTATCATATATGACGGTACAGTATTGCCCATCAATCTATCGGTTAAGGACCTCGGCTTACATATAGACAGAACTCTGAATTGGCATGTTCAGGTAACCAATGTTAGTCAAAAGGTCACGAATATTTTACGTGGCCTTTATAGACTAAAAAACTTTCTCCCCATAAAGATTAAGATTATGCTAGTGCATGCCTTAATTTTGCCAATCATCGACTATGGTGATGTGTGTTACCTCGACCTGAATGCAGATCTGCTCAACAAATTAGACCGACTTCTCAACAATTGCATTCGGTTCATATTCAACCTACGTAAGTATGATCATGTATCCACTTATCGGAGGCAACTGTCATGGTTACCTATTAGACAGCGCCGCCGCTTGCGAGCGTTGACTATGTTACACTCCCTCATCCACTCTCCTAACCCACCCACTTACCTAACCTCTCATATACAATATCTCTGCTCTAATCATGACAGAAATCTTCGGTCCTCCGATAATCTCCTCCTTCTCTGCCCATCACATAATTCCCATATTGTCCATTCGTCCTTTACTGTCCAAGCTGTAAATCTCTGGAACGCCCTCCCCTTAGAGATAAGAAGGTGTGTTAACCCATTAACCTTTAAGGTTAGAGTACGCAAGCTTTACGGAGACTTGTTGACGGAGTCATCAGAATAATTGCTGGCCTATTCGTCTTTGTACGAATATTTATGTATATGTATGTAGATATGTGTTTCCTTTTATTTATATAAATATATATATCATATCATATATATATCATTATGTATTACAAAATACAAATTATTTATTATATTTATATTATATTATATTAATTATTTATTCGCAAATTAAAAAATCTACACCACTAGCTCTGATGTTACACCTGCTACACGCATCTCTGCATTACCCAAAGGTCGACTGGAAGAAAATGCCTACGGCATTAAGTCCGCCTTATGCATTGTAAGTTATTTGCAGAAAGTGTAAATAAATAAATAAATAATCTTGTATACTAAGTATACTTATATACAATATCAAAAAGTGAGCGAATTAATCTGATTTTACAACTTTAATAACGTAAATTACACCAAAAAAGTACTAATCCTATTTAAACTCAAGTAATCAGTCGATTCTTTATTCTCTAACTCCCATATCCCAATGTCCCTTTTGTATCTCTTTTTTAAAAACGGGATACTCACAACGACTAGACGACAATCTTCATCGTCAGGTATGCTAGCGGTCATAAATCACACTAGTGGATTTTTTTTACAATATTACACATTATGCTGATCCTAAGCGAAAATTTAAGCTTTACACCGCTTCTCATGTGAAGTAATTTGCAATTTTCATTATTTAAATTTTTCCATCACTTTGTTTTGTGTCCTGTTTTAAAATATGTAATTCAAATCAAATAATCTTTCACCTCTCAATGTTATATTTATATGATATGTTACATACTTTTGATCATCTAAATATTTAATTAAAGTCCCGGTACAAATAAATATGTTCCATTTTTTTTGTGGTTCAAACATTTTACCCTGAAGCATTCCTTTATTGTTAACATTTGATTTGGATGTTTTTGCCAAACAAATTATAAATCTATTAAATTTGCGTTATAATTTAGTTGTAAAAGTTCGTTTTGATTTAATTCAATCAAAATTGGCCACCATTGTCTATTGTTTTACATTATTAGAAGCCAATGAAAATCCAATAGGTTCTTAAAATGAAGTTCATTATTTGAATGATATAATCTATGCGTTATTATTTGCTTGTCATTTGACAGAAAATGTATTACCGGTAGCTTTTAATTAGTAAATGATAAGTAAAGCTATTTGTTCATTATTATCATCATCATCAACACCCTTAAATAGTCCACAGTTGGACATAAACTACTCGATAGAGAGAAGATTTTGGTCTAATGTTGATCAGATGGATACTAACTATATAGTTATGGAAATATACAATACTAATATGAAAGAAAATATTTGAACAAATCTCCAGTCAATCAACTATATTTTAGTACAGGACCAATATTTATCTTTGTAGTTATTACATCTAATATTTTGGTAGAAATTTTTCAAAACAGTTGTGTACAATATATTTTAATATGATTTGTTGCGATTTAGATTTAGATTTCAGAAAATAAAGAAACATAAGTTACAAGTCACATGTGAAATTAGATGACAAAATTCACGAAATTGGACATTAAAGAGTTTCGCTAAAATGAAGTAAATAAGATTTCATTTTAATTGTAAACTTACAGTGCCCTCATTAAGTATAAAAAAAAATATTTAAAGTGTTAAACGTTAACCGGCAGGTCAGAGGTATTCAGGAAAAAAACAACGGTCCAGTTTTTCAAGAGATTTGTGAATCAAATTTCCAAGCCAAATATTTGTGTGATGAACATGCATATTTTTTTTGTGTCTGAGTATTATTTATTTATAGTATGTATGCATTTAAAAATAATATAAATGTGGAGTAACGGGTGTCATGTCCCTCCAAGACAAAGGGAGGATTCTCAGACTGGACGAAGTGATGATACCTGGCGGCCCGCGGTCTAACGGACACTTGCACTTCGTAGTCCCATCGCCCCAAAAGAGGCGTGTGGAGGCTGGATCGGGGTGCTTGCCCCCCTGCCAGCGATGACTATATCGCTGCCTCTGAAAATGGGTAGATCCTGGGGTAGTGTGGGTCGTCGTTTTATTGCGAAGCGGGACTGTTGCACTCTTCACGCCACTGCGGCGGTCAGCCCGAGCCAGATGAGACCTCAGGCCACACCTGGGGAGGTCCAGCTCCGAGCCAGAAGCGACAGGGGCGGCGGCTTGTGCGCAGTCCCCTCGATGTCGGGTCTTGTGTCGAGTCGATCTTGTTACCGTAGTACAGGATCTGTATATTTTATGTGTATAATGTGTCAAGGTGTAATTATCATTATTAATAGTTATTTTGAAATTTTATTAGGATTATTATAGTGTGTTTATATACATATATGAGCTAGTCATAAAATTATAAAAGGTATCTCAGAAGGAGACATGATATAACTCAGTTATCATTTTCGTTATCATTAACAACTATATTGTGTTATTATTAACAATAATAAATTAACTTATGTTTAATATCTATATGTCTTGATACATTTATATTTTATAACCTTCATTTATTATGACTTGACACTTACAATATCCCGTAAAAAATAACGGATAATGTCGCGCAAACATTAAAAGTAAGTTGCAATTGGTTTTTGAAAGGATTCTGTGAAGCGAAGCCGAAGATTATAATTACACCTTTGAATTTTTAATATTGATATTAAACGTATATTAATTATTAGCAAACCTTGACATGTCGTTATATGAATGGACGTCCATTGGTCATTATTCTAGACATTGAGACCTTTTCGTGTTTCGGAATACAAGTTACCCCGTCGTCGGCCCAAGTAGCCAAATGAACAATCGTTCGTTTAGTTGAAATCCTAAAAAGTCTAACATTGTTACAAAACGTCGATAGTTCCCAGTACTAAACTTAAAAAACTGAGTTCAGTCGTGTCATAGAAAACTGAAAGCCGATCACAACCAAACTTGGAAAGGGGTTCAAAGGAAAAAATAAATAAAAAGATTTCGTTTTATAATTTGGTTTAAGGTAATTTATTTAATCTCAAATTAATTAAATCTCTACATAAACATTATATGTGTGCGAGTCAGTAATTTTATGCAAATTCACTTTGACCGAACACACAATTGCTGCAAAGCCACACCTCGCACCAATCTTGACGGCAACTTGGCACTTTCTAACTAATAGCCTCTTGCGTTTAAGCACCTGAGGTTAGATGCAGTTTGTAAATTAATTAATATTTGGTTAGTGTTACGAGTTCTGGTCCTTAGAATTTATGCGGAGTAGTGTATATTTAGCATATAAGGTTGGTTTGATATCCTGATAGACATTCTTTTAAACATCAGACTCATTAACAAATATTTTTTTCAAATACAAACAGACGCCACGCCATTTTCTACTGTGCTGAATGTGATGGACAAATTATTGTTCTGAGTCTGGGTGTTCTTTTTGTCCATTTCATTTAAGTTTGTAAAGTCCTCTCTGTTACAGAATAGATTCTTAATGAGGGAGGTTGCAATACTGTATAGTTGCAATGCTATGTATTAGAGAAGAAAGTAAACCACTTTCAAATTTTGCATACATGTTCAGCGGGATAAAGCAAAAGACACAGGATAACGTTCCAGAAAAGGTAGTAAGGGACGGAAGGAATAAAAAAGATAATAAAAATCAAAACACCTCATTCATGGCATAAATTATATTGAAATTCCTTTTATTCACCAGAATTACCCATAAATTATGTTTTCAACGATGCTATAAAGTTTGATTAAGCAACCCAGTACACAAACTGGCCATAAATTCAAAAGCATTTTAATATCGATCGACCAGCCATAAATTATGAACCTCCAAGGTCTAAGGAAGAAAGTTGTAACTATAAATCTGCCAGCAACACTTGATTGCACGGCTGTACTTGACCGCTGACATTGGCCTCTATATTCTACAGCACCCCATACAAGTTCTGAAGGAAAAGTTTCTTGAATAAATTTCGCTCAAATTACAGTACATGTTTCAGACATAAATAAAATATACGGGCTTAGAATGGAGTTTAATGATGGCTTATGGTAGGTTTTTATATAAAGCGCTTATCTTTGTAAGCGGTTGTTAAATGATTAAAATGATTACTAAAATAACGATGATGCTGATGATGATGATTCTGTTGACTTCTTATTAGAGAAGAATTGGTAATAAGAAGAAAACTCAGTTGTGACGACAGGAGGAGATACAATATTGAACCGGTCATCCTACTATCACGACAAGTGCAACCTGGTTTCGGTCAGGTTAGGTAAATCATTTTGTTTTACACTTTCATTCGTGTACACATAACTATAGTTATGGCAAACAGAAAAATTATAAGATCATCTTTCCATACTTGACTGAAACTTCTAAAATGAAAAAAATAATTGAAATTATTTGCTGTGTGATATGTTTGAAAGTTTTTCAAAAACTTGATCAGGAATAAACTTTGAACTCTATTATGATGTGCTTCTAGCCAATTTCAGCCACGTGGCCAGTCTCAACGGAAACCAGCCAAGTACCCAGCAGATATAGTGCACAAGTGTGTGCGCAAAAACAGGTGTACTCTTTGTTCCCTTACTGTCACAATCCGATGAGACGGTTATCCGACACGGACGGGGAGAGATCAGGTGCTGGGCCATCCTTTACGCCCTTCACAACTTGCAAATTCCGGCCTGTTATTAAGTATTTCTATAATCATAAAAATCTAATTAAACTTTATGACTCGACTCGGGTCTCGAACCTGTGACGTCATATACAAAAGACTAGACCAACGAGATAGTTTGACGTCTGCAACTGAACTCTATAAAATAACTTAGTGCCCTGGTAATCTTCATATCACCAATTATTGGATTCATATAAAAAATCCGAAAGCCCTTAGCTCTCTTGAATACTTGCCTATCGTAAAATCTTAACGATGTTTCCTGCCTATAATGCTTCATGACCAAAATTTGGGTATCGGGTATAAACAGCTAAGGCCTTCCATTCAACTTGTAAGGACCTTCATACCTTCTTAATCTGGTTGTGTGGTAACATACTCTCTTAACGTACGTCTTCTCTTATTCTTTTTCTATTATTTTTATTATCACATAATGCGAAAGTTTGTAAAGATGTTTGGATATACAGATGTTTATTTTTCATTGACCCAAAAACTACTGACAGGATTTATATGAAACTTTACAGTGAGATAACTCATACATCAGAATAACGTGTACTTTTTGTCACGATATCCAACACACACAGAGGCGGCGTCATATATGAATAAATTACCTTCTTGCCAAATCCACTATAATAGTTATCATTCTCTTTTACACTCTGGCTTTCAGTGCTTTTTTTACCGCAAGGCACCTCTTCGCTTCGTTAAAAAACCTATCCATTTGAAAACTAACTGGTATGAAAGGGGAGGTTAGAAATTTGGCACAAAGATAGATTGTAATTCAGAGTAGTACACAAGCTTTTTAGGATATGTAGTGTCCCCGTGGGATGAGGAAAGTATAACAACAACTGCGGGTAACGCCGCATAATACAGCCAGATATAAATATTTAGATCCATGTTCTTTGTCCTATTCTTCCTATCTTCTAATATTGCCGTGACATTTTCTTGTAGTCGTTTTTGCCTTTATTCCTTGTCATTAATCAAGCACTTAATATTAAAAGCCGGATCTCCTCCTCCGTAAGTCACTCAGAACAATGGATTTTGTATCGTGTGCTCTATATCGGTCAAAATGTTTATAAAGGGTATTTATATCGTTTCATTAATAATGGCTAAGCAGATAGCGAAATAGCGTATAATAAATCGTGATTGGAACTCTTCGTATAGGCTTTTTATAGTCATGCCTTTTATAAACAGGAATATTATCAGCTTACGTCATTGAAGTAATACCTCACACAGTCACAGGCATCCCCAAGGCTCTCCAAAACAGATTTTTATCTTCTACATCTATCAAAAATGAAGTCATATGACTATCCGAAATCAATGTAAAACACTACACTTTGGATACTTGTGTGAATCATAAATAGATAATAACTATTAATAGAGGCAAGCAGCTCTTTCTAGATGTGGACTGCTTGCATCGATTTTTCACCACATTGTAAATAAAAGAACAGAACTTTAGACAGTGTCTGATAATCTCTTACCAGGTAGTAGAGCCACGCTTACTTCAGCATGAACAGGCCGGTTTATCCGGGGCAGTACTACCCTCTCACAGAGGACCAACGTGAGTGCGAGACCGGAGGCTCATCGATACAGGAGTGACAGTTGTCGTGGTAAATGTGTGCAATACAATGCTACTATGACTGTCATGTCTTTTACGTCCCCAAGTGAGGAGTAAAAAATCGTAATTAGCTACCATAGTTTGAGTCACCATACTGCATTGTCAGCATTCGCAATGAGTATGGTGACTACAACTTTTGGATTCTATTCATGCTTTACATCAAGCAGAGTAGAGTCACTTTGGCAGGCTATTAAAAAAAAGAAAACTTTGAAACAAAAATACTCAATTAATCTTAAAACTTAAAACTTTCGTAGATCCTCTAAGATGAACCCAATAAAATCGATAAACTTTTGACTTTACAGCGATGCTCAAGATAGCCAATTTAATATTCCAATTGTGAGCATTTCACAGTTAATAGATTCTTTATTAACAGACTTCAAAGCTTCAAATTGGTATTTGGCTGAGCTATTCATGATTACAGTCCTGCAGTGTCAAACTTCGAATAGATAAAGCTTTACGAAACTAAAGTATTACCGACAGTATTATCTTTTGTGAGTATATTAAAATAAATAAAATTAGAAGTGTCAACAACTGTTTTCTGTTCAAAGCAGGTGTTGTCAGTTGATCATATTTTACAAAATTCGACGTCAATCCATCACAAAGGATTTATGAAATATCAATCCTAGACGCCATTCACAATTTCAATGTTCGGCAAATCTATGATCTCAAAGCGGGTGTCAACGTTGTATTCATTGGTCCCACGTCAAGCGCCCGTCAAACCAAATCGAGCTTAGCATGTTATTGACTTGAACAAAATGCGTGTTTTTGAACTTGTCTGAAATAGAATTGTCATTGCACGATTCTAATAGCGATCATCTCCCGTCAACTGAATGTATCCTAAATAATTTCTTACAAGTTGGTAGTTCTTACAAGAGGCATACCCAAGGTTCTACAAAACAACAACATTAAAATTGTTTTATTGATATTTAGAGTAGACTTTTATCCTTCACGTCTATAAAAAATAAAGTGATATAACTATACACTTTGAATACTTGTGTGAATCATAAATAGATAATAACTATTAATAGAGGCAAGCAGTTCTTTCCAGATGTGGACTGCTTGCATAAGTATGTTCTGTACTTCGATATTTGCCAAATCATTTCGTGTATAATATATTTTGCGTGAGTTTTGTTCATTATGTGTTTTCGTAGTTACAATACAGCTAGTACTCAGATACAATTCACAATATATGGTATTATTGTTTTATTTAACTGGAAAATAGTAAGTTTTCTTGTGAACTTATTCATATTCTATGACTGTTATGATTAAAGACAAGTTTTTGAACTTGAAACTTTTCGAAAAATAAATTCTGCATATATTTTTACGTATTATTTAGAAAGTTACATGACTCTATTAATTATATCAGTCCTCTTTTATTTAATTACTAGGTAACCAAACAATATTTTTTTTCAAAGTTTCACTCTTATTAGTCGTAGCGTCAGCTTATATATATAGTCTGCCGCGAAAAATGCGTTACTCAACATCTTTTTTTTTATATGAACCCTAGATTCAACCAAACAAATAAATTCTACAGATTCACAATATTAGTATAGATATAGATGTATAGAACTTCAACCCGTATATCCGTATCCAACGATTAAGGTGATCAACTGTTTGAACTAATTATGAAGGTATTACAAGCACAAACACTTGTGTTTATATTACGTAAAGTTAAGATTAAGTTGGACATTGTACTCATAAACTTAGAACAACATGGTGCCTTCACAAACTACGGGACGCCAAATTGTATAAAGATGACGATATATCTTAAGTTTAGTTACAAAATAATACAATAGATATTAAATAAATGCCTAGTGGTTAAAGTAGAAGGATAGTTTTGGGCCCGGAAGGTCTCTCTCTAATTAAACTGTGTTTTTAAAAATTACTACTTTTTTCCTAACGATATCAATAAATATAATACCAAGTTTCTACTTAGAAAACGAGAAAAAAAAAATGCAATGAAAAATTGATCTGATGCAATGTGTCAGAATTCATAGTAATCGATTGTGAAAGAATCGGTGATATCTAAAAATCTAAATCTAAAAATATGTATCAATTTGAATATCAAGTGACAACTGCTTCACAATTTTAAAGTAAAATGAATTCGTAAAGAATCAAGTTTCTTTTATCTTTTTATAATTGGCAACACTGGTCAAGTAGAAAAAAAAACTGCACCTTTTCGTTTTCATTCGTTTTGAGTGTGTAATTTTCATATTATAAAGGACATAAAGGACAAGGACATCGACGGGCCATGCCATTTTGAATTACCTGAATCTCTATGTTGGAAAAAAGATTATGCCTATCGATGTAATATTAAGGACATGGATCGCTTTATGTACCATTATTACTGGTCTTTTACTATACTGCATATAAATTGATTCCTGGATCGTCAATTGTCGCCAAATTTTCAGTGAAGCCTATTGATTATGTACTCTTACAATTAGAGCAAATATGATTGAGTTAATATAAGGAAACTATGCAGTTGTATTTGTATTTCTTATAAAATTGTAACTTCATTAAATTTCGAGTTGCAGAACTGCACGTGATTTACTAATTATAATATAAAAGTCACTCGCCTATTACTTAAGACTGATAGACGTACACTATTAAACATAGGTATTTCCCAAGTTTTACCATAACTACGAGTTCTGTACTATCATTATTTATTAGTATCTTATGAAATAAGTCCAACAAAAGCACTATTGAAGGATTCAAGGGTAGAGAACGACTAGAAAAAAGATGAGTAGGTTGCGTGAAAGAAGATAAATGGCTGGAATAGAAAAAGATGCTAAAATACTCATGACTACAAAAAAAATGGGCAAAAGTCAATAATAATGATTAAACGCACGCACAAGCAGATGGGTCGAGTGATGGGTAAGTGATTAGTGATTACCACTGCCCATGAACACGTAACTTAACAGAGATGTCATCGCTATTTAAGTGACCCCCGCAAAATAGTTGAATACGAGGGACTTTGGACTCACTTGGTGACAAGCAATGAAAGAGTTGTTTCATCAAAGTTTGCACTGAGGTTTCTGTAATATATATATATATATACATGATTCTCTCACAGAGGTCTATCAATATTTTTTTATCTTTAATTTTATAAACACATTCGTTATATAGCTACAATTTTATTTAATGATTCTATATGAAGTATTCTCGAAAAAACAAATTCCAACGAGATGTACCTTTTCTAAATTATATTCTAACTTTTATTAATTTTAAAACTGCTCGGAAAAAAACTGGTTTAATTTATATCAGGGAAGCGAGGCTTAAGAGCGAGCATTTAATATTTCTTTATTTGCAGATAGCTAGGTGTTTAATTTGCGCTCGTATTCTCGACTCTGAAACAGTTTACAGAGAGAAACAATATATTTGGAATACAATTGAGAATTTGGATGTGAGATCAATATGAATTTATCCAGTTTGTCTGTTGATCTATGAATTGTCGTAAAGATATTAAAGATGTTATCGTCAATGTGAAATTTTTACCGCCGATATCGTTTTTGTTTTCAAGTCTTTGTCCAACGGTGGACGCCTTTCTACTTAGAAGGTGTTATATTTATCAAACGGTCAAGCGAGCTGATAGATTGCCTGACTGTATGTGACTACCTCCGTTCCCTTGCCAAACCACTCCCTCTCGCCTACGTTCCCCTATATTCTTGTGGAAAGTGGTTCTACGCTCCTTGGTGAAAAGCAACGTGATAATTGTTTAATGTTGGGTTTATGTGTGTCGCTTTCACGGGATCTATTAATAAAATAGTTCCTATTTAGACACCTCAACATTATGCTGGCTATTAATACGAGATAATATCATAATGTGTAAAGTAAAAGTAATATTTATACAAAACTTTCGTAAGTATCTGTCACATTAGAGCTCTCACATATCATTTCGTGCTTAATGGTTTGTAACAAACTGTCAGTAAGTCACACACTTCATTTATATGCTGATCTTGTCTTCAATTTAACCTACGTATGTACTCGTATACATCTTGTCCGTGCCCTTGGTGATGGATTTGAAACACGAAGTGTCACCATTCCTATTTATTCTATGGATGTCGTAAGAAGTGATTAAAAGAGCAAATTATGCAAGACAACATCATTGCAAAGAGAAGAAAGCCAGCTTGGTATAGTAAGCCAAAACCTCAAGTCTAAGCAGAGGCCTTTTTCTTTCTTAGTCCAGCAATGGACTGTTAAAGGCTGTTGATGAAGGTGACGTATACACTTTATGTATATTACATTACACCAAAACAGGAATTAATTGAAAAAACATTAAGTTCACGCTTATGTCAGTATGCTAGTAATTAAAAAAAAAGGTTTAATTGACATTTTAAATACTTTATCTGTTATGGAAATTATCGTTAATAAAGCACTTAAAATAGCACCATCTAGCGAAGATTTACTGAACTATTTGATTTCAGTTTAACGATCTTTATTTCCCATTAAGACAGTTGTCACTTACATGAGAACAATATTAAATAAATAACAAAAATTAATATCTCGGTGCGGGTAGAACAAAAATAAAATTGCTGCCACAGTAAAGAGCGAGTTCTCTACATTTTACAATGAATCTTGATTTTATAATTTTTATTAAAATTTATAATTTTAATTAGTTTTTATATTGATATAAAGCTTGTCAATTTCCAAAATTTACCTTGTACCGTTTAATTTTATCAAAGAATTAACTTCTAAAGCAATAGATATTATAATTTGAACATTTAAGTTATTACCTCTATCGCATTAGGATTATCGACAATGATAGAAGTACGTACATATTTAAAGTCACACCTATTTGTCCAGAGAGGTAGGCAGAGGCTAAACGCCGATTTTTTGCCAGCGCTTTAGGCCCACGTTACTGGTGGCGAGCCTATTGCGGCTAATCGGGATGTTTTATTTACCAGGACCTCGTCCGTCGATCAGCACGTGCATTACTTGCAGATGAGATTGACTTCCAACTCTATGCACCCTATGATAGAAGTGAAAATGCCATAAAAAATAAATAAAAATAATATTTTTAAATAATATCAAAGCAAGAACTTTCACCGTCGTTGTATGCCTTAAGCGCACCGTTTATAAAACTGACAACAAAAATACTGTCAATTTTGAAAAATCAATTCTTTTTTATTTGAATAAGGTGGTTAGGTTAGTGAGCACGATCTGATCTGGAGGTCGTAATAACAGCTGTACCCGGATCCCTCCTATATCAGGCGCAGAGTGGCACACCGTGTGGTTTTAGTCGGTCCAATTCCGACACACCACCCGCAGTAAGCCCCGGTGACGTTTCCGGGGGGTTTCCACACGTAAAAAAAAAGTGCACACGATCTGTACCAGAACTTTCATTATACGTTTTAGAATCATTTCATAGTTTTGCTAATAAATACTTCATTGGTCTAGCGGTCAACGTTGGCGACTACGGATCGAGAGGTCTTGGATTCGATTGCCGGGTCGGGTCAAAATGTATTATTGAGTTTTAACTCTCGTGCTGCAAAGAGTAATTTAAGCCGTCAGTGCTGTGCCTCATCTCTCCCCGATCGTGTCAAATAATTTGTGAGAGTGAGGGAACAGAGAGTGCACTTGTATTTACGCACACAATTGTGTACTATAATATCCCCTGCGTAGTTCGCTGGTCCCCGAAGTGACCACCGTGGCTGAACTTATATCATCATAGTTTTGCTACTTTTTACTTGATGACGCCAAGAGAAGTAAGTGCTTTCATTTTTTGGTGACGTTCACACAATAAATTTATTTTAATCCATGTGCCTGTTATGAAAATGAAAAATTAAACTGAAGTATACTTTTATTTCACAACATAAACTCACTTTATATATGATATACGAGAACATAGTATCGCATTTCACTTGGTTCCAGTCCTAAATATCGGGAGTTGGAATTGGTAGGTAGAAAATCATAAATTTTAAACTTACCTACCTCTGGCCCAGGGTTAATATTCAAACCCTTATATATCTTTTTTATTTCTCTGTTCGATTTTTCACACCCACACGTACTAGGGGCGGTGGAAATTGTTTCTATTGAATGCTTTTATTTCGTTAGATGGGTTGCGTTAAATTCTATCAAGTGTATTAGGACTTTGGGATATAAAATTTTATGGAACACATATTATTTTTGGATATAGGCGTAATAACATCAATAAACACTAAATCGAGTAATTGAAGAGTCCACCGCTATCTTTCACTAAAGTAGACTATTTTTATATTTTTTATTTTTCTTCTCGTTTGTAGAGCTATTGTGAAAAAGTTATGCTTGGACACAAATGGACCAGTTAAGCAGTTAAGGGCCCTCACAGATGTTAAATAGTAGTTTAATTGTTTTTTACCAAATAAGCAGCAGTAGCCGCAGCCCAAAACCCTCCTGATCCTTTGGGAAGGACTGAAAGGTTGACAAAGCGTTGGTGACCCTGGAGCTACCAGTTTATTTATTAGTTTAGTTATATATATTTATTTTTTTACAGCTATCATTGTAAGATTTGTAGTTGAGCAAATAACAGTAAGCCAAATGCATGACTTCACTTGTAGTAGTATGCTAAACGTAAAAATGTGAGCAATAGCACTAACAATGTTGTGATATAGGATATTTTATTCTTTTTTCCTTTTCATCATTAAAGAACTTAAGGCTCAGATACCTACACACATTTGAGACATTCAAAGAGAATAGTATATGAGTAGATATACTATGCGGTGATAGTCATTTGCCACGATGAAAAACGGCCTCACAGGACCGTTCTATCCGAAACAAGCTATAGTGTTTGTCAAACTCAATAAATCTCGACCTTACAAATATGTACACAAATATTTCAGCACAAGGCATTGACGTGATGTAAATTTTCCTTTTCCCAAACACGCATTATCGCCCCTCAGCAACCCAAATCTTCTAAACTATCTTGAATCACATGAGACAATGTTAAACTTACAACGTAGGATTAGTTTACGTCAGACCACGGAGTACCACAATATGTGGAACGTTATTGCACTTACGAATTTTCGTCCCTCGGCCTTCTGAGGGTGTAAAGTTATGTGTTGTAATTGTTTAATAGATGTGTGACCTAATAATTATGAGGTTTTTAGTAACTTAACATAAACTTCTGTGGCGTGTTAAAAACTTTTCCGTATGAGCTGGAAAGTTTAGGAAATAAATAAGGTTTGATTTGATACAGTTGTTGGAAAATATTGTTCCATAGTAAGTAATGATGGTATATTATGTAATAGATAGACATACGTAGTATTTCCACTTTTTCCATATATCACTACAAAAATATAGTCACTAGTAGAAATATTTAGTAATGATGGTATATTATGTAATAGATAGACATACCTAGTATTTCCACTTATTCCATATATCACTACAAAAATATAGTCACTAGTAGAAATATTTAGATTTTGTTACAATTATCGTTACTACCTGTAGAGATATGAGGTTGCAAAACTCTTTTAAATGTAAAGTAATTTTGAAATTTCATTTACTCAGAATATTATTTAATATTTGTAATTAGTAAGTCTAATTCAAAACATCTAATCAATCACAAACGTACCTGTGAACTCTACTGGTAGGGATAAATAAAAAAATGATGTCAATTATCCCAATCAATTCAAGTAGTAGCTATTTATAGTATAGAGTAGAAGGTTTCATGTACCTCTGCCAGAAGCGATAATTGTAATAAGATATAAATATCCCTATTAGTGAGGTGACTGGAACAAGTGAGTATTTCGAACAGATTGTATTAGATATTTTAAATGGAATCTCGAGAATATTATTACTTTTAAATAAGATTTAATATTATGAATAGCTTAATATTTTCTTTTAAATATAAACGCTTTATTGTTTCAGAACATCCATGTATAAACTCATACTGTCATAGTGATATATAACTGATAGAGACAATGGTTTAATTTTGAGTGTCAGAAACGTGAAACAGCTCGACCGAATTAACACAAAGTCTACATATCCATTCGACCGGACAGGAGATCTATGCGGGTCTAAGACACGGCCTAAACTTTGTAATACAATTTCGTTCATGGCGTTGAATAGCAATTGTACACACAGATGGGTTTAGTCCTGGGTTTTTTTTTTATTTTTTTTGGCATGAGAAGGTAAATAAGCAGTTGAGTTACCTGAGAGTCAGTGAACATCACCCACAGTTCGGGGGTCACAAATGCATTATGAATCGTTGAGTCCCTCCTCTCCTAAAATCAGGGCGGGGCGGTAACCTCATTTTCTAGATGAAAAGCTATTCTATCCTATTCTACTAATAAAATATTATAAAAACAAAAGTTTGTAATGACTAATGTTTGGACATTTGTTATCTTTTGAACAAAAACTACTGAACAGATTTAGATGAAACTTTATTGTATCATAGCTTATATATCAGACTCACACAAAGATTACTATTTACAGCGATAATCGATATACGCCTGAGCGGATACGTGAGCAAAAGCTAGTGAAGAATATTTTGTGTGACGCCATGGTATTACTGTCAAGCCGGCCCAGTCGTGTCGGTGAAGGCTCTTCACGAAATGTTTAAAATAAGACATGTTTTCTCAAGTACTAAAAATACATTTCTAACTATTTTAAATTCAAAACCACACAATTAAATTAAAAAATGTTGCAGTGAGAAGCGTCACAAGTGAACGAATTTATTTTAAGACAACTGGGAAAATGGTGACGCTGTGGAGGCTACTGTTATTACACTGGAATAGAAAATTCTAATATTTTTAAACGACTTTATCTAGTTTGCAAGTTAAATGAATTAAAACTAATTTAAATTGCTTTAATGGTTTGCAAACAGGTCTCGATGTTGCATGACTACTGCTGTCTGTAGATAGCTGTAATTCCATAGTATACATATACATATTTCTACATGTATATATTTATATATGTTATGGATGTTATGGATAGGCTATACCTAGATATAGAACAAATACAATATTTGTCCTACGTACAAAATATACCAACGAATTCTGGCTTTAGCTGTAAAGATTATCAATTACTGAGTCTGATATGTATAATATACATTTCTCAAATATTCGTCTAATACAACCGTTAATAAATAAATTGTTTTCAAAGCTTCAAACCTTGAAAAGTCCAATTTACTTCGTAGACCTCAAAGACAACAACAATCACAAATAAACTTATATAAATTGCTGTAGAAGAAGAAATAAAAATCGAATTTCCTTAACTCGAAAGGTGTGGTAGGAACAAAGCCATAATTAAATAAAGATTTGGCAGCAATTCGAATCGTTTCCTTATATAAAAACGAAACACGTGCAGAAATACTACAAATATAACAAGTTGCTATATACGAGTACTTTGAAAACAAAGAAATAACACCTAATTATAGAAAAATAAAAAAATGAGTCCGTCCTTTAAGACTATAGAGTGTGAAAGTGCCAGAGAAATGTAAATACAACAAAAAAAAAACCCTTTCTTCTTTCACAATCGGGTAAAAAGAAACTCAAGTGAAATATGGTGAAGACTCTCTCGTTTTTAGAAGCAGACCCTAAAGTATGTCACCGTTTGTAAGTCTCGACGCGACGCAAGCAATTGTGACAAGTTTTTACATAGCCGGGACAAGAAAATCATTTTTTGTACGACACGTCACAGTTAATGGAGAGAGTATTCATATGAATTACTTTGGTATATGTAACGTTGAGATATTTTTTTTGCTACCAGTAATGTTAGTGTAGAAATTATATTAGAATAGAATGAGTGGAACTATTTTATTACTTGTTACAGAATAAAAATATTTTAGTCAAAATATAAATCGACACGTATATTTATGAGGAATAAGTGACGTAACCAATGGCATACAAGAATTATTCAGGGTACGTTCCAGAACAAGAAATTATGTTTATGATATTCTGACATCCTGCTTTTTTTCGATATTAAGAGCCTGCCACAGTGACTCTACTCTGCCTGATGGAAAGCATGAATAGAATCCAAGAGTTGTCGTCACCATACTCATTGCAAACGCATACAATGCAGAATGGTGACCCACACCATGGCGGCCCTGTGAGATGCCCCTTCACACCCCGTTTGGGGACGTAAAAGGCATGACGGTTATTGTGACAGTATAAGGCTTACACAGTTACCACGATAACTGTCACCCCTGCATCAATGGGCCTCCGGTCTCGCACTCACCAATGAAACATGACAAAACGGATACGAATGAGTTGTTGCTTTGGTGAGTACACACAATCATATCTGTCTGAATATACTGAACACTGACACAGTGACACACACTTTTCAGCGACCTTTTCTCACACAAACTAGTGCCTCACGACAATGTGTTCGATCCTAAAGTGATATCCATCAAAACCTGAAACTTTTATAGACCTTTGGTTACCGCTATGATTTATCATAGTTTCATCTTCCAGTTGTTTCCAAAAACTCTCTTAAAATTATTTTAACCATAAAGCCACTTGTACGTATGACGATTAGGACATGTGTTCTGCTTTTGTGGTTCATAATGTGACTGTAGGCTGGTGTCTCAAATTCCAACTGATTACTGATATGTTTCAAAGAGGATCCTGAAAGTGAAAATTCAATCGGTGGAAGATCATCAATCACATTCAGAGCTTACTCAGTTAGCATCATAGCAGGCATGAGCTATAGTCTTTTGTTTGTTGTCTTGTAACTCAACCTATAATCTTGAGTGCCCTGTAGACTACACAAGACATTTCAAGACAATGTAATATGATATCTCTGGTTTATTATTGTATCTGTTAAACCCATGCTGCTCAGATGTGTATGGTGTGCTAGTTCAATGTTTAATGCTGAAAGATGCCAGACTATCAAAATTTTCTTTGTTACAATACTCTTTACTATAATCACTCCTTAAAGTTTTTATTTTCTATTCTAATTTGTTCTCTACTTCATTTCTAAGCTTTATAAATTTTATATCAATTTTGTTCTTCAGAAAATGTATATATAGTTTGCAGAAATAATCGTTTAAGAAAATAAAGTAATTACTACTAGTAGATAATATTTCCATTAGACCATAAAGATCATTACGTTATAATCAGTATTTGTTGTTGTGGAACCTGAAGGTGGAAATAGAAACCGTGTTTGCTTAGCTTCACAACAGGGTATACAGATAGTATTTATTTCTTCATTAATAATATTTATACCCTCAGCACATGCTTCTAATCTTTAGATATCAGGCATATTCAAATGTACTATTATTCTATGCCAAATTGTAATATTAGCTAAGCTTTCACATAAACCAGCAGATGCTCAGAAACAGTGTTGCCTTTGTACATGTCATTGGACAGTGCTAAAATATTTCAATTAGGACTATAAATATATAGTACAGCCTGTTTCAGTGAATTAAACCTTAAAGCATCTCACTAGGCTACCATAGCGTGGGTCACCATACTGCACTGTCTTCATTCGCAGTGAGTACGGCGATAACAGCTCTTGGATTCTATTCATGCTTTTCATCAGGCAGAATAGTGTCACTTTGGTAGGTTGCTATAAAAAAAAACATGTTTTGTTAACTGACTGACTGATAACAAGTTTGTACTCAGTTCAGGAACAAATAAAACATTTCTCAAATGAATAGGATGTTCATCTTGACACAAATTGGTCTGAATGTTTACTTTACCCATACTGTGTACGGTGATAGCATCATTATTTGCTACCATTATTTTGCTAATCGAAGGTGACTGCACAATTCACATGCCTATTCATTTGCATTATGGCATCAGAGTCAATATACAAATCATTGTTATTCACTGAGCTGTAATTTGCAAAAACTGCTAAAAACCGTTTTGAACTAACTTTTTACTTTGCACTGGTTCTTAAAATGCTCATATTTGTTACAATTTTTAAGTAGAAGAGCCACGCTGATTTCAGCTGTCGTGTTTCGTTAGTGAGTGCGAGACTGGAGGTCTCTTGATACAGGGGTGACAGTTATCGTGGTAACTATGTGAGCCTTACACTGCCTCGATGACTGTCATGCCTTTTACATCCCCAAGCGTGGCATGAAAAGCATCTCACTAGGCCGCAATAATGTGGGTCACCACACTGCATTGTCTGCATTTGCAATAAGTATGGTGACCACAACTCTTTGGATTCTATTCATGCTTTCCATCAGGCAGAATAGAGTCACTTTGGCAGGCTCTCCATATAGAAACTTTTTAGACCCATGATCATTAGTTTACAATTTGCTGGTAAACCTGCCAACATAAGTAGTCTCAGCCGTTTATCTCCAACATCGAAACTGATGTTTCGTAATTTGTACGATAATTTTGTTTACATATTCCGTCACACTGGAGCACTTATCTAGCGATGTATTGATTCAATCCTTTAGTAAGCCGACCTTCTTAAACAAACCAGTGTCCTCGAAAGCTTTTTGTAAGTTTTGTCATACTTCTTTCGACGATCTTGAATTTTATATATATACATTGTTTATAGGGTCTATCTTTGTGTCCTTTTTAATATCTACATCAGTACCCGGTTCCAAATATTTCCACGACTCTTCGTTTTCTAAATAAGATTTAACTGCAAATTTCCATGTAGAATAATTTTCCTGGATGGTTGATTTTTTCATATAGAGGTTAGGCGTATTCTAGAAAGTTCGAAATAGTGACAAAATGCTGTACAATTACTTTACTATAACTCGCTCTACTATTATTCTTTATAACTCGCCTTGTTTTCAATAAAATATTAAATTCTGTACCATTCTAAGGCTGGACCAATAACCTGTAGAAATTATATTCAAATAGAATTAGTTATTTGTTATTTTATTACCGTTTTATTACTTGCTAAAGAATGAAAAAGTTTTAAACAAGCTATAAATCGACATATTTGTAAGAAATAAGTTATGCCACCAATGGCAGACGTAAAAACTATTCAGGATACATTGAGAAACTAGAAATTTTGTTTGTGATTTGCCAACACTTAGACATGTCAAGGAAAAGTTGAAGATACCTTTTAATGTAGTTCAATTTGTATATTAGTAGTTGAACAGAACTCTTGTCTCAGTACTTAGTGACCCTAACTTCTAAACAGTCGTGTGTGTGTGTGGATACTTACGTGACACAGTCATTTGTTGTATGTTTGGTTGTGATTAATAAAAATGTCTTAGATTTGGAATCGCATTTGACACATGTTTATTTCACATGTTCAAATGCTGGTCAGCAGTCTGATTCTCATAGCAGAGGCTCTGTCTAGTTTGGAATCCTGCAACCGTTTAAATCAGCAACTCAAGAATCACCTCCGCCAACGACATACTCACTGACTCGGTGAAAAGCAACAGAAGAAATGTTAAACACTAGCTTAGTTCTTTTACAGACTACGCCCAGTGCAATTTATACCACTACTTAAGTCAACTTGTTTGATATACGAGACAGCTGGTCGATTATCGGGGTACCAAGCCAACATGAGCATGCAAGAGGTTATGTAAGGTTCACAAGAAACTTCATTAAGGCACAGGTATCCCGTTATTAACGACCGACGGACGTTCTTGTAGTAGATCATATAGGGGTGTGAGTGTCGATATCGAAGTATGCATAACTGTGAGTTTATGTAGGTAGGTAGGTAGGGCGTGTTAAAATTTTTTGTTAATATTTCATTAAAATATTCAATAGTATCAATCTTTACGCCGAGGAAGGTTGAACTAATTATTAATAGCACTCAGACTTGAAATAACTATCTGACATGAGATTTTTTTGTGGATTTTGGAAACAAAAATTTATGTATTTATATTATGAAGGGAGTCAGTAACACTCGATGATTATTATGAGTTGGATTTTTGTTTTAAATTATCCAGTTAGTCATTAGAACAGCAGTAAATTAAATTTACTAATATAAATTCATGAACCACCTTCCTATTTACCGTTAATAAAAGTGACGATTGTATAAATTCAGTATAATCCCACTAATATTACAAATGCAAAGGTTTGTAAGTATGGATGTTTGTTACTCTTTCACGAAAAAACTACTGGATAGATGTGGATGAAACTTTACAGTAATATAGGTTTTACATCGAAATAACATATAGGCTACAATTTGTAATGATTTTATGTAATTTTGGTCGTAATATGATGATACGTGTCAATTAAGTTGGAAAAAAATCTGGCCTCTGAGAGTTATCTTGGCATACGCTGCCTAAACCATTGAAGTTACACTAAGATGATGAGCCGTAGGATTGTTTGTATGTTAAAAAAAAAATTGTTTAAATAATCTGTTTCGAAACTAAATGTGGCAGACCAAATTCCACGCGAGCGAAGTCGCGGACAAAAGCTAGCATTATGTATAATTATTTTGATACTACCCGCTGACTAGAAAACTATCGAGTGCAAATAATTGGCGCATGCACTTGGCACCAAAAAAAGCTTAGCTACGATTTTTGTAAATATTTTATACGCTTTTGTCTACCCTTTCGGGGATAAACGACAGCAAGATATATTTAGACATACAGACAGCTGTTTTAAAAATGAGTCAATAATCAATTAAAAGCAATTAGTAGTACATTCATCATTGTTCCCGTCCTAGCCCACTAGATAATTGACGTATATCTTTTTTGATAAATCTTAACCAACGTCACATAATTTAATATAATAATATAATACACCGAGTAGGTCACATCCCTAGTGCTTGTTTGGTATCCGTAATGATGTGGTATTAAGACGTAGGCAAAAGTGGACAGGGCGTGTATCGCTTAACGAGCAACGCGATGAACACGTCAGATACATTGCAAACCATTAACAACATCGATAGAAGAAGTGAAAGGCTACTTTGATTGGTATATAAGACTCTAACTTACTATAATATAGAAATCTGTACATAGACTTACTTGCCTTGACTGACTGAATCATCATCATCATCATCATCATCATCATCGTCATCAACATCATCATCATCATCATTAACAGCTTTTAATAGTCCACTGCTAAACCTCGGCTTCTCCATCTTCAACTTAAAATTTTGGTGGCTGATACTTTTTATAAGATACGTGGAAAGTATTTTAAGAAATTACACTTTGTAAAGCAGTAAAATAATGAATCAGCCGTGGTGTGAAAGTTTTTCATATTGAAAGCTAATACAAAAACGTGAAATAAGAAATAATATCGTAAATTTTCCACGAACACACGACTAAATGTCTTTTATCTTTTCTTTTTTTTGCAATCGTTTCTTTCATTTCTTTAAAAAAACAACGCCCTCATTAAGAATATATCCTGTATCGTGGGAGACTTCAAGAAACAGACTCAAAGAAAACTCATACTCAGAACAACGATTTGTAGATCACACAAAGTGTTAGCCTTGTGAACACAAAGTTATTCAAACTTCGCATAGTGTTGCCTTATGCGAAGTTTGAACCCATAACACCCAGCGCAAAAGAGAGACGTTCACTATACAATATTTGTGAAATGAGAACTGTAGCCGAAAATTAGAAACTAAAGTATTTGCATATTTGAAATAAATAGTAAAATATAAATTAATGCTTCAAAGGACGACCTCTTCTTTTGTGACACACCAATTAAACCTTCTTTTACTTCAAACTGACGTCATGATCCAAATGTTTACCCCTCTAAGTCCTCCAACATTATTCTCTTTAAAGTTACCCCCACCCTCTCTACTCTACGGAGGGCTCTTTAACAACACAGGCTGCTATTAAAAATGAATCAGCCATGCACGTACTTACAGCCTCAATTTATTTTAAGGGGTTGTTTGTTGTGTTTTCAGGGTAAATTGGACGCAATATGTGGCTTAATAGAGGGGGTGGGACAATGACTAGAGATATTTTGTAGGGAACAAAGTAGGGATTAGATATTTGACATCCAAATTATAATATTATAAGTTTTTTGTATGGGAAAAGTGTTGCCTTAAAAGTTTATAGTTTATTACTCTTTAAGTTTTTATTGTTTGAATTTCATCAACACAGACTTTAACAGTCCACTGCTGGACATGGACCTCTTCTTAACAAGGAGATTTTGGCCTACTATGCCTCGCTGGCCAAATGGATTGATATAGGATTTGTTTCAGGTCTTCCTTCTCCTTGAACTGAGGTTGTGTTGCGTAGTTTGACTTTTAGTCGCCTCTTTCGTCAACCACGGGATGAGTAGAAGTACACTCCGCATTCTTAATCCATCACGACACGGAGTTTGAATTTGGTATTATAAGATTTCTCTTCAAATTTAATGCCTTATCATACAATTTTGAATTTACGAATTACGAAACATTACACACGTTTTATTGAAATAAACATGCTGTGCTTTATTTTTTACAAAAGTAGTGTGTGTTGTCGTTGAAAAGTATAGTGAAGTGTATGCTCAACTGATAGAGTGATTAATAGTCAGTAATAAAAACGATTCAGGTTGATAATATATTTTGTAATAAGAATATAAAGATGTATTTCTCGAAACTGCGATAACTTGTCAATTGTAGCTAGCAGAACTAAAAATTTGCATAACAGTATCTTTTGCATGGGTCTGTACATACAATAAAATTCCATCAGCAATAACGAACGTAGTTGAAATAGATCATTTTAAAAGGAAGTTACGTCATTTGTTAATTGAGAAGTGCTATTACTCAATTCAGGACTTTTTAGAAGATAAGATTAATTTTGTTGTTTTTTTTTCTATATTAAGAGCCTGCCAAAGTGACTTAACTCTGCCTGATGGAAAGCATGAATAGAATCCAAGAGCTGCGGTCATCACACTCATTGCAAACGCATACAATGCAGAATGGTGACCCACACCATGGCGGCCCTGTGAGATGCCCCTTCACACCCCGTTTGGGGACGTAAAAGGCATGACAGTCACCGTGACAGTGTAAGGCTTACATAGTTACCACGATAACTGTCACCCCTGCATCAATGGCCCTGGTGTTTATAATAACTTGAATAATACTCACGCTGTGCTGTAATATATAAAATATTGTAATGTATAAGGACTGATTTGATTTCATTATCTAGTTTTTGTTTTTACTTTTTGTTTCTTTAGGATTTATTTTGACATATCTTGTTTTATATTCTCTCATTTTTAATATTTCCTTCATTACTGTTATTCTTAAACATTGTATGCCCAAATGGTAGAACAGAGCTGTCCTTGACATTTTGTAACCACCTTATATACGTATGATCCATAATAAAATATTTTGACTTTGACTTTGTTGTTTTAAAAGAATAATGTAAATTTGAACAAATTTTTGCAATTTTTAGATTACCCGTTAATGGACGAACAGACGTATGGCAATCAAATCGGCAGTATATTGAAGGAGAGCCTAGTTAAAAGTACCCGTAGCCAGCAACAGTGTGATATATGTGAAAGTAGCGTAAGATGCATGGTTATGTCGTAAATAATAGTCTTTTATTACCCGACTACGACATAGCTAAAGGGATTTAATGATTTTGACAGTTAATAGCCCGTTTTTTAAAAAACTTCCCAAGTATCCATTGAACTCTGACTACTTTAATTTAATTTTAAGTTTACACCAAAACTTTTTTATTTTAGAATGCGTCATAATTCTGTTCTTAATAACATTTCCACATTTCCACAAAGGTGATATCTTTAACATTTCGTATCTCGTAGCATATTACATGAAAATATGTATTTTACAAACATAATTTCTATAAATTGACATATAACACCTTATTGGCTAGTGTAGCAATATAAACACATAAATGAGAAGCAAGCACACTCAAGTTTAATATACTAAATATTTAAATGAAAATGACTGGATATTAGCTATAACGGGACGTTCCATGTTTTATTTCTTTTGCTTAGTGCCTGTCAAAGTGACCCTACTGTGCCTGATGAAAAACACGAGTAAAATCCAGATCTAGTGGACACCACACTCATAGCGAATGCAGACAATGCAGCATGCTGATCCACAGTATGGTGGTCTACTGAGATGCTTTTTTTATGATCTGTAAAGTAGGAGGCAAACACGTAGGCTGGTAGTACATTTATCGTACAGTAAGCGTAGCTATCGAAAGAAAATGGCCTATCTCCTAGTTCTAGGAGAAATTAAAAGTCTTGGTTGACAAGGTACTTGTACATTTCTATTCCATAAATAACTGCTTTCTCCCCATATGTTTGTTATTTGATTATATTCTTATTAGCCTTATCCTCAACAGCTTTGTGGTAAAGTTGGAATACAAATAAAATATATCAAGGATTTATGTATGCGGAAGCCAAGATACACGCGAAAGAAACTTTGTGCAAAAGTTATTTCTATTTGCTAACTTTTCAACTGCCACGTTGCATGATGTATAATTATTTACGTACATGAGAACTGATGTGAATACTTAACATATCGTCGTTGCAAATGTAATACCTCCTATGTGATAAAAGTATACATCACAGAAAAACGAAAAAAACTTTCTCCTATAAAATTTTGTTTGAAAATGTTTTGTTATTTTTTTATATACAGATAAGACATGACATAAAAATTTATAGAAGAAATTTAATATGTATCACAATAACTAAAGCACAGGATAAAGCCTATTGAATACTATTCTCAACACATAAGAGATTTTAATTGCAATTTTGTAATCACATAGGAGTTCTTATGGGGAATGAATTAAAACATAAATTTTGTATTTTATCTATTTTATTATGTAAATTTGCAAATTATTACTAAATGATTTATTGCCAATAAAATGAATGAATCTATGTTCCGGGATTAAATGAGAGTGAATCATAAAATGGATGATAATTCTTGTCAACAACACTTTTTAATTCTTGTAAATGTTTGTGTTTACTCTCTGTTATTTTAATCGACTGCTGATATAATGGTGTTGGCAAAAAAGGTTCGCGAGATACAGATCTTCGCTGCGGTAAGACGGTCCACTCCTCAGTATGTCGCAACTTATACAACACAGAACCATCTGGCAAATACTTTAGGCCTCTAACGTCTACTACAACAGGATCTCCCTTTTTCTTGCCGGGTCTAATTGACTTGAAATTTGATGGCAGTTCCTCGTTATTACGAAAGAAGTCGTAGTGAGTTGATTTGACATCGTAAGGGTTCCTTGGACGAGCTTGTTGCATTCTAACCACATAGTCACTCGGTGCGTAAATTGGAGGTTTTATGTAGCGCTCAATTGTGGAATGCACACTGTCAACTTCCATCATCGTGTGGCCTTTTTCCAAATATAGCTGCTCAATAATTATTTTATTTCTTTGAGATAAATCAGATAATGCACTTGACAACACCCGGTTTCTATTTTGGTGGCCACATCCATCGGATATAACAATAACTTTTTCAGTTGCCGCTTCTAAGTTTGTCATGTAATCGAGCAAACAAGACGTAAATTCATTTGCAGATACACCCCCATCAGCTTCATGCCAAAAGTATATTGTTACATTTTTTGTTCTGCAGTCATAAATAGTAAAGTTGTGGCATTGTAATTTAAGCTTATAATAGACGGCGCTTGCTAAAAGCTTCGGAGCAAGCAAGACACTTTTGCACATCCACCGTAATTACAACCACCTTATTGTTGGCAGATTCGATGGCATTCCTTTTTGCGTCCCGAGCTTCGTTTTTTTTAACAATATGATCATCATACTCTTTCTGTGAAATATTACACGTTTTAAAGCTGCAACAAGTGTCACACTGGTCTTTAGGTGGATTGTGAATTGCTATATTTTCCTGATTTAAATTCCTTATGAAAGTTGGCCGACTAACTGCTTTATTATTGTGTTCTCTACACCATTCAACAAAAACTTCGTGCATGTGTTTCTCGGATCTAAAAGTAGGCTCAACATACAGTTTATTTGAACTTGCCCGACAATAATGGCTTGGTACCTTTGGAATTAAATCTAACCAAGTTTTGACTATTTTTGTTCGCTCTGTGTATTTGAGTAAAGGACCAGCGGCAGCTATCCTATTTTCAGCATTATCATTGCATGTAGAAGCAGTTGAATCTTCAGCGTCAATCACTGTGTCTGACTCTTTGGTCCAGCGCCTGAAACTGTCTTCACCTAGAGAAAGTGTATTTAAATAAAACAGTCTACATACTTTCACTTTAGAGCATTTTTCATCATTTTTATTAAAAAAGATGTCATGACCACTTCCTTTCTTTGTAGAAACTTGACTATTGCTCCGACGACGACGTCTTATTCCTCTACGAACTGCAGTGCTTTTAACAAAGGTTTTCTGTTCAGCCCACGTCTTGAGATTCCAAAAATAAGAATGAATAGCTTCACGCTCTTCGTCCGTAATAAGTGCACAAATAAATGCATTTTTTGATGTTTGATCTGTCGATAATTTTGAATGTAAACAACGTGGTTTCAAAGTTCGTTTAGGTCTATCTACACACGGTTTACACTTATCATCATTTATTTTCTTAAACCCTAGGTAAGCTTCTCCTAATACTCTAGCCTTCCTGTTCACCTGCACAATATTAGTTCCTCTTTTTTGGAGTACTTGTGTAGGCTCGATCTCATCCTCAATGTCTGCGGTAGGTGGAATATTTTCTAGTAAATTTATATTGCTTGAAATCTGTACTTCATCTTCACTATCTGACGATGAAGGAAGACGTATTCGTCTTTTTTTAGATACCGGAGCCCAGTGTGGATCTTGAATACTATCATCACTATCAATCATATTGAAGATTGAGTCAAACTTAGGCGATAGTGGCTTAGGAACTGGTGTTTGTGGCAAAACTAATAAAGGTTTGCGTCCCACATGAGAAGTGTCTAATGTAGAATGTACAATGGCGCTAGTGGATAATACTAACAGTGATTCGTCTTCTTCGCTGCTCGAGTCTTGTAGTATAGCTGCTGTTGGTGTCGGCAGTCGATGTGATGTGAGGCACATAAGAGATTTTGCTAAACAGTTAAATGTGAGCAAACACATAAGATATTTTAAACATGATACGTAAGTAATTACATTATGAAGATATTTACATGGGAGTTTTTTCAGACAATAGATTTTTTAAAATACTTTTCATCTATCTGCAAAACTCATTTTCGACCAAAATTACACATAAGAGGTTTTAAATTTGCAACGACGATATAATATGTACAATAATATCTTTAATATTTGATAAAAGGATAAATTAAACTAATCACTTCACTCATATATACTCACTTCTTTTACCCGTAGAGTTAGTGATACTGGCTGCAGAACCCGAGGTCATGGTTTCGATTGCCATCTTTTTTTTTGTACTGTGCATAAATCCCCACGGATACCACCGTGGTTATGTCGGACCTCGAACTGACCAAACACCGCACGCCGTCTTATGTACCAGTAGCGTGGGAACCAGGTGCACCCTAGTAAAGTGTGAAAGGACGGGTGTCATGTCCCTCCAACACAAAGGGAGGATCCTCTGACCAGGCGAGGTGATCATGCCTGGTGGGCTACGGCCCAACGGTTGATGTTGAAATGTTGTATATATGCTAATCGATACGCGAACCTCTATTTCGCGATACAGGATTAGTAGTTGTTCCGTAGTTCATTATACTCCGTAGTTCGATGTGCCTTCACTAGATGACGCTGTAGTATGTTTTTCTGTTGGCGCTGTATGTGGAAGTCACTACGAAGGAATTCCCTAAAACTTCGATGTACCTCGGGCCACCTACGGCTGTAAATGGCCCCCTCCTGTGTGGATTCGATTCTCACCTAGGAAAAAAATTGTGCGATAAGTACGAACATTTTTTTTCATTTCTGGCTATAATTTATCTATAATATGTATGTAATATACCATACAATACAATATTTGGAACATCTAACACACAACGCCATCTAGTTTAGATATATACGGGTATGTTTATCTGGCGTTTTTGAGTGTAATTTCTTCTTCTTCTTTAAATCTATAAAGTATTGTACTACGAGTAAAGTAGAACCAGACGATTGTGTGATCGATTCACAAAACCATATAATACAGTTAACAACATTGCCAATTCAGATTCTGTTTTTTTATCTACGATAACAATATCATGTTGAATTGTGTTGAAGCAACAGATTGTATTGTACTGAAGCACCTGGACTAGAAACATCTCAGCTTAAATGCAATATTGTTCTGAAACTCATCCCGTTGCGCAATAAAATGCCATTGCATTTCTTATTTGCTGTTTACAAATCAGTCTTAGTAAAATAAATGAAACCTTTATTCTTTTGACCCCGTGTCTTGGAGTGCATTTATTCTGGTTGCCATGAATATCTATTGCAATCGTTATTAGGAAGTCATTACCTTCAAATCTTCAGACAAATAGTTCAACCTTTGAATGAGTTCGATGTCCGATGCGAAGGTCTGATGCCAGTCATTCCATGGAAAAACTGATATTCAAATAAAACCAGTTGAACTGGTAGCCTGTCCCAAATAATCTTAGGAATAATAAAGGCTAGAAAGATGTTTACTATTATCTTTTTTATGCAACAGAAGACAAATTAGCAGATAAGTCACTTGGTCCTACATTTTTTTTAAATACAACACCCGCACTAAGAATAAATCCTATGTCGCGGGGGACTTTACAAACATACAAGAAACGGACACAAAGAACCCCAGACTCAGAAGAACAATTTATGAATCACACAAAGTGTTGTCTGGGGTTTGAGCCCGCAAAACAGCGCAGTCGAGAGCGGCGTGGTGACCGCTTAAACCACTAAGCCAACCGTGCAGCCCAAGGTGTAATTATTTTTACTATATACCAATAACTTGATATTATTAGCATATAATATGTTGGTAGAGTCACTGACATAGAGGTGTTTTACATAGTAGATATGAGTATGAAGGCTTACAGAAGATTACCTAGACAAAGTTGACGGCGATGACAAGTTAGTGGCACGTCAATAAAACCCTGCGACGAGTTCTTTTTGTAATTCGCGGGCAGCCAGACACTGATGAGTAAATTTTACCATTGTTTTTTAACGAATTTTTGACATTGTCGTAGCCCAAAATCGCCTCAAAGTCAAAACAAACACAAGGGGATTCAAAACGAAGCAATATATTTTGACATTCGAGTTGGAAGTGTACAAAGGTGACGATCGTTACTTACTCAATTAATCTGTCTGCTCGTTTGGTTCCTATCATATCAGCAGTTTTTAATAGTCCAGTGTTTCCTAGGAGAGACTTGTGTCTAGCTTCCTATATTATATAAAACTATCGAAAAATATCATTAAAATAATGGTTTTGCTTATATATAATTTTCGATCTTTGCTAAACAACGAGATTAGTGTTTAGTGATTAATGTTAAGTGAAAAGTGTTTAGTGATTAATTTTTAGTGATTAGTGTTTGGTGTTTAGTATTTAGTGACTAGTTTTTTTATGGTAAAAGGGGAAAACGAGCAGATGGTAAGTGCCTACTGCCACACATAACCACCCGCAACGTAAGAATCACAAGTGCGTTTAGGAGTCTCTCCCCCACAGTCAGGCGAAGGGGTTGTGGTTCGAGTCCTCACATATTGGGTAAAAAGTAGTGGAAGAATTGCTTAACGCCGGTTTTCTCTGAGGTTGTAGTGGACGGTCAAGCAGATCTTCATGCCTAAGATTAACTCTCCGCGGCAGAAACGGTATCTAAACACATAAGTTTACACAATAGTGGCTGCCATTTGAACATTATTATTCTATTTGTGCTATTCTTGCATAAAAATACGGTGTATAATAAAACTTATTTAATTCTTTTCTATTCTAGCAAGCCCGTAACAAAAACGAACCATTAACTCATCGAGTCTTGCATTTACGACATAAAGTGCATGTCGTAAATTCTGAAATCTGGTTTTTATTGTGTAAAACACAATAAGTGCTAGCAATAAACTTCAAATTTGAGTGCATATAAAATACCAGTTTATAGCCCAGTCCATAGCTCTTCTCGTGTATAGGTCAGTTGCGTTAAAAAGTAACATATATAGGCAGCATCTTCAAGACGAATTTCATTGAAATATGTTTAGCGGTTTAGCTATGAATGCGAAACATACAAAGCTACTTTACATTGTTAATATAAAAGTATATTATAACGATCGAAACTTATTTTTCTCATTCTCTAAAAATAAGTAGCTTATATTCACGCTTGTTTAGCAAAAGTTTACAATTTCATTGAATCATTGCTAAAAATTATAGGAAGCCTGAGACATTGTGTTCATAATACTTTTATTAAATGTTTTACTCCTTGTTTATCATTTCTAAAAATCTAAAGTATAATATTATTGTATCTCAATTTTCAACCTACGTATTACATATCTAACAGAAATATATTTTCCACGAGATTAATAATTAATCGAAAATGTATAACTCGATATAAGCTTAGTAATAAGTTGGTATTAGTTAAAAATTTACGATGACTGGCTTGTGGTTTCAGTTACATGGGTTCAGTTTCCATCCAGGACAAGTAGGCATGTGATGAGCATTATTTATTCCATATTCTGTATGTATCTTAAAAATGACGAGGTAGTAGAGCCACGTTGATTTCAGCACGAGCGGGCCGGCTCGACCGGGGCAGTACTACCGTCCTACAGGAGATCAACCTAAAGCACCAGAATCCGTGTTGTCGTGTTTTGTTGGTCAGTGTGAGACCGGAGGCCCATTGATGCAGGGGTGACAGTTATCGTGGTAGCTGTGTAAGCCTTACACTGCCACGATGACTGTCACGCCTTTTACGTCCCCAAGCGGGGTGTGAAAAAACATCTCACAATCCCATCATAGTGTGGGTCACCATACTGCATTGTCTGCATTTGCAATGAGTATGGTGACCACAACTGTTGGATTCTGTTCATGCTTTTCATCAGGCAGAGTAAAGTCGCTTTGGCAGGCTCTTAATATAGAAATAAAAACGTTTTTTCTGAAATTACTAACAAGTTTGACTATTTACAGCACGTTATTTGAATATGAACTACAAATATAAATGAAAATAATATCCATGTATCTATTATGTAACTGTGAGAATTGTAACTCGCTGGGTATCAGTACTATGCTTCTAATAGCAGATAAGAAGCGTGCGTAACTGGGTCAATCTTCTATTAACTACAAATCTGTTTTGGGGAGCTCGGATCATCCGGCCTCTAGCACTTCTAATTTCTGCCAAATATTGTGCAAATCTCTCGAATTATGGCCGAACTATTATCTTCAAATTTGATACATTGTCTTGTTAGAAATTCTGACTATCAATGACTATCACACTCTCACTATCGGAATTACAATAGCTTAGCATTATTCTGATAGTATCGTTAATTTAAGTACGGATTTAAGCGTCGGTAGTGTTATGAGTAGGGTTCGGATCTTATGAGTGGTTGTGGGTTAGAATCCTAGCCAACATGTTACCTAAAACGTAGAATAGTAGAATCTCGTCAAAAAGTACGAGTGTGTGGCATAAAAACCTACACTAATATAATATAAATTCACACAAACCACAGAAATAAATTACACCCAAACAGCAACAGGCAAAAATTATAGCGTTCATCACACAATTATTCCTCTTGGATGGAAGTCGAACCCATAATCTAAAAAATAATAGAAATCAGGTTGTTTTCTTCTTTTTATTTTGAGAGGCAAGGTGCATAGGGCTCTCATCAAGAATTTAGGGCCACATGTCAACTTCACATGATTAACGGTGAAAGACTCGTCACCTATTATATACATACAAAACACTAGCGAAAAGTGGGTGCTTAATATACTTCTGCCTAACCCTCCGAGGTAACTGGCGCGATTTTATGTATGTATTTTGAGAGCCTGACAAATCCAAGAGTTAAGATCACGAATCACGAATCATCGTCGTCATCATCATCATCACAAGGCTCACGCACTTATTACGATAACTGTCACTCCTTCACCTATAGGCTTTCGATTTCGCGCTCACCAACAAAAGTCGACAGCGTGTATGCTGTCGCTTTAGGTTAGCTTTCTGTGAGAGGATAGTACTGGCCCGATCGAGCCAGCCCGATCTAGACCAAAAGGTGAATTATGACGTAATCGTGCAACTGACATTTACATACGTCATTGTAGACGACTCATACGTCGTTCCTACTTATTAAAAAACTTACAATCATATCTTGTTTTGAGTGTGCTGAAAGGGTGACCATAAACAAAGGTGAAATTTTAAACAAAACATAAAGAGACGTAAAGTGTAACCTCTACCCAACACAAAAGTAAATCTAATCTAATTGATATTTTATTCACATATAACCAAATTAGCTATGATGACTTCACACAACTCACACGCGACAGTTTGATTCCAGACTAGGCAAAACCTGTACTACAAAAACTAGACTGCTAATTTCTAAGCAAATACATTATTACAGATAAATTACCCTTATTCACACAATAAATGACCGAGTTTCTAACACAATTATTAAATGGTATATATTCAGAATATCACCGGTCTCAAACCTCCTCTAGCAGCATCCCCTAAGGGATCCTAATACAATTTTCGATTCACTAGAATACGCCAAGGGATTCTAACGTAAACGTCAGTTCATTCACATCAAATAAATTAATTTCTCTAAGAGATGTATTCATTATTAATGTTTGTGACTCAATAAAGTTCAAATATCGTACCACAATTAAACACGTCTGTTACTTTATGAGTCAGTGATTTTGAATTTTAAACAAGGAGGCACAGGTTCGGATCCTCTTTTAAGTCGTGATCTTTTTTGTTCCTTGTGATCGTAGTTTATTTAGAATAATTATTTATTTATTTATTTATTTATTTACACTTTATGCACTTTGTACATCGGCGGACTTAATGCCCAAGGTATTCTCTTCCAGTCAACCTTAGGGTGGTTTAGAAATATTGTAAGGGAGGTGCACAGAGGTTATATTGACAATAAAAATATACAATACATGAGTGCGAATACATACATGAACACATACAATATATACGTCATAAATACACACATATATACATATACACACATACATTCAAATTATATGTGTTAACTAATATGTAATTATTATTATTTATACTATTATATTTAAGAGCAATGGAGAGGGCAATGCTCGGAGTTTCTTTGCGTGATCGAATCATCGAATTTTCAAGAAGGGGGTAAATAGGTTTTTGAAGGGTCGGTGACGCGCACGTGATGCCCCTGGTGCCGCAGGCGTCCATAGGTTGCGGTAACCGCTTACCATCAGGCGGGCCGTATGCTTGCTTGCTACCGTCGTGGTATAATTAAAAAAAAATCAGGTCACCGATATTGCCAGTAAAATTGCTAAACTAAAGTGGCAGTGAGCGGGACACATTACAAGAACTGTACTCATTGGCAATCATATACTGGGAAACGCAGCGTTGGTAGGCCCCCACAAGGTGGTGAAGGTCGCAGGAAGCTGCTGGATGCAAGCAGCACGGGACCGGCTGTTGTGGAGAGCCTTTGGGGAGGCCTATGTCCAACAGTGAACGTCTTTTGGCTGGCTGAGATGAGGATGAATTACTAAAGCATAAATCACTGGAGTTACAAACCTGACATTTTGGCAAATAATTTTGTAAACTTGTAAGAAATGATTTTTGAAAATTTCAGCTCTGGAAGAGCAAAATAAAAATGAACGATTTTAAGTATAAATTAGTCATTTTCAAAATAAGAAGTATGAAATAGGATTAAATACCACTAGCAAAACTACTAAAATGTTAAAAATAACTTATAAGGAAGTGTTAACTATTTATATTTTAACAGGATTTCTCTGCTTCTCAAGAAAACTATGCATCTGTCCTCAAGAGTCTCTTAAACATAAACGTAGTATACATAGATAAGTTCAATCTACCCTCAGTTTGATAAACTTTGTAAAGCAATTCCAGGTTAGGTAGTTTAGTGGTTCGCTAATTGTTTGTGGATGCCTGTTAGAATTGTTATACGAATTGGACTTTATAACAAAAGTATACATACCAGTATTATAATAGGATTTTAAGTTAAGTAAACAAGAATTGATGGTCGCTAAGGGTTGCTTTTTCAAATAAAAGACCGACACTTAGTTATCTAAGTTCTTCTGAATATTATACCCTTTTTCCTTTTTTTTTTTAAGTGACTGTCTAATGTCTTATTATTAGATGCTAAGCATAACATAACGAAGAATTAAGACTTTATGCGTAGTTATTATCAGATCATTTATATTTAATGTTTATGTAGGCAACATCATCATTATTATCTCAGCCGAAAGATATCTACTGCTTAACATTGACCGTTCCCAAGGCTCTCTACAACAACCGATCCTATGCTGACAGTAATACTATAACTATATAGTCGTATCTAACTTGAAATTTTGTGGATTTAATGGCTTATTCAATGAGAAAGATGATCTTAAGATGTTTTTTATTAAATGCCAAAACATAACGAAGAACTAAAGCTTCATACCTAGCTATTGCCGTTTCGTTTGTGTTTAATACTGATGCATTATCATCATCAATATTTTGGCCGAAAAACGTCCATTGTTCAACCTAGGGCTTTCCACAACAACCGGTCCTGTGCTGCCCGCGTCCAACGGTTTCCCAATCGTATATTTATAAAACATGAAATTCATAACAGAGGACAATTAAAGCCGTACTTTAAGATGTTAATTTTTGTGATTCAGACAAAATAATTTATTCAAACCTAAGAGAGTACACTCTCAGGTTTCTTTATCTGTTAACAATCGGGAATAGCAAAAGCTTATTCCAGTTTACGCAACTTCACAATCGATCATAATTATACGAGTACAATGAAATGAATGATTTATCGTGCGTTGAATAGTGATTAATTAGGCGACTGCCAGTCAATTCATCTAGAAGAGAATTATGCTTTCCATTAATCACGTAGAGATCGAATTTGACCATGATTCACATTGTTTAATAAAGCATTGATTGTATTGTTTCAACTTATAAAATTATAAGATTAAACTTACAAAATATTCGTAATATAAAATATCTAATCTTTTTATTTACTAAGTTAAATGCAACTTCAAACTCAAAAACCTCTCAGTTGCAATTTTGATACTGTAGTAAATTTTTCCGTTTCAAACCCTTTATTGAAATATTTTTTTTAATTATTGTACTACTTTCTAATATACTCCCATACATGTCGCAATATTACACTTGGTTTTGTAACCAACCTCTATCCATCTATCGAATGTGTGAACTCAAGGGACGGCTTGCATTTTTTTACTTTGCCAGATGGAAACCATAAGTAGTGCTGATAGTGTGTTTGTAGTGTTGATAGTGATAGTGTTGATATTCGTGACATTTGTGACTCTTGAAATGGATCTGGAAATAGAGGTAGTTTCATAGACTGTCTTTCGATTTGGTCTATGAAAAAACTAATTTAATGAGATATTTCTATAGTTGTATATGAAACTTGTGTTTGTCCAAATGGTCCTTGTAGTATACATATAGTGTAAATGTAAAGTGACTGTAAAATCTAAAAGCAAATGGCATATTCTACGCCAGTAAATATTCCTCTAATAAATCTCTAACAGGGATAAACTGCTTTTCAGTGGTATCAACAGGATTAATGCCTCTATTAAGTATTATTTATATGGGTCCGTAGCATATAAATAATATTACATGGTCGTTGGAATATGGTTAATCATGAGTTACTGATAACTGTTTGGTAATTCAGTATAATAAGTAATCGGCTCGTTGGTCTAGGGGTATGATTTTCGCTTCGGGTGCGAGAGGTCCCGGGTTCAAATCCCGGACGAGCCCAATCAATTTTTGTGCTATCTATCACTATTTATTTCAAGAATTTGTAAGATATACCTGAAAGGTGATTTAAAGGTTATATGAACACATCCTTATAGTGTCTATGATTTCAGAAACCCATTGATCTATTCGATAGTGGTTTGTGTTTTGCTTTGTGTAAGTTTGTGGACTCAACTATTTCAAATACCTCATCCACTCGCAATTATCTCTGCAGTTGTTGTTTATAATTTTTGTATAATAATTTCATAATATAATGTACAAGTGTATTTATCAAGGGTTAGTTTATTCTTTTAAATATAATAGCTAGGTTTTGATTTATTAAGAATCAACTTCAGCAGAAGTTCAGAAGTTGTAACTGGAGCTCAGGGAAGTCTGATGTCTCATATTGATCAGACCTCTAGACAAGAATACAAAAATGTATCACTATTTTTAGACACCAATTTCTACATAGTTACCTTCGGGATCATTGAATTCTTAAAATTCTTACCGGTGTTATACCCAAGAGATGGTGAAGAGAGTAAACAAGGCTTAACCATGGTGGCCAGCCAACTACCCATTAGATATTATAGTGCAGAAGTGTGTACGTGCCCATTCTGTTTTCGCTCTCTCACAATCTGATGAGATGGCTATCCGACTTGACCCGAGAAAAATCAAGCACAGGACTGACGGTCTTGGCATCGATCCCAAAACCTCTTGATGGGCAGTATCATACGATAACCGCTAGATGAACAAGACAATTACTTAAATAAATAGACATTAAAGCAGAGTCTCTAGGTTCCTATGTGGTTGATAATATCATGCCGTTCATGAGACAAATGGACTGAGAATCTGATCCATGATCTAGTAAAAATAAGTACATAGACCTGAAAGAGTTAAAAAGACAAATTATCCATAGGAATTAATAAAAAAGTAATCTGTATCGAGACAATGTCGTTTGCGAATTTTGATCCTGATCTTACTCACTGCGAATGAAGACGGTGCAGTATGGCGACCCACGCTATGGCAGCCTGATCGTCAGTTATCTCAGAGAATAACTATTAATATCATTCAGCTTTTCCAAGGGACAAAAGATTTATCTAGTTCTAGAATGATTTCCAACTGTAACAATTATTATATATCTTAATGGGATATAATAGTTAATAAGGAAAGAGAAGTTAATAAGGAAATCAATCTGATACATGAAAGAATATATTATTATTGAAATAGAAAATGTAAATTAGTAAATCATCAACATTCATCAATAACCTGTTGGACATAGATTTCTGCCTAGAAAGGAGCGTTTGGTCTATTATACCACATTGGCCAGACGGATCCATTCCTTCTCACGTATTGATATTGTCTCGTGTAATTTGCTCATTTAGTCACCTCTTACGACATCAAGGGATAGTAGGGGGGTGACACTCTGTATTCTTAATCCGTCACCACACGGACAGTAGTAATAATAAGTATTTAGTATATATAAAAATATATACTCTTCAGATTTTGACATAAGGTGTGCGTGTTTAAATTATGATTGTACAAGTTTAAAAAAAATGTTATAATTTGTTTTCAGTGCTGGTTAAAAACTTTTAGAGTTATAAAATTTTCACGTCTATTTTTAACATTTACCAAGTCAACGTTGGTAAAAGTTCGAAATGAACGATGACTACAAAACATTTCAAACTTTTACCAATAAGAGTTTGTAAATCTTAGGTTTCACTGGCTGATTTTACGATGTACCACAATTTAGAAGTTTGGTGTTATTTAAATTTGCGTGTTCACTTCTAGAAAATTATTATAATGATTGTAAATAAAACTTTTGCTATTTGAATGTTGAAAAAAGTATTGAGTTTGCAGAATTATGCATAACTATGAAACCTATAAACATAATAAAATTGTGACAGATCGATGTCTGTACATAAAAGATATAGAATAAAAACTAATAAAGCGGGTCTTTATTACAGTGACGCAACTTGAACCCAAAACAACAGTTTTTATCATTTTTGTATCTTTGTCTGTTTATGTGTGTTTGTGCGCGCTAATCTCAGAAGTTGCTTAACCCATTTGAATGTGAACTTCACTTAAAATTTAACATTAGTTTTATTTTGTTTACAAATGAAAAAGTTATGTCAGTTAAAAGAAGCACGTCAAAGAAGTGGCTGACGTTTCGTATCTTGCGTTCCTGGATGTCTTAAAATGTCTCCTCATCTACACGCTCAACTTAAAGGCAATTTTTATCTATGTAAAATTTCCAATCTTTGTTTTTATAATCACACATAAAGTGTACGTTATAAATGGACTTACAAACACTTTGTAAGTTCATTTTTCTTTGAACAAAACAATTGTCATTCTATCTTAATTATTGGAGTTAGAAAAATGATGCCGTGCATTTTATTGTAGTGCCACTCTGCTGCTTATACAGCTTTTGAATATTTGTAGCGAACATACGTATGTTAGAGAGGTACTGCGCTCCCAATCGAAGAAAGTTTTGTTTATTCACACTTAAATAAAATACAAAAGCAATATTATGTATGCGAAAGTGTGTTTATCTTTGTCTCTGTTCCTGTGTCCTCTTCACATTTAAATCACTGAATCCAGTTTTAAGAAAGAATGCGAGATAGTTTTTATTCAAGAAATCATCTTTTCAGGAAGTGAAAATCTTGTACGGGGCATCAATGACGGCTAAACCGATTAAGAAGGGAATACTCGTATTTGTTACTAAAATTATTCCTTAAGGGACTCAGAAACTGCTACACTGATTTAGATGAAATTCGGTTTGAAGATAGTTTAAATTTCGTAAAAAGAAGTAGCTTATATTCCAGAAATCATCCCTTAATAGGATGAAACTTTGTATGAGGAATAGTCATTGAACCGATTAAGATAAAATTTGACTATGAAAATCTGGTACGAAGACAGTTTGAATATAGGAAACGATATAGAATAGTTTCTATTCCCGAAGGAATATCATTATGCCCTTAATACCATCTCTTAAAAATATATCAAGAAACAATCATATACACATCTACAGCTGTGTATAAAGTTGTATAGTCTTCCTCAAGAATCAAAGTATCTCACTGCCAAATTTCATTTAAACCTGTTTAGTGGAGCGTGAATGACAGATAGCTACTCTCGCATTTGACATGATTTCGGAAATAAAACCTATCCGTTGTCGTTCTCCGGGACTCAAAATTTCTTGAATTTAGTTCAACAGCTTAGGCGTGACGAGAAGATAGTCCGACAGGCAAACAAACTTAAGCATTCATAATTTAAGAGAATATTTCCAAAAAAAACTATTTTATGCTTTTCCTCACTACTTAAGGGATGATTTGGAACAACTCAAACTATTTGCATACCAAATTTCTTATTTTAGATTATTGATTCATCATACCAACTTAAATATCTCTGTTCATCCATTAACGCATGATTTTGAGATAAAAACTATGAACAATTTAAAATATCTTCATATTTTTCATCTAAGTAAGTTCAATGATTACTAATTTCTCGTTTCAACACTCCTTAACACCGCTTTAAGAGATGATTTCAGGAATAAAAATGATACTATATTCACTTCTAGGATTCAAACTATCTCTTCAACAAATTTAGTTAAATCAGTTCAGCGGTTTAAGCATGAAGAGGTAACAAACCGACGGACAGACACATTTATGTATTTATAATGCTAGTAGGGATGCGAATGTAGCTTTGTCAGTCTCTTAGGCTTCCACAGCTAAAATATTTCATGAATTTTAATTAAATTTGGCATCAAGGTATCTACTTTGACTCTTCAGCAAGTATACAGGCTAGTTACCGCGATAACTAATATATACGTGGCCAGAGCCAAGGACAAAAGCTAGCACATACGTGAAGCTTTTTAATTTTTTTTTTATCAATATTTATAAATTCAGACAAATTAATCACAAGCTTCCAATATTAATTGAGGCGAACCGTTTTAATGAGTTTGTCAATCAAGGAAATTAATTTATTAATTGATTTTAATAGCAGAATACGTTTAAACCTAATTGGATTTCAAATTATATTCACCATTTGAGAATATTAATTGCCGAAATAATAGAGGTTAGGTGAAAAAAGAAAAAAAATAAAAAGTTTATTTGTGGAAACAAGTGCCAAAAACATAGATATTATCATATATTATGTTCATTTCTAAAACACTCTTCATTAACCTAGTCACTGGCTTAGCCAACTGATTCGAAGCTAGTCAAGGAATACCTTTTATTTGCTATGCTATACGAGCACTGCAGAGAGAACGATAACTTAATATATTAACTTGATTTATGGTATACCCGACTATGTATGTGTAGAGTTTGTTTCAATTTTTCTATTCTTTACTGTGTGCTTTCGTCTTGCGTAGTTTCGCCTTAATCGACTCTTAGTGTTTCCTCAGGATGAACGGGTGGTGACACTCGAAATTCTTAATCTGTCACCATACGAGCAAACACTCACGCATAAGAAATCAGACACAATAAATAAATATAAAAGTACACATTCAATTTAATTTTTAGTGGCGCCTCCTTTCAATTGCCTCTCATTCATCGCATCAGTAGAACTTCATACATAAACATGTATTTGCCTTCAAAGCGGCACATGCCGAGTATTTGGGCACTCTCCCCCTTTCGGCAGCGTTAAACAAAACAATTCAATCTTCACACTAACGCTGGTGGCGGTGAGGTAGGTAGCTACTTCATATAATACCATGTTAAAAATTGATATTTCGAGTTTAATGTCACTCGGACTTTCAGCTTAAACTATTTTTGTCACGATGTACTCGAACTGAGTATATCATCAAATGAGTTAGTTGTAAATCAGTGACTACTGCCACTCATGGACACTTAAGACTGTAATCTTAAGTGCAGAGAGAGAGAGAGAGAGAGAGAGAGAGAGAGAGAGAGAGATAGATAGAGAGAGAATTTTAGACTTCAGTTTTGTGAGACCATGGTATCAGTCTGGTATCAGTTTGAAGAGCCATACTTCGGCACGAACCTGCCAACCAGGAAATAAATTTAAAAATTGTAGTAATAAAATAATTTTAGATTTTATAATTTTCGAAAGAAAGGGTCGCAGATATCGCTGAGGTTGTACTTTCACCCGGTAACAATCACACGATACTTAATGTACTTATATTTCAAGACATACAAGTGCATAAGAAAAAGTTCTGTGCGCTCCAGTGAAACACTCGGTGAAGTGCAATAAAAGGATTACTTGATCATAGCTCTACCATAGTTAAAACTAAGTACCTTATATGTAAATAGATATTGTTGTAATGTTAATTGCTTAAAAAAAAGATATATTTGGAAGTCAATAAACCTATTTTCCGACTTCTAGTTTAGTTAATACTCAACAAATGAAGATGTATTTCTGAACTAACTAAACAAACCCAAAATTATTCATTACGTCCCTACTCCATGAAGTTCCAATAATATATATGTAAATTTCTTACACAAACACCTTATAATGCTATCCACCCCAGAGATTTGGCAATAAATTCGCATATTTAATGGTGCACAAATATTAGATAGGTAGTTATTATGTGTTAGCATACAATAGTTTATATTCGACTCGCAAATCAGTATAAGTTTTGATTATTCAGAGATACTACGTAATTTTGCAAATAGAATCTTCTAGAATCCAATTTGTGTTCAGTAAAAAACTTGCAAACTAGGCAGGAGGACATTACTGCAAACAGAAAGTAAATTTGAAACAAACCCTATCCAGGTCATAGTAGGCCAAAACCTCCTTACTGAGGAGCCTATCTCCAGCTTTGCAGCAGACTGTTAAAGGTAAAGACAAATATACTGTAAAAGAAACCACAATGTTCACTTTTAGAATCTATTGTAAAGGTACGGTTAATATTAGGAAACCCTAAACCGGTACTATTACGTAGTGTATGTGCGGTGGTAGTACTCAAAGAACTATGGAGGTAGCGAGGTAAAAATAAACTGCTGTTGCTATGCAAGTAAGAAAGTGTGTGTAGATTTCGGTTCGTGTTTGATTCCCTAGCTGAAGATTTCTATTTACGACCACAGGTATTTATACAAAAATATTGCACCCGACACTGCTCTTGCAGAGTGAGACGCAGGTAGCTTTGAGTAAACATAACCGCGCGACTTCCATCCCTGTTACTCGGGCGCCGGAACAATAGATGCACCGGTGATTTAGGTGTGGTCTATTGACACCGCCTATATCACGCGATATGACGAACATCGGATGATTCTGTGCCTCGTGGATCGTCACATAATTATTTGGGCCCGGACGGGAATCGAACCTGTGACTTGCCACACTATTGTTACTTATCCAAAAACTGCTTACGCCCTTCATAAAAAGACTTATATTTATATATATATATATATACATGTAAGTACATTTATGTAAAAAATTGTGTTTAAATTACTGTACTGTTTAATTTGTTTCTAGTTTGATCTTCTTTAATTTTATTCCCATAAGAGATTAAGATCAAATAAATTTCGATTATCATAGTGAATTCGAGTTTATTTAATCTATTCACCAAACAGAGTTTACGATTAAGTCATTAACAACGTTTAGCATTAATGTTTTAAATATAATGATCTATTTCAATCAGATTTTTCTAGGTACTTGAGCCACGCTGATTTCAGCACGAGTGGGCCGGCTAGACCGGGGCAGTACTGCCCTCCCACAGAAGACCAACCTAAAACGCCAGCATCCGTGTTGTCGTGTTTTGTTGGTCAGTGTGAGACCGGAGGCTCATTGATGCAGGGGTGACAGTTATCGTGGTAACTGTGTAAGTCTTACATTGTCACAATGACTGTCATGCCTTTTACGTCGCCAAGCGGGGTGTGAAAAAGCATCTCACAAGACCGCCATAGTGTGGGATACCATACTGCATTGTCCGCATTTGCAATGAGTACGGTGACCACAACTCTTGGATTCTATTCATACTTTCCATCAGGCAGAGTAGAGTTACTTTGGTAGACTCTTAATATAGAAAAAAAAGTTATTCCATAAATTATTTTCTCTATCATATTTATGAAATGACCAACAAATGCTCCCGGATCGTGCAACTTATCCTTTATTATGATAGCAATAAAATACAGGTAATGTTAATCCATTCTTTGCAACGTATTAAATTACTCTTTTAAACGAATTATCGATTCGGTTCTGAATTCTAAAGTGCTATCCCATCTAGGATTGATTGGATTCTGGAAATAATTAGGTGCAATTAAGAGAAGTAGCAGCAATTCCAGATAAAATAGTAAACATTTCTCATTGCCCATTTGTAAGATTGTTGCGAAGAAAATTAGTCGTATTTAGTACATGAGTCTGATACTCATCGGCTTTCTATTCAGACAAAGGTAATTTGGCTGTAATTGAAGACAACACTGTTTTATTTTTATACAGGTCAATAGGACTATTCCCTTCTATTGTAGGTTTGCGTGTCCGTGAAAATCTCGTCTTGAGAGTCTTTCGTCTGATTTCTGAAGACTAAGCCATCTACTAATTGATATCTGTGCCTTAACTGCTTTTCGTATCATAGGATAGATATATTTATAACCTTCATCCGTCTTGTTTGAGATTCCAGCCTTAGTTGGCTTTCTCACCTGATTCTCTAGATATTCTTTATCATAACTTCTTTGTCAGGTTTAGATGGCTCAGGCTTTTCAATAACATTCAGTTTGAACTTCAATCTTCAAACAAAAGTTATATGTGGGTGCATAGGGTGCCCACCAAGAACGTGCAGCTGCTGATCGATGAACGAGGTTCTGGCAAATAAAACATCCTGATTAATGGAAATAGACTGGCTATATATTACATGGAACCAAAACAAAAACAAAACACTGGTGTAAAGTGAGCGTTTAATATGCCTCTGCCTACCCCTACAGGTAAACAGAAGCAATTTCGAACAACTCAAAGTATGTAAGTATAAGTTTAATTTCTGCCAGCCTATTGCTGACACTATCAAATCCATCCAAAGAAGCAATATTCTAATTAACCGCAATTGAAGAGAAAACCAATGGCCTTAAGTTACTTATTTTTGGTTTAATTTCTTACAATTTTCCTACTTGATTCTTAAAGTACCTGAATGTAGAAACACTTATTCCCTAGTAAAATTCATAATGTAATAGTGAAATTAAAATGATATTCGAAAAAGTGTTGTCAATTAATGTACCTACAATTTTAGGTGAGATCATCGCCAGGCAAGTCAATAATCGCAATATGTCGACGATTATATTATGTAAGATTATATTATGATGGATTAATAATACGGAGTATCAGCACCTCTATACCGTGGGTGTTGTAAGACAGGACTTAGAGAGTAAACTACAGGAGAAAAACACTCCAAAAAGAAAGGAAAATTTGAAATAAACTCTATACCAACTCGTCTGGCCAGCATGGTATACCAGGCCAAAACTTCCTTTCTAAGTTGAAACCTTTGTCCAGCAGTTGATTGTTAAGGGTTATGATGATTTATAACCGGAATCGTTTATGAAGCTGAATTTAAATATAGTTTTTGTTTTTTTAATTTACCCCCCTCACAAACGGTGATAGCAGATTTAAAGTGTACCCCAGTGGTGTTCGACTACGGAATACAATAAATTTACTTTAAAATATCACAGTTACATACCACAGAACGTCTCTTCTCATATAAAAAAGTCGTGCTTAATTTAATTTTGTTTACTCACGGGAGTCGTGTGAAGGGCTCAATATAAGGGTATCGTCACCGCCGCAATTTGCGTGATTATACTCAACACAAAAAATTGAGCATATTACCGCTCTTATTGTTTTTATAGTAAGAATCGTTTCAAAACTAAATGCATTTTAATTTAAATGCAAGATTTAATGGTAATTTTGTTATTTATTATTTCTGATTATTATTTTCATGATAGTGATTTATCTTTGTCTGTTGGAAAAAGACTCCAGTATCTATTAAAGGTTGCAAAATGTAAATAAGAGATAATTATGAAATAACTCAAGATATTTTCTAGAATGTATTTATGGTTTAAGTGAAGTTAAAAGAAGCATAAGGTACGTATAATATACTGACTGCACGGTTGGTCTAGTGGCTTAAGCAGCACGCCGCTCTCTACAGCTCTGTGTGTTGAGGGTTCAAACCACACATGGGACAAAACTGTGTGTGATTTACAAATTGTTGCTCTAAGTCTGGGTGGTCTTTGTGACTGTTTCTTATATGTTTTTAAAGTCTCCCATCACACAGGTGATATTCCTAGTGCGGGAGTTGGCCTAAGTACTAAGAATACTTGTATTGTCATAATTAATTATTAATTGCTAAATGTAAAATTACTACATTTTTATGGAATACGTATGTCTCAGGTGGTCATTTTTTTTAGTTTTGCCTACACGCTATGTTTGCGCTGCTTTTCATAAATTTGAAACAGGATTTGTCGAGTTTCCACAAAGAAATTATTTCAACATTTTATAGTGTTAAACACATCAGAAACTTCAACGGAGTAATCCATGGCCATAGTAATGGTAGCGTTTTGTTTACATTAATTGTGTTTCAAATATATATCAGTAATAATTACTGTTTATGAGCAATATTACCTAGTTGGGTAGTAAATATTAATGTAATCAATCAATCAAAACTTCGATGGTAGTTTGTAAACAAACGTCGTTCTACGGATAATACCTCAAATTATCAAACTAAGATACTACGTCCTTGTACTATTTAACTTAGTATTACAGACCGTAAAAGCGATCTAAAATCGCAGCTATTGTGATGATGGGCTAAACTATAATACATTAGCCTTCACTTCAGCTGTCAATCTGTTGAAACAATTAACAGCTTCTATCTAAATATCGTTAGCAATATTGATTTTGAAGTAAATCAAACTATGAATGGTTTCAATTCGTTATATTTACTTACAAGTAATATAATAATTGACATACAACCTCATCTAGTTTCATTGAAAACTAGATGATAGAATGTTTTGTTTTTGTAATACTCTTTTGAATAGTGGAATATGCATTTGTTTTCTAGTTCATCGTGGAAAATGATGATTGAAGGTTGAATTTTAAGTAAGTCTTCGTCCTTTCTGACATTTTTCCACAAACGATTTTGATGTATCCACACTAAAACATTGAATATCCATGGAAATGAGTAACCTCAAAACAATGGTAAAAGAGTTTGCAAACTAAATTTTCGATATGGCTTTAGATAGCCGTACTTTTAAGTACACTCTGTAAATCCCAGTATCAAAGTTTTGCAAATTAGTTTAATATCAAATGGTATTAAAGAACTCAGTTACCTGTAGTTGATGCAATGTTGGTCAATAGTGGTTTATACATTATACATGGCAACATTCCCAAACAGATAATGTCGAATTAGATACACTTAAAAACTTCCAAGTTGTTGTTCACAGTTTAATTTTGTAATCGGTATGGTTATTTACGGTTGGCAACATTTAAAACAGTATTATTATGATTATGAGAAACTGTTATTTTGGTTATAAATCACATAAAAGTTTATTAAAAACCCCTACTAATATTATAAACTCGAATGTAAATTTGTTTGTTATGGTTTCACGCAAAAACTACTCAACCGGTCATCATGGAATTTTGTACACATGTTCTTAGAAGGTATTAGAAGGAACATAGGATATCTTATCTTAAAAAAATATATATTTATTTAAAATATTCTTTTATGAAACTTCATGTGGCAGACCAAATTCCACGCGAGCAAAGCTGTGGGCAAAATCTGGTAGTTTATAAGTCATCAATACAACAAAAAATGGAACTAAATTGGAGTCTTTAAAAGTACCAAAAACTTCCACTTCACCTTCACCGTCTGTCTCCTTTATTATTTCATCTACAAAATTAAGATAGTTACCTATTTATTAAAAAACAAACTTTCTGATATATACGTCTTTTAAAAATATGTCAATATTTACTTACAGGATTACTATACACAGTTTGAGAATTAAAACTGCACAAAGTTATGTTATGTTTTATCAAAAAAGCACACAAATATTTTGAAGTCAACATTTGTGTTTACTTAAAAATACTTATAATAAAGATATTTAAAGAACCCCACTGGCCAGTAGAACAATTAAAACACTATAATAGATTAAAAATTATTTATTTAACAGTTTAGTACGAAAAAACACAGCTGAACAAGACCCGCCAAGCAACAGCTAAGTAGGGAAAACTCGCATTTAATCTGATAGATACCGACCGACATCAATTACTTTAAAAAGCCCTTCTACTCGTGATGATTGGGTAAAAATTGGATTATTCTTGTACGTACGATCTTGAGGCATCTGTTTCTTTTTATATATCAAACTTTTATCTGTAATATGTTGAGGACCTTACTGATATTATCAGGTACTCTATTGATCATTTTCTATAGCTGCCAAAGGCGAATTCATACTTTCTGGTTATTACTTGTCAAAGTTCTACTTGTAAGATCTCTATCACTATAGGCAGAAGCCTCAAAACTCTAAGTTTTTCCAAATTCATTTGAAAATGTGTGACGATTTTATTTTACATGTTAAGGACGATACCACTGCCAAGTAGGCTCTGCGGCTTCTCCCAGAATAGGGCTTCGCTGGGCACGGCGTCAATCCTTCTTCAGAGCAGGGCGCCGCAGACTAACATAATTTTTAATAGAAACACGACATACTCCTGGCTCCTCAGTCCATGAGGAATCCGTCAACGAAAAACTTATGTAAATTGGGGCTTAGAAAGTTGAATGTAGCGAGAAAATTACAAAGTTAGGGTAGAGGATAGCACTTTCTCATCCCAGACTTATGGTATCAGTATACAATCCTTCGAGCCATTACCTTAGATTGCCGAAGCCAATAATTCAAGAACATCAACTGGCATAAAAAGTAAATGATATAAATTTTTATGATTATTCTATTTAAAGACAATGAAATTATTAAACCAATCTGTCCAAGACATACTACAGTAATTGAGTTCTCAGTAAAGACCAATAGCGGAATAAACCTCCCTTAATTGATATTGCTCAACAAGACAGATTACAAAGGTAAACGTGCCGCTTCACAAATTTGAATTGTTAATTATTTTAGCATTTGTTTGAGATATTCAGTTGTGGATTTCCATATGTCAATTTATTGTTAACATCGATTTGGTTTATCATTAAGACAATTCAGATAAATAATATCTTGCTCCAGATTATTTTTGGTGCCATCATCGTCATTTTAGCCATAAGATGTCCACTGCTAAAGAAACGCCTTCTTCTATGACCCAAAAAGACGTGTTGGAAACAATTAAGAGTACGTTTAATTTTGTTAAGATTAATGTACCACCGAAAGCAACCCACCACCAAAGTATCATAAAAAAGTGGTTCATTAATACTTCGTATTTATTCATAAGGTTTTAAATTTAACTTCAATTATTTTGAAGACTAAGAAAGGTTTTCTACATGAAGAAATAATGAAAATAGAAGCCAGTAAAAGGCAAGCCAAAAAACAAACTCACTTTCAAAATTGTTGTTTTAAAAACATTGAAATAAATAAATAAATATTTTGGACATGTAACACACAACGTCATCTAGTTTAAAACTAAGCAGAACTTGTATTATGGTAACTAGAGTGACTGATAAAACTATTTTTATATTTTTTTTTGTAAATACTAACTTATACACAGAAAACACCCAAACTCCGAAACAAATATTTGATCCGACCCAGAAATCGAGCCCGAGATCTTAAGCACAGCAGCTTTCACTACTGCTACGCCATCGATGCAGTCCTACTAAATAAATATACCTATTATAAATAAGCTTTCATATTTTCATCCGTGTGTCCCTATACACCCCATGGGTGTCGTAACAGGCAAAAAAGGTAGCAATCTACGCAAGACCAGATCACTGCAAATAGAAGGAAAACCTGAAATAAACCCTACATCAAACCGTCTGGCCAGCGTGGTATAGTAGGTCAAAATTTATGCCAGGCAGTGGACTGTTAAAAGTTATTGATGATTTTAATGATGACGAGATAAAATAACCCATGAACTACATAACGAAAAAGCAAAACATGGTTAAAAACTACCTCTATATAAAATATGCATCAACCACCATCTAAAACTATCAAGTTTGCCTCAACACCCCATTTGCAAGAAACTGTAAGAAAATTTTCTAGTAAGTAAAACGATATAGATCTTGCCGAAATAGAGAACGTCTTACACCGCTTTGCATAAGAAATGTACTATTTGTAAACAAAATTTTGCCCCCGAGGCGTATTGCGATGTACATAGTGATGATCGGGAATGCTCAAGACTTAAATGGATATTACTGTCGATCGATCTTGGATCCATTACCCACACCACAGCTGGGGAATAGGAAATATACGATCGACAAATCGTGGAGGTCAGGCTGCGGTTTTGATTTGTTAACCTAGTAAAATAGTAAAATCTAATATTAGTTTGTATAAAAATTAAATTTAGCTTTGCAATATGAAATACGAAATTAATTATTTTGGTGTTTAATTGAAGTGATTTGTTTTTATATAATTTTTCTCGTATAAACTTGTAACAAGAGCTTACAACCGTCACATTTTTTCCTATCGCCAAGTCAGTAGCGTGGTTCCTACTGAAAAGAATTGATGAAAGCCTCACTAGAATTCCTGTTCTAGAAATACTTAAGTATACTTATATCTCATTATCTTCAGCGGCCTCTAATATGTCCACTGTGTCATAGTACTACTTCAAATCTAGTCTTAGTAAAGCATATATTCAGCTACTTAACAAGGTATTTTCTCTAAAAATAACACCCCTAGATGTCTAGAATGCCAGGTCAGATCTTTTTAAAAGTTTGTAACAGCCGTACTACCCTGTACTAGTAGGGATAGTGCTTTTCCTCTGTCACCTTGAGTTGGTTAATAAATGTCCAAGGTATGTTTGTAAACAAAGATCTGCTGAGAACCCATTTAAAAAAATCGTGTTAAGAACGCAGTAATTCTTTTGCTTATAGTTACACAAGGCTCACTTGAGAAACTGAGGATCGAATTTGTTCGAAACTTACTGTGTTAATTTGAAAACAAAAAACCAATACGAACACTTAATTTAAAAATAATCAAATTACGTATCAACAGTCTCTTTCTTATAATTATGAACACATTAATTACATTTTTAAATATATATAAAAAAAAAAACAAAAATACATATTTAAAAATATAAAAAATACTAGATCATCCACATCGGTTAACGGGGACCAAGACACCGCAGGTTAGGGTTCCAAAGTATCGAACCTCCTCACTAAACGGGCCGTGTCAAGGAGTACTGCTTTCTACCTCAGACCCTTGATCCAATTTCCTAACGTGCGCCTCTTAAGGTGTTGATCGAGGCTCTTGGCTATTATTCCGTGAACAGATATGATTATCGGAACAGTGGTCACATATCGGCAACCTCGTGAGATAGATCCAAATACTTCAATTGTTTTTCTTTTTCAACTTTCATGAGATTCTCGACATGAGGAACGGTGATATCGACAATCATGGCACGGCGCTCTAATCGATCTATCACCACAATATCAGGCTTATTGGCAACAATAGCCCTATCTGAAATCACGTATTAATATTCTTATTATTTAAGTCAACGTGCGTAATGTTCTAAAAGTAAACTGTCTTCTGCAAACAAAATAACGTCACGTATATTTTATTGTGCGTCTATGGTCGCAACAAGGATTCGCAAACAGAACTGTCGAAATGTAAAATTTTCGTCTTGCAAAATATTATAAAACTATCTAAATTCTGAGAAACCAACAAACATTTGTTGAAACGTTATATGTCGATATTATAAAAATAAAATAAGTAAATTGAGAAGTACCTTTTTTGTTCCAAGTTCTTTGTAAAAGTATGTACCACCTGCATAAACTAGCGGCATATCATTAATTATAAGTTGCAAGTTTACAAATTACTGATCATTGAAAAATGCAGCAGTTGAAGCGACAGCGAACAGCAAAGTATGTACTTTCTCTAAAAATATGTTTCATTCATTTCTGTTTCTTAGTATGATATGTTGATTGCCGGAGATCGCAGAACGATCTTCGTCCTCCATAAGCGCAAATCTGGGGGTGACAGGTGAGACCCTCCGTCAACCTAGCAGAAACAGGCCAGGATGGCAGCGGGACGTGCTACGGAGCACACTCTCTTTTGGGGCAGAAAAGGGGTCATCTCCAAGCTGTAGATGGATGCCCGAGGTACGTCGGAGTTCCAGTGATTTCCAAAAAAAAAGTATGATATGTTCATAAATCACATAATAAAGTAGTAACACTCATAAAATTTAAAAATTAAACATTATTTCTATTAAAAACTTTATTATTATTTGATTAAAAAATCTAATTATGAAGTTACTATTTTTAAGTGCATATCCCAAACTGATCTAGTGCTAGACATATCATTAACCTATCCATTAAAAACCACCCCGCCGGACGGTCTCAGGCGTCCTTCTCTGAAGGGGACCCGGACCATATTATTTCAAGTCCCCTCCAGAACCAACGCCGCGCCTAGTCAGACCCTATCCTGGGGAGGCCACAAAGGCTTTCCCACCTAACAGTCCAGTTGTCATAATTTGTTGCGACCCGATAGCATTTTTGCGACCAGTACGCAACAAATTATCCTATCATATCCGACCGCAACTAATCCGCCACTAGAGGTCCTCCCTGGCGGCTCACTTTCCCGTCGACGGCTCATAACGCCGCCGACGTCTTCTTCGCTCGGGATCGGCCCTCTCCCGATCCCGTTCAGTGGTCTCTTTCTGGAGCATAACAGGTTCGCAGAAAGAGACCACTGCGGTCCAACTTTCCTTACTCGCCAGCATGGAAGCAACAATTGCTGGCGGTGACAGGTAGACATGTCATTAACCTACAAATAAATTGAAAAATAAACATTTTCTAAAATGTACGAAAAATTTTAAATTTTTAGTTTTCGTGAACACCTTCAACTCAAACATCACAAGTATGCTGCAGTCCTTTGAGTTTGCCTCTCAAGTAAAAGGTGACAGGAAGGTTTAGCTCCTATACCCTCATTCACTCGGAGAAAAGCATCGAAAGAATTTCCGACCACCGTTTTTACCGATTTGTGTCTAAGAATGACTCTCTCATGGTAAATGCATCTAAATCTTGTCTAAAGGGATATAAAGATTAAATTTTAAATTATAAGCCAGATCTTGATATAGTTATGTAAAGTGTTAAGTAACAAAAATGAGAATGTTTCTAAATCACATACTATACAGAATTTGTTACATAAAAATTTCTACAAACATCGTCTAACAATACAAGAATACATCGTATACAAAGTTAAACTGGATTTGTAGGCAGTGAGTGAGTCATTGTGAGTGGCGACATTTAGGGTTGTCCACGACAGCATGCCTGTTTTATTTCTTTTTTAAAGAGAACAGATATTTCTATAACGTTTACAATTTTTTCTGTAATAAATATTTTTTGATTGAATACTAAATAAGTTTGTAATATATAGATGTTTAGAAAGCTGTATAGAATTAATAAAATGAAATTTTAATAAAATATTTTACAAAAACCAACACCTGCGGTAACGAATTATTCTGGTATCAAATCTTCGCGTAGATATTTTAAAAAATAATGTAGATTTATTTCTGTTACAATTTTAGAGGGTAAAAATTGTTAATATCGCAGCAAATATTACAAAGATTATAAAAAATGTGTAGGTACGGCCATACCGTGCGTCATTTGTAATGTCAGCAGCTTAAAATATTGTACAACGGTTTACGATAGGAGTCAACCCTAGCCTGTCCACGCGTGACTTATCTGGCCTAGAAGTGGACCAGCACAGCTTGTGAATCCAGCTTAGCTATTGTTTGCTTCCACTTATTTTTTCTTTAGACTGTAGTCTTTGATCCATTTGCAAGTGACAAACAGGCATTGTATTAATTGGTTTTAATGTATGTTTTGTATTTAAGACAACTAAAAATTTTACATAAGAATTAGATAATTTTCTTAGTAGGTATGTATTAAGAAAATTATCTAATTCTTCTGTAAATTTTTTCTTTGCTGATCGGATAGAAATACTCTTCGAATATCCTACACCTTGACTCAAAACTGTCCTGGCGGCCGGTGCCTCTGGCACTCTACTCTGGGAGGACCATATGATTACAGATCCTCTTCGAATCGACTAATGCCTCATCAGGCCCTATCCCGGTATAACTACTATTTCTTCCCCTCAACTCAGACGTATAAGCCCGACAGTATCTTTTTGTCATGAGGCCATCATCATCTACAGTGGCAATTAATCTACTACCAGAGGTTCCCACTCTCTGTCAGCTCACGGTTCCGTTGACGGCTTACAACACTGCCGATGTCTTTCTGGAGCGTAACAACTTCGCATAAAAATACCATTGCACCACAGATCTACTCACCCGCCAGCATGACAGCTACTATTGTCGTACGTACCGTCTTAGTACGTATCCACTATTTGCTATATTTTTTTTGACATAACAGTAGTTTTTCAGATGATGTATCGGAAAAAAACAAGTAAAACTTTCCAATGACGAAGATTGTATTTATTGAGCACACATTTAAGTACTTACGGCATCAAATTTCATTGATAAGTCTTAGAGTGATAAAATAAAAGTTATTTTTCAAAATTCTATAAGTTCCAGTCTCATTCACTTGCTTAGAAAACGATATTACTCGGATCTTAATCAGACTCTAGCTCTAGATTAGACTATAACTTTTATGAAAAAGATAGTTTCATTACAGTGTTAATAGCACTGAGTAAGCGTAAACAACTTTTGATTGATGTTTTATGTACGAAATACTTAGGTTAGTCCAATATGTGTGCACTACCTCGTCTGAGTAATACTCGTACATATAGAAAAATCAGACTAGTTTAACATATTTAATGTACCGTAGCCTGACAGCAGCTTTTAACGGGTAGTTACGTAAATAAGAGCAAAAGAATTTTCATAGCGCGAAGAAGGATATAGTTCGAAATTTGTAATTACAATTCTCAAAGTTCCATACACTTATATAATGTTACATGAAGAGAAAAGTCTAAAGAATACGCTCTTAAAATCACAATTCAAATCAGTTCACAAGTACTTTGGGACTAATAAAACAAAAGCCACCGAAAACGTACAGTTCTTGAGCAATAACGTGGCCAAAACAAGTAAAGTTCAACAATAAAATTAATTCTACGTCCCAAAATACGTGTTATGAGCGAAGCAAAGTTCTACGTAAAGATGTTATTGTTTAAGTTAATGATTTGTTGATATTAGAGGTGGATAATAGGAATAATATATTAGTTTGAGGAAAATAAAGTATAGAAGATAATACAACTGATCATAAGAATATTATAGTTAAATATGATAAAAAAACATACAATTAAATCATTTTGCTACTGACGAAGCCAAAATATTTGGAGAGATCAACATAAGAAAATCAAATTAATAATTTCATTCTGATCGAAATGTGTAATTATATTTCATCATCATCATCATCAGTCTATCGCAGTCCACTACACGTAATTATATTTATATCATATAAATAAATAAGGAATTTAATTGTCTCCTAAATAAGGAGACAATTAAAGCCTATTTTTCAGTAAGAACCCTGAAATGATAAAACCTTGATGTTAAAAAAATAACTTATTCGAGAATTTTTTGAAGCCATTATTTTATTTTCACCCTGCATAAGTGATTATCGAATAAAACATGATCAATTGTTTTTGGTCTCCGCTTAATTTATCTAATATCGTAACAGCAGACTTCTTTTTATGGGGTTATTTGAAGAATTGCTTCTACATCCATAAATCAAATACACTACGTCAACTAAAAGAAAAAATCAGCAACGAGATGTCGGCGATCTCGCAGTCTCTTTGCCGATGAATATTTGAAAATTTCGGTGCTCGTTTAGAAGAGTGCAAACGTCGAACGGAACGGAACGGTTGTCATGGAGACGATGAAATTGTTAAAAAATAAATTTCATCTAATTAGCTTTTTATAAATAAATAATTTTTAAAATATATCAAAAGGTTTTTTAATTACTTTTTTTAAATGTTAACTAATTCTTGGCCCACCCTATATAATAAGTATGTATTCAGAAATATTTAAGCATGTTTATTATTATTCTGTTTACTGTACTGAAGGTTCTTTCTAATTTGAGATCAGAGGATGGTATTTGAGAAGTCAGCAGTCAATATTATTTCTATTAATTATTTTAGAAACTATTGTATAACAATAATATTAGTATTAGTATACACCTTCAAATTATGATTCCAGTAATAATATATTTCAAAGCTATAGAATCCAAATAATATCTAAAAAGTCTTTGAACAATTTGCCGGTTCGATGAATCAGCATTCGTACTTTCATGTCCAATACAAACAATTCGTATGTTTTTTTCTTCTTTGTTTGTTGAAATAAGTGATGAGATGTGAGTAACGTTAGACGTCTGTATATTGTTAGTATTTATGCTAAAACTAATATTGACAGAATTATTTTATATGTTATAAATATGACAAAAATTAAATTAAATAATATTTAGTATTTACAATATACGTTTTATGCCTTGTAAAATTTTAGCATTCTACACTTTTTTCTCTCCATCCGTGTATGATGACGAGATTGAGGATGCTGAGTATCACCACCCTTAATTATCTTGTGGGTGTCGTAAGAGTCGACTGAAGGAGAAAACTACAGCGGGCAAGAGCGTTACAAAGAGAAAAAAAATTTACAGAATCTCTTTACCAAACTGTCTAGGCAGACATTCAGACAGACAGACTCCTTTCTAAGACAAGGCTTACTTCCAACTGTGGACTATGATAATGACGTATCTTTTACATGCACATACATACGTTCAAACTATTATCTATGTGCATAACATAGGATTTGCTTTACTTACGTGCAGCATACATCTATTTTTATTTTCCATTTTCATTATATACATGAGAGAATAAACATAGATAAGAGAAAAACGATATTGAAAGCCATATAATGATATATGGATGTATACTTATTTGCCATCAAGTTTGTAAACAAGGGAGTGTAATTGACATAGACTTTCAATCACTTCAACAGATAAACGCCGATTCATCATCAATATTACTAAAAGAAGGCTATCATGAAAGACAACAGCTATTTATTTCTGTTTGGTATTGGATGAAAATGATGGTGGCCGAAAATTTGTCAATATTTCTTCTATGTGATTCTAAATATTAGCTCATTCTATTGGCTATTTTTTGAACTAGATTATGGTCTATCATAGAAGCAGAATATCTCCATATGTGATCGTGTTTCATTATACTTTAAACGTGGAATTTATCATATAGAAACTTAGAGAATCTTTCAGAATATCTTGGAATTCTAAGTTTACTGAACTTTCATTTCTGCACCATTCGGGTAGATTGTCTAGTCAATGATATCCTTGCCTATAAAAATTTATGGAATTATAGATATTTAAAAAGATCTAATTTCAAAAATGGTAAGTGAGGGAGCATGCTTCAGCTTGACGGGTCACCTTAAGAAGAACACGGTAAATTTTAGGACATTTAATAACCTTATCTTGTAGCTGTACGTGTTTAAAATGGCAAATAGTTACTATATTCACCACCCTGTTAAAATTGGTGATTTTAAAACAGATCCTAGTACAGTTTTGATAAAGCTTGAATTGTCGTCTCGTCTAGAGTCACATAATTAGAGTAAAACCATTTGTTACTTGTAACCTTAATTATTAAACAATACAGTTGCATTTGGACGTGTTCCGTTTCGTGATTACACAAACATCTCTTAATCTTTTTTCAAATAAATTTAAAAAGAAAAACATTCTTAATTACCATATTCGCTCATTTTTGTATAACAAAATAGCACATACTTTCCCAGCCTCCTGTAAGATACTTCCGTCCCTTTTGAGAATGTTATTCCAAGATATTGTAGGAAAGTAGGACGGAATATCTTACACATTAAAATTGTTAAAAAAGTTAAAATCAACTAACAGAAAGAAAATTGTTCTTGAATAATATCGTGTGACTTAAAACAAGACGCGTAAATGTATCAGTCTTCATCAAATATTATGGGAACCACGTCAAAAACAACTTTTAATTATTTAACATTCGTTACACGCACTTGTAAGTTCGCACACCAAGTTTTGAACTTGGATCACGGACTTTACTTTCTCTCATAATTATTCAAGTGATACCGATATGAATAAAATTTTAAACCTTTTCAAAAGATTTTTGAATTTTTAATATCATTTGTTAATATTCTGCACAGTAAATCTCGATAAAATGTGACAAATGACCACAATTTTTATGTCTCTAACTTTTATTAGATTTATTAGTTTAATGTTTTTCAAAACGGCGTTTTTAAACTTTTGAGTGTATATTTTTGGCGTTTTTAGACTAATTTAAGTGATTCGTTATACATTAGCATGTAAAAACATTAGCAACGATACTGTCTGTTGCATTTGTAATTACATCTACCATGGCTGGGTATCAATCAATATTATCTACACATTTATAAAGCCGTCTACGTGTATTAAACCCATAAATTTCAAGTAACACCATCGGCCTTGGCTCATCAAACACCCTCACAGTATCTGTACTCAGCCGTAATTTGCGATAAACTGTGATGAGCCATAAAGGTTTTATTTAGTTTTTGATTACCTGTGTGTGCTACCTTCATACTTATTCGTTTATATTTAGAAAAAGGTTTAATATGTGTTTTTATTGGATTATGTCGTGAATAATTGAAAATGTTTGAGTTGTATCGATTTTTATGTTATTTGAGATTTAAGGGTGCCTCATAAAATAATAAATTTTATTTGATTTCGGTCTGTCTGCCTGTAAAATGTAGGGTTCGGTGTCCAGTTATGTTGTGTCGCATTGCATAGAAATTGGCGATACGTTCAATGGATTATTTCAACAAGTATTACGAGTATTTACTATACAAAAGAATAATAGCTTACAGAATTGACAATAAATGTAGAAACGGATGAAATCTCTGTTTATTTGTTCTTTTAACACGTTTTTATGTATTAATTTATTTGAAAGTTGCTAAATTGACGCTTCCCTGAGTGCTGAAAGAGTGGGAAGATGATCCTTTTGAAGGAAGCCGGGACGGCCTACCAATTTGATTGCTGCCTTAGGCCCATTGTATTACTCTAAGAAATAGGTAAGTTGTTTAAGAGTCGAGGTGGACCGATCTGTCGAAACCACAGTTTGTATTTCGAACGGGGTGTTCGACGGTCAACGTCATGTTACACTTGATGCCCGGGACAGAGGATGCGGTGAATAGTGGTGGAGTGCTGTTGGCATTATCGTTGGACTTCGTCAACGCCTACAACAACCTGCCATTTAGCTGATCATGATGATGCTGGTGCCAGGGTACCTGAAGCGGCTGATAGTAGACTATTTAGAAAAGCATACCGTCATATACAAGGGCCCAGATGGTGTTCTGAGACGTCGGCTCACGTCGTGCGGTGTTCTACAGGGGTATGTCCTCGGACCACTCTTGTGCAACATAGGATACAACTGCGTCCTTCGAGATTGTGCAAATATATAAAGTTTCGTTGCTAGCAAGCCCTCTCTCATCTGAAATAATTTTGTCAGTCAATTTTTAAAATTCATTTATATATATATTTTTAGTATGATTTCAACATCAAACATGACTTACCTTATTAATGTGATCAACTTTTATAACTGTTCCACGGGGTCAACTGTACCACCGTACAATATGACCCCACCTTTCTGTAATAACCTGTATAAAGAAGACTTATAAAACATTACACAGTCATCGAAAAAAATGTTAAGATTTGATGTGTGTGCTAAAGTCTATTGTGGCTTATTTTTCTATCAGTAGGGTACATTTGATGTTAATCCTGTCATAAAATTTTGGTTCGATATACTTTAATGGGTCTCCTCGTATTGTTTCTGAAACGGTTGAACTTTTTATCTTTTGGCAAATTCTGATACATTTTATTTACATGATTGTGCTGAGTTTGAGAGATAAATATATATAGAAAAATGCTGCGTGTCACGAGATTTATCTAACTGGTCGATGTCATTTGTATATGTAAGTAGACAACGCAATTCTAATATAAATGATTAATTTAGATAAGGAGTTAAAAGAAATTTCAGCAATATAAAATCGTAATTTTTATTTGTCTGTCTGTTTGTTTATCCCAGCTTATCTCTGCAATCACTGAACCAAATTTAGTGGGACATTCACTAAGAGATAGAAAAGGTTAATGAACAACATATAGGCTACTTTTTATTCCGAAATTTCCCTTAGGTTCGAGATTTACGCAACAAAAACCACGGCTCTAAGTTAAAAATTAAAAATGCAAATCCTAAAGAACAAGTAATGATAATAAATTCGGTAAATCCTAAAACGACCTAAACTCACACCAAACACATACTGAAAAAAAGCTAAGTTCGTTTCACTTTAAAACCTAAATCACTAAACCAATTTTGACAATCCTTTTATCAATGAAACCTGGATAACCCTAAAACACGCGATCGGTGTAATTATTTAGTAAATTGAAAAATAAAAATAGAAAACAAAAGCAAGACCTAAATCTATTAAAGAGGATATAAATCCTCAACCGCCATACTTTCAAACATTGTCCAGATACCTCAGGCTCGCACGACAATGGCGGACGAAATTCTTGTAATTTTTTATCACTCATACATTTTCACCCGTAGACTCATTCATTACCTCCTTATCACGACTAATATTTCATGCACGCTCAAAATTTTACAGTCAAACGTGTAATAAAGTGCCAAATCGACTTTATATATGTGAAAATGTGAGCTTATTACGAGTTTATGCGAATACCTTTATGTAGCATAGACTATTAACATATTTTCTTTTATAACTCTTCAATGCGTATGCCTGTTATTTTTTATGAATACCCATAATAGTAAATAGGAATAATATTGTTATAATTTGTTGGCATAACTTTGTTTTTTGTGGTGCGCAATGTCGCGTTAAATAAAATGTTTCATTTTGGGCAAGAAAAATATAATGGTTTTATTAAATTGTACAGTTATTGTATGATTGAGTTAATTTTGTAAATGAGCCGTTTATAAACGGGGTAGGCAGAAATGTTGAAATAATTTTAGATTACATTATGAAGTAGAATTTTTATTTGAATTGCCTTATTAAGATTCCCAAAGTAGTGGATAAATACTTAGTGTAGTCGTATGTGCTTTTAAGTTATAAATTTATTAGTAATAAAGAATTCTTGGCTTTTAAAAAACTGTAAATATACATTTGTTTTTATTTTGATACACCTATTTAGATTTAAATATATATACACATCTGCATACAGATTGTTATATTAAGAGTTAACTTAAATCTCAACCCAAAAAAATTAAAAATATTTTTTATTTTGAAAAAATATTTTTTTTCAGACTGCGTTATGTTCTTATAAAAGAATGTGACCTACCTAAAATAAAACATGATTGTAATAAAAATATTTATAAAACAAAATTACGTTTTCATCGTAATAAAACGGCATGCATCGCAAAAAACAAAACAAACTCCTTTCTTACAGTAGCATTAATGAAAAAGTTTCTTGGAATGGCAACACAAGGGTTAATTGTAAGCCCCTCCCATCTTCTTCCTATGTCAGTTTACTGCACCTTGTTAATGAGCCTTTAGACCCAACGCCCCACAAAGGTATTATTACATTTATTAGCAGGTATAATTAATTCAGAGCATTGAATTACCTACGACTCAGTAACATTATTCACTTCAACAACTACATCAGCCTCTACTTAACCCTTCACATGCCGTTCGTGAAGTGACCCCTTTACAATTAAACAAATTGAGATCAACCCTACAACGCTCACATCCAATTTAATTGCTTCAAGAAACCAATTAATTGGATTTAATAAACCAAGGTCAATTTTGAAGCGACATTGTTTGCGGTCGAATGTCGTTGGCTCGTTTGGTTGAGGGTAAAAATAGGTTTTAATGAGGCTTTACTAATGATACACGCGTGGGAGTGACCTTTTTTGTGAGTGGAAAGCCTCAGTGTAAAAAATGTTTACGTCGGAAACGAACCGAAATAAATAACACCTTGTACCGGGTTTGGGGTCAACGCTATTCTCTTTGGGGTGCTCGGTTAGTAAACTTTCTCATGTGCAAAAATGTTGCCAACTTTTGGAGCTTTGCTAAGCCAGATAAATAGATAAATTTATTTATCAATCTATTTTTCTAATGAGAAATCGATAACGAAGAGATTCACTTGGTGTCTTTTAATCTATTAACGGTATTATACATAGTAATGTTCAAACTGCGATATTTGTTATAACGATAGTTGTAACTATTTTTATATAACCGGGTTATCATGTTATCGTCAATCTCTGTTGAAATTATAATTTCAATCTTATACCTTAAACCCTAGAAGTACGGCTTAACAAGTCTAGACTTATTATAAACGTTAAACCTAAGCTAACAGATAGATACTAGGACAAAACAATAAAGTCTGGCACCTGACACCTCATGTAAGGTCCTCCGTAATAAAGGACTTCTGTCCTGTCAGGTATGCTATTAGTTAGTGTCTCCTATTGGCACATGTAAGTACATCTGTCTTCAAGAAATGGTTAAGGAGATTTATTGAGAAGATTATATAATCAGGTTTTCATAAAGATTTCTTTGTAAGTATTACGATAAAAAATTGTGATTCATATGGCTGATATATTGTAGAAATTAGATAGGATACTTATGACACATGTAAATAGCAAAAACAGTTTTAATAAAAGGATATATTTCTTAGAAATATGTAATTCGAAATCTAAATACAATTGACGTATACAATACACAATACATTACTGTTCAAAGTAATGTAATAAGAAAATATCTGTTTGAAATATTATTTTTTATTGTTATATGACTGTTTGTATTTCTGCGCATATTTATTAAGTACGATATTTACAGTAAAAATGCTATTACAGCATATTACGTTTCACAGTAGCTAAAGTAAATAAACAATCTATAATATATTAAAGTTTTTTAATAAAAAAGTTAGGTACGAGCAAATAATAAAAATCTATGATGTCTTTTTTCCTAATATCGCTATTTACACTTCTGTTCTGCACCTCAAAGATTTAGCTTGTAGTAAAAGTGTTCTAGACCCCAGAGCGTACTCTCTCATTATTCAGTAGATTGTAGCGCAAGACGTAGCCCCTCTTTAATCTACGGTCTTGATAATATATTGACAGCCAATTCAAGCACTTAATATAGCTACACTAAACCGACACGATACACAGTAAAGTCAATTTCATTCTATAGCAACAATAACGTTTTTATTCAATAAATTAGTTTATTTTGTGCAGCACACATTACAACCTACCACTAACCTATTAGACATCAGCGGTTCTAAAAGTTTAGGGTTCTGTAGTTTTGATGCTTAAAGTTAAGCTCGAGATTTCATTGTTGTTGTATCTATTTTTTTCTGCAGGGAGCAAAATATTTTATTGACTTACTTTTCATAGGATGCAATTTTAGAAAATAATATTTTACACCTTAATGTATGCGTAATGACATTTTTTTATTTATTTTCGGGATTCTAATACATTTCATACTATCTAATACTATTTGCCACAAAACTATGATATTGTTAATTAGTATTACAATTATTACAAAAAAAAAACACTTGGTCGAGAATATTTTTATATACCTTAGGAGTTCTAATTCTACTCAAATAACAATACTTAATCGTAAGAGTATCTAGCGTTTGTTTTATTCTGAGACCTTAAAAACATTTACTTAAAATAATTTGATTCGCTTACAATGTTCTTCATAATTATTTGTGATGGACATGAAAAGTAAAATGAAAAAAAGTGTCATTTGAAATCGAGGATTTTCCTCTTACTGGTACATTCCGTTAATCCCTTTCGTGTCAATATTTCATCCTTTCGTGCCAATATTCCATCGAGCGATGTCGATCACGGCTCGGATTGGCCTGTCATGTTTTCCAGCTCTTCTATTAACAGCATATGTGTCTGAGTACTTGCTATGGTTGCGTTCAGTCTATAATTATACATTCTGAAGTTGTTTTACGTTTCAAAGCTAATTAATTTGTTGAGGAAAGAAGATAAAAGCTATTCAGTGTTATTGTGCCAATGTATTAATTAATGTGCGAAATGAACACATATTTTTAGTTCAAAATATACGAAAATCTATATATCTACAATTTCATGCATTTATATACACCTGTAATTTAACAAATACTTTGGCGTGTCAATGGTATTTACCATGTAAATTCTTTAGAAGGTGACCTTTTCTGAACTTCATTGACCAATCATTACTGTCTAAAATAACATTTTATTTTGTGTTTCAGGTAAGTGAAATAAGAAAACCAGTAACAGATTTAGGTAAGCTAACTTTATTATTTAGGGTCAAATCGAATTTGTCTTGCACAGATCACATTCGAGGTCTCGCGACAAATCGAAAAGTGTATCGTATTACTCAATATTGAATGGCACAGTCGATCGTTGGGCTCGCAAAATCTGATAACGTGTGTCTTGGGCACAATTATTGTGTTATGAGGCCATTTTGAATCCATATGTCGCATCGAGAGGGTTACTTTTTGAGAAATGCTGCAATAAAATACAAGATTGTATACAATTTGTCTTCTTTTTCTTTTTTTATTACGAACTTTTTGTAAAGTGAAAATGAAAGTGAGATATATTTGGTTGTGATCTTTACAACTCCTCAAAATATGTGAAGCTTAAAAATTGCTAGTGAGATAATTACTCTTTGTTTTAATTTGTCTTTTAAGCACGTTACAGCTCAGGTACTTGTGTACTTACGAGAACTTGTGTAAATTATTCATTGTGTTTAATTCATTGCATAAATTATAATTCATTCATCACCATACTGCACTGCCTTCATTCGCAGTGAGTACAGCGCCCATCGCTCTTGGATTCTATTCATGTTTTCCATCAGGTAGAATAGAGTCACTTTAGTAGGTTTCTATAAAATAAATATATATATATGTATAATTATTAACATTTTAAATATTACAAATAAACGTATTAAAACTACAGCAAAATTATTAGATAAATCATAAGAAAATCCAGTCAATACTTTGAAATATCTTGCGTTTCGACTGGGAGATCGAGGATACTATATGTTGTGATGATTATAAAAGACAGGTGTAGTTGCTTTTTCTGATATGATCTTCTATGTGTCAGTGGACAATCAGGTTCAGGTCATCAAACGTGAAGTGCAGACTTCGTAAAGTGTCGATTTATTATATTTATCGAAGTTCGGTTCCAGTCGTTGAAGTGTCAACTTGACAGTGCTGTTAATCGTCAATGAAACATTCATTAAAAATAGTTGATGTTATACTTTGTGAACTGTAGTGCTACAAAAATCTGTATAATGACTTCGGCAGATATAGAAGAAATAATTCTTGGACATTTTCAAGACCCACTCAGTCAAGAATAGAAACAAATATTTACAATTGAGGTTAAAATAAACAACGCTATTAAATTATTCAATTTCAATTTGATAGTCGAGCAAATAAACAAAAGCCGACCTGTCAGTCAGCTATTTACAAGATGGTTATACAGACTAAATATCTTTTGTGCTTACAAATATCAAAAATAGTTTTAAATTCACCTGACGTTGACTGTACTGCGAATTGAATGTTCATTTATCTACCTTTAATTATTGAAAGATGACTGATACAACACTGTTAGTCATTGTGAATTAAACTTCTAGAACTTTCTTCTGAATAATTTCGTTGCGCATTCTCAGACAGTTTAATTTTTCTTTTTCTTCCTCTTAAAATCTACAGGAGTTACAGTGGTGGGCGTGTGGGGAAAACGAAGCTCTCTTTCTTTTCGTGTCTGAGGAATTAATCTAGGTTGGCACACAGGTAAACATAATGAACAAGGTCCTTGTTACGTAATCATTTACTATTTCATAAACATGTATGTGGATAAAGACATTAAAACTCAACACGTAACGTTGCAGTTTCAATGTTAAATGTTGACACTGTCATCGTGTGGTCAAAAATTAAATTTTTTATCGCCGTTTTTACCAGTCATCAAGTTTTATGTGAACACTTCCACATTGTGGTCGCCATGTAAATGAGTGAGTTGTAAATTTACGTGTGTGTGTGTGCACCTATGGTTGAGAATAAAAATATTTTGATGTTATAAAATCTTACCACAACATTATGGCTAACAGAAGTGCCTAGTTTTATAATGTTGGTTATGTTTTCTTCTGGTGATTGCTCTTTGTGATCGAGTCCTATGATCCTAGAATGTGATATTTTATGTAATAAGAAGGTATTTATGTAATAAAGTTAGATTGATAACAAAGAGCGAAATAAAACAAAATTCTTTTTACTTTTTATCTTTAAAGGCAATAAAACTATATAAAAGACAAGATATAAAAGTAAACAATAAAGAAAAATTAGATAAAAATGAACTTCTTTTCTCTTTACTTCTTTTCACGAGTTAGTTTTTTTGGTTGATGGTGACGTCTTACAAAATTAAACCTACTTAACTTTATGGACTAGATCAAATAAAAACTAACATTTACCTTAACGAAGTTGTGACTACTATTTCGGAGCAGCCATTTTTTTTAACTTGTCGTCTTCGAAATTGTAAATGAACTGAAATGAAAATGAATATTTCCATTTTAACCTCTCAGATTATTTCACATGCTAACTCCAAATATAAAAAATTTTCGTATAATACTCTTAAATCATCTCAAATACATAGTTTCTCCAAGCAGTATTTTAGCAATGCTTACTTTGCATTAAAGGTTATCTCCTAATACGTACAGTGATGGAAAATGCGGGATATTTTCCTTAAACCGCAAAAAGGGAGGAGATAAATCGTGCATAAATATATGCGTACTTGTTCAACCATAAAAAAATCCACCCAAAGCTCGGTAGACAAAAATAAAAGCGATTAAAAAAAACTCGCATCAGTTAGCTAGCGTGAAACCTGTCAGTTTCACAAAGTTGTGTTCACGCGGGCGGATGTCTGTGGTTTTAGATGCCATTGCTGAGGTCGTTATTATATTTATCGCTGAAGTGCTATATAGCTCTTTACAACTTTTACTTGGCGTCTTCAGTATTCGAGATTATGAAAAGCTGCAAACTTTTATAAATATTTCATTGTCATTGAATCTGAAAAGTTTTAAAAACCGAATTATTTTTCATTTGTCAAACGAGAACTTCTAAAACTATTCAAGATATTATATCATTTCAATCGTGTGTGAGTTTCCAATTGGAGTGACGTGACCTCACATAAAACTTTATGTGAGGCCTAGTTACTCCAGTCAAGGTGATCTAGATGTTCACGGCTCTCCCACGTCGAGAAATAGTCTTAGTAAATAGTCATAGAGTATACATAATATTAAACAGAAGTTAGAAACCACCCTTAGTAGTTTCTCCAACTTACAGAGTATAAAAATAACACAGAATTAATCAGAACGACGTCATTCAGAAATAGAAAATACAATTTTGGTTTTTTGATAATCTATTCCTACCACGTGCTAAATATCTCAGCGAGCCCAAACCACGATGTCAAGACCGTACGACACACGCGGCCACCGCTAAGCCTCAACATTGAGTGCTCCGCTTTATAACATTACAGTGACGGGTGCCACAGAGTCGTGCTAGGATTTTAAACACAGTTGTAGATATCGCGTTGGATATGGTAAAAAAGATCCAAGCTCATTGTTGTTTTTTTATGTTACAAGTGTACAGATTATGACGTCTAAGGGACCACTGGAACTCGGTGATAATCTAGGCATAAGATTGTTCGGTTTTATTTTATAAAGGTATAGATGATGTGTGATGCCCACAGGATAGGGATTTCGCTGCGGGACCGAACTGAAAAAAATGTGATAGTAAAACCGTAAGTGGAAAAAGTGCGTGGAATAAATCTGTGGAATAAATCTGTGGAAAAAAGTGCGTGGAATAAAACCGTTAAATGAGACGTGCGCAGGCGCGAAAGCGCGTCATGTGTGCTATTTTATTATTTTAAGGAATTTATTATTTTATTTCCTTAAATACTGAATTTCCTGAATACTTTCTTGTACTTAAATAAAAACTAATCAGCAAAATTTAAGAGAAAAATCAAGAAAACCTACATAAAATTGAGCACGATTTTTTTTGCAAATTGTGTCGATTCCACATTATCCGAAGGAACTTCGTTCCTACCTGGTGTCCCACGACACCATTCATTTTTAGTAAAAGAATTAATTATTGTCTCCCCTACAACTGTCCATTTACATAACACTGAAATGCGAGTGTACTACTAAAATGCCGGCAAATTCATTTTATTACCGGATTAAACATTAAACTTTTTACACTTTCAATTAAGGCATTCCCTAACGATATCCATAAAGTTTATATCTTACACTTTATGATAGAATTTCTAAATTCAATTTACTATTTCCAAATTGCTCAACGAAACCAATTTGCTTTACAAGAGAGCTCATAAAAGTGTTGCACATAAAAGGCAGTACAGAAGCTAAGTGGTCGGAAAAGGTGTTATTTTATATCATATATAATTGCGACACAAATGCCTTTCTGGTTGGATGGGAAGCTTTTTGTAATTTGAAAATTATCCGTGTGGTGACGGATTAATATCGAGTGTCACCACCCTTATTCATCCTTTCCTTTCTAGGGTACACCTGATTCCCCGGCTACTGGTACCTGAAACGGCGTGCGGTTTTTAGTCGGTTCGAGTCCGAAATAACCACCAGTAGGTAGGTAACCGGCAGGATTTCCGCACAGAAAAAAACGGGCAACATCATCGCAAAAAGAATGAACATTTGAACAAATCCTATACAAACCTGTTTGGTCAATATTGTATAGTTGACCAAAACCTCCTTTTGTATCAGAAGTTTATGTCCAGCAGTGGACTGTTAAAGGTTGTTAATGTGATATGAACCTGAAAATTGGCTATGCAATTTAAAACCAATAAAAAGTTACAGGATTGTGATCCAAAATTCGAATGTAAACATCTCGGCAAGTAAACACAACGTAACGAAATTGGAAGTCTCAAACGGATTGCGGCGAAATCTCAATAAATTATATCAAGTATCGACGTTTAGTGGCGTCAATAAATACGCCGGAACTTATGTCACGTGTTTACCAACGACATATGTCGTAAATCCACTCTTGCTACTACGATCGGTAAATACGTATAAGTTTGATTGGCATCCTATGTGGATATTGATGGCGGTGGTTTGAAGATTTAAGCACCCTTGATGAATAAGCTTATGGATTGATACGTAACACATATGTCTTGTTAACTTTAGTTTGGAAATTTTACCTTGGAGGGGTCGTGGGTATCAATTGCTTTTCAAAAAACGTTTATTATTGTAATGGAACCAACTGATTACATTAAGTGTTTTGTTTTAAGTGAGTCTTTTAATAAAACTAGGATACAATCTAAAAATAAAGTCTTCAAGAAATTTGCCTTTCTTATTCTCGCATCTAAATGCTGATATATGTAAAACATTAAAATTTTAAATAAAAAGGAAAATAAATAATTGAATAAGTCTTGATTGGTAAAGTAGGTTTCATTTTGTTAAAAGTTTTGTAACATAGGTTATCTTCGCAAACATTGTCTTTTTATGGTTATCATAATAGAAAGGGTGATGATAATGATCCAATTTACTACATATGAAAAGTTAGTTATTGTAGAAAAAAAGAGAATTTTCGTCAAATTCAAAAGCACTTTGCTAAATCAAAATTATTAGAAAAAATCTATTTATAAATACCATAATCAACAAAAGCAGTCTAAGCATTATTTCTTCAGATCTACTCGCTTAGTTTACATAAAGGCAGAACATCAATATCGAAGCATGGTAATAAAACAAATCCAACATTATTTCACTTCAATGGCTTTTACGTGATATGAATGGAAAGGGGATGTATCTGGTTTATCTTTACGCTCGCTTTACTTTACCGGGGTTGGCAGAAAGCTTTATCAGTCAAACGATAATGTACTGACAGACGAAACAAAAGATTTGAAAGGGGTTTACGGCAACGGCAATATTTTGTTTATGTTGGCTTGAAAATGAATACGTGTCAGTTTTTAACTGGAAATAATTGTATTCGTACCATTTGTGAAAAACCATTTCGAGAACTTCATATGATGAAACCATTTACATTTGGTGTATATACCTAATAATATGTAGCAACGAGGCCATCTCTAAAAATTTTGTTAGTGTATGAAAAATTGTATTTTTTTTTAGAACATAATGCGGGCAATGTTGAAATTACATATAAAATTATCAACGACAAAATTTTGTAATCTACTCAACATATAATATAGTATAAGTGATAGTGGACACTACGAGTAGATACGAATACCCATGAGTATTAAAAATCATAGAGACAACCAGAACGATGTCTTCTGTATAGAGTAGAATTGCAAAAAATTGCATTCTGTACACCTTTCTTCTTGACAAATTCAATAACGAGGTGTGACCAAATTTCTGAAGAAGGAGAATTTATTTAACCCGAGAACCCTTGACAGAGTGCCTTGACGTGAAAGTAGGAGTGCCGATCCCCCGCAAAGGGAGAAAAAGCAAAGAAGAAGGAGAACAAAGGTAATACTGATTTTTATACGAATTTAAACATTCCAGAGGTGAGTAATGTGTATTACGTGATCTCGTTAATTCCTGTTTATATACATGAACGAACTGACTCACGCAATTACGTCTACATCTCCTATTGTACGTAGCATGATGTCATATAGCATGAAATAGTTTGTTTACCATAAAAAGGATATAGTGAACCAATTTTAAAAGATAAATATTTGCCATCGTGGCCTTTGCTTTGGAACTAATAAAGAGGAATAAGTCTTGGCTACATTTTTTTTCTGAAACCATTTATACAGCGTACATAATAGAAACTCTCAAAAGAAATAATTTGCCCTCCTTTTTGCAACACTTATTTTGGCATTCGGTATCTGTTAGTTAAGGCATAATATAGATTGGCCCAAGAATTACAATCGTAACACATGATTTTAACAAGATGAAACCACTTATCACACATCCAATGAACCCTTGTTGGTGGTCAAAGACATGTTTCCAGCAAAATTGATTTCCAGGCGAGGCGACATTCCATGACTACCCAGAAGTTCATATCTATCCCCAACAGACTTCTTTTTATGGGGTTATTTAAAGATTTGTGTCTATATCAATAAACCAAACACACTACGTCAACTAAAAGAAAAATCAGTGAAGAGATGTCGGCGAACTCGCGATCTCTTTGCCGACGAGTATCTGAAAATTACGGTGCTCACTTAGAAGAGTGCCAACGTCGAAACGGTCATTTAGACGATTTAATTTTAAAACATAAATTCCAACCATTTTTATAATATATTAAATAGTTTTTTTATACGACTCTTTTAAGTGTTAACTAACTCGTGGCCCACCCTATACCATATAGCCTATTGTCTTTCTCAACAAATAGGTTATCTAACACTAAAATTCTTTTTTTAATCGGACTAGTATTCCTGGAATTAGAGTGTTCAACCAGACAAACAAATAAACAAACAAACTCTTCAGCTTTATAATATTAGTAAAGATAAGAGAAACAAATTATGGTCATTAGCTATTTTACTAATGAGTTTTTATATATTACTAGCAAAAATCTTTTAGACTTTATCTGATAACCATAATTTAGTTTTTTTTTTTTATATAGCAACCTACCAAAGTGACTCTATTCTGCCTGATGGAAAACATGAATAGAATCCAAAAACGGAGGTCAACGTACTCACTGCGAATGAAGACAGTACAGTATGGCGACCCACGCTATGGGAGCCTAGTGAGATGCTTTTTCACACCCCGCTTAAAGTAAGGCTAAGATTCTCAAAACACAAAATTCACACAGACAATTTAAACAAATTTGCTTTTAAAAATTGGGATGAATGAGCTCGTTTCTTTATCATTGACAATGTTCGTAGTTACTAGTACCTATAAAAAAAGCTGCATGATTTTGAATGGGTAAAAAATAGACCAATATGTAATATCTATTTCTTTTATAAAAAGCCATATACCAAACATTTTTTTCTGAATACTGATTTGATGAAGGGCTCAGGTATTTCCGCCGAGGGACGAATTCCAGTGTGTCCCATATCTATATAAAATTCCTTCTTTGATTACATTCAATATTTACTTTTATCGTAATTGTACTCATTCTGTATTGCAATCTTTGTCGAAAATCAAATTGTTTTCACTAAGACTTACTAGGTAAAAATAAACGTTAGAAGATTCATGATTTCCTTTGATATTTTGATATTTGAAACCCTTCAATAAATTCCGTAATTATTTTGAGGTAAAGATTGAACCGGCAGTAGATAGAAATAATGAAACGGAAACAAATATTACTGTTTTTGAAAAGGAAGGCGAAAATAACGAAAATTGAGGTGTCGAGAACTTTGATCAAAAAGGTTGATTTTGATGAGACCGGAATATCACGGAATGTAATCACCATTATAAATAACCTAGAGTGAACTTATTACATTAAATAATAATAAAACAATAATTCAAAGTGGTAGTATAAATATCACTGAAAAGAGTGACACTAACGTAAATTATTACGAAAATTATTTCTATCAATCTACACTTGAGCTCAGTATTACTCCAAACATTAGGGACTACGTTGAGCAGAATTTTTGGTCTCGTTCAAGATCAATACAAAATACCATTAACGTAAATTTCTTAGGTACCAATATCATATTTCATTCGCTACCAAAAAGAAAACTCTTTTCCAAAGTTATGGATTGCTTGTTCCTTAGTATTCGAAACATGTGAGCATGTGGCTTGGCTGTCATATGTGCCTATACGTTTTATTTATTTGTTATTTTCTTTTAGAAAAAGTGAATATGAACGAGTATTAACATTATGTAATATAAGTTGGTTAGTGAACGTTTCAAAAACTCAAACAGTTTTGTGCCAATTCTGATCAAATTTTGAGACGAAATACAAGACACCTCAGAGATAGTTTTTATCTTTATGACCACAATGTGCCACAGCAAAGCATGGCAAGATACAGTTAGTAATTAATAAATAGGTTATTCTTGAGGGCGGTCAAAACATTTAAGCTAAATTTTTAGCACATAATTATTTCATCGTCACACATGTAATCCCTTGTGTCTAATTGCTTCATAGTTAATTAAATTCAGTTATACTTTTAGTATTTTAGAGCTGTTACTAATACATTTTTAATGTTTGACTACGATTTCTTCAAAAGTATTTCATTAACTGTCCAGGTCACAAAATATACAACAATAAATGTTATAAAGAGAATATAGTAAAAAATATTTAAAAATGCTACGTCATTTAAGCGTCTTCCTCGCAAAGTAACTCCAGTGGTAGTAGACTTGAGTGTGTGGTTTTATGTGGCTGTAGATAAAAGCAGGACCGTCCTTTGTACGAGGCCAAGAATATTCTAGTTCATTTTATTATTTAGTTCATGTTAGACAGTATTTTTAGTTTTTATGAGTAATTTCTTCTTCCATAGATATACTACTTACATAAATATTATTTCTAATTATGTTTTGAGAACTTATCAGCATCATCATCTTAGCCAAGAGACATCCACTGCTGGGATATGCGCCTCTCCTAAGGTTATCTGCAACAGCCGGTCCCATGCCGCCCGCATCTAATGGGTTCCCGTGGATTTATAATCACAATTAATTTCAAACGTATCAAATCGGGCAGTACGTTTAAGATCGTTTGCGAAAAGTTTCCCTACGTATAATTGACACAAAATTGGTATCTCAAATATTATTTAAAATTACATTGAAAAATAGAAAATGCAGAATAAGCTGTTGAAATCATAAATCGTCATTGAATCAAGAGATGATTACATCTAGAAACGTAAAAAGGCTTACTTAGTTGTAATTTCCCAGTCTCGTAACGACAAGCACAGCTGTTGGACTAGTAAAAAGGAGCCGATGGCGTAACGAGTTCGGTGAATTCGTAAAACGTTCATACCAAATCGTTTGCCTGGACTTTATAAGTTATTACAAAATGTATAAGGAAATGTATAATAACATGATATAAACAAACAACACCAATTCGTTTATCAGCTTTGGCTCATGCATATTAATGAAACAAATCAAAAAAATACACATTCTGCAGTTATTGTCATAGTTGAAACAAAATATTTACAAATTGAGTGTTTTAATGTGTTATGACTTTCTTTATGGCTCATTAAAGTATAATTAATGAGGTTTATTTTTCATTTGACACGTGTATTTAACTAATAATGAATTTTTCTTTTAAAGTTTTACTTTGCGATCATTGGCAATTGACGATTTTGGATATGAAAAGGATTTCATAAATATTTCTAGCAACAGTACATATTGCATACCTACCCCAGTCTATGTAAATGTGGTACGTCTTACTAATTCATGTTTGTAAATTTTTGAATACTTTCAGTCTTCTATTTCTCAAGTACTCAAGTTCAACTAAACTTAATTGTTGCATTTATTCATCGGTATTATAATCACTTTTATATAAAATTTCGTAGAATTTTGTTAAACACATATCACACACTGCACTTAATTGAAATCGTGAGACTATTGTTACATTATTTTTAAAATATTTAATCATGTGATGACAGCAATTGCTTATGTATTTTCTTGGTGAAGTTTATTTTAAATACTACTAATTGAATCATTTATACAAACAATAATAGCCTCGACGTTGTTGTTTTTCTTAATTATCATTATGATAATGCATATAATTTAAAGATTACAATTTAGTAATTTGAATACAGAATTCGTGTTCTGACATAAATACTTTATATTCTTAAATGTGATAGAAGCAGGTGAGATTTGCTGCCTTCTAAAAATATTGTGAGTAATTATTAATAGCAGTACATGAAATGAGTCTAAATATTTCTTGATCTTGTTTAGATGTGCTGTCGATGATCTTGTAGTCATGGGGATTTAAGCCAGCTAAATTAATAGACCAGAGAAGATAGACAGATCTTGTAAAACGTCAGTATCAAAACTGAAGACAGTATTGTTCCTCAATGCATACTTAAAAAGTTTGTAGACTTTAAGATGTTGGTGTAAGGCTGGATTGTAGTGAGGTTGTAGCATCTTGAATATTATGTCGCAAAGTAATCAAAAGGTATCACACATATCCGAAAATTGGCGTTAATAGTTACAACATAGTTTTTACTACTATAGTTATTGCTGTTCTACCTTATTTTGGATCTTGTAACGACTTATTATTAAAATTTTAGATCTAACACATATTTGTACGAACAAAATTGAACTTTAATCTGTCACCTCAAAAATGATATCGCAGGAAATAAAATAACCAACATCAAAAACAACCTAGCTATACAATTACTTACTCATAAAACATAAAGGAAAATTTACGTTTCCGACAGAGTGAGATAACAGATCCTTTGAAGCCCACTCCATAAAGCGGTCATATCGCTTTTACGACAGATAAATTCGGTATCATTGACATACAAATATGAAACAATATTAAGCATTGTTTGTGACATCTTTGAGGAGTAGCAGTAATAAGTGGGGGGAGTATAGAATTGAAAAGTTACTTTCAGTGTATTGCATGACGGGGAGTAATTGATGTAGCGACTATGAAAATGTATCGTATGCTTACTGTTCTAAGCACATCTAACCCTGCGGTACATTTTATGGTGTTCAATAAATAACGATATTGGCAAATCATACGGTCAACAACTTGTGGCGTTCTTTTGATGCAGCTAACAGTCTAAATATACTCCTGTGGCAGAATTATCATTTTTACTACTTTTATACGTTTTTTTTTTCATACAAATGATTTTTAGAAAATGATTACATTAAATTAGGAATTTTCAAAGGTAAACCACAATTACGAATGAAAATTTAGGAAAAAGTTACTCATATTAATAGATCGTGTTACACGCAGGATTTAATACTTAAATCAGATATTGTTTACTACTTTATTAGTTTCAATTTTATTTTTCGTATTCCTTTTTGTTTTGTAAATGAATTTAATTTAATACACCTTATAACATCAACTGTCTGTCGTTTCAGTAAGAAACAATAAGAAAGACCAAAAATTTGAAAATAGGCTTATTGATAAGTACTATATATACTTTCACATGTATTTAGTGAAAAACTGTTAATTTGAAATTACAAATACAGACTTTAAATTTATTTATTTGCATAAATATCACATTTTGCTGCTTCAAATATACCTTAATAAATTTAAATAATGCAAATAATGTGAAACGCAGCAAATTTTATCGATAGTTATGCCGTAAATAGTTATTGTGGCTACTTTAACATATGGCAGCAACAATATACTACGCCATCTAGAAAATATACACCGAACCACGGAGTTACTGTCTCGCTACTAATCTACTAATCCTGTATCGTGATATAGAAATTCTCGCGCCGATTGGCATGTGATCTGTGTTGTGTGTGTGTGATGTGTGTCTCAATGTCAAACTTAACTGGTCGAAGGGTACTCCTTTTGTGTAGGGAAGACATGAAACCTGTTCCTTCATAGTAGTAACCGTCACGTAAACCAATAGACCGCCGCAAAAGATGTCATAATACATCAATAAATGCATTACAATTAATAAACATTTAGTATGAACATGAACCTAAATTTAAAGGTTTAGAAGATCAATCATAAAACAGATTCGGTTAGAGGTAAGCACACAAGACATTATTAATTAAAGCCTCAAGATTAAATTCATTAAAGTTACACTACGCCAAAGGTAAATAAGAGATGGATCCAACATTGGTTGGAGCTTCGAGCTTTACGATTAAAATTATAATCCTTTTTGTGGAGAAGTACTTTGTCTACGGCATTTGTAACGTGGCTTTGTAAACGATACCTTTGTGTCGAACTTCTGTTCGGCATTAATCCTTGCATATTTTGACTTTTAGTATTTTCTTTGCATGAACAATTGAATAGTTTGTTCATAAACCTATTATTGTTTTCCAAGTGATGTTAACAAACAATCTCATTTCAATGAGGTTGCACAGATATTTTTTCTGGCCTTATCTCTATCACTTCATCCTACTGTAACGATTATTATTTCATTTTTCGTATCATTTCGTTTACTATCGCTGCTTTATTATTATGTTTCATGTTTTGTCCTATGTCCTATTTTTAAGTTATACTATCGATCATCAATAGAAGTCTATTCTTTTCTGAAACAAATCTAACCGCAATTTCACGAAGGAACAACTTTTAAACTAGGCTTTAAATATTTATAAATAGCTGTAGCCGATTTCATGCCTTTCTTCGACCGGAATCGAATTCTGAAACGATAATCGCAAGCAGTTGGAACTGTTCCAACGAGCTCACAAATGGTTTCTCTTAAAATCAGGCTTTGAATGTTATAGCTAGAGTGAAATGACCGTCTTCTTTGATACGAATTGAGAAGCGTGTACAAGTTAGCCGTTATAGAAATGTACACTATTTACTGTATTGGTTATTGTACAGAGTTATTCATTCATGTTCTTGTATGTTGTAAAAGTTTTCAGATAATAATAATTGGCAATGAGAGTTTGAATTTTTCATAAGTTTCATAATGGAATGAAACGTCAACTAATAACAATATTGTTGATTTCAATTAGTTACCTATGCGAATCATGCATGCTGATGGACCTGTCACATATGTAAGTAGGTTGCAGTCATAAGAATAATCTTGTCAGAAAAAAATGACGTTGATCGGCCCGATTTAAAGTACATTTATATTATCCAAAAAAGTAAAATTGAAGTGTCTGCTTGTAGTTTTAAATTAGGAGTTTTCACTAAATACATGTGAAAGTATATACGGTACTTACATAAAAAAAAACATTTTTTTAAATTTTTGTTTGTCCATCTGTCTGCATGCTTACTTTTACTAATTTTATGCGACAACTGAACCGATTTTGACAAGATTTTCACTGGAAGATAGTTAATGTTATAAGTAGTAACTTATGTCACTTTTGATTTGAGAAGAAATAAACACCAATTACCGCTAATAATACCGCGGGGTGCAACTAGCACTTAACAAAATACACTGAAATAATTGTTTAACGTCAGTTTTATATAATGTCATGGTATCATTTTGGTCGAGTTGGTCCATGTGTGGCGAAACATGGTCAACTTTCGGTTGGTCGGTCAAATTATCAATAAAATCTATTTTATGGATTGGTCTCATATTAACGTTCAATAGAAATTTAACTATAAAACTAATTAAATAAGTACACTTCATCATCATTATTAGCCCGTTGCAGTCCACAGCTGGATATAGAAATCTCACAAGGTACACCACAAAGATTGGTTTGTTGCTTTTTATCTCCAGTTGCCCTAGACGTTTTTACGCAAGTCGTACCCACGTTTACCCATAGTAGATCCCACACTGCGTTTACCAAGACGTAGTCTCCATTCCAAAACATGTTTACTCCAGTGCTTATTTGTTCTATGACATATGTGACTAGTCGATTAACACAAATATACCTAACTGCTATTTATTTCGAAGTACTTAACGTATGAGATTTTCAAAACTTAAAAAGTAAGAAACATCATGATATAACCATTTGCATTTCGACTTGTCCTTAAGAATTTAGACCAGAAAATTAACTGTAATTTCGTTAGTAAATAAACTCTCAACAAGCACGGAATCCGACACTTCAAAGCCATTATCTCAATGCAAGCCAGTGGTAAGAAAACCAGCACTTTGGCACAGCCGCTCAAACTAATTTTCTTTTTGCAATCATTGTTAAAGCTTTTGAGTTGCTAACTAAAAGGAAGATTGTGGTGAAAATTCACTTCAAAATTTTCCCTTTTCACAGATCATGCTAAAACCAAGTTCATGAAATTAAACTGCACTTAAGACTTTAAAACAATTTGCCTAGACATAATGTGACCATAATTATGATTCCCTTCCGTCAGCACTCGAGGTGTTATTAGATGTCTGACCAAACTAGAGAGATGTTTCAGTACTAGGTACGGTTTGGGATAATCTGAACAATTTAAAGGATAAATATGTTTTCGATGAATATAATTTGTGAAAATGTTAGTCTCAGCGCTGTTCAATTATGTTTTTGTATCATACGGTAATCATGTTCCCAAAAAAAAATACGATATTACACCTTTATTCCATGTATTATGAGGTACATTTTTGAAAAACTATGTATATATTAAAGATTTAATAGATTTATATTTATATTCTCTAAACCTAGAAAATATTAGTTATTACTGACTTCATGAGAATTCTCATTATATTACCAATGACGCTGTGACATTCCATGGTGTGTCGGGGCAAATATCGCGTTATTAATACCCCACCTGGCGTCCTGACATTTATGGGGGAGGCGAAATTAATGATGTTTAAAACACCATTAATCTTTCCTTCTGAAGTCTCAAGAGTGATATGTTTTCAAAAACATTGTAATCATAATTTATGTGCATTTTTTTTATTTGTTTTTTACTTGTTGTTGTAAAAATGATCGAAATCAGATTTTTAAACTCTTAATTATAATCAAATGAATTCTAATAGTTATTTAACTTATTGTTAACTTTTTGTTAATACGAGTATAATACATATTTTATTCTTAAATCTGTAAATATTGTATTACTACTCTCTTCGTACTCAACTTCTATTTTCTAATTCTAAAAATGAACGATTGACAATTATAGTCATCAAAATCTGGGTGCCAATACGCTTCTGCCCACATTGCAATTACTAACATAAGTATATAATGTGTCTATGTACATAAATTTATTAGCCTCGTTTATCTAGCATTTAGCTTGCTTATGCAACTGATCAAGATCTTTCGGGTACGATTTTCAGGTTAGGTCATATCATTGAGATTTTCTGGTTACAGAAATGTTTATTAACATCCCGGTGTTTGGAAATTGGGTACCCCGTGCTTCAAAAAGTACATAAAGCCGTGATCTGATCTCTCCCTGGTTGTACGAAAAACCGTTCCATCGAATTGTGAGAATGAGAGAATAGTGTTCCTGTTTTTACACACTCACTTGTGCACCATAATATCTCCTGCACCCCCGTTGAGATTAGCTGCCATGGTTGAAATTAGCTAGGAGTACATCAATCAATCAATCAACCTATCGCCGTGCACTGCTGAACGAAGGTCTCCCCCAATGGGCAATTCGCATCCATCCGCTGGTAACCACTTTCTTTAAGTCGTCGTGCGGTGCGGTGGACCGAGGAATACATCATCATCACATAAATGTATGTTTCTAGATAAGAGAAGTTAACGCAGTAATACTTTGGTTGTTGAACCTCTCAAGTTTTTAAGGTACAATATCATTAAAATAAATATAAGGATTAATTTCTTTTTAATTTGCTCGATAAAATTTCGTGTTAATTACACAAGATCTTTTAGCGAATATTATCTTTAAGGATATTCGGAAGCCCCTAAACAACAAGAAAAGGTAATCAGAGAACCTCCGGATATAAGGGTTGAGGAAAAATACTTCTTTTGTTGTACAAGGGTATCGATTACCTCTTTTAGGGTTATGTCTGAAACGATGCAGATTTGAGAAGAAAACTTATATCATTTTTAATAACTGTGACTAAATTTTATTTGTCAAGCTTGCTATAAATGAAATTTTGTCTGCATGTAGCTTTGATTAGACCAACTAAAAATATATATAAAATTTTGAACTATTTTACAATGTCAACTCGAGTTAAGCTGGCCAATAAAATAAAATGGTACTGAAACTGGTCGAAATTTGACTGCAAAGACATCTCAAGTTCAAATAATAAGCTACGACTGATGTGTGCGACTGCCAATCAAGAGATCTCAGTTCTGGTTCCCGGATTGAGACAAGAAGTGATATTAAGTTTTTCTGCAGTTTGGAAGTTAGGGCCTTAAACCTACAAGGGTTAAGATCCCATCGCATCCTTGTAAAATATACTTACTCTAAATATGCCTATAGCATTCTCCCAAATACCCTGATATAAAATACGACTTAATTCTGTTGCTGGACGATCTAGAGATATTTCACAAGTATAAGGGGAGCAAAAACTTATAAAATCATTTCGTCCCAAAGCTTTACTCTAAGTAGAATGTTCTAAGACAACTAGTGGCTCCAAAGTGGTGTGCACTTTAGATCAAAGTTAAAACTAGTCCATTGTGTGGGAACCACGTGAAATATCTTAAACGGTTTCTTCCGATCGGATGCATGGTTTGATTGCCCGACCCACAGGGCTGCCAGCTAAGGATTTATTGGCTTTATTTGTTACTCTTATACACATCACATACTTAAATGATCATTAAGAAATATTTACTTACACTTTGCCATAAGTACAGATAAGGAAATAGTGCTAATTTAATCGAAAAAAATGTATCGTTTCCAGACATATTTAGATATATAAAACCTGTATAGACGTCAACAAAGTGACAACGGAAAGCCATAAGTAAAAACAGTATTTCTTACCACGGCTTTGAGTTCAAAGTTGTCTTAATGTTTTAAGCTCCTCCATCATTTAGTGACTAGTAATAATTTGCTTATCACTTGTTTTTTTGTGAGATCATGGTATCACTTTGGCCGAACCCATTCGTGCTGAAGCAAGACCCTCTAAAATATGATAAGTAATAATACAAAACCAATATCATCGTAATATTTTCATAAAAGTTATAAATTCTAAATCCCACCATCGAAAATTCCGTACGTGACCAGCCCTGTTATCAAGAGCGTCCCTCATTCATTCCTTTGTTGAAATTCCTTTTCAGCTACTGGAAGATCCTTTATCTTTTATCTTTCGTCTTCTTAAATCTCTGCACGTGAGATAGTTTTGGACCAATTCCTTCTTTTGTTGATTATTTTTAATTAAAAGTAGTATTTTAGGAGAGAAATTCTCACGATATTATATTTTATGTTGCTTATTGCTGAGAAGAAATATGTTCACAGGCCTTGTCGTTTCATACGAGTATATTAAATATTGTTTGATTTATGACCAAGATTATTAAATGTTTGTCATATATTTTATTGCGATAGGACACAGTTACAGGTTCTTCTGATATTTTTAGTGTCTGGACATGGTGATAAAATAATCGTTATTTATTACAATATCTAAACATAACTTCAGTGTGCAAACATATAATATACACTCATGTCTATATCAACGTATGGATAAACGTATTGAAATATTATTTTTTGTTAATTTTAATCTTAATTGTTAATCATCAGCAGCTTTAACAGTTCACTGCTGGACATAGACTCTTCCATAGCTAGGCAATTTTCCTACTATAATTGTAGTTCAACTAAAATAATGAGACTAATTCCTTCTGCATCTCCTTTTGATTATCCTACTAATAATATAAATATAGAATTCATTACCAGCGCACGTGTTTCCCTACCACTACGATCCTATCCTCGGTCCTTTAAGCGGGGCGTGAAAAAGCATCTCACTAGGCCGCGTGCGTCGCCATACTGCAGTGAGTACGGCGACCATCGCTCTTGGATTCTATTCATGCTTTTCATCGGGCAGAATGGAGTCACTTTGATAGGTTTCTTAAGTAAAAAAAAAGAAAAGAAAAAAAATGTGAAAGTTTGTATGAATGTTTGTTACTCTTTCACGAAAAAAGTACATGACAGGCTTGGGTAACACTTTGCAGCAATACATTTTACACATCGAAATAACACATAGGCTTCAATTTGTAATGATTTTGTGTAATTTTGGTCGGAATATAACGCTACATGTTAATTAAGTCAGCAAAAAATCTGGCCTATGAGAGTTATCTTGGTGTACGCTGCCTAAACCATTGAAGTTACACAAAGATGATGTACGAGTACAGTAGGATTGTTTGTATGTTAAAAAGAAATATTTATTTAAAATGATCTGTTATGGTTACTAATGATCTGTTATTAACTTAATGTGGCAGACCAAATTCCACGTGCGCGAAGCCACGGGTAAGCTAGTAGCTAGCTAGTAATTACAAGTAATGGGGTGCATAGGGTTCCCACCATGAATTTAGGACCCCAAACCAAGCTCATCTACAAGTTGTGTACCTGCTGATCGAAGAACAAGTCTATAGCAAACAAAACATCCTGATTAGAGGTAAAAGGCTCACCATATGTTACGTGGGACCAAAACACTGACGAAAAGTGGGTGTTTAATATGCGTCTACCTAATCCTCCGGGGAACAGACGTGATTTTGTTTATGATTTACAGTAAGTATCTTCTGAAATGGTAATAATAATGTTTCCAGCCTGTACTATGGATGCCAAACTGCTGTTCTTAACACGTGCAATTCTTATTATTGATGAATTACACCCAAACACATAACTTTTCATTCTTATAGCCGAATTATTTGGCCTGGATGGATCATACCCTCGACCTCGGGCAGCAGTTAGGGTCACTAATTAGATCAACAGGCTAGATATCAAAGTTTAAAATCAATTTTAACAATACAATTGATTGTGTGTGAACTGAACTATTTCTAATGAAAATTTGACGCGTGGGTTAGTAATAAATGATTCAAATTAATGTTGAAAATTAAGCTTTATGACGTTATAACTGCCTAATTAATAGGCTATATATATCCTCAAGGCTACGGAATAATTAAAGTTCGATCGGAATAGAAAAAACATACGTATTTAATTTGCAATACTTTTACAAAACTTATAGACGAATTGATAGACTGCACGGATACCGCAGTGGTTACAGCGGTCGCCTCACCGCTTACTACAGTGATGAGTGTTGTGGGTTTTATCTCCTCATCGGGGTATACTTTGTGTGATTGTTGTTCTAAGTCTGCGTGTGTTTTTTGTCCTTGTTCTAAGTCTTTGTAGTGTCCTCTGTGATAAAGAATATTACTAGCGCGGGGATTTTCTTTTCTCAGGAACTACAAGTTCGGAATAAGAAATTAAAGACATGCATATATAGGACCCTGAATAAGTAATTCTAGCTGTTTTTTGCTTAAAGAAAATATGTTTAAAATATAAGGCTTACTTAATGATATAATCACTATACTCAAAGTATTGTCCATCATTAGAGACCACTTTCGCCCATGTTTCTGGCAGTAATCGAATTCCCCGTCGAAAAATCGATTCATCTTTTTAAACAATCCATGAATCGGGTCATTTTTTCGATTTCTTCGAAAGAATGGATGTGCTGCTCACCCAAATCACGCGCCATCGACCGAAACAAGTGGTGTGGTACATTACATTGTGTACCGACACTCTGGTAAACTACATCTACGAGAATTTGAGGTTAGATATAGTACTACTTAGCTGATACGTTACCGTACGAAATTCTTTGCACAGAGTACTATTACGCCATCTTTAAAGAAGCAGCAAGAACTTATATAACTATCTAAATTAAAATCATAGTTCGTGAACAATTTAATTTCCTTGTAACAACAGAAATACCTACTAGGTTTAGTTTTTTTGTGTAATTTACACAGGTATTTTATAACTAATTAGTAATTCTGCATAAAAATATCGTTACACTGAAATTGTCGCGTAGGCCCAATAAATAACTCTAGAAAACAAATCGACCTTTCTAATTAAAACTAATTTAAATAAATAAGCAATAAATGGCAGCCATTTTGAGTCGCCATTGTCTTAATATAACTATTTTTTTTATTGTTTAAGGCACTGCCTCACTTTGAGACTAATAACACTCCATTACTTTCTTATTCTTAATTGCAATTTGAAAAAAATATTAACAGTAAAAAAGTATCATTGACTTTAATACACTTACGAGTATATAGGTTGATGATTTCTAACAAATTATATTTTTTTTCTAATTTTTTAGCCTTTAGAGATGGTATTATTTCTTCAAATTTTGAATAGAATCTTACGTGCAGTATAACCCTTCAATTCCAAATAAAAAACTTCGTTGCCTTTGTTAATCCTACAAGTATTTCGGGCCGGCTACTACTCGTAGTTTAACCTATATTACCTAAATGTCAGTTTTTCCACCAAGGGACATCGGACCTGCACAACCCTAATGGCGAATTAAATTCGGAAGTTCGAACTAGTTGTCAGTATATTGGAATACTGACTTTCCAATAACGATTGCCATAGATGTTCATGACAACCGAGTCTGACGGCTCAACGTGCTCGCCGAGGCACAGGCGCAATACCGCAAACTTCCATACCCAGGCTGTTATTAAGAATTTATTGTAAGGAACCGTAAACAACACATTTTGGACCGACCCGAGCATCGAATCCGTGATCTTTTGATCGGCAGTCGGATGCGCAAACCACTTAACCAAAAGCAGTATATAGTCTATATTTCGGACATCTGAGACAACGTCATCTAGTCCCAAACTAAGCAGAGCTTGTACTGTGGATACTAGACAACTCATATAAATATCTATACTATTTTTTATGTAAATACATAAAAAACACTCAAACTTTGTAACAAATATTTGCAGATCATACAAACATTTGGTTCAACCCGGGAATCGAACCTGAGACCTCAAGCACAGCAGTCACATACGCTACCACTACGCCACCGAGACATATATCGTAATAATTAAATCAAAGAATAAAATAATGATATTTCTTTGTGTTTGTTTTGATTGATGTCAATAATATAAACTAATAATATAATTTGAAAACTATTTACTGTTTTTAATTTAGGCAACCAGTCAGTAGGAACAGCTTTTGTTAGAAGCGACAATAGTCAGGCGCAAACTGATTGCTTACCGTGAAATTATATTTAGAATTAAACTGTGACATTCTGTTAAATATGAGGGTCAAATTTCATGTGCAATAAAAAGACGTTTTGTTAATGCGATATGAAATTATATATATAATAATATGAAATAAGGGCAGCACTGGAGTGGTTGTTGTATAGCGTGGGGAGGGGGGGGGGGGGAGGAAGCCTATATCCAGCAGTGGATATCTCTCGGTTGAGATGATGATGATGGTGACGATAAAATAAAATTGTTCACATAAACGGAAAGGCGATTTACGAGTAACATCAAATTATCTTAATGGCAGACTTGGTCCATCGAGCTCTGATGTGTCAGCAGTTTTACTAATGAACAAATGGTCGATAATAGTTTGACACATCTAACAGAGGAAGGTCCGATCCTAAACAAGTCAAGCTTTGTTCTAGGGTAACCAAACTGCTGACAAATGTATTCATAAATACGTTTGAACGTTGTACGTTTGAATATATATGTACTTGTCGGAAAAAAAAATATCTAGACGCAGAACTGATTATCCTATTGGTCTAGTAGTTAGTGATCGTACTTGCTAAGCCATGGGTCATGAGTTCGATTCCTGTCCAGAACAAATATTGTGTAATGAGCACGATCATTTGTTCTATGTCTGGATATAATTTGTCTATAACATCCATACATTTCGAAATCATCACAACCTTTTACAGTCCACTACTGGACATAGGCCTCTCCTTAGCAAGCGCTGGCCAGAGGAATAGGGTTTGTTTCAAGTTTTCCTTCTCTATGTAATGATGTTGTCTTGCATACTTTGTTCCCTTAGTCGCCTTTTACGACACCTACGGGATGAATAGGACTGGTACCACTATGTATTCTTAATCCATTACTACACGGAACGGAACACATTTCGAAATATATATGTATATTTACTAGGATAATGATTACCATAGAACAAGCTGTGTGTTCTCAATCAAATGATCAAGCAACTCTCTCGGTGTGTTGAGATATTATTATTAGGAGACTGCAGTCGTACATGAGCGGCGGATTTCACACACGTTTAACTCCATTCTAAAAAAAAACATTTAGAAATTTAAATGAAACGTCTAAAGTGAAGACTTTGAATTTCGTAGATTCCAGACAGCAAACACCGGTCTGAGTACAAATAATTTAATTTAAATACGTAATAAATTGTAGCGAGTGCTTAAAGGGGTAAACAGGGGAATTCAGAATTGAAACGTCTTCGCAAAATAAATGACGCGTTAGGTTGTTTGTCTTTAATTATTTTCTGTTTGCCGTGACTAGGTTTAATATGTGTCTTGTTACTGTAATATGTGAATTCTTCCTTGGGTTTCATTTAATTTAATGGCAGTGTAACTAGAAGTCAGGGTTATAACTGACGGATACAGTGAAACTTTTATCGTCTCATATTTATTTTGTTTATTTATACTTTTCTTTTTTCTTTTTTTTCTTTTTTTTTTCTTTTAAAAAGACAACGCCCGCACTAGGAATAAATCCTGTGTCACGGGGGACTTTACAAACATACAAGAAACGGACACAAAGAACACCCAGACTCAGAACAACAATTTATGGATCACACGAAGTGTTGTCCCATGTGGGATTTGAACCCACAACGCTTAGGTCAGTAGAGGGCGGCGTGGCGACCGCGTAAACCACTAGGCCAACCGTGCAGTCGAACTCGTCGTCGACTTTATGCGCATGAAAGTGACAAAGAAGGACTTAATGCCATATTTACTTTCTTTATCTATTTTTTTTTCTATCTTAAGAGCCTGCCAAAGTAATTCTACTCTGCCTGATGGAAAGCATGAATAGAATCCAAGAGTTGTGGTTACCATATTCATTGCAAATGCTGACAACGCAGTATGGTGACCCACACTATGGCGGCCTTGTGAGATGCTTTTTCACACCCCTCTTAGGAACGTGAAAGGCATGACAGTCATTATGACAGTGTAGGGCTTACACAGTTACCACGATAACTGTCACCCCTGCATCAATGGGTCTTCGGTCTCACACTCACCAATGAAACACGACAACACGGATGCTGGCGCTTTAGGTTAGTCTTCTGTGGGAGGGTATTATTGCCCCGGTCGAGTCGGTCCGCTCGAAATTATATAATATAGTGTGAGATTTATTATATATATAAATTATTGAGTGCCTTCCCCATTGAATTAGAATGTTAATGTGAGCAGTTGTGATATTACACCAGCTTGAGTCGATCTATTTCTGTCAATGCACGGCTCTCCCTTATTTCGTCTTAAAAAGAAACTGACAGCATGGAATATCTTTTAAACTGTTTGTAAAATATTAGGATGTGATAGGAAAAATACTGTTACGTATATGAGATCTTTCAAGAAATGACTTTTAATTTAAACTGATAGGTAACCATCTGGAAAACTTCTTTAGGATCTTCGAGTCCCGGAGAAGGTTATAGCAGAGACACAGCAACCAGGAGTATGTAGTATTTTCACTAAAAACTGCTTGTTGGTAACATAATATGCCTATAACCTATATTTGAATTAAGGATTCACATTCCACTTGAAGGATAAATTTAAACGCGACTAAATATAGAACACGTTATTCCCGAAAATACACCCCGACATCATTCACTTTAATTGCCAAAAGGTCCCCTTGAAATATATTTGCAGGATTATCGACAAATATGTGTAGGTGTAATAAACAAACGATAAGTTCGTGAAAAGTGGACCCTCATCACGTGGCCCCCTGTCACACACATAATGCTTTGGAGTAATCGAATTAATTACGTCAAGTAAAGGTAGGCATGGACGGTGCTGCTGGGCTGCTTACAACTCATGCGATTGAGACGTGCGACACGCCCGAAGTTACATTATTCATAGCGCATTGTGATATTGACAATAACTTGTTTAGGGTATTCATATTGTGTACGTTATCGAGGTTTTGTTTTTGTTATGTATTAATTTTGAACAGGGTCGCGATGTGTGTGTGGTTGACTTAATTCAAAACTAAATAACGTCGTTATACTAATTGACATATTTCATATACATGTTCCTATTAATTTAAAATAAATAAATATTTCAGACATCTGAAACACAAGGTTATCTACCATCAAGCTAAGCAGGGCTTGTTTTATGATAGTTAAATTGCCCGATAGAAAGCTTATATCCTTTTTTTTTAATAAATACATATTACACACTAGCTGCGCCCGCGATTTTGTTCGCGATTTGTATTTGAATTTTTACCTTAGAGACATGGTTGTTGCTCTGTAAATCTGGGAAATCTAGGATAAAAGTAGCCTATATGTTGCCCAGTAATCCCTTCTATCTTCCAGTGAAAGTTACATTTAAATTGGTTCAGTGGTTCTAGAGATTAGCCCATACAAACAGATAGTCAAGGTAAAATTTTAGAATATATGTAAAAAAATTGTTGATATTTTAGCATCGTTTAAAAAGTATATACACTTGAGAAAACACAGTTTTTTTAAATCACAGGTAGACATTTTAATTTTATTTATTTGTGTTGATGTATTTATTGAAACACCCAAGTCCCAAAAAAAAAAATTTGCAAATCATTCAAATACTTAGTCCGACCCGGCAATCGAACCGAAGACCTTAATCACAGAAGTCACGAAGGGTTGTACAATAGTATATCACATCGCACTAGGCCACCAAACTATAGGTCACTAGACTGTATCGTCTGCATTCGCAATAAGTATGGTGATCACAAATCTTGGATTATATTCATGCTTTCCATCAGGCAGAGTAAAGTTACTTTGGTAGGATCTTAAAACACAAAAAAACCAAAAGATTACTTATCTAAAAACCCTTAATTTCTGTCTTTTTAAAACCTTCATTGTTACAATACATAATAAGAAAAAACAGTTATCTAGGTTTATCTATTTATCACCTGGTATATCATGAAAAATTCGATGAAAGAAACGCGTATTATAGTCACAGTTCAAACGGTGTCCATATCTCGTGTGATGTTTTTTTTAAATTCTGTTCGTTGCAAGGCGCATTACGTAAGAAAAACTTGCCCGAATAGGTCCTTATTTCTTTAAGATTACAACAAAATGGAAGTTAACAGAATAACTTTTGGCTATAAGCTGTTTTATACTAAATAAAAAAATGTTCGTACTGTTAATAATAAATCGCACCTACAACAATCGCCTCTTCGCTAGAGAGCCAAATTTTCTAGGGGCTCATAAATCCATTTATTCTCTGCTAATAAAAGGTGAGAATAATCAGATTTTACACGAACCATCTTATCTCAGAATTCAGGTCTATTAGATTAACTCTTTCTATTAACCTAGGATTCTAAGTAAACATGTCTAGATTTGTTTTAAGACCTGAAAGCTACGCGATGTATTTGGGAAATTACATTACACATTGTAGTACTTACTGAAAACGTTCGTAAGTTTGTTAGCACAGATTTTTTGGAGAGAAGAATAGTTTTCTAGGGCATAGATTTTTTACTCCGAAATTAGGGCCTGGTCAAGCGCAGCGTCGATTCGGGGGACGCTTTTAATCACCTGGTCCTGGTCCCCCACAGAGGAGACCTGCGGTTGCTTGTGGTCGTTGATAATAGAGGAAAACACGGCATATTCCTGGTTCCCATCTTTAAAAAAGCTTTCCACCTCGTCATCATAAAAGAGACAGTCATATTTAAATGAAAGAATCCTAAAGAAGATGATTTTTTTTGTTAATATTTTAAAGATTGACAGGAGTCAACTCATGAGAAACGTCAAGTTAAAATATCTATTACTATAATGTCAAAACGATTTTGACAGCAGCAAATAGAATAGTTTTCTTTAAAGGCGACAACCACAAACAAATGCAGCTACTAAATCAAATTAAATTTGACTAAACTTCAACTCTACAGGTAGGCAATAATCTATTTTGGTCGCCGCCATGACAGTTTGAAATGACAAATGTGACGTCATTAGCTCGTTGTCAACATTACTCTGTTAATTAAAATAAAGCGACTTGGAATTTCAATGTCTTGAACGATAAAGTGTGATAACAAATGACTGTCATTAGTTGGAAGTCTATCTATAAGTGATGCTCTTTTTACGCTGAAACTTCAGCAATGTATAATTGTGTAACATTAGAGTCAGGTATTGGTGTGTCCATGATAGAACATGAGCTAGAAAGGTCATTATCAAATTAGCCTGTGAGAGCCAGTGATGAATAGTTATCAGGAAAGCGCAAGCGTCCCAATTACAGAGTCTATTCGACAAGATAAATCTATCAATCAGTTGTCTTATGTTTAAGTTTCACTATTTAACTCTTCTCTTGTAACTTACCTTCTCCTATGTACCTATACAATTGAAACACAATAATAATTATACCCTTGGCGTGAAGTGAATGATTTGTGGTTCACCTACTTATCTACAGTTGAAATAGATACCATCACTTGAGTAAGAGGATAATCTCATAAGATTTCTTTTAACTATTTTACCATTAAATGATTAGTGGTATTTTAAAGAGCTCTGAAATAAAATGAGAATCTCCAAGCGATGTCCGAGTTAATTAATCTACGAACGGAGCCCGTACTAACTGTGCTACTAGAAATAATGAGCTTTTAAATGTAGGGGCTAAACGAGAGGGCGGATATGTTCCTGCTAAATACTTCTAATGGATTTATACATGATATTTTTTTTTACCTGAGACTCAATTTATTACAAATGATTTAGAATATTCCAAGATTCTGTTTTAATTTAATTTATCCAGTTTAATTTAGTTTTAAATATGTCATTATCCAATATTTAGACATATAGATTATTTTTCAGGGTTGCTGACTGCCTCGTTAGTCTAGCACTTAGCGTACATGTGAATGCTGATCAACTGAACTTGGTTTCGATTCCCGACTCTGGCCAAAAAGTACCGCTGAGCTTTTCTTAAAAAGCTTTTTAATAGCAGCCCGGTTGTCATGAATTTCTATGATAATCGTTATGTGGAAGTCAATGCCCTCATATACACTGACAACTCGTTCAACCTTCAAAATCAGTTTACCTTCAGAATTGCGGATGTCCAATGCCAGTCACCCAAAAGACTGTGAAGATTATTGACATTGTTACGCCAGTCGCTTCAAAGGTTCAGCAAATGATTAAAATTACCAATCGCTCCAAATCTTGAAAGATGATGAACATTTTTACACCAGTCACTGCAAATGCTCAGAAAATGAAGAATATTTTTAAAGGGCAAACAAGCAAACGAATCCCCTGATGATGAGACACTACCACTACTTTTGAGTTCCAACGCCAACATTGTAGGAGTGCCAGAGTCCACCGATAAGTTCACTCACTCGGTGAAATGTAGGTCATCATCAACAGCCTTTGGTAGTTTACTACTGGATATGGGCCTCTCCATAGAAAAAAGGTTTTAGCCTGGCCAGATGGCTTGGTATAGAGTTACTGTCAAGTTTTCCTTCTCTTTGTTATGTTCTTGTCTTGCATAATTTACTTCTTTATTTGGCTCTCGAGACATTTACGGAATGTATAGGGATGTTGACAGGCTGTATTCTTAAAATGATATATAAATCGCATCATTTAATTTACTTTCTTAAATTAAGAAACGAAGTAGAACAAAAATAATGTGTGGCAGCCATTAATTACGGTATAAACAGTCCTTCAACACTAAGACTTTAAAATAAAGAGCTTACCGTATATTCCAATTAACCCTGCAAAATTGTGATGTCAGCCGTGTGAATGAAATATGGTGCAATTAGCGACCTTCCCTTTTGGTCGGGTTGCTGAGTGCTTTGTTATGGAAATTACGTTGGACCCAGTAAGAAAGGAAGGCTATGGTTTCAAATTTTATGACGGTATTAATATATCGTTCGGGGTCATCGTGCGGTTTAGACATTCTCCTGAATCTTGAGGAATTTCCAAGATATTCCGTTAAACAATTTATAGAACAATTTTCTATATATTGAGTGTGAAATATTATCTCATGCATGAACTATGCTCTTGTTAACTAAGTTGTATTTGTGTTAGAAATACACTAACTAAGGATTGAACTGTTAATTTTTCAATTGTAATATTAAAACGTCTTGAAACTGAAGTATCAGTTAAACTTATTTTTTGTAAGGTTAATTTTCCAAATTATGATATGAGAACAAAAATATGAGATGAGAAGATGCTTAATGTACTCTCGTTCGTTTATTCGTATCCCTCAGACCACATGCATCCGTGGGCAGCGATAGTAAAAGTATGAAGAACACTGTATCATGACTTATTTAGTGTATAAATTAGTAAAAAATTTGATGTGTTACGTCTTTCTTCTCATTTTCATGCAATCTGTGAGAATTCATAAAAAGAAACAGGAATGTGTAAACAAAATATGGAGAATCGTTTGGTTTTGGTTTGACCAATTAACGCGAAGACCAGCAGTGTTTAACGCACTTTCATTAGCTTCAGCTGCATGTTTGTTTGCAATCGACTTTTGTAAACATGATTTTAGTTCTTTTAAACTATATTTATTTATTTTGAATGTTAGATCTCACTAGTAAATATTATGGAAATTAAGGTATTTATATTGTATTGTATGGATATTTATTACTCACACTCACTACATTCAGCGCAGTAAAAAGTGGCGAGCTTAAACCACTTAGTTATTCCGTGCAGTTCTAGTAGGTTTCAAATAAAAATTTCGGCAATAGAAATTTCGGAAGGAGAAAAATCGAATGACAGAGCTGACACATTGATTATACGGGTAGATTTGAAGTGGACAATGGGATGGCTTGCAAACCCATTGAATGATTGATTCATTAGAGAAAATCGAGGTAGCATACCTGAAATTTGAGAAGTCACTGTTGAAACACTACAATATAGCCAATACTGTTGAATTTTCTATATTTGTATCTTAATCGTCTAAGTGCTCTGTCACGTCAATACTGTTATTCACCCCCAAAACTCACATAACATCAAGCTCTGATAACGATTACAAATCTGTACTGAATAGATTTAATTGGATTTCCATGTCTCCCTTAACAGGATATTCCATTAAACCAACTATCTGTTATAATGGTGAATTGTAATTGTTAAAGTAATAAGGTAATTGGATATGACTTTGGTAAGTGATACTTTTATTGATGTGGTATTTTAGTTATAGTTGAATAACTCTAATGGAGTGATGGTAAATTAATTGAAATATATTTGTAATGATAGGGTTATCAAGGTGTTTGTTTTTTTGTTTGTGATATAAGGGACAAACCAGCAGACTTTTACTTTATAGTATCACCTTATGGTTCCTGATGAGTTGGACTCTGGAGCCTTTAAAAGTAGAGTGAACAGGTTTCTTCTGGATGAGTGTGTACCACCTTCGTTTTCATCTACACTTTCCATCAGGTGAGATGGAAGACAAACGCCTATTCCATTACAAATATAAAAAAAAAAATTAAAAAATGGTAAATAGCTATCACCCGAATCACAAATCTTTTGTAAACCTTTTGGTTACTTCTAAAGTGAGGGGTTGGTTTTAAACTCTGATCATTTACTCAGTAGAAAATAATAAAACAATTACTTCACATCAGTTTTCTGTAATGCAGTCGAAGTCTAGTTCTCTCTCGGTAATATTTGTAAGATTTGTTCATTACAAATATGAGTATTGTTATCGGCCATCATACAGTACAAGCACATTCGACGCGTCATATCCGAGACAAATCAGGTTGTTCCTAATTATTCCCTGTTACGTGACGTCATTAAATTGCGACAAGTACTTATCAGCGTGACACGTGTCATGATTGTGACATCATGTGACATGGCATCGACGTGTGGCAGCATGTTATGATGTGTGAAACTAAACAGAAATTTGTATAGCAATACCTGGAAATTACATACATCATTTTAAGGCAATTTCGCGAATTTAGAAATAGAATTCAAAACATTTAAATGCGCATAGAAGTTTGAAATTATTTTCCTGTAAAGTAATGTTTAACAAATTTATAGAAACAAATTAAACCACCAATTTATTTTTAGTGTGGCCATTAGTCTATCATTGGTCAGCTAAGAAAATTCAAGTCACACTGCTTAGTTAAATAAAATACAGAAACTAGGTTTTACTTTTTTCAAGAGCCTGCCAAAGTTATTTTACTCTGCCTGATGGAAGCATGAATAGAATCCAAGAGCTGTAGTCACAATACTCTTCGTGAATATACTCAATGCAGTATGGTGACTATGGTGGCCTAGTGAGATGCTTCTTCAAGCCTCGCTTGGGGTCGTAATAAGCATGACAGTCATCGTGGCAGCGTAAGGCTCACACACTAACTACGATAACTGTTACCCCTGCATCAATGGGACTCCGCTCACATATTTATCACCGAAACACGACAGCATAGACGATGTTACTTTAGGTCGGTCTTCTATTAGAGGGTAGTACTGCCCTGTCGAGCCGGCTCGTGCTGAAATCAATTTCTCTCTACGATCTTGTATAAATATAAATGTATTTATCTAAACTGTACTTATCTAAACTAATATAGCTTGAAGAAAAACTTTCTGGTAATTTGATAAACCCTCCAAAGTTCCGTAAATTATATACATTCATAACAGCCATTTTTAGTAAAGAAAGAAAATCCTTCAATAAATGTAAGACAGAAAAATTATCGATAAAGAAATGGTAACAGCGACTTTTTTTTGCAATATGACCTACTTAAAATTCTATACATCACTCGTCTAGTATGTATTTTTTTCCATATTGTTCCGAATGTTGTGTAATCGAGTCAAATGATAGTAAGTTGTATCAATGGTGCAGAACTACGATAGAATAATAATACAATGTATCGACCGCAGAGCAAAATAGCACAGACAAATAAAAATATAACTTGAAAAACATAGAAATAGTTGTCATTAGTTGAAAATTAAAGTATGATAAGATAGATATTTTTAGAAATGAATCGACTTCAATGCATCATCAATTATCAATCATAATTAATTGTAACTCTAAATTAAACATTATTTTTCATTCCTTTGTTTTCAAGCCTTAGTTCTGCTATTTTTCCTTATACGTAATTGGGATAAAACGGGAAGCCCTTGTTCAAATTAGAAGAAAAATCTCTAAATCAATTCCCAGAACACACATATGGACATGTTCCTCAAACTTACTTCTAAATTAAAAATAAAGAAACAGAGGATTGTAACGAACGGCTTTTGCGGTTAACTAACCGTGTCTACCCGGAACAATTCAATTACAACATCAGGAACATCGGATAAATACAAAGTATCACATAATAAAAGTGCCAGTTCTAAACTAAATTTTGACCTTATTCAGGGTTAAAAATTAGGACTTATCGTTAAGGCTCTGATCATCAATAACCTCTTACAGTCCACTGATGGACATAGGCCTCTCCTTAGCAAGGAGGTTTTGACCTACTATTCCACGCTGGCCAGACGTGTTAGAATAGGGTTTGTTTCAAGTTTTCCTTCTGTTTGTAATGATGTTGTCTTGGATACTTAGTCCCTTACTCGCCTTTTACGGCACCCACGGGATGAATAGTGTTGGTAACACTATGTATTCTTAGTCCGTCACCACACGGACGATTCTATTAAAAATAATCTGATATTAAAAAGAAAATACACTTATCTACAAATGTAATATTACTCATTAAACAATTACTAAACAGGGTTTGGCTTAAATAACTGAGGATAATTTTGTGCAAAAATCATGATGTGATCAATATATTTATAGCAACAGGGATTCCAGACCTGAGACGCATATACAAGTTGAAGATGTACAAATATATTATTTTTTTTTTCTATTTGAATAACCTGCCAAAGTGACTCTACTCTACCTGACGGAAAGCATGAATAGAATCCAAAAAGTTGTGGTCACCATACTCATTGCAAATGCAGACAATGCAGTGTGGCGGCCTAGTGAGATGCATTTTCACGCCACGCTTGAGGACGTAAAAGGCATGACAGTCATTGTGGCAGTGTAAGGCTCACACGGTTATCACGATAACTGTGTATAAGATCTGATCTGAGTATAAGATCTTAAGGATTATTAAGGAAACAGATGGTTCAAAGACAGTCATATTCTCTCACTATTAAATTTAGATTTTAACTAGTTTTTTTTTCTATGTTTCAAGTTTAGATTTAATGAAATAATGATATTCTACCCTATTCACACAATGTCGTCTAGTCCTAAACTTAGTAGAATTTGTATTATACCTTATAGAAAAGTAATTTATGTACAAATGAACTTTTTCTGTTCATTCCAACATTTTATACAGGTAAATACCCAGACTAAATCAAATATGAAATGTTCATGCACGGGCTTTTGGGTAACAGTCCATAAAACAAACCACTACGCTATCTGGCCGTCTGATTCATCCTTGCAAGGAAAGATCCACAGTATTTAGTTTCTATTCTATTCATATACGTACACATTATGTAGCTCTCTCATCAAACCAATCTATTCAGCTTCTGCCAATGCTCACCCAATTTGATTAAACTTCATACAATAATAGGCTTGCTAACTACATAAACTCTTAACTACGTTTATCTTTATTTTCTCTATATGTCGATTTATCTATGGAAGCATAGATTCTTTTAAAATTAGGATGTTTGATTTAAAATTTCGGGTTCTTGTGTAAAGAAAATGATTTGAATACATTTGTTCTTTTATAACTATTTGTATTAACAGTGTTATCATGGTATTTTTTTAATGATGAGAAATAATATTAGTTAGTAATATTGGTAACCATTTCATCACGAATTTTACTTGACCAAATGCTTATTTTCAAGACCAAATACATCAATAACATTTAAATATAATAAAATTGGTTATAAGTCAACTTATGACAATGCAAAAGAAAGTTTACAAATAATCAATACCTCGTTATTGGAACTGTTAAAAAAGGCTTCAAACTAAAATCTTTATCATCAGTAACAGATATTATCCAATATATTATTTTCATTAAAATATGATAGTTATGATGATGCTGATTCATCCTCAAAATTAACAATTTAACGTGGGCACTAGACAATCCCTTCAAATTGCCCGCCCATTTAAATTTTGTTGAATATTATTGCGGTACAGACTTATGGCCCATAAACTAAAATAATATATTTTAACAAAATTTAGGCAACTAAACACAACAACCAGGCCATCACTGTATACAGTTACATTTATATTTATATGTGTAATAAAAATATAAGTTTTGGTATAAAAATGAATTTGGGTATCTTTGGAATCATATTTTTCACTCTTCTGTCGGAAGTTCTTTGATAATGTGGGTCATCGATCATCATCACCAACAGCTTTAAATAGTTCACTGCTGAACAAATGCTTCTCGTTAGAAAGCAAATTTTGGCCTACTATACGACACTGAGCAGACGAGTTCGTGTGAAGTTTGTTTTAAGGTTTGCAGTGCCATTGCATGCCACGGGATGAATAGGAGTGATGGCACTGTCTATTTTTAATGTATCACCACACGGATCTTAGTCTGTTACTACACGGTCCATCTATTGTCAAAGATGTTTAACAACATGACTCATATATTATCACAATTCTTGAAGATAAGAAAATTATCTAAGTATTTAAAACGAAATTCGATCATAAACCTGATCCATTATACTGCTGTCTTAATCATATATCTCCTTTTCAATAAATAAATATATTAATAATCTAAATTACGATGACGTTAAAAGCAAGATGAATTAAGAGAATTTGAAGGGTTGAGAACGAAACGAGATAATTAGTAGCTGGTTGCTATTATATTTCTCAATTGACGAATATACATATTTACAAGGCGTATTAATTAAAGCTGACAACCGATATTTGGGAGTTCTAGCAGCCCTGGAGCGAAGGCTCCTTTATTTCAACTTGAATTTACATGATAATATTTTAATTCTCACAGAATTCCTTGCCACGCAACCACATTAATACCATTAATCGCTTTTGTACCTAATTCGACTTGCTTGTTTGTCTTAAAGTAAGTGATCTTGACTAAGCCAGAGTTAGTGGCTTGATTCTCACCAAGAATAAATAATAGTGTCGTTTAAATACATAATATTGAGCATGAGTATTATGTATTCATTACATGTTTGTAAAAATATTTTGAATATTCATAAGCATGTTATTCAGCAGTCTGCCTATCATTGTTAAGATGAGATCAGATGAAATAATTTATTTTAAACTTAGAATGTACCAAACTGTCCGTAGCGGGAAAATCTGTATACTCTTACCGGGGATTTCCCCAAAATGAACTGATAAAACTTCAGTATGAATGTTTACTGTTACTAGTGTAAATATGGTGTCTGTAGGTACGTAGTACACAATTAAAACACCTGTAGTCCACCTGTTGACCGCTCATTTAAAATTACAGAGAAACGAAGGGAAAGTTTCTGGGTGAAGTAGCTTGGTTGTATTATAATGTATTATGCAAGAGGTGAGGTTTTGTGCTGCTGACGGTTATGTGATCTGAAAGAAATTAGTATTTGAGTAGCTACATTCTGTGTATTTTTTTTTATGTATAAAGCTCGTATTTTTATTTTTATGTAGGTTATGATGTACCTTGTATCTTGTACCTTTGTATGTGCTTTATAGTACTATACAGAGATGTTATAACACTTATGTAAGGTGAATCTGTCATCCCGATTGGAGGCTCCACGTGTTGGTTTTGCCGCCGTGGAGGCTCTCCAGCCACTCATCTCCGAGTGGGCAGGGCGACAGCACGGGACCCTTTCCTTCCGACTGACGCAGATTCTTTCCGGGCACGGTTGCTTCGGGAAGTATATGCACTCGGTCGCCAGGAGGGAATTGAGTCCCGCTTGTCACCACTGGGACTGCAGTGAGGACTCGGCTCAGCACACACTAGCGATTTGTTTCGCCTGGGCGGCGCAGCGTGGGGTCCTCACTGCAGTTAGTAGAGGAGATCTCTCGCTACCAGCCGTTATATGCTGCATGGTCAGTAGCGACAACTGTGTTACCGCGGTCACAACCTTCTGCGAAGACGTAATTTCGCGGAAGGAGGCGGCGGAGAGGGCCCGGGAGGTCGACCTCCACTTGAACCTAATTCACCGTCGGCGAATCAGGCGGCGGAGGCGCGCGTACCAGTACCTCATGCCGCCTTGAGTGTGGCCGCGGGTGGACGGGACGGGTTTTTCCCTCCATCCGCTACAATAGGCCAGCCGCGAGGAGGCGACGTCCGCGTGTGCCGTACGTCACCTAAAATAGAGAGTTTACCTGTAGATGGTGCCAGCGGCAGCAGTTAGGCGCTAGAAGGGATCTGGATGTCGTAATAGCAGCTGTTCCCGGATCCCTCCTATATCAGGCGCAGAGTGGCACACCGTGTGGTTTTAGTCGATTCGATTCCGACACACCACTCCGCCGTAAACCCCGGTGGGTTGATGGCCCGAGGAGGTTTCCACACGTTAAAAAAAAAAAAGGATGGATCCTAGCCGATTTCGGTCGCAGCAGCTAATATCAACGAAGACCAACTAACTATGCAGGATACTCTCTGTTCCCTCACTCTTATAATCTGATGATACGGCTAACTGTGAAGACTGGTGCAGGACCAACGGTTTAACGTACTCTCCGAGGCGCGGGCGTTGAGACTTCAACTTCCAAACTCTGGGTTGTTATTAAGAAAATGAAACATTAATTAAAAACTCAAAAAAACACTTTTTTGGCCCGACCTGAGAATAGAACCCTTGATCGGTAGTTATATAAAATAACCGCTGGACTAACGAGAAATCTAAAATATGAAACTATTAAAAATGATTTGTGTCCAAATTATAGATTATTCTTACAATTATTGTAGCCTTATGTGTTTGTCAGTTAAAACACTTGCGAAACATTCACTTGAAATCTGCCCTGAAAACGTATACAAAGCATTATATACAAAAAATCACGTCACACAACAAAACTATGATAAAAAAAAAAGTAAAACATTTCTAGAACCCGATATAATGACAACTATAGTCCTTTCAGACATGAACTCAAACACACAAAACTTACAACAAAAAGTGAAGTTACAACCACTTCCAATTATCTACCCACAAATAAAAAAAAAGTCTTAAATTAAAGTCTCAATCGGTCCTTCAGTTTAACTACAGACACATAGTAGAGATGACTTATGTAATATAAAAAAGTTTATAGCTAATGTAACGTTCACATTAGCTTATTTCATGATATTTGTTCAAGATTAACAACCTGTACCATCTAAAAAAGATTTTGTTTCTTAAAATACTACAAAGATTGGTTGCGTAAAGGAACTACCAAGGTTAATTAAGCAATCCTAATATAATTGATTAAATATGATTAATTTATGTATCCAAAAATAACTTTCTCTGATATATGTTGCTGATTATGAGTAAACTTCGTTATCAAGAAATCGGATTCGGCTCAATCACGTAACACTGCGAGGGTTGTCAAAACTACTTCTATAGAAAATTTATAATATGTTACTTGATGACATTAAAAGATAGATAAAAAGTTTCTTAAACTTTTGTTAATATGTTAACATATTAACAAAGGTTTAAGAAACATTCACAGATTTCTCTTCTAGCAGATAAAAAAGGTAATCTTACTGCTATTAATAAATATTATTCGTTGCAACACTGAGTAGCTGGTGACGAATCAAATTTATGATGATGTCTTCCTCGACGTATCCGCCGGCGGCGACCCTATAGCATTCTCCTGGCGGGTGCACGGATGTGACTGGCAAAACCAAATTTCGTCCTGAATGTACGGTTACAGGTAATGCAGCAGAGTTGACCGCTTTCATTGTGCGTGTAGTCGTAGACAGGCCACGGCTGGGTCTTTCGCGAGTGTCTTCTCACATCAAGCTCTTGACGCTGATTGACGCAGATGCTGCTGCTCATACCTGTCAGCTCCGCTCTTGATTCGCCGTCTTATAATTACTACTCATATACGAGTAGACAAAGATAATATATGCCTAGATTGCCCTAGGCAATTTTTATTTAAAATTAATGTGCTTTCTAATAATAAAATTACATATAACATATGTAAGTATGTACTTTACGATGAAATAAATATTAATCCATTAATTCGTAATGAGTCGTGTTAGTTAATTTTCAAATCAAAGGATCAAAAGGATTAATCATAGACGCAGATCTGAAAATAATAATAAAATTATTTTCTAAATTTTTTAAGTTACTTTGCCGCCATTATGCTAGTTTTGAAATGAGTTCTTCTTTTAAAATTAATAAAGTATGTTTTTTTTTAATATTATTGTAGTTTGCCTGACACAATTCTCCAAAGTATTACCATAACCAAATAAAAAATATATTAGAATTTTATTTTTAAACAAGTACAATTCGATAGATGTCGATCGATTTCAATTGTATCAAGGAAAGCGTAAAAACTAAGTAAAGTGAACCAACAAATTTCTAGTTTGCAATATTAAGTAGTTGTTTCGCTTTACTTTTTTTTTTAAATAAACTAATGTTAGTTTATTATTACACGTACTACCTAGTTAAAACAATTTGATTTTGTTACATTATAATAATGTATTTATTTAGAGAACCAATTAACAAACATAAAAAATAATACCTATAAAATGCTAGAAATTAAATGAAAATAAAATATATAAGAGGTATGTATATTTCTTGCCCTAACATTGTTTTTTTTATATTTTTTTCATCGTACTTTACTTCAGTTTGACTACGGTCTAAAACTTGTCAATTAATGAAGTACGAATCTAAAACTTGAGCTTCATTTAAAATAGAATCTATTTATTAAATTTGAACTGGCAACACCGACTACTCTTTTGCATTTGGCATTGTTTCAAAAAAACAATGGTGTGTACGTGTTTGGACTTGTATATCACTAACATCGACTTTTCAAGACAGATATTACAGTTTGCTTATTGATCAAATTTTTCTTTCCACCAATTTGTGGTTTCATTGTAACAATTTATTTTCTGTATTATGTACAATCATCAATACTTACCAACACACAAAGAAGCATTCTGACGTTTTCAAAAATTAAAAAAAAAGGGTGTAAAAGACTTGCTACATGGTTTTAGATTATATAAATAACAAATTTGCTTGAGATATATATCGCTCTCTCGCACATTTTCGTTTGTTGTATTTAAAAATGATGGACTTTTAATTTATCGCTTTATTTCGTGTTTTTTTTTATATTATTAGTTTTTTCTTACATAAAAGTCGAATCATCATCAACAACCTTTTACAGTCCACTGCTAGACATAGGCCTCTCTTTAGCTAGGAGGTTTTGGCCTACTATATCACGCTGGCCAGACGGGTTGGAATAGGGTTTGTTTCAAGTTTTCCTTCTCTTTGTAATGATGTTGTCTTGTATACTTGGTCCCTTAGTCACCTTTTACGACACCCACGGGATGAATAGGGGTGGTAACACTATGTATTCTTAATCCGTCACCACACGGTTATAGTAATTGTTTTAAGTATGTAAAGTTGATTTTAGACTAGGTTTACTATCTAATATTAGTTTATAGTTAGAATCGTTCTGCTGTACGGCCTACATAAATAGCCTGCTCGCGATAACGTCGCGCTTTGGATTGGGCTCGTATGGTGTCTGTATGGACAGGCCGACTCAAAGTTATAGTACTTTCTTCTGAAGGTTAACCCAAATTCTATACTGTACTGGCTTAGTCTTTATTTAATCAATATTCACGGATCTAAAAAAAGAATAAGACACTTCTATGATTAGTTTCGGCCTTTCTTCCGAGAGTGAGTCTAAGAAAATGTTAATGTCTCTAATCTGTAAACATGTAAAAATAATGTTAAAAATAATCTAAGGAGAGGCTTAAGTCTAGCAGTGGACTGTAAAAGTGAATGTGAAGTCATGTAAAAAGTCGTTCATAAAATGCATTCTTATTAATAAGTAGAGATATTATTGTGATATAGACATAAGAAGCTAAAGTAGGCTGTGCCCATGTCGTGACGGTGGTGTGGTTCTTAGACAACTACCTCGGTGGCGCAGCGGTAGTGAGTGCGACTGCTGTGCTTGAGGCCTCGGGTTCGATTCCCGGGTCGGACCAAATGCTTGTAGAATCTCCAAATATTGGTTTCGAAGTTTGGATGTTTTCTAATATGTATATATTTACAAAAAAAGTATATATATATAAGTATTCTATCAGTCAGTCTAGTTATCATAGCACAAGCTCTGCTTAGTTTGAAATTAGATGACGTTGTGTGTCAAATGTCCGAAATAGTTGAACGTTTTAATGAACATTGTTCTTCTTTTGTAGTACTTGGTTATTTCTTAGAAAATGTTTGTATCTGTGGCAGCAATTCGTCGTTTTTCGTATTGCTGGAATTTCCAAAGCCAAGAAAAGTTAGTAGATGAAAATTACTTGTTTTAAACACCCAAACACACACACACAATACCCGTATATCAAATACCACAGCTAAAACTGAAACCACACTTCCTTAACACGACATGGGGCGGACAACAAAGGACCGCAGGAAATTGCGCTCCCGACGTTCCCACATTGGAGCACTTTCCCCACTTGTTGAAAAGTGTTGGTAATATCACGTATAGACTGAGCTTACGTTATTTTTATATTCATATTGTTAGCTTGCGGAGCTTGTTTTTGAGCTTGGCACCCAAAGAATATTGGTCAAAGTTTATTTTCTCTTTCTGTCTGTGGTTTATCTATCGTTTAGAATTGCTAAAAGTTTATCTAGTATATATTTTAATTTATGTCCAATATATTCTACTAAAATTTTATGATGCTTAGGGTTCCCAACAAGAACTTAGGGCTCTAATTCAACCTCATCTACAAGTGGTGCACTTACTGATTTCGATTAGCGGTAATATGCTCGTCATCTATTACTTGAAACCAAAACACTGGTGAAAAGCGGGCATTTAAAATGTCTTTGCCTACCTCTTCGAAGAAACAGACGTGATTTTATTTATGTAAGTAACTTTATGCAAAAAAGTACCCTTAGCTGATACCGCGCTACGAACTCCTTCTGGAACATAACGTTCTGAGAGGAGACCGCGGCTTCTCACCTCTCACCACTCGTCAGCATTGCCACGATCAATGTATTGAAGGTTTCATCCGATCTGTCCAACCACGACTCGACGCACGGTCTTTCACGTAGGACAGTCCAACAGCTTGTGCTGGGTGAAATCTTGTTCGGACCCGCGTTGGTGGCATTGTGCCGTAGCCTCTTATCCTATTCGATTCAGATATTCCCTGAAGAATCCGTGCCCGGTTAGTATCTGAGTTAATCGATAGGTGACACAGCCGGACCTCTCTATCCACGCTTCGAACGCATAACTTGAACCTATCTTACTTCTACAAATTCTTGATTAATGCGAATAAGTTTTCTATTAGAAAATCTCGACTTAGTAAAACTTTGTCAACTTCTCAGCGCCGTGATAAACGTAAAGCGTTATAAGACTATTAAAACTGTTATTATCACAGCGTGATAAGCAGTTTATTCTTGTAACTTCTTTAATATAATTATATTAGTTTAAGTTTTGGAGAATATTATATAATGAAGTTTCTGTGTGTGGGCGAGATGATACGAGTATTTCTGTTTCAACAGAGTATTCACCAAAAATAAAACGAGTGTGAAAGAGATGTAAGCTATTTACTAAGATCGTGATAAACAATTCTTTCTCTCTGTCCTTCTGGCTATTATTTAGCCTATCCTGGATTTGCTACTTATCCAATAAAAGTTGTCCTACATGTCCATGACAACCGGGACCAACGTCAAAAATGATCTCCAAAGCACAAGCGTGAAACACTGCCAACTTCCAAACTTCGGGCATAAAAAAAATCCAACGTGGTTTTTAAGCCCGACCCGGGAACCTTACCCGAGACCTCTTGATTGGTATACATTTAGCCGCTAGGTCAACGAGGTAGAACGGAATAAATTCCAATTTTACTGCAAGCATTTTAACGCAGAGTATACTTATGTAAGTAACATTTAAAATGGTTCAGTTTATAAAAGCTAATTAATGTAAACTGTTATAGTAACGTTACATTGAATAACAAATACGTTAATTGAAGCGTGTATCCGAGCGTGGTAGCGAAGGCGATAAATGTGTTTAATATATCCAATGTGGGTAGTAAAAATTAATATTGAATGAATATCATTTCGTGTTGCGGATTTCACGTTTAAAATATTTAAACTGTGCATTTTTACGTGTAATTTTATGTTCGTTATGCTAGACGGAAAAAAATGGAGTGAAAATGAAAGCTGCAATTGAGGTGAGTGATAATTCAATAGTTCGTGTTGTTATCGAGTAAAATCCAGTGTTCAAAGGTATTTTATGTTTAATTTACAAATTATTGTCAATTGTTAATTGTTAGTTGCTGCTTAAGTCAATTAACTGGAATATTTATCTTTTTGAATAAAACCTTTTAGTATTGTATATAAAGTGAATGTAGATTTTGTTAATCAAATCACATATTCCATGAGAGTTACACATTTTTCTTGATAAAAAATAACCTGTAAGCGATACAGAAATAAATCTGTATCGTTGAGAAAGTTGTACGATATTGTAAAGATGGTGTATTGAGCAGTTAGGATATGTTACGCTAATAAACAGACAAACAAACTTGTTTTTCTCTCCCTATTGTCTTTCGTCTCGTCTTGTTTCTTAAAAAAACATCTAGACAACAATGTACGAGTGTATTGATATTATATAAAGTCTAAGTTAAAATTGTTTAGCATATAGATTTTCTTAAACACTTAAAATTTATTTTATAAACTTTAAAACTGTACACATCACAATATAACGCGACGTAGTTCAACGATTGATGTTTCGAAGTTGTAATTGAAAGACGCGAGAACGAAGTCGTTTCGTAGTTCCTTGTATAGAAATTTTTCTTGCTTGTCTAAGTCGTCACAATGCATCATGTATTATACCAGGAGTAACAGGATAACCAGGTTGGCCTCTTACACTTTTTCGTTCAAAATAAAGCAGTATCTTGTAAAATAACTGACAAAATCAACTTTGACATGATTGTCATCTACTGTTACTAATAGTATATATATGCGTATATATGTATTTATATAAGTAAATATGTATATTGTGTTATAGGTTTAAGTGTATGATAGATTTGTGTGTTATGTTTGACACATTGTTTAGTTTGTATTTTCTCATACACGTTTCAATCAAAATGTACCTACTTCCTGTTTTTTCCGTCTCACCCAATGGTTGGCCAGTAGAATACTGTATAAAATGAAATAAAAATAAATAATACATAGACAAAATGTAATGACTTCCACTTTTGCAAAAACTGACACAAATACAAGTAGACCATCAATAAAATATTTTACAACGTTCAATTCTATTAACGATTTGATCCTGCTCAAGGAGTCTGGTGACAAGTTGTCAAAACATTCGAGGCTTACGTGCTGGCCAATATACACTGTAGGCCAGAAAATTAGAGTAGTTTTTATAAATCTGAACTTTTGTATATCTACTATTAGAGGATTTAATACTCACAGGTTTAATAAAATATAGACACAATTTAGACAGACAAATGAGCTTAGCAACAGTGATGTTGTAGGATAAAAATTATAAAATCCACTCACAGAGTACGATTTTTATTTTATTACTATTACGCCATTCTTAGTTAATTTTGTTACAGCAATGTGTTTGAAAATTCAAATTGACAAATTTTTAAAGAAATACAATATTATACTGTTTATTTTTTTCTAACCATTTGTCTACATTATAACAATATTTAAAATAGTTTCACTTTCTATTTAATAGTCATTTAGTTTAGTTTCTAATCATTTTATTGAGTCACTAATTACTAAATAATTTTGACTAAATGTACATAGCATATATGCAACATAGGCACCTCACGTAGACAATTACGTTTATTATTGCCAATTACGCCTGAAATATTGAAAAAGTCTTTGTGGTAATGATAAAAGTAACAAGTAAAATCACTATTGCTAGTCCTTTCTTAGAGGATATCTTAAGTAAATGTGTAAATTTAAATCTGATTTACATATAAATGAATCATTGCAAAAGGATATCATATTATAATTAAAAGAGGCTACCTTAACTAGTTCTGAAATTTTAATTAAACTAAAGCTTAATTCATGCAAATTTTATTTTGTGTAATAATAATGTCGTAATATATTTATTCTATATTTTACAAATTGCTAAAAGAAAACTACACTAATATTATATTCTGAAGAGCTCTTTTGGATGTTTAATACGCTTATCTGGGAACTATTATTTTGAATATAAAAAAAAATCGTATTGGAAAACTCATTTTTTAAAAATGGTAAATGGGCTACGATAGCACGCTACAACAAATAGGAGTTGATAATATAATCAATGTAAAATATTGCAAAAACGGGGAAAATTTTATAAAACTAATGAACATTTAGCTTGATTTAATCAAATATGAATGTTAATTTACATGTTAATAAATAAGTCAAACTTTACTAAATTTCACTTCAAACAAAAATAAGGAGTAAAAATCATGTCCTCAAGTGTACACGTCCATTCGGTAATGTGGTTCACAGGTACACGTTTTCCCTTTTTGGTAAGCCGGTCTCACGAATACAGCCTTCAGAAACTCAACGAGACTGTTTGACTTTCTAGGAAAATTGAGTGTGTTTTGTTTGTGTTCTTGATTTAATATGTGAGTGTGTTAGGTTATTGTGTCTGATATAATTTATAAAAAAAGTAAATACCAGAGAATGTTAGGCATTGTTAATATTGACTCCTAGTTTGTTGTCACCTGAGTAGATATTTACTTAAAACTCTGTCGTAAGGTTCGTTAAGTTTATTTTAGCTTTCTAACCTGCCTCAAAAAACAAATTGGCAAATTTAAACCTTCAATTCTACACTACATCCTTTGTAAATCGATTTAAAATACTTTTTTTTGAGAGGCTACATTTTCCATTTGATCCCACTTAAATTTATAGGAAAAGTAAATGGCTAGCAAATTAAAAATGAAGTCTGACAATTTTTATACGAAAATTATTCCAAATAAATATATTTCGAGAATTTTCTTTTTTTCTGATACAACTACTTTTTACGTGTACATTTTACGTATGATTCTAAATCATAAAGAAATAAACATAGTATAAAACTTAATTGCGGGTTAACAAAATATTTTAGTAGTTTCACCAAAACATTAATTTACCCTCAATTCATTCCCTTAATCGTTGTTAATAGCGTGTATATTGTACCAAATGACCCATTTCCACCGGTTATCTATTTCACCCTTATCTGCCCCATACAATTTGCAGGAACTACCCATACGATTTCCTTATCACTATCAGTAATTAGAAGCTGCACAGGTTTGACCGCTAATGGCTGTGACCTGAATTATTATGTTATAAATTAACAAGAGCTGTTGATACCTTTATAAATTATGTGTGTAATGTTTAGATTCTTACTTGACTGAACTAGGTGCAGTTTGTTGAGTGAAGGTGCACGTTTTGTAGTCTAAACAATTTAATAAATTTTGGCTGAGAAATTATTGTTAATTTCGTGATCTTCGTCCGTTACTTGTGAAAGCGAGAATGGATATGTGAAAACTATAAAAATTAAAATCAAATCAGTTTGTAAATTTTAAGAAATTTCAATAAAATAATTTCAATTCTGCCTGAAATCTGTCATCATATTGATAAAATCTGACACATGAAATATGTAGTCACAGTAACTTCTTGATACCCAGTCAAATCAACGTTCCGACACATCCTCTCAGACGGTGACATCAAACGTTTAAGATATTTTAAAATGAGTCTTATCAGAGTTTCTTGTTCATATACGAGTATTGCGAATCTGGGCGCTTATTAAATTACGCTAAGTGAAGCTCCCACTTAACATAATTTAATAAACGCGATATATTCATTCACGGCGCTCGGAAATTGAGAATGTTTAATGAAATTTCAAAAAAGAGATTATTCTCGTGACTAAGGTTGTTCGTACATGTTATTAATTAGATGACTTCGTGACGTTAATTTCATCGACTTCGATTTATGCATTATTCATGGCACTTACTCAAATGGATATTTTATTACGACGTTTTTAATATTTCTCATTTTAAAGTAAATAAAGTTTTATTTATTGCAATCCCGATCAGCGGCTATAGGCTCACCACCGTGAGACCAAAACACTGGTGTAAAGTGGGCGTTCAATATGTCTCTGCCTATATATCCGGAGACACAGGCGTGGTTTTATAATATTATATATTGCAGTTACTGACAGTCTGATATTAAATTCCTCAAAAATATTTTAAGGGGATTCAAAACTAAGTGGATGATTAACATCTTAGCAGAAAGTTTTAGTATTTATATAGAATATAAAATTGTACTCACGTGTGCCTTTCGAGGATACTAATGTAGTTTTGGCACCACCAGGGAAACATTATCAAATAATGAAGGGAATCTCCACGTCTTGGCGATCGGTAATTAACCAATATAAAAAATTCAAAAGCAATTTTTACCGTTCATTCAGCTTCATCACCTCTAAACATTATTTTATTATTGAAAATTGATAAATGTTGTTTCTATGTATACATCTATACAAGAGAAAATGTCATAAAGTCAATTTTTAAATTTATTCAAGTACTTATCAGTCACATGTTTGTTGATTTATCCTTTCCAGACTCGATGCATTGTGTGTCAATTAGTTTATTGCTGTGCTGATTGCCGTCGTAGACACGAAAAGACGACCCATGGGCTAACTTACGACTGCCCAATCTGCCGAGGTTTCCAATTCCTTTGCAACCCAGAAAAACTGAATAAAGAATTTATTGAACATCTTGTTGCTAGACATATCCCTCTGTATTGTAAAAAGTGTAACAAAATCTTCGAAACAATGGAGGATTTCTGTGATGTAAATAAATGTACAAGTATTACCGAATTAATGGAGAGAGAAATTGAGATTAATACACCGCAACTCAAAGAATTAGACGAGAAATTTGAATCTTTATATGAAAAAGTTAATAATTCCGGTTTAGAAAATTTTGAAGGTATAATATTTGTTAATAAGAATAACAAAACGGCTGTAATTACTCCTATAGTCAGAAAGCAACATTTAGTAGATTACGAATCCAGTGATAGTGAAGATGAAAATAAATTAAAAAATACCACTCCTTATCCTAAATTAGTCTCAAAAACTCCCAAGTTGAAGAAACAGAGAGCTGCTACTCCTCATACTAAGAAATTATTAAGCTTGATGAGACAAAAAGTTGTAGAAGAGTACGAAGAACAGCTTGGAGAAGACTTTGGTGGATCTCCTATTGATAAAACTACTCCATCAAGAACAGAAAACAGTAACTCAGGTAAGAAATCACATAACTAAAAACTATATTACTTCTATTTATTAAAATAAAGATTTAACATCTAAAGTTATTTGTAAATGTTTTGTTTAGATACAAAAACTAAATAATAATAAAAATTGAATCTTAATTATAATAATATGTAATTTGAATTTTATGTAGAATAACCTTAGTAACATAAGTATTATCCATAGATAATGCATATATTACTAAGGTTATTCCGTATAAAGAAATCATGAAAAAAGCAAAACTTTAAGGAGTTAATGTAAGTTAATGTATATTCAGTGAACATAAATTCAATTGTACAAACAAATTCTTGGGTAGGCGAATACAATAATACCTAGTGGGTAGCTTTTTGAAATAAAATAAAACTATTTTCTAACGATAATACATCATTATTAGAAATAATGAAATATGTAGAATAAATAAACAAGTGTTTTATATTTTAGTAACAGAATACTTGTAGATAGACTTGTATTTTTTCACTCATTTTAGACCAACAACAACAAATGACTACGCCAACCTCTCACTTACCACACCTTATGAAACTAGCCCAAATTGTGACCACAAGTACTCCAACCCACTCTGCTGTAGTTGGCTGGCCTATGTTTTCTGACCAAGGTGCAGACTCTCCTTTGTCAGAAATTGAAAATACGGAGAGCCCTGCTCAAAGCATAAATATAGAGGTATATCCATATCTAATCTTACTATTTTATGATTTAAATTCTGACATGTAATAATTGTTGTCAGTTTAATATCCAAATGATTCTTTGTGTTATCATCACCTTACAAGCCACTAGCGTGGAGTTCATTTTCAATCGTTTAATATTTCACGGCTTAACGTACTCTCCGAGGAACGAAAGAATCTCAATGCGTTAGGAATAAAAACTTTGTTATTTATTAAACTACTTGGGTATCACTTAGTCACGAGCTCCTATTATTTCAATATTCTGAGTGACAAAGAAATTAATTTTACATGTTTCTTCTAGACATCCAAAAGCGAACAAGATGCTGTGCCACTAAAGTTAAAGAGTATTATAACAACAGGCAGTAAGACTCGAATAGGGAGTCAAGATAGTACAGAAAAACAAACCACCTTCCAAGACTCCAACGAGGTTTCTATGAAGAAGAAGGTGAAGTTTGCTGAAGACACTGTTTTTGAGCAAGCGAAAGTTAAACGAGGTATTAAAATATTTTGTATCAAAGTAAAGGATATAAACATAATAACGATAAAACGAGCAATGGAATTTGTATCTCATTTTTATAATTTTGTAAGAGTTAAAATGTCCTTTACTTTTAGTAATTTAATGACAACTTAAAAACAAGGCTAGTAATAATCATGACAAGTAACTTGTACTTATAACCATCTAAATTGTCAATGTGCAATCATTAGCGTGAGTGGGAAGATAAGTAAGTTTTTAACAATTTCCTTTTTCTAACTTACAAATTGGTACTTATTAATATGTTTCAGCATATTGCCATGTTCTGCTGAATGAACAGCTCCCCCAAAGAGCGTCAACCAGCCCAATTTGAAAAAAGTTATGACACTGTTATTTGTTACAAAAATCAAATTTTCAGTTGCTCGAAATGGAATGCCCAACAACGATGTAATTTCTTTTTCCTTTTAAAATTACATTCGCAAAATTAATGTTTTGTCTTCATTAGGTAAACACAAATTTAAGTGTCATCCAATTTAATGAGGTCTTCTCCTAACAGAATCACAGTCTGACTACGACTCTCTCTCTCTCTCGCTCTCACTCTCTCTCTCTCTCTCTCTAAATTCCTAATGACTTCCTCAATGGCTCTTCTCTCAACCCAATTGATGTTCATCATTCACATTCAGCACCACATTTGAAATACTGTACCTACCTACATACCTGTTTCTGTCTTTTTGGGTCAGCATCCACGTTCCACAGCCATAAAGTACATTACTCCATATATCTGCTTTGATGAACTGTTTTTTTACTGCAATGTTGATGTTGGCTTTGAACGATTGCTGATTGCGATTGAAGGCTTATTTAGCGATTGGTAGTTTTTCTATCATGAGCTGCGTTATTCAGCTACCTATGTATCTAAAACTTTTCATTTCTGTTTGAACATTATTGATTTTAATGTGACTGGTTATAAACAGCAATTTTTAAGTAATTTATAATTTTAATTTTCGAAATCTTCAACGTTTTCATTCATTACTATTAAAAGCTGTTCTTAATTAGTTATACTTTTGGCTATTGTTACGATATCGTCTGCAAAACTAACAAAGCGACTTTACCTGATTCTATTATTTTCCCTATAACATTATGTATTCAATAAATATATTAAAAATTAAGAGCGACACAAGGTACCCTTGTCTCACTCCCTGCTTAATAGTTTCCAATTCTTACTCTCCTATCACTTATATTATTGTTTGTTGGTATTTGTATGATTCATAAATTATTCACCAGTCTCTGCAATTCACGCCTACTCCTTTAAGGTTATCCATCATTATTGTCCAGTTTACCCTATCGAATGCTTTCTTTAGATCAATAAAAGCTATAAATATCGAAAGACTTAAGTACATATGTCTATCTTTAATAAACCGTAGAATTAGGATAGCTTTTAATGCCATTATTTCATCGAAAATCATATTGATCAGGGCCTTAGTAGTTAGCTTCATGCGGTTTCAACCTATTTTAGATTATTTTTAGCAATATTTTAATGCTTGAGAAACTAACTTTAGGGTTCTTTTTGAGTTTTGTTTTTTCGGTAAGGTAACTATATATGTTCTACTAATCCAAAAATCGTGTTTCACGTTACCAGCTTCGTAATTTTTCATCTAACAATGAATTACAGGCAGTGTTTTTAATTGGGTCTATGTTTAAGAGGTCATCCTCAGGACCTTTTTCATTTTATGTAACGTTCAGAGCTTTATCAAATTCTTCCTTTTAAATTAGAAGGCCTAATTTGTCTTTCTCTACAAATTCTTCGTTTTCAATATCATCTTCTTTCATTCCTTAACCTTTATACAAGCCTTCTATGTATGCTTTTCCAACGATCAGCTATAACTTTACCAGTAATTAATATATTACCACTTTTATCTAAAACTGCTTTGTTTTTGATTTACGTTTGTTACTTACTTGCTTTAATAAACTATTGAATTACAAGCCTCTTTTAAGTACTTCATTTTTATTTCTTGCATTTTTACATTATCCTATTAATCAATTGTTTATATCTCTGTGTATGGCTATACTCGTATATCAGTAAATACATCTACTGTACTAGGCTTGAACAGAAATTCTAAAGCAGTATTATTGTAATTACTTTTCATGTGATTATATTTCATCAGAATATAGTATGTAATTGATTTGTAAATAATTGTTAACTTCTGATTTAGTTACAAACAACAAATGTACCAACTATTAAAATAATCTTAATTGTAACTCAAAACCACCTAGTTTCACAAATAAATAAGTACCAAACTCAACAGTTTAGAAACACTAATGCATATCGATTTAAATGATGTATGTACATTCGTTTTTGCCTTATGAAGTTAACTTATTTGTAGAATTAGTGTTTAGTTGTTTTCTTTTGCAACTTCGATGAAGTATTCTTGGCAATTTGTTACTTTTATGTAGTCGTATGAAGACGTTGAATCATGACGTATAGCTAAACTTCTAACTAATTAATAACCAAAAAATTAAAAATAATGATTAGCTTCGATAAAATAATGTCTGAAGCTTATGTAACCATAATTATGTCGTATAAATATAACGACATATACTTAGAAAATGATGAAATGATACCTTAAAACTGCTCCAAGTAGCAATACATTATATGAGTACATTAATTTGCATAAGTGGATACAAATGAAGAATAAAAGTATATCTAGTATGTTATGAACTCCGTCAAAGGAATAAAATCGTACCGACAGCTCCCGTATAATGTAATCTTCTAGTCATATCCATTACATAAAGGTAACAAGAGCGTTTTTATTTAATCTAATATCTCCCACGCCAAGCGTTTTATTAATCAGCTTACGGACACCCTCACAACGATACTGTACATTAGTATTGAAATTCTTAAAAGGTTTAATTTTTTATTATTTATATTGTAGTAATGAACGTGCATTTATAGATTATTATATTAATTATACATTTACATGTTGTTCTTACTACCGACTCACAGATCGAGGGAACGGTTCCTCAACTGATTACCACGTGTAATTTATCTACAATACATATGTGTCTAATTAGACATAACTTAGAATATTTATTAGCATTCTAAGTGCCGTAGTAAGTGAACTTAGTGAGAGATGAAACAGCAGTGCATATAACGTTTCAAGTTACAATTATATCATTCATTTCAAACAAATTTTTTCAGTGATGAGAAAACCAAGAAGGATGCTTACACCTGGCCCACAAAGGCCAAAATTCTGTTACAATCCACGCTTCCAAGCTCTTATTAATCGATTTGAAAATCAAGGTGCCACAATGGCACGAACTCCTACAATGAGAGATAAGAATTTAAACGATCAAGATAACACTCCACCTGTAGGAGAACCTTCTACTATTCCAGCTAGAGCAATAAATTTCAAGGACGACAGCCCAATAATCGAATCGAAGAGCCCAAGAGAAGAGAGTGAATTATTCAAAACATGTATTGATGTGCCTGAACCAAACGCGATGTCAGTATTAACATCTAACATTGTCGGAGGTCTACAGAACTGTCTATCTTCTGTGTTAATGAATATTGAAGAAGAAACAGAGATACAGTTCAAGTTCGTTATAACAAAAAGAAAAGTTAGCGTTAAGAGACTCGCGGAAGAATGTGAGGGGCTGGATGAGAAATTGAGTGTAATCGACAGAAATCAGGAACCGAATAAGCAGAACATCTGGTCGAGCGTGGCGAGAGCCGTGAAAAATGTGTTTTGGGGTGAGAACGCTGCTAATTTTGGTAAGTAAGTTTTATTGAATTCCTTACTCGGTAATGGTGTGGCTTTAACTTGTTTATTTTTATCAGGATTATGTTTCTGTTGGCAATAATTCGCCTAAACGTCTATTAATTTTCACGGTTGTCAAATATTTACTGTTATTATGTTCCATAACTACTTCATAGTTGACAAGTCAATTGATGTGGGTCGTAATCCAAGGGGACCTGTTCCAGTGAATTGTTATAAACGGATAATCCAAACTGCGTAATGGCCAATTCATCTGTAGCGATAAAGGACCAATTAAGGCTCAGTTTTTTTTTTTATTTTAGTTCCAACAACGTGGACTTTCTAAGTTAGAATATATTGCATCAGTGTTTTTTGAAAAATACTATTTATCTCAATAAATTTTATATAATAGTGGGTCTTGCGCAAAGAGATAATTCCATTAATGCCCAAATTTTGCTAACTATTACTTTTAGTTCCACTCACGTAGTTAACAATATTTTTATACAAAAGGTCCGTTTGATAACTGGGACAAACCAGGGAGGCGTTCTTGTTTGTAGGATTGTCTAGTACTGGAGAAATCTGAGCCTCCTAACCATACTATTTTATATACCTCTGCCTACTCCTTGACAAATATAGCATGAGTATATCTTATACTGTTTCCATGAAAAAATATTTCCTCAAATAATGTCATGCCTTAATTGGACTTAATGTAATGTAATTTACCTAACCCAGGTCCTGGAAATTTTAGTAATAAAATGTATTAGAGACTTTTAAACGGGATATCACAAAAGATTATCGTAGCTATGGTGTCTTGATATTGCATTAAGTAATTCATTTACATTGATTCATTAGTTTATTTAAATTATAACTTTCAACAGGTAAGCGATCAAGCTATTTTCCAGTAATAATATTCTAGAACTTCGACAATTTTCCTATAATTACACTTTAAATCAACGCATTAACTCGCCCCCAGGCAGAAGGTAAACACTTCGGCCAAATATTGACAACCTCATCATGTTTAGCGATCAAAATTTCTTAACAAAACTTTCTGTTCATAAATGGACTTATTGTACATGAATATAGAAGCGAATTTAAAATGTCACTGAATAGGAGGTGTTTACGTGGCTTTTAGCAAAATGAGAGTACTTTAAGCTTGTATCGAATTCAGCTTACTATGGGAAAGTGCGGGTTGATGTTGGAGGGGAATCACTTGGCAAAGTTTTGTCAGTGTTGAATTTTCAAAAATAGATATATATATATAAGAAACAAAGTACTTACATTCTTATTTTCCTTCTTATTTTATTTTTAATTGTTTCATAATCTATTCAGTTAGAAACTGTAAAAATATGTTTTGAGAATGTTAATAGGCTAACTACGTTAGACCTCAATCACTTATAAATCAAGAAATAATGACTTGCGAAAACAGCAAAACCGATGCCAAAGCACTAAATTCGTCAAATTAATTCCCTTGCATTGTACAGGAGGAAAAAACCGACGTTCCATAAAATTATAATTCGTCACGCCCAACCTCCCCCGTTGGGAACTTCACAATCGAAACTTATAAAGAACTTGACAAGTTTTTCAAAGCAGCTTTATGACCATCCGAAACGACTAAAACTTGGATGGATATCGTTTAAAAACTTTTGGCATTGGATGTCGAGTGACCTGGAATATTAGCAGGTGAAATGAGAGAATGTTATATGTTACTGCAAGTACATTAAATATTTTGAATAAATTTTTAATACCGAAACAAACCACAGAGGTGTCTTCGTTTTAAGACCGTAACATTGCTTAAATAAAAACTAAGCAAGTGTAGGGTCTGGCTTGGGCATGTAAAGTAGAATCATACGTTTTAAATTAATCTGTCCATATAAAAGACGTACTAGCCTTTTTTTCTTTTTTGTCGTGTAAAAACCCCTTCGAGTTTACGGCGGGGTGGTATGTCGGAATCGGACCGACTAAACCCACACGGTGTGTCACTGCGCCTGAAACAGGAGGGATCCGGGCACAGCTGCTCCTACATATAGCTGAGATTATAAATTGTTTGAATAGCCGTCTTCTGCCACACAAAGATACTTTATGTATAAAAATAGTTCAAATACACTAGTTCAGCCTTTTCTACATCGGTTTATTGACGAATTTTATAAACCACTTATGCTGCAGAGCTAAAAAGAAATGTTAGAAATGTTTTCAAATCAACCAATTTTCAGCTTATGTCCAGAAAAAACAAAGGAAAACTGGCACGAAAGCTTGATAGTAATGAAACTAATTAATGATAATGATATTTTAAAATGTTTGTCTCAGTTATAATAAGCTTTGACCAACGTATTTTCTTCATAGGTAACTTACTTTGCAAAGTCTTTCTAAGACGTGTTATATTTTAAGCATGAACAATGTAAAAAGGATAGAAACAATATTTTGAAATTGTTTTATACTTTCATGCGCTTAAAGTCTAGAAATAGTTTAATTTAAGGGAATATCCAGTTGATTTTTAATTATATGAAATTGAAGGTTCTGTTATAATTACACAGTTATGAACAGCATGTCCTATCAATTTTAGTATATTGAAATCTAAGTTGATGATTGTCAAAGTATGTACATTGCGAATATGAGAAAATAATGTTTAGCAAATGTTTTTTCCTATACATGTATATATTTTTCAGTGTCTACATACACAAACTGAGATATATTGTTAGTAATGGACTTTTAATGGCTCTAGATGATGATGGTGATGATTTTTCAGTAACAGATGATGGTTAAACACATTGAACTTTACGATGTTCGTCAATCTAAAAGGGTCTTTACAAGTAAAAATTGAAATTGTAAATTTTGCAGCGGCTCGTAATTCCCTTCCGTGTCAAGTATCTGACAATATTGCATTTTTCTATTCATAAGAAGGCCGCTTCAATCATTTTCCGAGGCACCACGCTCTACCGCCTTTTTTGCAAATCTTTTTTCTTTAAAATTTATTATTTTCCCGACTTATGCTTTTGTTACGCCGGCGGAGGGTGGCTATCTCTTTCGCATAGCGATGTTTTTGTATCGGATTTGACATTTTAATAAAATGTGTTTCTAACTTTGTTTTATTAGGTCAAACTGGTATAGACATGATGGATGTAATCCAATTTTTCGGCTGATTTAAAAAACGAGCAAATTCAAATCTCCGTCATTTGTCAACCGATTTGGATAATTGTTTTAGATATTTCTAAGGGATTATTTACTTTATTTAAATTAAAGAATAATACCAACTTACGAAATATACATTTTATTATAAATTTCAATGATAATAACAGTTAACAATGCACAACTTTATCTAATAATGACAACAATATTTCTTACAAATCTCTGTATTACAACGCACTCAAACTATTTTAAGAAGTATTACCTCTCAGGTCCTCGAATTTTAAAATTATATCTATGAATACCACAGAACTAGTCCTTGATGTAGATCAAAGATGTAGTTCTATAATATTTATAAGTAGCGCAGAATTTTATCTGACACTTTTGCAACCAAGAAAATTGGTTGCACGTTTTATTAGTTTCTATAAATTATCACAGCTTATAGATTCCTTTTTTTGTCTTTTGTAAATTCTTATTCATAATAAAAACTAACAATGTACTTCAACTTCCAGCAACTACGACTCCACACAGATTAACATCTTTTAACTCTTCATCATCATCATCTTCGAAACGCAAATGTGATGAGCTTTCAGATTCCGAGAGCCCATTAAATCATAAAAGGCACAAATTTGAAGGAAAAATTCGAGGTAGACCACCTTTGAGAAGAAGCAAAACTTGCGTTGCTAGTCTTAGGAACTCAATATCAGCGGAACAGAAGTCTTTGATCAATCAATTGACTACGGGCCAAGATGATGCAATGAATTTGAGCTTTTGAGAATTATTTAAAATATATTTTGGTACTTAAAACCTACAGAAACACAAACTGATACAGTTGATTCTCAAACTGGATGAACAAATGCAACTGAAGAGAGTCAGAGAAAAAAATATGCTTTAAGTTGTATTGATCTGAAAATCAATTTTCTCTTTATGCAAATCATACAGAACGTGACAGAAGAAAAATAGAATAAAATTAGAAGTATCGTGTTTTCTTTCAGAATGAGTATTTATGAAAAATCTACTTTAATTAATAATTTATCGAATTTCCCTCTATATTCCTTTTGAATTGAAATATTGTTAAGTTGAATTAATTTTCTCGTTACAATCATACAAAAAGTTTAATATGTTTGGAACTTCCCTCTTTAAGTACAAATTATTGTGCATGCAGTTACAATATGAAGACTTTGAACATTCTGAACTAATTTGCTTTTACCAAGTTCTATATTAGCAAGTTTGAAAAAGTAAGCATTTATGCAAACACTTCGACTTTTTAATTGAGTCCTTAACATGCAGAAGAAAAATTCATAAAGTTAATTTATTCAGAAACATTTTAAGTTAAATTGCTCTTTGTAAATCATGTTTATTAATAAATATTAAATATAAAAGTGATAATTCATTTAAAATAGTGGAAAGACTGAGATTATTTTAAGTACGAATTTTAATTTAACATTGATTAAAGAAGACAAAATACAATTGTGTATTATTGATGCACTTTTTTAACATTCTCGTGTCCTGGTGTATCTTACAGGATCGAAACTTAAGCATTGACTTGTAATTTTGCAATTTAAACTAATTACAAGTGTTGTACAGGAATTTACACTTTAAATTTGGCGTGAAGTGATAATTTCTTATGGAAGAGTAAACCGTTTCGTTACAGCACCTGTCAGCCAGGCTTCACTTTCAGCATACGGCAGCAGCAGGCAGTCTCTTCCTTCCCCACTCTAGCCCACAGCGCTAGTCGTATTTTGGACAGACGTTTCTCACTGTTTTCTCTTTTTTTTTATTATTGGCACTAATAGAAAGAATGAATAGAATCCAAGAGTTGTGGTGACTTATATTATGGTAGCCTAGTGAGATACTTTTTCGTGACCCGCTTGTGAACATAAAAGCTATGACAGTCATCGTGGCAGTGCAAGGCTCACACTTACAACGATTACTGTCATCCTTGCATCATTGGGTCTACGGTCAACGAAACACGACAGCACGGATGCTTTAGATTGATGATCGTTTGTAGATATAGAGTATGAACGTTTTATCAACAAAGTTATTGAGGCTGTCATTAATTTGTAACAGTAAGAAGTAAAGAAAATATTCCACAAACGTATCGTGTACTTGCAAAATATCAGCCTAATTCTTCATTATCTTCTTCACAGAAAATAAATCGTCCCAAATTACTAACAATGTGTAAGCAAGATAACTCAATAACCCGTGCAATAACACCCCGGGTACGAATGACCGCGCGCTCGGATACGTAATATCCGTAGCCCTTGCGCGGCGGACGTGGGCCGAATAAAGGATGATTCATACTGCGCTCAACCGACATCGACCCGAACCGAAACTGTCGAATTTGGGACGAATTGTAAGTTGTAGGAAGACGTCTAAACTGTCTTGGTTTGGGTAATGTAACCGAGTCGTTATTTGAATTTCGTGTTCTGAACGTGGTGTCAGTGAATTCTTATTATGTTTTTTTTGTAAACATATATTATATGTTTTCCAAGAGTTCTTCATAAGTAAAGATGACTTAGCATCAAGTAAATTCATTACCATAAACAGCGTTCATTATTCTTTTTAGAAATTCACTAATGCTTTGATTCTTTTTGCCTATGTTTTGAAGATTAACTGAATGTTATTAGTTTGCTACATAAAATCGTAACAGAAACGAAGAGGATTGAATTTTCTTTTTGTCCTTCTACTACTGCGCGTCTCCCTAAGTTACTCATAATCTTTGTAAAATAGACAGGTAGTTTGGTTAATTCATTTAAATCCTTTAGTACAAAAATAAATTAAAATCTCATTTTCAATAAATACAACTAAAACAGTCATTGAGATTTTACCTCTCTAAAAATTTGTTTTAGCCTTGGCTGCCGTATTTAGGAAAACCTTAATTCAGTTCTAGACGATCTAGAAGTCGAATACAAAGTGTATATAACAAAAAAATATATAAAAATTGGACCAAATATTTTGTAAACAACTGTGTTCATTTTACCTTGCGCTTTTGGAAATTATAATGTTAAAAACTTTTTCTTTTATAGACTTTAGTAATCGAAAATAGTTCTCATCGTTTTTCATACCAAAACGTTGGTTGGTTGATAAACAATTGTATATGTCCAAAGAAAAGACTTGTTACTTATTTTGAAGTAAGTAAAAAGCAAGTAAAAAAAGCATGATTTTTATACACATTGTAAAAGACACTGATATGTAGCTAATCACTATAAATAAAATGTATACGTAAGGATAGATTTATCAGCATATTTACAAACGCAATGAGAATTCGTGTTATTAATAAATTAGCAGTTGCGGATGTACTCTTAAATTAGATGTTTGTCGACGAAAATCTTGAGATTTGACTTGTGATTGAGTAATGTGACCCTTACTTAAGCTCAATTTTGGCGTATTGTAGTGTGAAGCAGTCCTAAAACCCAAGACGATGTAATACCATCAATCAAGACGGATCAATCATTAGAAGCTGGTAGACAATTACATGTTAGTTGATTGCGTCCCTGGCTTAAGGTACCGATTTTGTCCAGTGGGAAGTAGGAGAAAATAGTATACTTACATTGCCAATAGGCTTATCTCTTACGTATTTTTACGTCTGTATCCTTACTTCAATATACAGAAGGAATATACGAATTTTTGATCTCTACTTCAGGGTTCTTTTTGCTTTAATAGTTGATTGCAGCTTTTAGTAGTATACACAAATGTACACACGGTAGTTTAAGCAGAAATATCATATTTCTGCCTCAAATTATTTTGCATATGTAATATTTTGAATATAAATATTAAATCAATGCATTTGCTCTTTCAAGTTCCCACTAACTAACTTGGTTTTTCAAGTTTGACAATCACAAGTGAGTTTATAGTTCTTTAAATATAGTTTCATCTCTGTTATATTTATCACGGTGTGTAATTTTAGAGCTTAAAAGTTGTATTTTAGGTTTGAATTTTTATATTTATAATGTGCTCTTTAGTGCCCTTCCTATCCTGGGTTGTTTAAGCAAGGCGTGAAGAAGCATCTCACTAGGCTGCTATAGCGTGGGTCGCAATACTGCATTGTCTTCAATCGCAGTCAGTATGGTGACCACCACTTTTAGATTCTATTACGCTTTCCTTTGGTCAGAGTAGAGTCACTTTGGTAGGTTTCTATAAAGAAAACAAAGTCGAGGTAAAATGGCACGTAAAGAATAAAGATGATACAAAATAAAATAGCTTGTTCCAAGTCAAGAGATCTTGCTACATTTGAAGGGATGTAGTTAAGTTCTAGTAGTAGGTTTTGTTTACAAATACTTCCTAAGAAGCAATAACCGTTATTGTAGTTCTCGAAAGCTTACCTAAGATTCGGGTAACATCTGAAAAAATATTGTTCGCATCAGCATTACGTACCAACTCTTGCTATTGTTGTTTTCTTGAAACACTTTGAAAACCTGGAGACTTAAAGATAATGGTCCTTACGGTGGTAATACGGGAAAAATTAAATGGAAGTCACGTTTTATTTTTTCTTAAAATTTCGTCTCATACAGCACACTTTTTGTTCTTGTAATCTTCGACTTGGATACGAGGAAAATGGATTTACAATTTTTTGACTCTTTCAAGTTAGATTTAGATTCGGTCAATTTTATACTCGTTTATGCAGATCTGGGACTGCTGTAGCCTGAATTGTGTATAAGATTTGCCCAAACATTGATGTAAAAATTCACGTTGTATTAGATTTTGTTGACTAGAGAGAAAAATATTCTTACTTTTAGCAAACCAACCAAAGTTAAATCGACTTAACAAAATTTGTTTCAGATAAATAGAACCGTCTTTATACGACAGACGAAAAACTGGTGGAAGTTTTATTTTTGTTCACATCTATAATCGAATTGACCTCTTGGCTTCCCTATTTGTAATTTAATTTTGTATTTTGTTATGTAAACATTGCTAACTTTTTCTTTCAAAATACCTTCGCTTCTTTTGGAAACATTCATAAACTTTTCTTACCATCTGGCCGTGATTCTATTCGCATTTACTTGGAAATTAAAAATACTTTATTATTTTCATTTTTAAGTTTCATATTAAGTGTTGCTAGGTTTCGTTTGTTTCACTATCTAAATGTGATGTAATGTACAAGTATATTGTACATCGACATAAGCCGATCAGTAAATAAGTGAAAACAGTCGCTTCTAATGTATATCTAATAAAGCAGTAAGCAAAGATGTATGTAACCTTCACATTTTGTCGACTTTAGTTTTAATTTTTTTTTATTTACAAAAAAATCTATTTCCAATGTTCAAATAGTAAGTATATTATACATATTAACATTTCAATATCAGGAATATCTTGTATCAAGAATATTGACTGAGTTTTCTTTTAAAGGCATGAAAGGGTAGTCAGTATATGAAAATTTTAACAAATAATTCAAAAGTATCAAAGCATTACTCGCATATCCTTAAGGTTGAAACGAAAAGGAAGGCATAGCTTCAAAAGGGCCCTAAAAATTCGTACCTTGTCCAATGGGCGAGATTTACGCAGAGGCCCACTTAAATCATATTACACGATAAAATTTCCACAAAATGTCCCTCCTTCTATTACATTAGTTTCCAATGGAGGGTTATCAAAAACATTTTGATTTAAATATTTTCGTAAATTATGTTCCATGATAAATATTTTTTCTTAATCAAAACTAGAGATCGCTTGGTCATCGAAATTTGTTGTAATATTACATTGATCAGTATAATCAGAACTTAATGGAAGTTTTTTGTAACCTGTCAGGTCAATATCATACTCGTATATGTGCTAGAAGGTTTGGTTGAAGGTTATACTGCTCAAGAATTAAGACGTGTACTTAGAAGTTGTGAACATAACACAGAACTCACACTAGAATGTATGACATTATCAAGAAATTGATTTTAAGGTTCACGTATTTTATAAAATAATCAGTCTTCTTTCAAAATTATTACATATTTTATTTATATAATGTAAATATATATATATATATATATATATATATATATAATGTTATACAGCCTTATATATCTATTCATTTTCATTTACTCTATCATTACTATAATATGTAAATTGTATCCCGTTATAATCTAAAATGAATTACAGCAAATTGTTAAGTTTGTTATTTTGACATGAAGTAATTCAAAGACTTTAAAATGGATGACGACTTGCCAAAAATAATTTTAAGTCATTAAGACCTACAAACGACCCTGAACAAGAAGAAGGGCACCATATACCAAAACTTTAATATGCTTTCAGTTTCTTACAAATAATAATAAAAATATTTAATAATAAAAATATTTAATATGCTTATATAAATATTAAATTGTCTAAGCAAACACAGTTTGTTTCAAAATGCTAGTATTTTTGGACATCCTTACGGGCTCTGAATCTCAACTCTAACTCCATCTTAATATCTAAGTATTAATAGATATAATATTTGGAAAGTACCAACCCTGACCGTCAAATTCCGATCACGTGGCGACCACATGATTACATAACTTGAAATTCAAAGGGTAAAAACCGACGGTATTAAAAGCAATGGACCTCTTGTAGTAGAAACTTGATATAAAGTATTTCTACTTCAACACGATTGACTATCACACAGGGAACGTTTCTGCAAACATGTCAATCCCTTTTTGTTGAATCTTAAGTCAAGGCCTTAAAGTATCTTTTCGTTTAATGTAACTTCAAGGAAAGTTTGCTGTGCTCGCTTCGGGAGTTACAGCAGTTGAATATGAAAGAAATCTTAAGTAATATAGACTTCCTTCTCGATTATTTTAAGGTTGAATAAAATTTCTGCTTAGTATTCGAAGTTGACTCTACATTTGTTACAAAGTGCAGCTTTATTCTGACTTAATTCATCAAAAATTTTATTAAAAGTTTGTAAAAAGAGCATCAAATGGTTACCAGAAGTGTACTCTCTGTTCTCTCACTTTCAACGGGACGCTTATCTGACACGATTAGAAAGAGATCAGGCACGGGACCGATGGCTTTACGTGCTCATAGAGGCATGGGACTGAAAGTAAGCCAACAAGCCCCAACTTCAAAACTCCAGTTATATTATAGTATTGTTTAATATTTCTGTAATCAGAAAACTTTTTAACATTAGTTTACAGATTTAAGTAAGGGCATTTATTTCGTTTCTTCGACGCTTTTACAGTCACATATCTGAACTCATGCTTATGAAGGAAAAATAAACAAAGTAAGGCATATCTTTATTAATATTTATTTACAATCTACATATATCTTCAACAGACTTTAACAGCTCACTGCTGGACATAGGTCTCTCCTTAGCAAGAAGGTTTTGACCTACTACACTACACTGGCCAGATGTGTTGGTACAGGGTTTGTTTCAAGTTTTCCTTCTCATGGCAGTAATGTTGTATAAAAAGATACATATTTGTATTAAAATCAATTTTATTGTTGGTCTTGCTGAAACTTAATTGGAGAACAGATTATCCTATTATTTTGTTTACTTAAACAAAGACTGGTATAAAATATAAATAATCTGAAAAAAAACTAAAAATCAAAATATACAAAATTAGCCCATTGATACAGGGGTGACAGTTATCGTGGTAACTGTATAAGCCTTACACTGTTACGATGACTGTCATGCCTTTTACGTCCCCAAGCGTAGTGTGAAAAAGCATCTCACTAGGCCGCCATAGTGTGGGTCACCATACTGCGTTGTCTGCATTTGCAATTAGTATGGTGACCACAACTCTTGGATTCTATTCAGGCTTTCCATCAGGCAGAGTAGAGTCACTTTGGCGGGCTCTTAATATAGAAAAAAAAAGCATTTTCCACCATATGTATGTCGGTTATTGTGAGAGAAAGTTACATACGTAGAAGCAAAGTATGTCCATGGCAACTTTTATTAAAATCCATTGTAATTTACTGTGAAAACGTAAAAATAAACAGAGAGTTGTTGTTGCACTTATAATATTAGTACTCCTCTCTCTACTTTTTTCTGAAATCGATCTATTTAAAAAAGGGCTAAAAAATAAACACCGAAATACACTATACTCACACTGTCAGCAGTAATCCAGTCTCCAGCGGTTGTCTATGTATATAAACCCTCGTCCTATGGCGTGGTAATAGCGGTTTCACGCTCCGAGATATAACACAATGACCGAATTTATAGGGCTGTCAGATCTCTGGGAAAGTTGAATACGAAAAAATATTTATAGAGTGAACGCTGGTTTATTTTAACTGGATATGCAAAAATGTAATTTAGTAACTCAAATAATATCTAGTTATTTCATCTAGTGAATATAATGGGTTGTATTTATATATTTTACTTTAATTTTAAACTCTGCACTTATTTTGTACATCGATGGACTAAGTCGACAAGACATTTACTTTCAGTCAATCTTCGGAAGGCGTAAAAATTTTATAAGGTTGGTGCTCATAGGATTATGTGTTCTGTATTTGGCTTCTCTTTGGATAGGTGCCACATACTTTTTTTATATAATTCAGTAGTACTGCATATCAAATTTTTCACATTATACCACACTATGATAAACTGATGTAACAAAACGGCGAAAAAAGAATATAGAGACACAGCTGTAGACCTTCGTTTTTGCGCATAATACTAGTAGGTAGTTAAAGTGTATCTGGATCCATTACAATATTGTTTTTGATTGTGAAAAAGGTAGCCCTGACCCTTTTTTAAAATTTTGTTTATTAGGGGCTCTGCTTATTACGTGCCTGTGAACGTTTTTGATTAAATTTAACATTAACCGTATAAGGGGATTTCAAATTAATATACTTTGTTATTCAACACAATTTGTAATAACTCAAATACACAAACGCTTATTATTATAGTTTAATAAACAGTAAAAGTAACTACATTCATGGATGAAGTCCATCAATTGAAATAAAGATTAACATAAACCAGCAAAACCTACCCTAGCACACAACGACACTTTAGTTTATTTATGTTACATGGACATGTTTGACTTGTTTGAAATTTTACGTTTCAGAAATATTCACTTTCATAAAATTAATTTTTTTGTCAACTTTAACGAACAAAACTTAAGTAAACTGAATGAATCTATTGACGTATAAATATAAAACAATCAGTACCTGGCTTCACTCACTTCTGATGTTTTCCAGCACTTTCTTTATTTTTAACAATGAAATCCCTTGTCAGGATTACAGTAACATTTAAAAATAAGGAGTTACGTGTCTCTCATACATATTTATTAGAAAGATCGACATACATTTTTCTACAAAGGAATAAGATTGTGCGTTCAAAACATCTGTTCACTACCAAAGGTGACTCTGATACCTAACCTATGACGACGATAACTTGTGATATCGGCAATTTATATCTCTAATGTTTATTGTATGACTACTCCATGACACAAAAGTGAAATTCGATCGAATTCTGCTGAAAACAAAGCGTTAGTAAACCGATGCATTATGATATCGATATATTTATATGGCTATTAAATAAAAAAAATGTTTCATAGTTTAGTGTTACATTTTACTCCAATATAGTTTTAAGAAAGATAATATTTCTGAAATTATTTAAGTTAATGATCATGGAATTTATCTGAATTTATTAACTTTGCAGTCTAAGTTCTAAATGATTTCTAAATCCCTGTAGAATGTGACCACAAGTTCTTCGAATCACTGTAGTCCAGAAATACGAGCCTAGCTTTGTCTTTAACCCTAACTCCCCCGCTTTCACAGTTTTCTTTTCCCTATTTTCTCATTGTCTTTTGTGAATATTACATTCACAAAAATATTTAGTGTCATGTACGCCACTGACTATGGAAGAAACCAGTTAAAATCAATTTGCCAGTTGTAAGAGAATTCACTTAAATTTAAAATCTTTCTGGTGTGATACACGTTATGCCGACTCTAAATAATAATGAAATGAAGGCGAAGGAAGATGATGATTGAAAATCCTTTGTCAAATTTTATTAGTTAAAAACATTTAATACAGATAAATAAATCTTATTCTTAAAGTGAAGTAATTATTATATTGTGATATAATTTTGCATGATCTTTTAATAGCAGGTCAGACAGATAGAGTATATTTACAAACGTACAAAACACTTAATAAGTATTTATTAGTAGAGAACAGTCACATTCCTATCGTAGAATCATTAACTTGGCAGTACACTCATCCATTTTTTCTATTCAGGTAGACAATGCTGCAAGCCTCTGTTTTTCTTCAGACTCGAAGTACATCTCTAGTGACTGAAGCTGTTCTAAACATATCTTGTTAAGTGATTGAGTACTTGGAAGAGTTCCTCCATAGATCGGAGGCAGAGAAGATCTTGGCACAACATCATAAAACTTTTCCATACTCTCATTCTTGTTATGAAATATAATTTTGTCAAAGAATTTTTTATTCATGATTGGTTTTAAAAGTCCCATTAGCTTATCTAGGATGGGTTCTGCGTTCAATATATGTATGGCATGCATACGCACAGGTAAAGCATCTTGAAGGTATTGTATTAACTTACGAATTGTTAATGGATTAATTTTCAATAGATGTCCTAATTTTATTTGCATATCAAAAACAAAAATATGATCCCTGCGAGCCCTGGTCGAGGACCTCGCTTTGTTAAGCACATATCTACTGTCATAAGTAGCAATTTCAACTCATTTATGAGATTAAACTTCCAAATGTTATCGTCATTTAGGCGATTGTATATAATGTCATAGCCTTTACTTGAATATGCGGGCAAAACAGAGAACTCAAAAACTTCTGCAGCTGCCCTCAAATCTGCGTTAAGCAAACGATTATTGAAAAATTCTGGAGATTCTTTCCTGCACTGATAGTAATTTTCGATACAAAGTTTTGTGTTCACAATATCACCATAACACGCATTATAAAATAACAGTAACTGTTTATTTGTTAAATTCCTCGGCACACTGGTTTTGACTAGATTTTGAATCCAAATGCGTAACAATTCTATGTCTTTTTGATAAAATTTGTCCATAGCTTCTGTAGCTTTTTTGTAATCAAATTCTAAGTCCGTCAGCATTTTTTGTAAACAATAAGCTACTATAATAATAAATATAACGATAAAATATTTATCACAACCAGACACATAAGCAATTCATAATAAACTGTAAACAGCCAGCAATGTTAAAATAATATATACGTATATTTAGAGCTTTATTATGTTTTATTGACTTGTTTTCGTGATAAAAAAATTATTTACTACGCATATAAAATGAAAAAAAAATCTTTATTTCATATTAAAAATATTCTATATAGCTGTGTAAATTTGTAACGAGGTTGTTCTACAGAGAACGGGAGTAAATGACGTCGCACGGAGAATCAGTACAATGAAGTGGAATTAGGCCGGTCATGTCTCCAGAGGAACCGATGGTCGCTGGAACCGAAGTGTGCTAGAGTGGAGACCACGATTGGGCAAACGTAGTGTAGCGCGCCCCATTTGGTGCGATGGACCGACGACTTGAAGGTGGTTGGTAGCGGATGGATGCAAAAGACTGGGATGGTTCGCGCTCCTTGAGGGAGACCTTCGTACAGAAGTGGACGGCAATAGGTTGATTTAATAACATGAAAACAACACAAAAAAGAAATGTTTTGACCATAGAGTGAGGTCTTACTAAATTACAACATAACATGGAATAATAATAACATGTTGAAAGACCCAAAAATGATTAGCTAATGTTCAAAGTACCGATGTAATCATCCATAGCTTCATTCATATAAAATATGGTATATGAGTATATTTTCGTTCTATACTTAGATATACTCGTTATTGGAAACCAACTCTTGTTCCAAAAGAGCGACACCTAGATGATTATTCAAAAGACATTTTTTAATACAAATAACATTATGAATGTAGTATTTACTAGCTGATCCATGCAACCTCGTCTGTGTCTTCTATTTATCATAGCGTGATGTTATACAGCGTGAACGTTGTTTACCATAAAAAAAATATAGTGAGTCATTCTGGAAAGATTGTTTTAGGACTTTTGAAGGAGAACAAATCTTTCATATATTATTTTTGTGAAACTACCTGAAAACCATTTACGCAGAAGAAGCTCTCAAAAGCAATAATTTTCCCCCGATTTTGCAAATTAGTTATTTATGCAAACAAATAGAGAGTACACTCGAAAGCCTTGCTCACGCTAAGAGGCTGGTGCTAGGAGGGTTTGAATGTCGTAATTATAGCTGTTCCCGGATCCCTCCTATCTCAGGCACAGAGTGGCACACCGTTTCATTTTAGTCGGTCCGATTCCGACGCACCACGCCACCGCATATCCCGGTGGGGTGACAGCTCTAGAGACTGACTTGGCTGAGGTGATGATGATGATGAAACTAAGCAAAAATGTATTAAATAAATGTTTTTTATAGTAACTTATAGTATTCTAACTCAAAGTATCATAACAAAAACATTTTTCTATTTTTATTTTCCTTCAAGAGTCGCTTATACAACATAAACACAGTAGGTATCAGTGTTTGGGTATATTTTTATATTATTACTGGTTGTAAGTGGTTGTTGTTATCAGAAATGGACGGGATTTTGTGGAGACGACGTTTTCAGCTTGTTAAGATGAATGAGTGTGACTTTATGATATTTACGCATTTGCTGTGTTTTGATAAACTGTGTTAGGGTTATCAAGCTGACCACTAGATTTGATGTTTATACAAATAAATTTATATAATATAATAACATTAGTAGTGTTATTCTACTACATAGGTTTTTATTACTTGTTATAGTTTGCATTGTTATGTTTGAAAATTAGTTTGATTTTATGGTATATTAGGAACAAAATAAATTACCTATGTAAACTTTATTTTTTATATTTAAAATACTTATCTCATTATTTTTTTTGCTCTTTCTCTTTAAACACAAATAAGTCTTATATTTTTTAAGAATAACTGGCTCGATATTATGTCTTTGAAAACTCATATAGGTGAGTACCAGTCATCAGTATTAAAATACAATTAGTATAAGCTTTCGATTATATTTTCATATTTATGTTAATTTCTGTGTAACTGAATTACTAAGTTAGGGCCCCAAGTCAACCTCACCTGCAAGTAGTGCTCCTGCTTTTCGATGGACGAAGCTCTGGCAAACAAAACATCTCTATTAGCGCTAATAGGCTTGCCACCTCTTACGTGAGACCGTAAACTAACTGGTGTAAAGTGGGCGCGTAATATGCCTCTGCCTACCCTTAAAAAGATAATATTTTTTTAATCCACAGGGAGAAATCATATGCAGTCCTTACCTTGCTTTAAAGTACTAAAAATTCAATTACCGAAATATATATAAGCCACACACAACCAACAAATATTTTGCTAGCGTTCCACGTTTCCAGAATATTTGCTGTCTCAAAGTGTATGAATATTCTTGGTATTTTAAACGACGTCCACCACTATAGTTATTAGGTAGATAAGCTTACGGCTTCATACCAGCTGTATCCCTTTTGAGTCCGTACAAAGACGAGCTTCAACAGATGTCGGCAGTCCGGAGCTCATAAGCGGTACAGAATATTCTCAAGGCGATTTTGCTTCCTTATTTATACTATCACGTTGTGTGAGATATTATTTTGAAATGATGCCCACGCCTGCTTCAACTCGGAAAGATTTCACACCTACGTTTTACTCGTAACTCACCTGCCCAGGACTGAGCTGATAGCATTCATCGGTTATTTTGTCTTCATATCATATTATTGTCACCTGTAGCTTTTATATTTCAGTTTAAATATTAAGCAACACACAGTGTGACGCTAAATATATTAGTTACGCATGGTATTTGTTTTTTACTCATCCAAAATGTAGTAAATACTATAAGTTTAGATGCTTTTTGAAATTACCACAATCAAACAGAGATATAGAGATTTTATGAAGGATTTCTTACTTTATATTGCGCAATTTTGACAAGAAACTCTAAGACTCTTAACTTGTGGATTTTTGATAGCTATATGTTTATCTTGCCAAGTATATGACTAAGTAAATTGTTACTATTATTTGTGATTATCTGTGATTTAAGAGTCTACGTAAGAAAGAATTTTAAATAGTTACATAACACAAAATGAAATGAAATTATATTGACTTTGCAGTTGGAAAAAATCATGAAATATCTTTTGGAATTGGAACGTAGTGTTACCAGGTTGCATTACACAATAAAAAGATAAAAGCTCACTATGAATACATTAGTTTCCTTAACTCAATAATGTTCAGAAAAAGTACTGTATTTTCTAAATATGTCTATGACCTCTTCTCAATGATACATCTTGGATTTTTTGTTACGTAAACACGAAAACAGTGTAATCTTGGTTAAGACGTAGAATCTTTTTTGTTTTCGTTGTGAAAATATATTCGATTGTATGGTTCATGATCCTAGTATTACCCAATTGTACTAAAACTATGAATGATACCGAAGAATCATCTCTCTCCAATTTCGCCTCCCTCCATTCAAAGGGCGGTTATGTTTTTGTCACTTCTCGTTTGTGTCTCTAATCTGTAATCTGTAACTATTTGATGACTGTCTGCACCTCATACCATAAAAACCCCTCTGTCCCTTCATTAGGGTCAAGTATGCTCCAATCAGCTCCTACGCTTAGAGGGAAATATTGTATTCCGCACTGAATACAAAATTGTTACCAAAAAAACTACTTGATTAATATAAGTACTTGTTTAAAAAGGGTAATAATAAATTAATTGCTTGAAAGTTATTGTTAAATTAAATAAATAATAAATAACTGTTTTGTATATCCAACACAAAACGCCATCTAGGTTTAAATTGAATAGAGCTTGTACCAAAACAGCTAGATTGAATAAATACATAAATATGATACATAGAAAACATTGAAATTCCGAAATAAATATTTGTAGATCATACAAATATTTGATCCGACCTGGAATTAGAACGCGAGACCTCAAGCACAACAGTCGCATTCGCTACTACTGTACTAACGAGGCAGCTCAATATTCAATACTTTTAATGAGAGATAAAATATCATATTTCATCATTATCAAATAGCTCATTGATATTAAATGTATTGTGGACGACATCAAAGTGCTGGGCAGTAAAGAATTTCGAAGCAATAAAGTGACATAAAACATTGTAATCACCCTTGTGCAACTGATGAGCTGTTTAGATAATTTTAATCGCTCGTTCAAAGCTATGGACAAAAGCACAATAATGTACTTAAATTGCGATCGTTCATGGAGTAAATAGCTTGATAAATAATATTTGACTCGGTATATTGTTGAGGGAATAGCTGAATTGGTACTCAAGAACAATTCAGGAAGATTTGAAAAAGCGACCGTGCAGATTTTGACAATCTAATTAATGTCAGATGGAGACTTACAATTCTCTTACTTTTTAATTAACTTTTATTATTACAGGTTCTTACCAATCACACATTTAGAATATTATAAGATCAAAAGACTTTATGACAATCACATCATGACTTAAATTTTACTCTTAGATAACCTAATGAGTATAATACCGTATACATTGAACTCAATAACTTTTTAAATCATTTGTCTAATTTCATTTCCTGTTTGAACGGTGAAAACAAGTTTAAAATCTAAAATTCAAAACGAAAAAACTATATCATTCAACTAATCTAAAAACACCCTTCTCAATAACTTTATTAGACCAAACTGGACATTTGTGCAATTCCTGATGTCACATCGACCTTCCGGTTGGCGGCCATCTGTCTGGCATTACGTGCGTCCATTGTGAAGGGGAGGCGTCTTGTCCTCTGTTTTATTAGTTTGTGCTTCCTAAGGTGGGTGTGCTATTTTATAAGATACGATACGATTACGACTTACTTGGGAGGATGGATTGATAACAGAGAAACTCTTTATTTGTGTAATGTTTGATAGAGTTACAAGAGAATATATAAAATATCAGATGTCTGGCCAAATGTCGGAACGACTTGCGTTAGAAGGTTGGTAGCGACTGTATGAAAACACAGCAAATTCGGTTCTAGGGTGTTCCTTGGGAGAGGCCTATGTCCAGCGGACTACAATGAGCTGATGATGGTAAATACATTAAATGTCAGATACATAATTTACAAAAAGTGACTTTATTACCAAAAGCAACCAGGCAACCTTAGAATGAATAATAATAATAAATATTTCGGACATTTGACACACAATGCTATCTAGTTTCAAACAAAGCAGAGCTTGCGCTATGATAACTAGACTGACTAATAGAATACTTACATACTTTTTTTTTGTAAATACATACATATTATACATACGAAACACCCAAACTTCGAAAAAACTATTTGTAAATCATACAACCATTTGGTCCGACCTTGGCATCGAACCCGAGACCTCAAGCACAGCAGTCGCATTCACTACCACTGCGCCACCGAGGCAGTTAAAGCAGACATCAAAATGTTTTGGAGACATAATAGTAATCGATGATATAATGATTTTTGAAGAATTATTTTGCTAGAACTTTGTTGTTTTGTGAGGTTTGATAGGTAAATGTTTATTGTTGAGTTGTTCGTTTAATAGTAAACTAACGTGGTCATAAGTGTACATTATGTTTTATGTTACAAAATATATTTATAAGCTTGTATAAAAAGTATAAAAAGATAAGATCATATTTCACGTTCGTATATCTGTATAGATGTAGCAAAAAAAAATGATTTAAAGTTAAAATAACCTAAAAATGTACTTAATATAAGGCTAATACTACAAATGAGAAAAACTGATAATGGAGGGCTATTTAATACTCAAAATATTCAAAAATGAAAATCAATCCATCTCATACATTCAAAAATCGGTCGGTAGTTCAATTTGGTCATCAACGGTAGCTCTTCTAAAAGATCAATTTTCTGTTACATTCTAGCCAATTAAGTAAGTGAATTTCTCGAAGAAAGTTACGAGAGGTCAGCTAGCAAAAATCAGCAGTTACACTAAGCTCAAAATCTATGCGACAATATTTTTACGAATTAAAACCTATTGTAGGGGGTTTAAACGGTGGTAGCTTCGCATCGAGTGTGAAATCCGATTGCCGCCCGCACTTCATTCTTAGGGAATACCGCGGCCGGTTGCCGTGACGTCACGCTTGATCGACGCTGCATCGGTCGTTAGCTATATGTAATAAGAATATATGTGTCCGTCATTATCAATGTAAATTACAATAACACAACATACAAAACAAGAAATATATCACGGCACACCTATTGTTACACAACTCCGTTGGATTATTTGTCAGCAAAGATATTGTATAAACATTCGTTTTATTTAATGTTTACATAGAAATAAATAATAGGTATTTATTATACTTGTCGCTACCGGTAGTGATACGTGTGATTAAAATTGTACTTAACCTTACCGGTGGGTATAACTACTAAAGCAAAGTGTAACTGCCGGCAAAAGCTTTAAGAAACATCTCTTAACCAGATGCCTTTTCTAAAATAAACTTATAGGGCAAATAATGTTGTCATAATGAATACATCAGACATCTGATGCACAACGCCATCTAGCTTCAAGTTGAGCAGATGACAGTTATGACAACTATAGTGTCTGATAGAAAACTTATTAGAAATGTCTCGAATGGCAACTGAAAGAGACTAGATCTCAAGTCACATGAAATCCTAGTATGGGATCTACGGTTCAAACTTTGTACCTATGCATATTCTTGGGATAATAAAACAAATATTTGTATAAGTACACTTTGGCTAACCCGAGATACGCAACACTCACACACGCAACAACTGCGATATCGAGGCAGTCTCGTCTACAAAATGATAAACTTATATTACAAATTACCAATACCTGAAAACGCTTCCTAAATGCGAAAACTCTCGTTAAATTTCCACAAGCAAATTTATTCTTAAATGCCCAGACCCTCAAAAGTCGTAGAGTGTAAATTTTTAATAAACGCACATCAGCTGTACCGTCTGTAACATTATAAAGGGACGGCAACTATTTAATGTGTTTCCTTCCAAACTTCCACTTCTCGTTATCGTTCTTATACGTACAAGATAAACTTACAATTACTAAAAGCCTAAAAGCTTTTATTAGTAACGTGTATTTTCTCCATATGTGAACAGACACAGAACATCATTAATGTAAAAATATTTTTTCCAACTCAGTATTTGTCGTTTTGTCGCTCGGTTTTTACACTGATGCGGTATTCTGGATATAATTTATCGCACACAATATAATTCATCCACACATATTGCAATTGCCGAAAATGGTATGAATATTTTAGATAAATTTGTTTATGATGCCCCGAAAATTCAGATTTGCGTAAATAACAAGTACCTACTCAGTAGCAATCTCTTGGATTTTATTTATCGTATACGCAGATGTTCAAGGAAAAAGTAAGGTCTATATATCCGTATCCTTTACTTATTGGTAGATCTTTGACAAATCTGTTCCATTATTGATCATCAAAAGGTGTCCCCCAAAGAGACAACCATTGATGATAAAATATGTTAATCGTGAAAAAACAGGGTAAACTTAACCAAAGTATTCCCTATTCTCTCTCCATTTTGTTTGACTTTTTATGGTACCGGAACGTGTTACGATTGGCTGATGAGCAATATACATTACATTTTACCATCATAAAATAAAACACAAGAAGTAAATCACCAACATTTCTTTTCAACCCTATTCCTAATTTTATTTGAGGTTGGTGCAATACGTGCCATTTATGACCGGCTCCTCGCCTGATATCAACCCTCCTTGACAATGCAATCATTTGCAGACGGCAGATTGAATAAAAGAAGAAAGTCAAAGTGTAAAGAAAGTGGACAGGATAAAAAACCAGCACCGTGAGTGGAAAATGAGACTAAAACTGCAGGGACTCGAAGGGATTATAAATGTATACGAGTATATCTCCATTCTATGATTGGGATGATCACTTCCACAGTGTTTAACCCCACAATATCTTCTTCACACAGTCGTTCTGGTTTACTATCTCTTCTTCTCTCTTTATACAATGAATTCAAGTAACACTCATTTACTACGCCAATTCAATAATTTTATATACAATTGTAAGTGTACTAATTTTATGAAATCGTTACCAATACAGATTATGCGGCACATTTCTAATATCATGAATATTCATGCACAGACACTGAACAACAAATGCTTAATTATAAATTCTATAGATATTAGGGTATTTAAAATGTTTAATGCAGATTTTTTCGTAAGAATGACGATTCAGTACAGTACCATTACATTTATGATTTGATAACCTGTCTAATACAGTGTTATCTAAAGTATTAATAAAATATAATAATTTTAATTTGTATAAAAAAGTTATAAAAAATATACAAAAATCATTAATTTTTTAGGCTCCGTAAACTTAACTTACTCAGCTTAAAATAACGAAAGAATTGATTAAACTTCTATAAAGCTGACCTTTATGTGCCAAAACCTGGCTGCTCCATTAGACACGATGTTATGGTACCTTCATGGCTGAAGAAAAGAATACTTCCCTTGAAAGTATCAAATAACTTTAACGTGACTGACAAACGAGAACAAAAGCTTGGAAAAAAACAGTAATGTTTTGGCCAAATCAAATAGTTCCAGCAACTGTTACATACTTCCGGCCTCTTTTCAAAAATCACTCAAATCGATTACAGGAAAGGAAGAGGAGCACAAAGTTGAAGATGACTTAACATTGTTTAAACCTTTTAAAATTATTAAAAAATGTGATAATTACAAAATATTCTAGTGTCTTTAAGATTTTGAAAGTTGATTTTAATGATGTTTTGGGATAATATTTTTATACTATCTGTTGTTGTTGTAACACAGACATACACTTGTTATCTTGGTGAAATATATCTAAAATCATAATAAATATTTCTTTAGTTTTGAAGCAGTAAAATACTAATACTCACATCATAATATAATAATAGTCAGAGTAAAATTGTAGCCTAAAAGTATTTCTCATATGGCTGCAAAATCGAAATGGAGATGGGCGTGGTATGTTGTCGGACTCCAGATAATTTATAAGCCGAAATAACGATAGCATACAGGTATTTGTAAGATTAAAGACCAAACAAATAACTATAAAGGAAGCCAAAACAACAAAAGAATATTAGAGATTAAATACTGCTTACTGTGAGACAAAATTTGCTTTACTTTTTGATACTACTTTGTTGTAAGAAATAATAACATAATTCAAACATACGTGCAATATGTCTAATAATTAAAACACTAGCACAATTTTTTTATAATTCAATAACGAATCTATGAATTGCTTGGACAACCTTTAGAATGAGCACATTTATCCTTCCAGACGACTTGCATTGCAGATGGCTAAGAGTATACATAACATGAAAAACTCCTAACCTTATCTTAGTCTATACAAAAATTAATAATAATCTAGATAGCAGAGACTTTAACCGAAGTTTTTTCAATACATTAAAGTATTGCAAGCTAAATTGTTAAACAGTTCCAGTTAAAAACGACATAAAATATCATGAATTCTCTAAAAGTAAAAAATTGCACCCATTTAATAGATTTATAGCTAACAATTTGAAAGCACTATTATCTGTACTGTCGATCATTTTGCCCATTTGGGAGGACATTCATTTTTGTACAGATCCACACCATGGAAATGGGAAAACAAACTGTAGTCAGCGTCACGTCGCAGTGATTTATGTGTGCGACGTGGACACATCTAGTGTCAAGTATTCAGAGCCACTGACACTCCATTACGTATTTGGCTAGAGGATATCATACATCATGACCTGCTTAAGGATTCAGCTTGTTATAGTATAATATACAGTGGGGTCAGGCTACTTTAAGATTTAGGGCAGATTTAGATTGTGCCATTATCTTCATATAACTGTCAAGGTTTTTAGCAGTAATAGAAATACACCAGTTCTTAAAATAAACTGGGAATCGTATAATCATACGTAATTATTAACGTTGTTGAATTATAATTAAGTAAATATGGAAGGCAATGACACAGTAGATACTGTACACATTACGCTAATCGTGATCATATCCTCATTAAAAAGGTTTAAATTATTTTTGAAGTTTGAACACATAAATACTGAAATAGGAACGATATAGCTACATATTGTTGAAGTACTATCGATTTGATAAAACTCTTAATAATTTGCATCACCATTTATTGGGTTTCTATTAACATATTAAATATGTACCTATCTATAGGTATGTTGCAATATTTTTCCTTATATTCTTTTCTTGACAAAAAGAGGTGAAGTTTGATTAAAATTTTTTACGGTAAGATCAAGATCAGAAAATAAATATAAATGTAATTTTGACTCCCAGGTAAAACCAAATATTTATATCAATCAATGAACCTATCACCATCCACTGCTGAACGAAGGTCTCCCCAAGGAACGTCAACCATCCCGGTCTTGGACAATTCGCATCCATCCGCTGCCAGCAACCTTCTTCAAGTCGTCGGTTCATCGCGCCGCAGGGTACCCTACACTACGTTTACCCAATCGTGGTATCCACTCTAGTACACTTCGGCTCGAGCGACCATCGGTTCGTCTGGAGACATGGCCAGCCCACTTCCAACATTTGTATATTGTATATTTGCGTGTTCTGTAAATATTTGTTTCGAAGTTTGATTGTTTTTTATGCATAATATGTATGTATTTACAATAAAAATGAATGTATAGGTAAGCTATACGTCAATCTAGCTATCATAGTACAGGTTCTACTGAGTTTGAACCTAAAGGACATTGTTTATATTTATTTATTTATTTATATGTTTCAATTGTTCCAGGTAAATGGATCCTGGGGTCTCCCTGCCTTCGTGTGTGACGTGTACATCGCAATGGACGTCACATCATCTACCTCAAGCATATTCAATCTTGTTGCCATCTCCGTTGATAGGTAAGTTCTTCAGATGGTGACTAATTTTTCATTCTGTAAACTACTAATATGCCAGTTGACTTCAGGGTTTCCCTTCATAACGAATAAATCTTTCGCCTTTTTTTTATTTAACAGATTTAAAATATAAAAACCATGCAATTTAATTGTGTTCATGAGAATACACTTACTTCCTCATAAAAGGTAGATAAATAATGTCATATTTAGAGTTATTTAAGATAAATGATCGTTTGTTTGTGTTGATGATGTTGAAGTGTAACACCACGGCTTAGGCAGCGAACGTCCAAATAGTTCTCAGACGTCAAGATTTTTTCCGATGTACTTCATTTTTATCGTTACACAACACAAAATTCTAATAAATTGTGTGTGTTATTCTGATGTATAAGTTATATTACTGTCAACTTTCATCTAAATCAGTATAGATTTTTTTGCGTGCAAGAGTAACAAATATTTGTACATCCATCCTCATAAACTTTCATATTTATATATTAGTAGGATTGCTAAGTTTCTTAAAGGTAACTTTTTCTTCAGGTACATCGCAGTAACACAGCCTATTAAATACGCGAAACACAAGAACAACCGGCGAGTCTGGTTCACGATAGTGCTGGTGTGGTTGATCTCAGCAGCAATCGGCGCGCCCATCGTCCTGGGCTTGAATGATACCCCAGACAGAAACTTTGACGAGTGTCTCTTCAATAGTCAAAATTACGTTATCTACTCATCGCTCGGATCCTTCTATATACCCTGCATCATGATGATGTTCCTATATTATAATATTTTTAAGGTTTGTTTCATATTGTTTTCATTTTCGTATTATATACGTAACTGATGTAACAAATTTGAGTACAAGCTTAAATTGCTAATTGCTGACAGTGATTGAAATACTTTGTATAGTATTTTATTATTTTATTTATACATTATTATATACACACATTTTAATTTATTTAGTAACTAGAAAATAACATATACAGGCGAGCTTGACCCAAACCTGAGTTTTCTTCCAGAGAATCTTAAGAGCGAATAGAAGATAGTTTAGAAGGAAGAGATTAAGTCATGTGCACTCGTAAAAGAATAAGTAAATAATTACAAGAATGACAATATTTATATGTATTAAAATCGTTAATTCTTTGAAAAATAGTAATAAGTAATTTTCATTACTTTTGAATATACTTGTAATGAATATACTTTAGAATAAAGCAATTATTTGACATAGCACTGACAAAAACTTATCTACATTCTGCAGTTTTTCATCTAAACATTTTATAATTTTTTCCAAAATCTGATCGTCAGAAATTCATCTACCTCAAAATTCAAACTAACTACACATGAATGTTTTTAAATTTCTAATCTGTTCTAAGATAACAAAACATTGATACAAATACTACGTTAACAAGTACATGTATAATCTTCAATTGACCTACAGTGTCCATTCAGATTGCCAATAACTGGATTAGAATACCAGGATCGATTACGTGGAAACACGAACAAGTGGCTATGTAGATTGTTTGTACGGCTTAAGTATTATACCGACTAATGAAGTAAATCTACTCTAGAGATATTGGTTTAATACTTGCCTGTATGAGAGATGTGCTAATATTTATTGAGTGCTTGAGCATAGAGACCTTATTAGTAAATAGCGTTATGGCATACAAAATAAAAGTGACACCACCGTTTAAAGTATTTATAGAAATGTGCGAAGTTCTAAATATTGATTTTAGTAGATCTTTTTTTATTAAAAGTGTGTTTGGGGATTGGTTTAATTAAATAAAAAAATAAAAAAAATATAGGAAAATGTAAATAATTTATTAATAATAATATTAATTTGAAGGTGGTGGTATTTTAAATGATCGTAAAGTATATAGTACTTTCTTATTTTCAGTTATTGTTAATTTTTCGCTGTTGGAAAACTCTAATTTGATTGTTTTTACGACTTCTAGTAATGATATCGTTTACTTTAAATAACTTATGTTTTTAAAATACTTTTAAAATGTCAAAAAAAAAATATCACCAAAAATTTTAGTAGTTTCGTGTTTAAACAACCTAACATCATACACAGATACCGCCCAGGTTTATAACTTGTATTAAATACGTATACAGTAACGAGAAATTAGCGAATAGAAATTAAAACATATCAAAGTTTTCTCTTTTCAAAAATAGGTCAAGTGACAGAATAGTTTAGAATTTATAGCTAAGTGTTTGCGTTTGACATGATGCATTAATGTAAAATTTTATTCAAGATAAATATTGTGCTCTGGACAGGTTTTTTAGTATATCGCAAAGAATATCAGTATAAAACTGTAATTTTAATTTTAAGAATTTCAATAATTGTTTATTTGCAATGAATGTCTATGTTTAAAGGTAGAAATAAAAAAACTTTAAGGCCAATCCAATAAAGCAAAACAAGTTAACTTTTCATGCTAAGGATATTGATAAATTACATAATATTATACTATTGATATTGAAATTTACTTCAACTTTGCTCATACTCAGGCTTTAAGAAATCGTGCAAAAAAACAGAGAGCAGCCAAGAAACCTCCGGTATCTGGGGACCCAACAACTGGTGCAACGACAGCCATAGTTATAGAGAATGTGGCACAAACCAGACGGCTGGCGGAAACAGCACTTCATGATGATAGACCTACCAATACTGGGTCTGGAAGCAATGAAGATGATCATGAGGATAGGTAAGTGAAAAGAGAACAGAACGATTAACTTAATGACCACCATATTTTTTGTTTTATTTAAACTTTTTAGGTTATTAGTAAAACTTTAAACTACATAATAGTGTAACTTGTAGTATAATGTAGGGTGTGCCACGAATTAGTTAATATTTCAATAAATCGTAGAAGAAAACCATTTAATATATTATAAAAAATATTTATTTCCAAGAAAGCTAATTAATTGAAATTTATTTTCAAAAATTACGTCGTCTAAATGACCACCGTTTTAACGTTTACACTCTTCTAAGCGAGCACCGAAATTTTCGAATACTCATCGGCAAAGAGACCGTGAGATCGCCGATATCTCTTCGCTGATGTTTTCTTTTAGTTGATGTAAAAAAATTCTGCTGAGTACAGATCTGTACTTCTGGGGGGAAATGGAATGTCGCCTCTTCTGTAAATCAGCTTTTCTGGAAACATGTTTTGACCACCGCAGGGACTCCTTGGATGTGTGACAAGTGACTCCATCTTATTGAAACCATGTGTTACGATTATAACTAGAAAATTCCAGTAGCATCGATCCCAAGAACTGCCGTAACATGTTTGCGTGTGATATTGGATTCAAATGTTAACGAATTCTTGGCCTACACTATACGACTAGTTTACTAGTTTAGTCGGAACAATGCAACGGGACGGTTACAAATGCAGTTGCCTAAATACAATTTAAAATGTGTAAAAAAATAGCTCGATACAAATTTGATGGTTTTAACTTAAATTCCTTTCGACATAGAACGAGCGCTCGAATACACGCTAAGTCAAATTCACTGAAAATTGGCATTGTTACAATTCTGGGACAAAATATATTTCTGATTGACTATATTTAGTATTTGACTTTTCAATGCTATATCTTTACAAAAAATATAAATAAAATAAAGATAACATAACACTAATAACACAATATTCAGGCATTTATCACCCAATATAATGTATACCTTGCATTATGGGTTGCAGAAGGATATGAACGACAGCAGATCCACACGTTTCATTTAGATAGCTAGCTATTATGGTTTATCTAATCTACAAACTTTTATTCTGAGTATTTCTAAAGTCCCCTGCGACACAAAAATATTTATAGTGCAAGAGTGGTCTTTTTAAAAATAAGAAAAAAAATTACCAGACATTATAAACATAGACATATAGACAATTAAAAAAATATATGGCATTCATTTAAATTATAATTGAGTACTGCTACCCAGGGATGAAAAAGAATAATTTTATATGAACGAATTCAGAAACAAAACTTAATGGAAACATTAAGACTAAATGTAAAGTGATTGATTTACACTAGTAAAGCGTAAGTCAACTTGATGTTTACTTCAAAATACTGGCACTGAATCTTTATCGAAATCACAAACCTGGATGTAAAATATTCTACCCCAATTTCATTCGTCGCAGATTAATTTATTCTTAAAATTAATATAATGGCATTGTGGAGATCTCGTCTATGTGTATGTATAGGGTTTTTTTGGGTGAGGAGCAAAATAATGTCAACTCGTTAAGGTGTGGTAAAAGAATGTAATCAGTTTATTATGGATACACTATATATAAAGGTTGAGATTACATCATTATTACTAATGCTAATGTCATGATGTCATTAGAATAAAACTAGGGCGCGGTCAGTGACCGCTACAACATACAATCATTGCATAACGGACTTATTCGTACTATAATTAAAAGTATTTGTGTATTATGCAAATATACTCTAAATCACTTATGTTTTTCGCCATTCATGTGTTTTTGGTATATCTACTATGAGCAAAAAAGGAGCATGTACGATTAAGAATATGTAGTGTTACCACTCCTATTCATCCCGTTAATGTCGTAAGAGGTGATTAAATTAACAAACTACCTGGGTAGTTTCCTACCTAGGTAGTAGTAAATATCACTCAAAGAGAAGAAAAACTTGAAACAAACCCTTTTTCACCTCGTCTGACCAGCGTGGTAGTAGTAGTAGGCAGTAGACCAAAATTTTCATGCTAAGGAGAGGCCTATATCCAGCAGTGGACTGTTAAATGTCATTAATGAGGATGATAATTATAAAATGTAGTGACATGTGTTGAAAAGACAGTGCTTCGATGGTTTGGTTACGTAGACGGGATGGGCGATAAAAGACTAACGAAAAGAACATGTTGCAAAGAAAGAACATGTGTGGTAGTGTTGGAAGAGGTCGTCCTCGGCGAAAATTCACCGAGCAAATTGATGATGTTTTGAAAAAAAGCCGTGTGAAAAGTACTAGAAAACGACTAACATGCTTGTAGCGATTAATGAATGTGGACGAAGTAAAAAAGGTGTGTCAAAGCTGTAAGTAAGTGGATATCAATTGTCTCTGCCTACAGCTCTGGTAAATAGGAGTGATTTTATGTATCTATATATGTATTTACCATCTCAATTGAACAATATTTGTGTAATTGTCTGGGCCTAGACAATGTGTAATTAATTTTCTCTTGGTCCATAATTACCACGGCGAATAGAGCACGCTGTCAAACCAAACTAAAAGTATTATGACTTCATTATCCAAGAGTAATTAGTTTCGTCTGAGTTTGTGGCATGAAGAAAAATATTGTAGCCCAGAGAAATATAACTATTCTCAGGAAAATGGTTGAAGAATATAATATAATTAACAAGGAAAGGTTTCTTTATGCTAGCGCAAACATTTAATTATATGAGATTTTTTTCTGCTCATAATAGGACCGTAGAAATAAATTACTTAAAGTAAGACACTTTTCACAGTCTAACCAGATAAGTTAAGTTAAGGTTGGCATATTAAACACAGCACACGCTAGTCGGTTCTTCCATCTGGGCGGCGCAGTGTGGAGTCCTCACTGCAGTTATTGGAGGAGATCTATCGCCACCGGCCGTCATACGCTCCATGGTCGGTAGCGACAGTTGTTTTACCGCGGTCGCAACGTTCTGCGAAGACGTAATTTCGCGGAAGGAGGCGGCGGAGAAGGCCCGGGAGGACGACCTCCACTCGGACCCAATTCGCCGCTGACAAACCGGGGGCCGGAGGCGTGCGTACCAGCGTCTCATGCCGTCTTGAGTATTGCCGCGGGTGGACGGGACGGGTTTTCCCCTCCATCCGCTATAGTGGCCAGCTTTGGCCAACTCTCCATTTAGGCGACGTCCGCGTGTGCCGTACGTCGCCTAAATGGAGAGTTTATCCACAGATGATGACCGCGGTTGCAGGCAGGCTCTACGAGGGATCTGGATGTCGTAATAGCAGCTGTCCGGATCCCTCTCCTATGTCAGGCGCAGAGTGGCACACTGTCTGATTTTAGTCGGTCCGATTCCGACACACCACCCTGCCGTAAACCCCGGTGGTGTAACAGCCCGAGGGGGTTTCATCAGGTTAAAAAAAAGCATATTAAACAGCCACTTTTCACCAGTTTTGGTCCCATGTTATGAGTCGCGAGCCTATTGCCACTAATCGGAATATTTTCTTTGTCAGTGCCTCGTCCGTCGATCAATTAGTTATATATGCACATTCACTATTAGCTTTTGTGATGACTTCTTGGATTCAATATTTATCACTCTTCTATCTAATACAAATATTTGTTAACATACTCGTACGTAATTCTATTTGTATTCATTTATGCATTTTATCATAACAGAGATCAATTGGCTGAAAAACAGTCAACGTCAAAACATTGTGGAGATATACAACATATTTAAGATGTAAATAGTAACAAAATATTATGGTCACCTATGTTCTACCATTTGGCATTTTATATTTCGAATAACAGTTGTTAATAAAAAATAAAAATTAACATAATTTAAAAATTATTATGAAACAAGAAATGTTAAAATACAAGAAACTTACGTAATCAACCTAAAGCGCCAGCATCCGTGTTGTCGTGTTTTGTTGGTGAGTGTGAGAACGGAGGCCCATTGATGCGGGGATGACAGTTACCGTGGTAACTGTGTGAGAATTACACTGTCACGATGACTGTCATGCCTTTTACGTCCCCAAGCGGGGTGTGAAATAGCATTTCACAAGGCCGCCATAGTGTGGGTCACCATACTGCATTGTCTGCATTTGCAATAAGTATGTTGACCACGATTCTTGGATTCTATTCATGCTTACCATCAGGCAGAGTAGAGAAAAAAAAACTTAAAACAATAGTAGTAAACAAACAAATTTGAATTCAGAAAGATAGCCGTGTAATAAATACGTGATTGTGACATCTGTTAATTATTAGTGAACAGTGAGCTCGCCAACTGCCAACACGTTAATCTGAATTAAAAATTTAATGTTTTCGTAAATAATAATTGATATTCTTAAATCTTTGTGAACTTTACTTACACCAATTTATGTCTGTACTTTTGATATCCTAGTTTCTAAAAGTCTAGTTCATCTAGTCTTATATATTCGGTACATAGTGTGGAAACAAAATCCCATAACGATGGTCACATCGATCAAATAAAAGAGTACATTATTCTTTTTGTTCTGTGCAGTTTTGACAAAAGATCAGCAGATTTGGAAGCTGATGCTGATGAATGCCACGTTATTCCTAACGATAAATCTACAGAGTTTATGCTCGCCACTGTTGCTGAGGAAACAGCTATGTAAGTATCTTATTGATTGAATCAATTTTGTAAAAATACTGGCTGAATAAAGGAGCAAATGACGTAAGATAACAGCGTTACAAAAAATGGCATACTTAAAACAAACCTTGTAACAATACCTTTAGTGTGCAAGAGCCACGTTAGGGTGTATTTCTTCACCTCGGGAAAAGAAGATTTGGCTTATAACAGTAGGCCCAAACGTCTTTTCTAAGGTTCTCCTCTGCCTATGTCCGACCGTTGCTCCTCCACTGACTTTTACAGCTGATGATGATGATGATGATGAGGATGACGACTGATCTAAAAATCCCTAGTATTAACTTTAAACTATCGCTTTCTTGTTGTATATAATATTTAAATTAAAATATATTATATTAAAGTATTTATATATTAGTGTTCGTTAGTCACACTAAAATTTAGAAGTGACTCGATTTGTCTGATTTAAGTCATTACAAATTTGTGGCAATCTATGAAAAGTTTAAATGATGTGAAGATATGAAAAGAACTGTTTAAAAATTTTTCATAGAAATAACAATTAGACCTTAACAAGAACAAAAATCACACGTATAAAGTAGTAGGTATAGCCAATAAAGGGAATTAACACGCTCAGGTTTTAAGGTATTTATTCAATGTTCTATGATCTATTTAATTCATACAAATTACTGATGTACAAATTCTTTGCTTAACCAAAATGTCGTGGCATTGTGTTAGTAAAAAAAAACTATGAAATCTAAAGAAGACCTTGATTAAATCAACCTCAAAATATACATAATTTGAGTTCTAACATTTAAGAAACAATTAAAAGGTTATGTACGAGTATATAATCATTGTCGTCAATCTGCGTACGATATTTTTCATAATACCCAGCCAACGAAAACAATGATCCATTAATCACTGAAGCATTCATTTGCTTTTGTGTAAAATTATCTCAAAATATCAACGGATTCAAAAGGATTTTCGAGTCAAAGGAGTTCACCTGTTTCATGTTCATTACATATTAAATAGACGTTGTTAATATTTTTCATAAAATTATATTATTTCATAAACATCGCTCACATTTATTAAGATAATTGTGGACAATTTCAATATTGTTCATGGATTTTTAGATAATAACAATAAATAAACCAGAGAAATGTCAACATTATAGTTTTATATTGTTAAGATAAATAGGGTACCAAACTACGACACCGATACTCACCTATATAAAAAACGACAAAAGATATTATTAGATTTCATGGTACAGATATAGTTTAGCTAATTACTTCATTCAGAAGCAGTTTTTTTTTAAATACATTTTTTCTTAAGAAGCTTCAATTAAATTGTGATAACAGTAACAGAAAAAACTATCAAGGCGTACTCAATTTGTTGTTTTTTACTTTCTAATCAAACGTCAATAATTTCAAGATTTTTAATTTATATACTTCCAAACAGAAATTGTCACACACACAGAAATTACACAACACTCCCACAATTTTAATAAAGTTTAAAATTTTTCATCCAGAACTTACACTTGAGCAGTCTAGTCATTTGTCATGTCTATTTTAGTAAATATAATTAATGGTTCTAACTATAAATAGTTATTTCTCTTAGCTAACAATCTGCGTTCAGATTAAAGAAAAATTAATCGATGTCAGGGACTCATCTATGTAGTATTTTTATGTTGTCTAAAAAACATCTATATTTGAATTCACATTTCTGACTTTTGGTAACAATAATCAATAGGTACAGAAATCTACTTCTCGTTTCTTTTAATTGCATTTTTATTGATCAATATTTTATATACAGCACACCAAAAAGAAACATCAAGCAAACTGTTCCTGACCCAAACGGGAACAATGACTCAGGGTACGCGCCATCTAACCTTGAAGATACTATCAGAGAACATGTCTCTCCTCCTGGTTCACCTGGACTAAAAGACGCCACAGTATTAAAGAACATGGCCTGTGATAATAGCAAGTGGAAGAAGAATGGCAAGTCAAAATCTACAACGGATTCCAGGTATTGCGATTTTAGAGATTAAATTATACAATCGTGAAACTGATGGCTGATTCTTAGCGCGCCTGCTCCTAACTGCATTTTGTTCCAGGAAGCTTATAAAATCATGCATTTCATTCAATAAGTATCATATTTAGTTCTAGGTTAGCAAGTATAAGCTTTATAGCTTGCAGCTCGAAGATCCAGTATAATATCAGTCTAGCATAATATCAAGTATGCTGTAAATATAAGTGCTCTCAATTTCATCTAATTATTTTTAAAGTCTTTATAGAATCATCATCTACAATTTCGCTATTTATGTTATTTATGCCTTGTGTTGTTAAGTCAGAGAGAGTTTTTCATGTACCCAAAATCATATAGTATAGTTATATATTGTAGTATATTATCGTGTGGCGATGGATTAGGAATATGAAATGTGACCACTCCTATTCATCCTGTGGGTGTCAAAAGAGGTAACCAATGCATTAAATTTTGCAGATACTAGGTTTAGTCTAGTTAGGTCTAGTATTGTTTTGTTACTCTTCACAATGGTGAAGAGTAACAAAACTTGATACAAATCCTATTCCAACACGTCTGACCTGTGTGACATGGCTTAAATCACCTTACTAAGGAGAGTTCTATGTCCAACAGTAGACTAAAAGCCTATTGACGTGATGATCATGTGGTATTACAAAAAAAAACTATTTCACTAATTTTCTATTATTACAGAAATGTTTCCTTGCAAATCCGCTCAGAAGATGATCAAGTGACAGGCAGTACGTTTGACCTTAGAGACGGGTCCAGCTCAAAGAAGGAAAGAAAAGCAAGTGCAGCCACCGCGCGCTTTACAATATACAAAGCGAATAAAGCTAGTAAGAAGAAACGAGAAAAGTCTAGTGCGAAAAAGGAAAGGAAGGCCACAAAAACGTTAGCGATAGTTTTAGGTGAGTACTAATTGCAGTAGATATTCGTTAGCTTGAAAGAGTGTTGAAAAGGCTTAAAATGTTATGCAGTACTTTTTCTTTGGAATTATGGAATTGAAGGTTAATAAGAAAATAAAGTGCAGTAGTGATGAAGTACTCCTAGTCAATCTCGGTCAGGATGGCCAGTCTCAACGGAATCCAACCAACTACACAGGAGATATTATAGTACGTCCTCAAGTAAGGAGTAAAAAGGATCTTAATAGACCGCCATAGTGTGGGTCACCATACTGCTTTGTCTGCATTTGTAATGAGTATGGTGACCACAACTCTTGGATTCTATTCATGCTTTCCATCAGACAGAGTAGAACCACTTTGGCAGGCTCTTAAAATAAAAAATAAATAAAAAAAACATAGAATCACTCTTTGTTCCCTGACTCTCACAATCCGATCGGACCACTATCCGTCACGTCTGGAGAGAGATCAGACGCAGGACCAACGGTTTTTCGTTCTTTCCGAGGCACGCGGGTTAGGAACTCAACTTCCAATTTTTGGGCTGCTACACATTTCTATAATGAGAAAAACTCGGCAACACTTTTTGACCCAACACATGAATCGAAACCAAGACCTGTTGATTGGCGGTGGCATACGTTATTCGGTGAGGCTGTTACAGACCAACTAGGTTACTAACCTTTGTTGAAAATTGTTATATAAAAAGTATTGTAAATAAAAAAAAACAAATTGTATAAAAATATATACACAAGTGTAATTAAGTATCTGGGCTGAGCTGAGGTCACCCTTTACTAATGAGAAGCTTAACTTGTATGAAACAAAAACAATCCGTACATTCACAGTAGAGAAGTTTTTCTACAGTTTTAGAAAACTTTGTCTGCAAAACAACAACAAAACGTCTGAGTGGGATTTGTAAGCTTTAAAATAAACGTAGGTAATACCTTGATACTCCAAACTTTACATGTAAGATATAAGAAATTAATACACATCTATTTTCCAGGTGTTTTCCTATTCTGCTGGGCTCCATTCTTCACGTGTTCAGTCCTTGGAGCCATTTGCGACAAAATTGGCCTCTCCTTCGATCCGGGCGTGACGGTATTTATCCTCACGACGTGGTTGGGTTACATCAACTCGTTTCTCAATCCTGTTATATACACCATCTTCAACCCTGAGTTCCGGAAGGCCTTTAGAAAAATACTGCACTGCGGCACCTAGCCCGTGGATTATTTGGTCGTCTTCACCCAGTAGATCTCAATATGTTTTTGTTTTGGATACATTTTTATCACACATATTGTTAAAGTAGCTACTGAAGTACTTACGAGTAATGAAATATTCCAAGTGCTTATAAACTTTTGGACGAGTTGATAAATGAATATATTAAAGTATGGTTATCATTGTCACTGCTGATGATGTTTACAATATGTGTGAAAAAAATCTGCAACGAATGTTATACTTTTTAAACTTCCAAGAGATCTACTTGACGGCCAAATTGTAAAATACTCAAATGTTTATATTTCATGTGATAAATCAATAATTCGATGTTGTGTATTAGCCGTAGACACATAGCATATCAAATGTATTTAAGAATTGTAATTTAAAAACTTAGTGTATAAATGGCTTTGTATAGCTTGCTTTTAGTCTCAATCTAATCATCAGTATTAAATACCAAAGAATTTAGAAGCGGTATGTAAAGCTTTGATTATTTTTAAGGTTGTGATTATTTTAAATTTTCAATTGATCATTAAAGCTTTTTCTTTTGACTGTACAATGTATGTGCATAACGCGCAAATGTACATTCAACTATAAAAGTATTAGCTATAAATTGTAAATTTTAGCTCAAAGACACTGTAGTGAAATAGTTAAGTTTTTACAAAATAATAATTTCTTTACGGCTTTTAGTAAGTAACTACAATGTTATCTTGCTGTACAGATCTTTTTGTCTCTATTACTTCCCATATAAAAAAGAATGTAAAAGCAAATATTGTAAATATTAAACTTCGTAATTCAAAGAGCTATTTATCACATACTAAAGAAAGTTACTTTAAATTCCCCTTTATAAGTTTTTAATATAAAGTTTCACAGTGGACATTAAAATTTTTAATCTATAGTGATGACTGATAGACAAACTGACAAACATTTCAATTTAAAGTTTGAAAATTTTAAAATAATTGAAATTATCTTGAAAACAGATTTCATATTCTGAAATCGCCTGGCTACTTTTGGTTGTATCTAAGAACTATTTGTTTTGCTTTTCGAGTGGTAATGGATTAAGAAAACAAGTGTTACCACTGCTATTCATCCCGTGGGTGACATTAAAGGCAACTATTGCAGCAAACCACATAGAAGAAAAACTTGTTACAAATCCTGTTTTAACTCGTCTGGCCAGCGTGTAACCTAAAATCTTCTTTCTTAGAAGAGGTCTATGTCTACTAGTGGATTGTTAAAGGCTGCTGATGTGAGGTGTGTTTCTAAGCGAAACTTGTCACCTTAAAATAAAGTGAAAAGGATACTCCAAAATACACATTTGATGGCAAAGATTAGTATAAGATTTGAACTATCAAAAGTCAGTCAATCAGTACAGTTACACCAAAATATTTCATTCCAAGCTTCATTTTATTTCTTTCTCCTGATTTCCGTCCGTTCATTATTTCTCCGCTCCTATCTCTAGTCATACTTGTAGATTAATTAATAGTTAAGTAATAGATAAATTAGCTACATTAATAAACGAAAATGTCGATGGAAGACAATGCACTGCGAGATTTGACAAGGTAGTTTGTAATAACTTGCCAAATTACAATGTTGGTAGCAACAATACAACAATTAAACAAAGATTTAACGTACCTATTGACTTTTCGTCAAAATGTTGTCTGTTTTGACAAATAAATCAATAGATACTTTACTCATTATTACCATCAAATGTATAAATAAATTGAAAAGTTAAAACTGAACTCAATGCAACACACCCTAAAGCAACAGCATCCGTGCTGTCGAGTTTTGTTGGTGAATGTGAGACCAGAGGCCCATTGATGCAGGGGTGACAGTTATCGTGATAACTGTGTGAACCTTACACTGCCACGAAGACTGTCATGCCTCTTACGTCCCCAAGCAGGACGTAAAAAAGCATCTCACTAGGCCGCCATAGTGTGTTATTTATATTCACAATGAGTATGGTGACCACAACTCTTGGATTCTATTCAAGCTTTCTACCAAGCCGCGTAGAATCACTTTGGCAGGTTCTTAAAAAAAAACAAACAAAAGGAAATTTAAGAAAACTATTATATTTTTCAATCTAAAGCTACCAATGTTAATAAAACACAATATATATCATATCAAATGTTATTTCTTAGGTGATAAAACTAGTCATATTATTTGTAGAATAAATAATAAAAATGTAGACATAGACGTTGCAATCAATGATCTTCCAGTTGAGTATTGCTCGAGTTTCTTGCTCAATATGACACCTGATATTAAACATTAATTTGTTGATGCGGACACTATTAATAGCAAAAATACCGTTCACTTTAGTCACGTTAAAGTCCATTCATGCTAAGAACGAGTGAAGCTTCAATTAAGCTTCACCCATATCCAATTAGGTTTCAAGAAATGATTGTTTCGTACAAAATCTTGGAACCTAATTAGTCAGAGAGCAAGATTTAATTGAAACGTCCCTATTTTCTTAACACGAATGGGCTATAAGTGCGGCATAACCTTCTTTGTGCTATTAGGCATATCAAATGAATTAATCTACAATTTATTTTCTGTAAACTTCGATGTAAATAATCTGGTTATTAATAATGTTGCGTAAGCAAGCAATTTTAGAAATGCTTATAACGTCGACTATCTGTTGATGCTTTAATTAATAAGTAAAAACAGCATAATTTTAATTTGCTCAACTTGTGTCATTCGGCTCAATGTAAATTTATTTAAGCAATACTGATATTAACGAAACAATAATGTTAGAAATCTGTCTAACGTATCTATTGTTGTATATTATATAATAATAAAAAAATGTAAATATAAAAATTATAACAGGGTTCCTTGTAAGAATCCATTTAACCATTTTATCATAGTACTGTTAGTTACTCTTAATATAACTATATAATAAATTAGACGTTTTGTCTATCTATCTGTAAAATAGATAGCAAATAAATATTTATAAATATTAAGAAATGTTATCTACTATCCGGCTTGAAATGTTTTAGAATTTGCTGGTTAGCCACTGTTCCAAAGAAATATTTGTTTTATAAATTTCTGTACATTATAAAGACTATAATAATGTTGGTATTGTACATATCTTGATAAGTATTAGCGAACTTGATATATGATGTTTTGTTTGGTTACTCATTTCAATCGCATTTAAGGGAAGGCACAATAACAACACATTCAATGTGACTTACATTAGTTGAGTTATAGCTGTCGTACGTGGCTAGCTCGCCTCTCTGTCGGTTATTGCAGTAAAAAGTAGCCTATGTTACTTGCTAATAATGTAGCGTTGAAATATTTTTTAAAATTGATTCAGTCGTTTAGCCGTGACATTTATCAGGTAGTAGAGCCACGTTGATTTCAGCACGACGGGTCAGCTCAACAGGGACAGTACTACCATCCCACAGAAGACCAACTTAAAACGCCAGCATCCGTGCTGTCGTGTTTCGTTGGTGAGTGCAAGACCGGAGGCCCATTGATTCAGGGGTGACAATTATCGTGATAACTGTGTGAGTGACACAGCCACGATAATTGTCATGAGTTTTAGGTCTCCAAGCGTGGCGTGAAAAAGCATGACACTGGGCCGCCATGGTGTTTGTCACCACACTGCATTGCCTGCATTTAGAATGAATGTGGTGACTACAACTTTTTGGATTCAATTCAAGCTTTCCGTCAGGCAGAGTAGAGTCACTTTGGCAGGCTCTTCATATAGAACAAAAAAAAACATCAAACTCGCGTTAGTTTGTGATCAGTTTTTAATTATGAATTGCAGTCATAGAGTTACAAGTACTAGTAATTAAGTTTTTTACAATAACACGAAAAACATGTAACAATGTATTGACAGTAGACCAGGGCATGCAGAGCGTAGAAAAAGTGTTAAAAATAAGTAAGGCTATAATCACAACGCTGTGAGATATGTGAACTGGCACCCTAAAGGGTTTCAAGTACCCTAATGCAGAAGTTTTAACAGGCGATATTTAAGCTATGTTTTAACAGCGTGTTAAGTGTTGTTATTGATTCTTCCTGCAATAACATATATCATGAAATCGATCACTTTAAGTAGTGTTTGACTTTCTATGCGAAATTGTGATGCTGATTAAAATATATTCTGTTTTTACATGTATTTGTTTTATTAAATACATACCTTCATTTATTTATTTAACGATAAAGAGCATAAACCAAGTTAATGTGTCTACCGCCGGCTATGGATACTTACAAGTGACAGTCACAAGTGCGTTACCACTATTTGAGTTCATGTCGTAAAATATTAAGCTAGAGTAACGCGTAAAATTTTTGTTTAAGGCCAAACAGGTCACCAAAATAAACAAACAACTCGAAATCAGTCAATAATCTAGTATTTTTAAAGAGCTGTCATTACAAGACACAATAATAAAAATATAATAAACTACTTTATGCTCACCATTGAACTGCTCTACAAGTTTAAAGTAGCTCAGCGTTCGATGGAGCGTGTGATGCTGAGTGTTTCTCTGGCCGATAAAATTCGTAACGAGGTTATTGGACAGAGAACGGGAGTAACTGACATCACACGGAGAATCAGTCCGCTGAAGTGGGAATAGGCCGGTCATGTCTCCAAACGAACTGATAGTCGCTGGAACCGAAGTGTGGTAGAGTGGAGACCACGATTAGGCAAACGTAGTGTAGGGTGCCCTGCGGCGAGATAGATCGACGACTTGAAGAAGGTGGTTGGCAGCAGATGGATGCAAATTGCCCAAGACCGGGATACTCGTAGTTGACGCTCCTTGGGGAGACCTTCATTCAGCAGTGGACGGCGATAGGTTGATTTGATTTTATGTGGAATAAAATTCAAGTTACTGCATCAAGTTATTCGAGAAGTTACTGCATTTTCCACGTTATAACTTTTCACTCTGCATCATAAAGTGTCTCTGAGGTTTGGATTATTTGTATTGTTGACTTACATATATTATGGTCTGTCAGAAATGGTTCTGCTTTCTATGACGTAACACGTAGACTATCAGTTAATGCCAAAAGTAAGTGAATCTAAAAGATACCTTAATCTCGTAATTATTTGGTATATCAATTATAGAATTATATTCCACAAATAATTGAGTAAGAGAAAAAACATTAGCTTATTTGTAACCAGGTCCGGAACCAAAAAAAAAATAAAGTTCAGGCCATTTCTTAAACACAAATATACATAGGTCTATGCATATGAAACCGGTATTACCTTAAAAAAAAAACACATTTATATCAAGAGAATGGTAATAAATATTTTATTCAAAGTAAGCGCCCTCGCTAGCTACACATTTTGACCACCTCTCAGGCAATTTATGGATACCTCGCCGAAAAAAGTCTTCGTTTTTTGAAGCAAACCAGTTATCGAGCCATTGCCCAACATTTTCGTAAGAAGTGAAGCGCTGTTGGCTAAGTGCGTGCCCCATCGATACAAATAAGTGAAAATCGGATGGAGCCAAGTCTGGTGAGTAAGCGGGGTGGGGTAGCGGTTGCCAGCGGTACGACTCAACTAATTCCCGAGTCTGTTTTGTTCGGTGTGATGGTGCATTGTCATCGTAAAAAATCAATTTGTTATGCCTATTTTCATATTCTGTACATTTTTGGCCCAGGGCACGTTTCAAATTCTCCAATTGTTGTTGGTAGCGTTGACCATTAACAGTTTCGCCCGGTTTCAGAAGCTCATACCAGATTACACCACGCTGATCCCAGAAAACACAGAGCATTGTCTTTTTTCCGAAGCGATTTGGCCTTGGGGTCGATTGTGCTGGTTGGCCAGGGTCTACACACGATCTCTTGCGTTTAGGATTAACAAAATAAATCCAATTTTCATCACCAGTAACGATCCGATGCAAAAACGACTTCCTTTTTTGTCTGGCGAGCAGCATTTCACATGTTGTTTTTCGGTTTTCCTGCTGTCTGTCGTTCAGCTCATGTGGCACCCATCTTCCGGTTTTCATAATCTTTTTCATGGCTTTCAAACGCCTAAAAATGGTTGCCTGGTTCACATTTACTTTTTCTGCGAGCTGTTTCTGCGTCTGACTATCGTCCTCATCCAGTTTAAATTAAAGAAGAAATAAAACAGTTTACATAATTGATGTCAAAGGTAAATAGTAGAGAAAGAAAATGAATAACCCGACCCATTAAAATGTAATCGAGTTTATTTCAACACGGTTCTGGTTCTGCTGTAAAACATATAGAACTGCTGCAGAAGTACAATCTGGATAGTACTCAAAACTGTACAATTTTTCGTTTTGTGCTCATATATTTATTCAGGTTATATTCAAATTTAACCTGACAATATTAAAGCTGGGATAACTAGTACAAGTAATAATTAGTATTTTTAGGAACGGTAATATAATTGGAAAAGGTTATAAGAGGAAAAAGCTTAAGTTTTGTGATTAAGAGTAACAGTAAAAAATTAAAAAACAAAATAATGATGCTTCTAATTCATTTATTTTACTTATAAAAATAACTGTTTCTAAAAATAGTACCTTCCAATCCGTAACCTTATAAGAATCTCGACAAGCTACAGAGCAGCTGACGAATTTGGAATCTTGGATGAAACTGATGCGTGTCAATCATTAAAGATCTAAACTAAATAATAACAGATATAGAAACTCATTTAAGTAAAAATACGCGCCAAGTATCCAGTAGAAATATTTCTACGGCGAATGCTAATTCTCTGTATAAGATAACGTCTAAACTACTGGTCACAAAGAGTGTAAATAAATAACTTAGCTTACTTACTTAGCTTACGACCGCCATTGAAACTGATTATAATTTTTAACCAGTTACGAAGAAGGATAAAATGAAATTATACGAAACCAGTTGCGAACCAGGTTTTACTTTCGTTTTTACAAAAACTATTGGTTACTAAGAAGTATAGATGCCAGGGATGAAATGCTATCTATTCTCTATAATAATCCAATCTATTCTATTATTTAAAACCAAGGTCAGAGAACTATACAAGAGACAGCTAGCTAGCTTTAATATTATCCATTTACCATTCATTAGGTGAATAAACACAGAAGTAAGCACGCATTTTCCGTCTTTTAATCCTCCATTAAAAATTTTAGAAGTATATAATTTGTGTAAAACACAATTACTTAATATGGATAATTCAGATATTCATTCTACGTAACTTTTCAACAAAACTCAGAGTGATTAAACATTACAATAAAAGCAAGACCCTTATCCCTCCGACATCACATCAAATAAGTATTTACAATTACAGTCAAAGTCACGAACGATGCTCAAATAACATAAATATTACAAAGATCCAACATCTAAACTGGAAAGTGAATGTAAAGTATTTGACAGAAATGCAAATGACTAAGCTTGTCCGAGATGTAAGCGCTGTCCGGGTCGAGGAGTGCCCATTCCATTAATATATGGAATTTGTTTAGTCTTCAAATGAATATTCAGATCCAGCGGGGTTGGGTTACCTGAGGGCTTGTAACCTTCGTGAAGAGAGCTAAAATTTAACTAAAATATTAGAATAATATGTATAATAGTGAGTGAGACCGGATAGTTTCTCGAATAATTTTTATATGAAGGTAAACTTGAATTATTTCGAAAGTCAAGTTATTCATATTAAATATCGAATAAATGAAATGTAAATAAAATAATTCAATATTAGCAAGTACGTGTTTGATGCAAAATATATACATTAAAGTTATGAAGACATAACTTTGGTAATTTGGTCATTGAATATTAGCCAAAAACCTTTTAAAACTTGTGTCTGAAAAGTAGTAACACTAATAATACTCGCAGTAACATTTCAATTGAAACAAATTATATTTATTATCTATTATATACTTATAATAACCTCCCACAAGATGGTCCGACGACCTGGTGAAGGTTGCGCGAAGTTGCTCTCGGTCCAGTAGCGGACACTTTTTGGCTGAGATGATAATGATGATGACTTATAATAACAGTATATTAACTTCAAACTAAAATTAACAAGATGAGACCTACTTTGAACTGTGATTTCTAACTTTTGCCGACTGTATCAGAAGTAGGGTTAAAATTTTAAGTGTCTATATCTATATTTCTGTGGTACGCACTATATTGTAAATGGCTAGCTTTTTTTTCTTGGGATATATTGTTCATTCGTCTTAATTATGAAAGTAGTACCAGGGTTTTACCCTTTCTCAAAATCACCAGTCTCTAAATTTTGAAAAGGTACCTAAATGACATACGAGTACATTTGTAGGCAGTTACGGATTATTGTTTTGCAATAATCGGCTAGTTCAAATTATAAATTCTGTGTTACAAAGTAGAATCAAAGAAATCACGAGGCCATGTAACAAATACCCAGACTGATCTAGTAACAGCTCCCAACGGTGTTTCATCATAAATACATTGAAAGACGCACAAAACAGAATAAGTAAGAACAAAATTAAGAAGCAATGGTTTTGAAGATTTTCATAAAATAAGAACGTGAACGGCAGCTGGTGTATGTTAAATATAAAAATAAGACACTCAAATATATATAACATCAAATAGGATTAAAAGCAAAGTAGGCCAGTTTGCAATGAGATTAAATTGCTAAATTTAAGCTGAATAAATGTATATATTTGAGGAAATTCTCTCAGCGCCTTGAAAGCTTTAAGTATTTCATCACTGACACCGAAATGCATTACGATTTACGTATTCATTTGAATTGCCTTATTTTGATGTTTGACTTTGGTTAGTTAACGTAGAAATATAACACTTTAATACCTGTCATTGATTTCACTATCCTATTATTTTTACAGTTTATTATGGTCTGTAGTAGGTAAGTACATAAAACCTTAAGTATTAAAAAAAAATTGAAAGTTGTTAAAAATTTGTTTGTATTCTGTTAGATCCAAATTTTTTGAAGAAGTTTTTTATTCTTACTAACTACCAGTTGTAAGATAAAATTAACCAATTAAAGAAAATAGATATATTATTTTTGCTTTTCTTGGTTTTAGATGCTTAAGAAGGTCAAAGCAAAAGTGAATGGACTGTGTGAATTGGATGTTTAGAAAAGGAGCAAGCAGTGAAAGTTAATAGAAGTAGGTAGTAGAGCCACACTGATTTCAGCACAAGCGGGTCGGCTCGACCAGCAGTACTACCCTCCCACAGAAGACCAATCTAAAGCGCCAGCATCTGTGTTGTCGTGTTTCGTTGGTGAGTGTGAGACCGGAGGCCCATTGATGTAGGGGTGACAGTTATCGTGGTAACTATGTAAGCCTTACACTATTGCGACGATCTACAGAAATAAGACATTTTTTTCACAGGAGAACCATGCTGAGGCAAAAAGGATGTCACGGGTCCACGGGACCACCGTCAAACAAGAAACTTGTACTGTAGATGTCATGAGTGGTTGTAATCACTTTCATTGGGTTGATCTATTTACTCATTTGCGTCTTATATCATGTCCTATAATTCAACCGTCTAAGTATCATGTACAAGATTGCAAATTCAACCATCTAAAGCTTCACTAACAGCTAAAATAAAAAAACATCTCAAAGATTCCAAAGAACAAATGAAAGCTTGTAAAAACGAATTTGATAAAAAACATAATATCCTACAGTTCAATCATTCACTGTAATAAAATAAAAAATAAAAATTATTTGAGACCGATTTTATTTTATATTCATTGACATGCTATTTCTGTATTGTGGTTCCTCCTCAGCTTCCCACCTCTCATAAAGGTAAAAAACGAGACGGTTCGAGATCGAAGCTCTCAATAAACACTTGATTATTCAGTGACGGTGCGCATATTACTGGTGCGGTGTGTTCATACCCGTTTTATAAAAGATGATAAATATTATAAAAGAAAGGTTCTTTGAAGGATGAATTTTGGCAATCAACTTTGTTTTTTATTTCTATGAATATTATTCAGATATAATAGATATATTGGGCCATTTGCATCTAGCAAATGGCTCAAAACCGATCAGAGTGGCGTGTAATGAGAAAGGCCTATGTCCAGCATTAGACTACAATAGGTTGATCATGATGATTATAATAGTTTTATGTGATATATGATGTTTATAATTTGATGAATACAAGAGTTGAGACGATTAAAGAAAATATAAGTGAAGTGCTTACTTAAGTAGTAAACTGTGAGATGATAGTGGAGGAAGAAAGAAGAAAAATCGTTGAATCAATCCTAAATAAATTTGAAAAAGCGCAATATGGTGATGATGATGATGATTACAATGATGATGTTTTGTGAGGAAATTTTTGGTCAAAAACAATTCATGAAGGATGACCGCATAACGAATCACATGTGTATCTTCGGTTCACGGTACGTCTGACTACGTGAAGGACCTTTTTCAGGGATGATACGACCTGCCGTGATCTTTATTAATATCAATTTATAAAATGTTAAAGACGATGATTAAAATCACACTTTTATTATTTTATTACAGGTTTGACAGCAAAACAATAGACACACCATGTATGTACACAAATGCATTGGTTCTTATTTGGTATCTTCATCTCAACATTGATATCGAATATTATATTTTCAAGCGATTTCTTGTCGGATGGTTTCACTGAATTAATTCATTATGAAATGTTTTTCATAAGAATCTCTCAAAATTAATTTCAGATCTTAAAAGGAAATTTCTATGCGGTAACTAACGAGCCACAACATTTAAATTAAATACATAATTTAATATAATTGTTGTACATTATTCAACAGACTAATGAGTTCTTAAACTGCCTATCAGGGGGATAAAAACCAGTTTTTCCTTTTTGTATTTGTTGAAGAAAGCTGTCGTCATATTTGATTTGTTAGTCAACATGATTAACTAATGATTACATTCATATGTTATATTTATAAGACACTGATAGTAGTGTACTTCAGGTTTTTAAAAAACCTATAGAAGAAATTTATTTTGATAGTGAACCGAGGTGTAGTGAACCACCATGAGTATGGTGACCACCACTCTTGGATTTCACTCATGCTTTACATCAAGCAGAGTAGGATCACTTTGGCAAGATCTACATAAAAATACATACTTCTATGTATTTAGTTATCCATGTGGCTTAAACATACAGTTTGTCACCACACACACACACACACACCCATAGACATACACACACACACGTACACGCACACGAATACGAACAGACACACGCACGCACGCACGCACACGTACACACGCACGCGAACGCACACACGTACGCGAACGCACACACGCACGCGAACGCACACACGCGAACGCACACGTACATGCAAACACACACACTCACACACAGGCATACACACTCATAAACTACGCGGGATAATTTCCCTGCAAAAAGAAGGAAAACTGTCAACAAAACCTTTTTTCTAATGAGAGTTATGTCCAGAAGTACACCATAAAAGTTGTTGCAAGTATCCAGGAGCAGTGATAGTCACTATGAGGTTATTCGTTTGCTTTTACACCCTCTTTACCTCATTTAGTTATATCATTAGCTTTTTCTAGTTCATTTCATGGTTCATAGACTCGTCTTTGCGTTGCTGATAGCACATCCATTTATTACTAGTTTTCCTTTGAGATGGGCTACACGATTTTCCGAAGAGATTTTTATTTGATGTTTCAGGATTTTGTGTCGTTTTGTTGAGGTTTCGTTGATCGTGAGTAAATTATACACAGTTGCGTAAGTAATTGCGGTAATTTTAAATTATGGGTTAAGGATAAGCATTTAAGTGTTTTTGTTGTACAACGGGGCTTATTCACGATAAAATTGTTGAAAAAAAAACAATTTCTTCTATTAAAGTGTCAAAATTTCGAAAATCTAAAAACAATTATTTAAGTACTCTAATTACAGATAATCATTAGTGTTGTTAGTGATGCACCTACTTCTATTTAATATTTAGATTACTACACAATAGAATTAATATTAGTCATGACTAAGTGGCACTCGTTTGGGTTAGCACACTGCAAAGTTAAGCAATCCCAACCAGGTCTATGTATGGATGGATCATTCTTAACACATTGAGATCTCTCCGTGCCTTTGAGAGTACGTTAAGCTGTCGATCACGGTTGTCATACGAACACATGTGGCAATCGTTACGGGTACCTGGAACCCTAAAAGTCTAGCAATAGCTACTTGGATTGTGCAGTATGAACATAATTGCTATTAATTAAAAAAAATAAGTTCAGCAATATCATAGTAGCCTAATTTGGGCAAAGGCTCGGGGGATGGTGATGTCATTTTTATTCGAAAGTTTAAAAGCAAATTAGGCTGATATATGGAAAAGAATATGACTAAAGAAGTTACATGACAAAATATTGATAACGGTTATTCTCCGAACATTTTAAAGTGTGTTCTTTCTCCGAAACCTAAAATTACTTTGACTGTGGTGTTGGTGGACTTATTTTGAGGAAGTTGAGTTTCAAACGAATGTTACTGTATTTTCCAAATAGTTTTGTTTTATTTTATTCCATATTATGCGTATGACAAACAGACGAAAACATGACATATACAGCAACTATCTGTCGTTAAATCAGAGAGTCTAAACGTAGTTCATACACAATCATACTTTCAGAAGGAATTACCAAAAGTCTTTTCAAAGGCAGCCGAGAAATTGGTGTCATACATAAAAATACGAATCGAATTTAGAACTTAAACATTCTTTTAAGTCACAAAACACATACACTACTTTATCAGAAGGAAAATGAAGCATATTGTCAACCTCTGTGAAATTTTTGGACTAAAATTATTTTAATAAAAAATGTAATTTTTTATCAGTCATATCTAAAGTACCCGCTTTTTGTTAATACGATTAACAATCAGATGCTAAAGTAAATCATAGGAAGGTAAATTTTAATTATTTTTCGGTATTTCATATTTATTTTTATTTAATGTATTTATCTTTACAGACACAAATAATTATTGTATAATCAAACTACCTGAAAATCTAATTCGATAAATCAAAGTAAAATAGGCATAAAACAAAATATTTTGCCAAATATTTATTTAAACATAAAGTAAACATCCACTTTGAATATAACAGGTGAGTCTCGCGAAGGTAAGCGGCCACCGCCCATGGACAATGTACACTGATAGGTGAAGATTCATTCAAATATTATTGGCTTTGATTGCCTCTTTGGTCAGCCTTTAGTATATGCGACTGCTGATCAAGAGGTCTAAGGTTCGATACATGTCTTACTGAACTTTTCTAATTATATACATGCTTAATAACAGCCCGGTGTTTGCAAGTTGATTTGAAGTCTTGACCCCCGTGCCGTGGAGAGCACGTAAAACTATTGAATCTACGTTTGAACTTTCCCCGGTCGTCTTGGATAGCCGTCCCATCAGATTGTGAGAATGAGGAATCAGATAGTGCACTATATTTGTGAATACATTTGTGGCTCCGGCTGGTCTCCGTTGAGACTGGCCGACGTGACATCGGCTAAGAGTACATGATCATGATCATCGGATTAGCGTTGAAAACAGGAGTTCTTACTTAACCCTAAACCTCGAGAGCTTCAATTATATTGGATGTAATTGCTATACCCTCATATACCATCTTATGTTGAGATACATATCTAGCCCAAGACATTAGCTCATATCAAAATACCCGTTATTTTTATCTACCAGAAGAATAATATCGTGATAAACAAAACTCGGCTTCAAGTTATTCCTCTATTTAGCCACACAAAGGCAGCAACGGCTACCAATAAATAACCGATGCTCAGGTATAACCGCACAATGATATAATCGTGCTGAGCATTGTGAGCCTTATATCTGCGAGCTAATACTGCACCACCATTGTAGGCATCACAAAGCGACCAAGCACAACGCGGTTCTACTTTTCTATTTGAGTGTGGCTCAAATGGTAAGAGATTAATCTCTTACTATTTGAGTTACAGTCACAACCTCTAACATCAGGATGACTAACAACTGAACTATCGGTCCTCGAATTCAATGAATCAGCAACAGCCTTTTACAGTCCACTATTGGACATAGGGATCTCCTTAGCAAGGAGGGTTTGGCCTACTATTCCACGCTGACCAGACGGGTTGATATAGGGTTTGTTTCAAGTTATCCTTCTCTTAGTAATGATGCTGTCTTTTATACTTTGTTTCCTTAGTCGCCTTTTACGATACCCACGGGATGAATACGGGTGGTAACACTATGTATTCTTAATCCGTCACCACACGGGCAATTCGGACAAACGGCCAATCCAACGAATATTTAAAGCTAATACAGTTCTCTCTGTTTGTCCTTATCAATACGGAAGTAATGACCCTTAAACTGTCATATCATCTACTGTAAATACGAAACAATAAATTTAATTATTTATAAGCTAATGCATTAGTCACTTCATTAATTAGTTTACCCATATGTCATGAATATGTAATCTGCTAATTATTTAAATGAGTGTCTTTGCACTTAGTTAACGTCAACATATGATCGAACCAAGAAACTGACTAACTCTATCATAGCGATTGGATGCCACACAAGCTTGAATACGTCCTTATAGACATTATCCCTATAAAATTTTATCATTCATATCACAGCTTTCTTTTCTCATCTACTAACAGAGCGCTCGGTTGACTCCAGGATGCCTGACCACTATTGCGTAAGTTTTGCTAAAATAGTAATTGATTAAGAGCAAAAATTTAAAACTGACTGTATTTTCGGGGATAAAGACGTGAGTGTATAGATGCATAAATCTATGAACAATTAATCAGACTATTCTTAATGGCTTCCGCTCATATCTTGGGTCATACCACACTCGGATAATGGTCGAGTTGTCTCGAATCCCGAAGTCAATTCCCGGCATATTGTCCGGGTAGAAAAGGATCACATCCCACGGGACACCCGTTAAATGTACTTTTAGACTATTTTACTAGAAAATATCTTCAACTGGTTCTTCCTTTACTTATTTGATAACTCTGCATTGTAGACAGAAATGGACTTTTAAATGGATTATATTGAGTTATACTGTCGCGTGTACTTTTTATAGTTTTAGACCCATTTTTATAACTATTGATACTAATATGAAGGGCTTTACATTCCTCTAACATAACGAAAGGGTCTTCAAACCAGGCCAGGTGTTCATGTCTGGTTATCCACAGACCAAGATTGACCCGTAATTTTTATCGCCTCAAAATATTTTGCATATCAGTAATGAGCTCACTAAGTAGTAAGAAATCCAAATCTTTGATTCATCATCATTATCAACAAGAGTTCACTGCTGGACATAGGCCTGTCTCTACAAAAGAGATTAAATTTTTCATTAAACGTTCAAAATAAAACCAAGCGAGCTTATTTAGATGTAATTGGAAGTACCGCTTACCTACTTTCCACTATTCCTATGCCATAAAATAACATAAAGTTTTAGCAATGTTTCTCAGGCGCAATCCATTACTGTAATGCTTTGGAAAGTTTTATTTTCAATTCTTAACGATAAAATAATATCCACGAGTATGTAATAATTAATAAATCGTAGTGTAGGACGCCCTGTGGCGCAGTGGACCGTCGATTTAAAAAAGGTGGCTGGCAGCAGATGGATGCAAATTGCCCAAGACCGGGATGGTTGGCGTTCCTTGGAGGAGGCGATAGGTTGAATAGGTAAGTAATAAATCTCTAGCTAGGAACTAAATTAACCAAATTGCTAATTTTACGGTAAGTATATGTGAAACATAGGTGCCACAGAGTGAACTCCAAGATAAATTTTGTTCTATCGTGCTCGGGTAAGTGAGTAAAACAAATACGCAATCATAATCATGTCATGCAAATCCACAAAAAAAAATTAGTTGCACACTAAGGTCGAAATCATTATCTTCCTCAAAAATTTTTTAAGCACATATGTTCTGTTATCCTCATGATATTGATAGAAAAGCAACAACTGCTAATAGAACAACAACAGCTGCTGATAATTCACCAAAACTAGACTTGAGACAATAAAACTTTATGATCACAAATTACTTTGCAAAGTTACCGGTGTGGTTTTGGTACATCATTATTAGGTGGTTCGTATGCTTGCATACTCGTATGTACATGCCATATTTATCTATATAACATAGCAAATACTTGCATATTAGCTACTTACTTATGAAAGTTATATGAAAAGGAAGTGATTATGTCAAACATCAATTCTTTCGGCATTGTGTTAACGTCTTTTTGGCCACAATGCAGCTACTTGTATCAACTTATTTAATGTTTTGTGTCTACCAGAGTTGATAAAATTGTGTCATTCAGTGTCAATTGTGTAATTGTGCCATCTCCGTCTGTGTTTCCTTGTAAGTATAATCATTAACTCACTCTCATAAGCTGATGTGACATCAAAATAATACACAGACCCAAAAATATCTTCAAACAGCGAATTATTCATAGCTATTAATAAAAAAGTAATTCAATTCTCATAAAGATTACGTGGCTTTAGGCAAAACACAAAACCGCCTCAATATTCCATTCGTCGCTCCACAACAATACGCTTTTGAAAGAAGATGAAAGGGCGTCCTCCTTCGCGCTTCATTTGAACCGACGCGACGCACCCTTGAATTGAGCATATTCTTGAGCTATGCAGATAATAATCTCTATAAAACGTTTTGCATTTAGCTTTAAAGTTATGCCGAAGAGAGGGCTTTTGAGTTCTGTTAACTTTGTATTATAATGTGATTGTTGGATGTACAAACATATGGTTGTTCAAGTATTGATAGGTACTTATGTTAAAGGAACAATAAGAGATTTTAGCATTAACATCAAACCAAACGCTAGGCAACTTGAGAATGCGTTATCTTCGTAATATCTATAACACAATTAAAATATAATGTAAAACTAAACGTTACATTATTAAGCCTTTAACAATACACAACTGCAATTAGTAGTTATGTCACCTAAATATATTTAAATGATTTCAAACCTTCTCTAATATATTTCGTTTGCATCAAAATAATTGTTACGGGATTGTAAAGGTCTAAGTTGGTAATGCTTGGAATTTCTTTGCGTGATCGAATCAAGAATGAGGAGATCCGCAGACGAAACAAGGTCTAAATTTGCTAAATTGCTAAATTTAAGTGGCAGTAGGCGGGGCACATTACACGCAGAAATGATGGCTGATGGAGTCATAAAGTTTTGGAGTGGCGGCCACGTACTGAAAAACGCAGCGTTGGTAGATCTCCCACAAGGTGGTTTGACGACCTGGTGAAGATCGCAGAAGCTGCTGGATGTGGGCGGCACGGGACTGGTTGTTGTGGAGAACCTTGAGGGAGGCCTATGTACAACTGTGGACGTCTTTTGGCTGAATGGTCTAACTATTGGTTTCTTGGTTAGTATTTTCAAATATATTTTTAAATGTTCGTAAAAGTAGTTGAAATTTAATGTATGAATATTTTTAATGTAATAAGAAGAACAATATTAATATATTCCTTTTTTGTAGTTAACTTGAAGCCATGGAAGTACAAGTAATAGCCTTGTCACTCGTAGGCAATCTCTTACAGGCAATGCTTTCTATCATGCAGAGTAGAACCTTTTTGGAAGGCCCAAAATAAAAATAGTATAAAATACGTATTCAAGAGGAATACCTTGACCTAATCGAGCATAACAAAGTTAACTACGAGGTATAAACTTCACCTAGGCAATATTCCTTTTGCCAGTTTTTTAAAGGCATCCGATGTTTGCGCAGTTCATATTTCGACTAGTAGAGCGTTCTACAGTCGAAATACTTAGGCAGAAAAGGAGTGGTTGAGGAATTTGGTATACTTCAATGAATTCTTTCATTTCTCTCTCTCTCTCATTCTCTTTTATTAATAAATAAATATAAATATATTTTGGAACTCTGACGCTGAATGTCATCTATTTTCAATATAAGCAAAGCTTGTACTACGAAAGCTAGAATGGCTCATATAAAGATCACAATGCTGTAAAGATGTAAATCAAACGCAATTCTAGTTTCCGATTATATAATACAATGGAAAAATCTACATTGAACATATATGATATAGCATATATGTATGATTTGCATATATTTATTTCCGAATTTGGGTGTTATCTATGTACAATATGTATGTATTTACAAAAAAACAATAAGTATTATATCAGTCAATCTAATTATCATAACACAAGTTTTGCTTAGTTTAGAACTAAATAGCGTTATGTCTCAAATGTCTCAAATATTTATTATTATTATTTGCAAGAAATGTTAAATAAAATTTATGTAATGATAAAAAAAATTCTGTACTCAGTTTTTATAGTGTGGGTAGCACGCGAGGTTGGTTATTGTCATCAAAAGAAGAAAATGAACAATCTATTTGAGAACAGTAAGTATCTCCTACGATATTTGAAGAGTACTTTAATACACATAAGACATTTATAATTAGGATCAAACTTATAAATGGGAATGGCCTCTTCTTTTATCTCCTACAGTTATAGTACGGTACTTTAATAATCTTAATTATGCAACACATTATGTAAAATATAATATGTTACTATGTTTTAGTTTTTGATAATACATATATTGCCATTCCGAAAAAACAAAATTCTCTTTGTACCCAAATTTACCCTCCCGCATACTATCTCGAATATCTACCAAAATGCTGCCTTACAATTTAATTACTGTTCAAAACTACAATGTATTATTTCTGTAAACAGATATCTCATCTCAATTGAGTTGTTTAGTCTATGGTCGGGGGTGAAGCCGAAGGGTAATAGTTTCGGGTGTTTCCATTGATTTACTACTAATGAACGCCTGTCCGGTTGGCGGATTGTTTTCACCTGTAGGTATAATCCCTTATCTATCGGTAACGACTATTATCAATGTCGATGTTATTAACGATATTTGTAGAGAAAAAACAGAGGTTGGTTAAATTATTAATGCTTATATTGAAATTTTCTGCTTTTTTATGGATAATGGTATTGCTGCCAAACGATATTCAATTCGAAATTTAGACTGCACGGTTGGCCTGGTGGTTTAAGCGATCGCCACAGCGCTCTCTGCTGCGCTGACTGCTGTGGATTCAAACCCCTATACTTTGTGTGATCCACAAATTATTGTTTTGAGTTTGGGTGTTCTTTGTATCCGTTTCTTGTATGTTTGTAAAGTTCCCCGCGATACAGAATTTATTCCTAGAACGGGAGTTGCCTTATTAAAAAAAAAAAATATAAGACTTTCTCGGTCGTGTTGGATAGCCGTCCCATCAGGTTACGAGAGTAAGATAACAGAGATTGCACGTATATTTACACACATACTTGTATACTATAATATCTTTTGTATAGTTAGCTGGTTTTCACCGTTACTGGTCGCCGTGACTGAAATTGATTAAGTGTACATCATATAAAAAAATTCTTGTATGTGGCTTCACAGTCATTTTTATTTAATTATTTGATTAATCCTAAGCAATAGTCGGATGATGACATTTCATTGTTACAAATAGTAACTCAGCGGCAGTAGGATACCCATGTTTGGGCACAAACGGGCCGGCTGAACCAGATTGTTACCATGGTTTCACAGAAAACTAATGCTAAAATAAAACTTTCGTTGCTTATAACGGAGTAAATGAGGTTACCGGAGGCCACACCTTTCCTCTGATTCCCGCATTTAAAGGAGTTGCGGACTTGAGTCCCTTGAGTTACAATCCATGGAGGACGATACTCACATACCATCAAATAATCCATCTTATCGTTTGCACCTATTCCTACCCTTTTCAGGATGTCCGAACTCTATAACACCTTATTTCTCTATGCTAGTATTTCACGTATTTCTCAATACAGATTTACTTAATAAATGGAAGTCATGAAGATAACTAAATCTTTCTAAAATAGTAAAATAAAGGTTGGATTGCACTGATAGGATATATCACTTGCGAGTGACGTAGCGCGCTGAGAAAATCCCTAGCTGTGAAATATTGCTCTTTGTTCTTCAACAGGCACTGACTCTATTTCATACTATCGGTAGTTTGTAGATATAATAAAATAACGCTTAGTACTTCCAATTTTGTCAGAAATTCATTACATTCAGAAAATCATGACACTAATTAATTTAAACGTGGGTGAGTCATGCTTCGGCACATGTAAAACGACTGGCGTTGAGCAATTTCTTCGTTACCGAAGTACACCCTCACCCCATCCCTATTTTTGGGGAGGAATCAGTATTCAAAGGACTTCCACACAATCTTAATGCAGGATTACATGGTAGACAGGAAAAATAATCGTACGTAGCGCAGACCTACATAAGTCTACTTTATGTGATTTTATCTTAAATTACTATTTTTATTTGTAGTTTTAGCAGTAAGTATGAGCTACTTTTAATGAATAAACGGTAGTATGTAAGTCATTTCTAATTCGTAAAACAACTCCGTTAAAAGTTAGTTTTAGTAAGTAATTACCAGCAACCAGAGCGGTAGTAACAGACTAACTTTTATACTTATTTTTTTTGTTTTGTTTTTGTTTGTTTTGTGTTTTGTTTTAATTTTATTTTATATTCCATTTCAACTAAACTTCATATAACATTTAATTATTCTATAAGCTAGAATCACTGTCTATTTCAAAGTGACAATGGTGCTAAATCTGTTGTTACGTCTTTAAGATTTAATTTCTATTTTAACTAATTACTACTACTACTACTACTAATTTTAACTTTAGAAACTTTAAACATTTAGAACGTTGCTTGTCACAAATAAAACTCTTTTTTAGTTATTTTTGGTGTGGTTAGGAGAATTTTTAAATGACGGAATTAGCACCATAAATGAACAATGCAAAATCTCATCTTGGTTGTCGCGACGCAAGCCACGAGCTTAGTGCGGCAACTGTCGTTTAATTCAAACTTGTAATTTATTTTTAAGTATAAACAAATAAATAAACAAATATAAAATATTCTGATTAATGTTAAAAAAACGATGGGGGGCTTATTATTAAACTTTTGCCTTATCGGTACTATTGCTAGAGTATTAATGGTAACAGTAAGTGGTAACATCTTACGATTTTTGTATTAATAAATAAGTCTCTAATTAGAGCAAAAAGTTTCATTGCAGTTACGTCTTCTTTCATATACATTGCTGAAAGTAGGTTTCTCAATCAAATAACAATCTATTCCAATTACGTAAACATTCACAGCAGTCAAATGAAGGCTTAGCAAGGAATTCATTCCATTACTAGTTGGAGTCAGTCACCTATTGTAAGACATGATGAATAGAGCAATCCGAGGAGCGATGAATGCGGTATTATACGAAAAATTCATTAGGTTTAAGTGTAATAAGTGACGGCTTTTCACCTTTATTGACGACTGTTTGCCCTGATAATAATAGGATCCGACAAAGTATAGTTCTTTGAACAATGAAAAGTGCAGTGGCTATAGAACATCTTGTTAAGAATTTTACGTTATTTTTATATTGATAAACAAATAGTTGATAGTGTTGTAACTATCCATAAACGAAACATATCAATAGATAAATGAAGTTCGAATACCCTACGTTTGAGTAAATTAATTATCGTGTTAAACTGGTAGACAGCTTTATCTAAGACAACATAGTTGCACTAGTTTTTAGCTTACGTGTTCACATTTCGTCTCTTATTATCATTGTATGTAATGATTAAATAGTACTTCATAAGTAGGTATTCAAACCAGGATTTAAACCGGGGCTTCTCGCTTCCAAGACCAAGGAGCCAGTTGATTGTAACAACACAAGAAAGGTGAATAAAATATCTAACGAGATATTACGTAAAGGGTACGTGACATTATTTCATTTCAAGATTGCTTAATCTATCAATGTCCACTGTTTTGAAAGTTTTTTTTGTCAGTATAACATGAACTTATGTACCAAATATCAGCATACATACTAATAGACCAAAGTTTAAAGTTTCTTTTCGTTGCAGAACTTTAAGAAAATGTTTATATCAAATTAGGATTTGGCAAATGAGTACAACGTTCGCCTGATTGTGTGAAATTGTAGATACAAATTTGTTGCGGACTCTGCCAACCTAAAACAATGCCAAAAAAATTTAAACCCAAACTGCAAATAGAAATTAGATAAGTAGTATGACCTGGTGGTTAAATACTGACGCTTATTGTTTCTATCGATGTCCAGAATAACTTGAACTCTCATTAATATCATAGAGGTTTTCCTTAACATGACATGACTTGATATTTACACAAAAGATCAGTGGCTGTATAAAACCATTTTATTGTGTAATACTTAATTTCACATTCTTTACCTATCCAAATTCATTAAAAAGTTCTAATAGTAACAGTAAAGCTAGGATCACTATCAATCTTTATAGGATGGAAGTTATTTCTTTGTTTAAAAGCTAGAATTCAAGTTAAAGGAACCCATTAAGGACGAAAATTTCCATGATGTATCCTGTATAGTTTGTACGAGAAAGCAGCAAAAAACAATCTCAAATTTACTTTGAAAGCAAATATTATTAAAGATACCACAAAATTAGCAAATAAAAGGACAAGCAATCAAATCGTTATAAGATACCAGAGTTCATAAAGTTATTCCAATGAGGCTTTACCAACCTACGACCTCTTTTACGAATTCTTCTATATTCTTCACTGTTCTATCAGTTTTATTTTCGATACGTGCAGCTTTAACACCGATAATATTTTATTTCGGTTTTGCCTTTACCGTAAAATTCGCATTCAAATTCGCTAAGTAGTTTTTAAGTACAGATCAACAGACTTTTTCGATCAGCTCTTTATGGAACTTGTTATCATCGTTTTAATGTTCTTTTTTTCAGATTCTTTAGGATTAAATGGTATTATGATCTTACGTGGAATTTCTTTACTTATTATTTTTTGACTCTAGTAGTTATCTTAGTTATCGATGGAAACTTTAAAATAAGTACTACGTTCATTCAATTTTTACATTGGACTTAATGCTGCTAATATATGAGTGAGATAAGTCAACTAAGTATTGATATATAGACAGCGGACAAGAGGATGGGGCTGGAAGTAACTTCACTTCTGGCCACATGCACCATCTGCTTATGGAAGAAGAATTTTATGCCTAGCCGAAATGGAATTGGGAAAAGAATAGACATGATATTACTTTCTTTGATGATGCCCTGAGCGAATTTTTACCATAGATCGATTTATCAATCTCAAAAGTTATTAAGCAGTTATAAACTAAGTGAAACTGTCTTTTTTTTTTCTTGAAAAGACAACGCCCGCACTAGGAATAAATCCTGTATCGCAGGGGCTTTATAAACATACAAGAAACGGACACAAAGAACACCCAGACTAAAATATGTAGATCACATCAAGTGTTGTGGGGTTTGAACCCATACTCTCAGCGAGGACCACTAGGATAGCCGTGCAGTTTTTGTTTTACTAAATATTCATCAACAAAATATAAATGCATTTCCAAAATCTAAAATAACGTGCTATTGTATAAACCTAATATCTTTCACATAACAATTTAATTTCTGTCACACACTGAATCTATAATTGACAGACAGGATTGAAACAATTTTTCTCAAATCAAAGGCTAAATACTTGTAGAATTACTAAAACGTACTCTTTGTTGGATTTCTATTGGCAAATTCTTATATGTAAAGGTCGGTATTTGCGCATCTACGATATTGGGTTCTTAACTTCTTTTTTTTAAGACAACTACTGCACCGCACTAAGAATAGATCTTATAACAAGGTTAATTTTTTCCTTGCTTTTTACAGGGTGAACAATATTACTAGATATCACCTGCTGCCCTGTACTTTTTATGTGAGACTTAATAATACTATAATTATACTTCTCATCATCATATAGCAAGCAGGCAGCTTATCTCCTAAGCAAGCAAGCCTTGGTCTACTATACCACGTTGACCAGACGGATTAATAAGGAGTTAGTTTCAAGGTTTTTTTTCTCTTTGCAGTGATATTTGTTCTGCTTAGTGTGATCAACCATTAGCCACCTCTTACTACATCTTACAGGATGAATAGGATGAATACTATATATTCATGGTCGGTCACCACACGTTGTACTTAGTACAGAGTAATATTTTATTAATACTTTTTATTTGAACCTTAAATCAAAGGTTTTTAACATGAAATATCGTATGTGTAAAACAAAACTATACACTACTCAACCTAAAAAACCTTGAAGTGAAAAAACATTCATAAACGATACTGTTAAGCAAAAATACAGTAAAATGGTGCCCTTGCTTCTAAAACGCCAAATCTTATTTCATGTAATATTTCCATAAATGAGTAATGAGACTTTTATCTATTAAGGGCCATTTTCCATCTAAATCAAAGTTAAATACTCCATCAAATACATAAGTTTTGTAAACTTTTTGGTTTGATATTGAACTAACAACATTTTGAGCACATATAATGTTCTAAGGACGCTAATGGTTTCATTTTAGTATTTTGCGATAAATTTGTTCTAAACTGATTTAATTGAGCACTAAAAGAGAATTTCAAAGAGGAAATTAATCAGGTACTACAACTTTTTAATGATGTTTATCATCGTCCAACCAGCATCGTTATATCTTTAACTTTAATTTAACGTTATGTTGATTTCGATATACTTTCGCCTGATAAGTACGATTTTGCCAACCCTATAATTTATTCATATTGACTTTGATAGATTTGTTCATCCCGGCTAAATCCAATTTGACATAAAAATTCTGAATCATATCATACATACAAAGTATAAACATATACTCTTATACTTCTACATACTTTTTTACCGATGAGGTGTAAAATGTCTTCGAATTGTCGGCTCTTTTGGAATGCCATCGTATAAAAAGTCCACCATGACTCTACTCTGACACTCTTATTTATTTATTTAAAACTTTATGCACAAATACTTGCATCGGCGGACTTAATGCCTAAGGCATTTTCTGCCAGTCAACCGATTTGGTGATGCAGAGAAGATATGAGATAGGTGCACTTGCCAGAGAAGTATGTATAGACCAGATAGACCATAAATAAGTAAATATACTTACATAAACATATAAATATATAACACATACATACCTACATATATAATACACATACACACAACTCATATACATACGTGCATACATATTACCACTATAAGATATACTAATACCAGGTGGTGAACTAAGACTTCGCCGTTTCAGCCAGCAAAAGCTTCTTCACCCGAACCCTAAACGAGTCGCGACTTTTAGCCATCCTGACCACCATCTTATACACCTATATATAAATACTATTGCTATAACTTCTATTCTATGCTAGACTGCCATCATATCTGAACTTGTATTTCTTAATTTTTCCTCAATTTTACTCATTTCTTATGCAAGTGTGTTGAACCACAGGTTCCAGATCAGATTTCTATCCAGGAAAAGTATTTAAGTGAGAAACCGAATGATCTGAATGTGGCAATGATTATGAACACGATAGTAATAGGATATATAATAAGAAGTATCTTTATTAATAGTTTAGTTAACATTTAACTCTCTTTGTTTAGTTTTATGAGCCTTAATGCTTTAGATGAAAAAAACTGTGACGCAAAAATTCTGACAATTCATAACTGAAATACCACACGTTACGTCTTGTTTATTTAACGAATCTATTGAGAAGTAACACTTGTTATTAATAAATGAAGCCGTTTAAAGCAATAAAACGATTAAAATTCACTTTGTATCCTACAATTCTCTTGTCAGCATCGAAAGTTGTTTGTTGAACTTCAAAAGCAAGAGAACTCTTCATAATATTCCATCTAAGCACTGGAGAAAATTTAAAAGATATATATTAATATTTTGAAGAGGTCCACTCTCGGCTCCATTATGAATTCCAACTAGAGGGCTATATTATTTATGAATACTCCTCAGCCCTCCGAGCCTTGGCCATTATCGAGTGAAGAGGTCAATTTTGTAGGTTTGGGTGCCAAAATATCCTTCATCTTATTTTCACAGAGTTTTTTATCGTTTAATGCACGTTTAATATATTCAGAAAACGTTTTTCATTTGTTGGTTGGGTCTTCAAGTGTACCTTTACCCCAGCACTCAGTCACCTTCCTTTAGTTATCTCTGTAAATGCAAAAATTATGATTTCATTTAATAGTATATATAAATTTGAGAATGAATTTTTCCGCAAAGGTCAGCAAACGAGAATTCATACGAACTAATAAAATATTTGTTTGCCAGTTTCAGAATCCTGATTTGAGTGTGTTTTGCATGAACTGGGTTAATGAAATACAGAAGTCGCTATACAATTACATTAACGGAATTAACGCGACGGTTTAGACATGTATACACCGTTGAGTTGCTTGCCCAGGGCCAGTATAATCTGGTTTAAAAGATGCTGATCTGTATTGCTTCAGTCTGATTGAAGCAGTTTGTTATTATTTACTAAATTTTTGTTTACAGGCGTTTTCTTATCTATTAAAAAACTACTATATGAAAAAACTAATCCAAGTTGGAATATTGAAGGAACATAGATTGTTCCAATACTTCAACATACTCTTACGAAAATACAAAGAGGTAAACTATTTACATAATAGAGCACAAAATATTGGTATTTACTAAGTATTTTATAAATTGGACGGCAAAAATATGAGTCTGTTGAAGGAAAAGGTGGATAAGCAAGAATGACAATTGCTTATGTGGAAAGATTGAAGAAAGCTTAAAAAAGTATGTAACCATATCACACACTTACACACAGTCGACGGCATGGATGACGTAGTCGTTTAAGCAGTCGTAGAAGTGTTGTGGATCCGATTCCCACATGAGACAGCACTTGTGTGATCAACAAATAGTTGTTCTAAGTCTGGGAGTTCTTTATGTCCGTTTTAGATATGTATCTTGGTAAATTCCACTGCTACATAAGATTTATTTCAAGTGCAGAAGTTGTCGCTTTAAAACTAAAAAGAAACATTTAACTCAAAATGGCTGTTGTCAAAAAGGCGATCGATTGAAATTTATGCATAGAAAGCCACTTAGTGGTATTCTATTTTTTCATTTTTACAAGATTATGTTTGAAAAATTAAATAAATTTAAAGCCACTACCTTCCTAATGCAGAAAATTAAAACCTAAAAATTATGTAGTTTCCAAACATCTGCTGATAAAACTCTTTGAGCTAAAAACCAGCGACAATATCGTCTATTCAATGTGAAAACAGCCTTTTCTGGACGTACCATCTTGCGTTCACTCGGGCACAATTAATACTTCTCTCGCAATCCAACTATAAGTAGGAATTATACGCCGTGAGCTCTCACGCTTTCTATAATCGCTCTTAGTTTAGTCGTCGTCTTTTCTTTTATATTGAAGTTACATTTTATTGTAATTTGTAAATGATATATTTTGGATTTAATTTGTATTTTGACTGTTAGCTACATTCATTTTGTTACTAGAAATTAGGATATGTATGTGTTTTCTATATTTTATGCTTATTTATTATAGAATAAGTGTACTGCACCTGGTTTTGGTGGAAAATCTCTCTCTCTTCATTTAGATTCTCCAATTTGAAGCACGGGGACCATGGATTTTAATAAATTACCCTATTGGCATGATTCTAAAAAACCTAATAATTATTATTTTATAGAAGTGAATTTATACATACTGTATAAAAATTGTTGTAACTATTATAGAGGTATTAAAACGCGTGTGAATGTTTTTATAGATATTTTTAAATATTCATACAATAAAACGAGTAAATGTCTCAAGTATGTAAATTAAACAACATTTTAAATATTCATATTGAGGTTTTCTGTGAGAAATCGCCGTGGGTAATTACAACTCGATTGTAACGTCCACATACTACTTGTAAGTCATGACTGCTTCGTTGGTCTATTGTTTTGCAAATGCGACTGCCGATCAAGAGGACTCAGACTCAATTGCCGGGTGATGCAAAAAAGTGTTATTGTGTTTTTCTGATTATAGAACAGCCCGGAGTTTGGAGGTTAGGGATCTTAACTTTCGTGCCTCGGAGAGCACGTAAAGCCGTTAGCCCTGCACTTGATTTCTTCCCGGTCGTTTAGGATAGCCGTCTCATTGGATCGTGAAAGTGAGGGAAGAGAGAGTATACCTATGTTTGTGCACCTCGATCATAGACCCTCACGTCCATGTCCACCAGTCGTATTACGTATACGTGTCGTAGTACGTATTAACAGGTGGGAAACATACCACGACTGTTGCCGCCTTAGATGAGATGGTGCGGTATCCTCGTACGATCCGAATAACCGCAACCCACTGCGCTCGATTAAGCTTAGCTCTGCAGCGGGAGGAGGCTGATAGGCGCTTGGCCCATGTCGGCGCTCCATAGAGGGCCATGGATCGTAGCACCGCACAGTAGAGGCGGCGCACTTCTTCTCGCAGGCCCCTTATGTTAGCCAACAACCTCTGTAGGGAGCCTGCCACCTTCCCGAACTCGTGGGATCATCCGTTCGAAATACTCCTCGAAGCTCCAGCGACTGTCCAAGGTGAGGCCAAGGTACTTGATTTGTTGACCGACCTCGACCTCCGTTCCTTCCACTCTTCTAAGCGAGCTGGTAAGAGCTGCGCCTCCGCTATATCTGCTGGGACCTACTATCCGGATAACAGTCCCATCGTATTGTGAGAATGAGGAAACAGACAGTACACCTTTGTTTCCACACCTACTTGTATACTACAATATCTTCTGCGCAGTTGGCTGGGCTCCGCTGAGACTAACCACCGTGGTCGAGATCGGCTAGGAGTATATCATCGTCACGCGACTGTAACCTTTAAGATGAAGTTCATGTCAGTCAAACTACTTCATAAATATTGTTCTTTATATAGGTACTGTCAAAATGAGTACAAGGTACAAAAGAAATTATCCTGCATTATATTTATGTAAGTAAAAATACTACGATGATATAACACGTAGCACAGAAACATTTCAAAAACTCCCAGAACCCTCACATACTCCACATAATTGAGCCTCCATCTTATAATGCACTTTGCGAGATATTTTTTAATTAAAATTTTATATTCTGTCATGCGAACAGGGACTAAAAGGGTACGAAGGGTTCCCTTGATGAATTACTTCGGTCATTTTATTTAGTAAATATAAGGGGCGGAGTGTATCTCGTGTTATGAGCCTCACCTGTGTAGCTATGTGCCTCATATGGGACGCTTTCCAGCTTAAGAGGCTTTTAAGGGTGGCTAAAGAATGTTTTAAAATGATGAAAAATCAATATACTCAGGCGGCACTGAAGTATCTATTTTAATCTTTCCTTTGTATACAGAGATCATTTTTAGTCTTTAGAGTTATCAGTAAATAATCGAATGTTTACAGATAACGCTATCTAGCTTCAAATTAAGCAGAGCATGTACAATGACAGCTGGGAATAAATAAAGTAAAAATGTCATAAATAAAAAAATGTACAGTACTTATTTAAGTTTTTTTAGATCCAAGTTACTTGAATTAATATTAGTACTGGTTTATAAAACAGTAAGATTATGCAATGATAGCTGACCTCCCTCAAAGATAGACAAGCGAAAAGAGAAGTCGCTGTTAGTTTTTTTTTGTTCCGTTTCTGCGGCATTTTTGTGCATTCGTACAAAATATTTACCTGGTAAGGAATTATGACTTCTTACCAAAGGCTGGTAGTGTAAAAACACTTAAAATTAGCAAAACTTCACATATCTTCATTCAATACAGTAATTGTTGGATGTAGTTGAATAAGCAATTGAAAGCATCGTTGTTGACGATATCTCCCTGCTGACACCGAAAACATTACTATACTGAGACACTGCAGAACTTCAACAGATTTTGTGATAGATATGGTCATAATATCGTCCTGTATACCTGATGATTCATCCGTCAAGTACCAACCAAGAAATTAACTACACGATTGATTCAACATCGACTTTTCTGAAAAGTGTTAAATATGAATTGTTGTTTTCGTAAGTTTCTTTATTTCACTAGTGCTCGCATTAAGAGGTCTCGGATTGGATTTCAGAGTCGGACCAAACGTTAGTATCTGTAATTTGTAAATTTTTGTTTCAGAATTTAAGTGTTTTTCTATGTATAATATGATTTATTTAAAAAAAAAAAATAAATGTGCTATCAATCAATCTAGTTTTTTACGGTACAAACTCTGCTTAGTTATATACCAGATACCGTCGTGTATCAGATGTGAAACAAAATAATTATGTACTATTAATATTATATATAATTGCATTATTTCTAACAGCTCCTAATCACAGAGAGGGTGTTTTGTTAAAGAAGTTAAAAATAATAAATATTTAATTTACTCGATAAATTTTGAATGATTACGATAAATAACTTGAGTCACAGTTGAGTCACCCTGACCTGCTTGAACTCTTGATTACTTTCCTAATCTCTTTGTAGACCCAATACACATTTCCTTGTGTAGGCTTCTCATGTCTCTAATTTACTTTTCTTCTCAATATGTGCTTCTAATTCTATTTTCTCTTCTTCTATTTTATCTGTTTCTATTTGCAGCGAATAGGTATGGCCACTCTAACATGATAAGATGACCCAAATTTTAGTTATAAAAATGTCTAAATGGGTCTTGAATACAACTTTGCCTTCTTCGGCGATAAATGTGTAAGTGTATGTCATGTATATAATGTGAAATGGCTCCTAGTCAAGCATGACGGAATGTTTAATCGTTTTACACAAGTAACTACGCAACCTATTTTAAAGCATTTATAACAATTACGTGTTGCGAGGTATTCGCCAAATTAGAGAAGGAAACATTTACTTCATCGGAGCGGAGGTAGTAATTATGCAATAAAATAAGACATGTGTTTAGTCAGAGCGTCTTAAATGGCAAGTTTTGAAAAAGTTAAGAAATTAAATTAAAGTATTTTGGTGAGTAGCCAATTGTTTAGGGTCATATTAAAGTGCGTGGTGATGGATTACGAATACATAGTGTTACCACCCCTATTCATCCCGTGGGTGTCGTAAAAGGTGACCAAGGGAACAAAGTATACAAGACAACATCATTACAAAGAGAAGGAAAATTTGAAACAAACCCTATTCCAACCCGCCTAGCCAGCGTGGTATCGTAGGCCAAAACCTCCTTGCTAAGGAGAAGCCTATGTACAGCAGTGGACTGTAAAAGGCTGTAGATGTTGATGATATTAACTCCGTCTGTATCATTTTTCACTTCAACTTATAAGTGCTGCTAATAATTGTCGTATGGAAATGCAGCTATGTACACGAACTTGATAATAATGAGAATACTATAATTATATAATAATTATTATAGATTCTGTGTGGTGATAGTTTAGGAATATGAAAGATCACCACTCCTATTACCCCGTGAGTTTCGTAAGAGGCGACTAAGTAAGCAAATTACACAGGCATTGTAAAGAGAAGAAAACTTAGTGCAAACCCAAATCTCGTCTGGCTAACGTGATATAGTAAGCCAAAATCTCCTAAGGAGAAGCCTCTGTCCAGCAGTGGACTATGGCTGTTGATGTTATGATGTGAATTTAGATTTGCTCGTCATTTAATATTCAAAGTCAGTCAGGCATTTTCAAAATATGCATTAAAATAAAAACATTTATCTCTTATAACACGAATATTGGTCAATAAACAATGTGTAAACCTAAAACTGTGTGTGAATTTGTGCGTGTATTTTTATTTATTAATTATTTTTATAGTTGTAGTTAAAAAATAAATCATCCAATTCATAAACAAACAAATGTTACCATGTACATTTATATAGTATAGTGTATAAGTAGATGATTTAACAGTTTAACGTGTGTTGATAAATTACACCAGTTCATATCAAGAACTTGACAGAACAGTTCGTTTACAAACATGGACCGAATTAAATTTAAAATCAATGGAATAGAGCATTTAGGCAAACTTTTCAAATATATTTTTTTTATTAATTGAATAAATAAATTATTATTATTTTAATTGTAAATAAATTAAGGTTCAATTTTTTTAAGGTTTAATTTAAGCTATAATAATAATTAATACAAAAAATAAACGATCATTTCGGAGAATTTTTAGTTGAATGTGAACTGTTTGGAACAAAAATTAAGTTGATTGAAGCGTCAATTGGTTGATTCGTGCACAATTTAATATTTACGTTTGAATGCATAGCTCGGTTCCATTTTTATTAATTATATTATACCTTGCTTAATTGTGTAACTTGCATAGAAATTGGCGAGGCTGCCTCCTGCAACTGTTGGTGTGAGACGAGCTTGTGAAGAACTTTTAAGAAGACTACAACCAGCAAGAGATCAGATGGATAACCCGATTTGGGAAGAAATAATAACGAAAGCACACATAAATAATGTTGATTTACAAACGCATGGATTTACTAGAACCGATGAAGAGTATAGTTATCCAGTATTTGGTGTGACACTGGCGGAAGTAGAATTAGATGTGATAATTGGTCACTTTCAGACCATAAGAGTTGATTTATGTGAAAATGCTGGGCAAAGTCTTAATCCTGAAGTAGACATCGGACAAATAGAAGGAGCGTTCATGATGGGTTTGGGTTATTGGACATCTGAACATTTGGTGTATGCATCTACAGGAGAGAACCTGACGGATCGTACTTGGCACTATTATGTTCCACTGACTAGAGATATTCTTCGAGATTGGAGAGTTTACTTAAGAAAAAATTCTAATAGTGATGACGTCGTTTAAGTATTTTAAAATATATGTTTTTTATTTCTTACAAATTTATTTTTATAAAGTAAGCAATGATTTTTTTTAACTTTAAACACTGAATAAAATATTTTAATATAATTTCATTGCACGGATTGCGTAATCATTTAAGTGGTCGTCCCGCCGCTTCTTACTACGAAGTGTTGCGGGTCCTATCCACACTTGGTCTCACATTGGACAACCTTATGTGATCCACAAATATTTGTTCTAACTCTGGATATTATTTGTGTCTGTTTCAAGTGTGTTTGTGTTGTAGTAATTTGAAATTGCCGCGTTCTCAACTTCTCACTACGTACGTAATTACATCAGTTTGTAAAACCCCTACGTTGCTGAATTTATGACTACTGGGAAGTTCTGTTTACAAAAAAATAGCAAATAATAATCCATTTATATTATATAGTAATGTAATAACTATAATGAAATATTAATTGTCTTGTAGAGGGAACGGGTGCCATATCCCTCCGACACAAAGGGAGGATCCTCCAACCACGCGAGGTGATCATGCCTGGCGGGCCACGGCCCAACGGTTGATGTTTGGATGTTGTATGTATATATGCTAATTGCCATGCGAATTTCTATTTCACGATACAAGATTAGTAGTTGCTCCATTGTTATATATTGATATATACATATATACGTTGAAAGATTTTCTCAATCTTGAGCAATGGTACTTGTACGTCAAAAATCAAAAGTAAAACCCGACTATTGCCACTTAAATACAAATAAATAAAAAAATTTGCCTTACCGATTACATATCTAAGATTTGTAACAGTACTTGAACATTAACACTATAAATACAAAATTGTGTTGCACTCAATTTTTAGATGACAGTCCAAACTATACCAGCCACTATTATTAAGGACATATTTTTGCTTATTTGTTTTTTAAAAGACAACTTCCGCACTAGAAATAACGCACAGGCGTTATTTCTAGTGCGGAAGTGATATTTATTAAGTCTTAATAAACATACATGAAACGGACACAAAGAACACCTAGACTCAGAATAACAATTTGTGAATCACATAAAATGTCACAACACTCAGCAGAGCAGAATGCGGCAAGGTGACATTTAAATCACTACAAAACATCCATGTAGTCTGTGTCTGTCAATCGGTAGATGTAAGATACAAAACGTCTTACTGAGACACCCATAATAGTAATTTACAAATATGAACATTTTTAAATATGTTACAGATGGCCCACATACGGTGGAAAGAAACTGTTTGCTGACAGCAACGAGAATAACAGATTTTAAATTTAATGAATAAACTTTTCCATAGCATTCTTACGAATCATTGTACAGGAACGCAACAGTGTCTTGGATTTGGTACGACACAGCATGCTAGCAGGACGGCAGAATCAAATGATTAATTGGGAAGATTTTTATAGACTATTCATTAGTTTAAAAAATACTGCATGTAATATTATTCTTACTACTATAGTGAACTGAATTAAAACTATTTAAATGTTTCCTTTTTGTATTTCTATTGTCCATCATTAGATCTTCACTTCAAATCTCAACCTGTGGAGTCGTAAAAAGGATTGTAACGAAACATATAAGTTTGGATTCATAGCTATTGCTCAACTGTTGTAGCTGTTAGACACATCCACGTTGTTAATAGCCACTGAAGTGATCCCCTTGACTGATCTGAAACTTGTCTGCCATCGCTGAACTATACACATGAAGTCTGTTCAATTTTCCTTAAGACACGTGAGGAGGAGTTCATCACTCTGTTTCGCTTTTCTTAATAAATGACACAGAAACAATTACGATAATAACTTTATACATCTCACAGAAACATCTGATCCTAATCCTTTCTTTTTTTTTTTACGGCAGGGTGGTGTATCGGCATCCGACCGACTAAAATCATACGGTGTGCCACTCTGCGCCGCTAGGCCAGATATGCCAATAAGAGGGATCCGGGAACAGCTGTTATTGCGACATCCAGATCATTCCTAGCGCCTGCCCGCTGAAGCGGGCACCATCTGCGGGTAAATTCTCTATGTTAGATAACGTATGGCACACGCGGACGTTACCTCCTTCCTGTCCACCCGCGGCCATATTCACGGCGGCATGAGGCACTGGTACGCACGTCTCTGCCACATGGTTCGCTGGCGGTGAATTGGGTCCGAGTGGAGATCGTTCTCTCGGGCCTTCTCCACCGCCTCCTTCCGGGTAATTACGTGTTCGCAGTAGGTTGCGACCGCGGTGAAACAACTGTCGCTACAGTCCATGGAGCATACGATGGTCGGTAGCGAAAGATCTTCTCCAATAACTGCAGTGAGGGCCCCACACTGCACCGCCCAGGCGAAATAAACCGCCAGCATGTGCTGAACTAAGTCACAGGCTGCTGTGTGAAAGACGGGACTCAATTTCCTCCTGACGGCCGAGTTCAGTTATTTCCCAAAGCAACCGTGACTGGAAAGGGCTTGCGTCAGTTGGAAGGAAAGGGTCCCGTGCTGCTACCCTGCACACTTGGCGATGACCGGCTGAAGAACCTCCACGACCAGTATGAGGAGTCTCCAGCCGGAACGACCAACGAGCCATCGTGGCTCTGCGAGTGGCCTCACACCACTCGCGTGTCTCTTCGGGCGTATGCAGCTACCCGCCCGGAAGTCAGCCGTCCGTCGATAAACTTTGGCGAGCACTTCCGCCTCCAAATCCCACGAGAGAGTTCCTATGTGAAGTGAAAAATTGCCAATATTTCACACATTTTGTCGATAATTTAAATTTATGTTAGCTATATATATTCATTCTGTAGAAATGTTTATGAGAGTGTTTCTGTAAATGTTTACCGATATTCTCAATGAGACGAAAATAATATTAAAAATTACCTTCCTAACTAGACCTATACCAAAAATCTTTCTTCCGTTAATAAAAAGAAGAATTATGCCTACACTTTAAACAGTGTTGATGACATTGCAACGATTATGACGACATATCAGCTATGTCAGTATCAGGTAGTAGGACCACGCAAATTTCAGCACAAACGGGTCGGTTCGACCAGGGACAGTACTATCCTCTCACAGAAGACCAACCTCAAGCGACCCTAAAGCGAATTCATGCTGTCGAATTTCGTTGGTGTGTGTGAAACTGGAGGCCCATTGATGCAGGGATGACAGTTATCGTTGTAACCGCGTGAACCTTACACTGCCACAATAACTATCGTGATTTTCACGTCCCCAAGTGGGCGTGGAAAAGCATCTCACTAGGCAGCTATAGTGTGGGTCACTATAATTCATTGTCTGCATCTGCAATGAATATGGTGACCACAACTCTTGGATTATATTCATGCTTTCAATAAGGCAGAGTAAAGTTACTTTGGTAGGTTCTTAACATAGAAAAAAAAACAATACAAACTAATGAGTAACTAATCCTGTATCGTGATATAGAGGTTCTGATGCTGATAAACATATGTAGGCAAACATATGCCAGGTATAATTCTTCCTTTCCATTGTCATCCTTGTACATCGCGGACAGACATGATTCCCGTTCCCAGCAAGATCTTTGGGGTATTTCCTTGAAATGTAATAAAATTGACTTCACTGTTTTATCACAAATCACCAACTTTATCTTTTATATAAAACATTTTTTTTGTAAAAATGTTATTTATATTTTTTTACCTTATAGAGAAAAAATACCGCACGACTTCCTCTGCGTACAAAGTGAATCAACATTCACTGCTCTTGCAATATTTTTCGTTGAAACTCGGTAGTGGTAACGTGATGCTCTGTAGCCTATATCTTTCCTCGATAAATGGGTTATCTAAAACTAAAATATTTTTTCAGTTCGAACCAATAATTTCAGAGATTAGGATGTTCAATAAAATAAACAGACAAACTTCAGTTTTATAATATTAGCTTGCTTTTGTTTTATTTTCAGACAACTCGATGTTTATAATTAGCATGTGCTACTTATTGCGTTTTGTATGTGGAAATTTTCGAAATATTTATTTCTCTTTGCTTATCTACTATTTACTACATTTATACTTACGATATTTTTCACTCTTTATCATCATCATCATCATCTTAGCCAAAAGACATCCATTGCTGGGTATAGGCCTCCACCAAGATTCTTCACAACACCCGGTCCCGTGCCGCCCGCATCCAATGGCTTTCTGCGACCTTCACCAGGTTTTTCATTCATACTCCATATTTATCCTTTGAAATGGGCTATGAAACACCAAAATAATATTTCAATGCTAACTCTTCTCTCTTCCTTGGGGGAGACCTTCGTTGAGCAGGTCGGCGCTGCTTCTGCCCTTGGGCGACTTTTGCCCAATCTAGGTTGAGCTAGCGTCGCGACGAGACGGCTATACACGGGGGTTGTCCGGTCAATGGCGCTGTATGGTGCACCGGCGTGAGCGGCGGCTCTGACCGCCCAGAATAGGGCTCGCCTCTGGTGCCCTCAGAGGATATTGGCGGTTAGAGCCATACGCGGTTACCGCACCGTATCGACGGAGGCGGCGTGCGCCTTGGCCGGAACTCCTCCGTGGGATTTGGAGGCGCAAGTGCTCGCCGAAGTTTATAGGCGGACGGTTGACTTCCGGGCGGGTAGCGGCATACGGTCCACGCCCAAAGAGATGCGCGAGTGGCGAGAGGCCGCTCGTTGAGCCACAATGGCTCGCTGGTCGTCTCGTGCTGGCTTTGCCGCCGTGGAGGCTCTCCAGCCGGTCATCACCGAGTGGGCAGGGCGGCAGCACGAGACCCTTTCCTTCCGACTGACGCAGGTCCTTTCCGGGCACGGTTGCTTCGGGAAGTATCTGCACTCGGTCGCCAGGAGGCAATTGAGTCCCGCCTGTCACCACTGCGACTGCAGTGAGGACTCGCCTCAGCACACGCTAGCGGTTTGTTCCGCCTGGGCGGCGCAGCGTGGGGTCCTCACTGCAGTTATTGAAGGAGATCTCTCGCTACCGGCCGTCATACGCTCCATGGCCGGTAGCGACAATTGTTTTACCGCGGTCGCAACCTTCTGCGAACACGTAATTTCGCGGAAGGAGGCGGCGGAGAAGGCCCGGGCGGACGACCTCCACTCTGACTCAATTCGCCGCCGGCGAATCAGGCGGCGGAGGCGCGCGTACCAGCGCCTCATGCCGCCTTGAGTGTGGACGCGGGTGGACGGGACGGGTTTTCACCTCCATCCGCTACAATGGCCAGCCGCGAGGAGGCGACGTCCGCGTGTGCCGTACGTGATGCCGTGCGTCAGTCGCAAGGAAAGGGTCCCGTGCTGCCGCCCTGCCCACTCGGTGATGACCGGCTGGAGAGCCTCCACGGCGGCAAAGCCAGCACGTGGAGCCTCCAGCCGGGACGACCAACGAGCCATTGCGGCTCGACGAGCGGCCTCTCGCCACTCGCGCATCCCTTTGGGCGTGGACCGTATGCCGCTACCCGCCCGGAAGTCAACCGTCCGCCTATAAACTTCGGCGAGCACTTCCACCTCCAAATCCCACGGGGGAGTTCCGGCCAAGGCGCACACCGCCTCCGTCGATACGGTGCGGCAACCGCGTATGGCTCTAACCGCCAATATCCTCTGAGGGCGCCAGAGGCGAACCCTATTCTGGGCGGTCAGAGCCGCCGCCCACACTAGTGCACCATACAGCGCCATTGACCGAACAACCCCCGTGTATAGCCGTCTCGTCGCGACACTAGCTCCACCCAAATTGGGCAAAAGTCACCCAAGAGCAGTAGCAGCGCCGACCAGCTTTGGAGTAAGCTGTCGGAAGTGCTCGTCGAAGAGCCACCTGCCGTCGAGGATCAGGCCCAGATACTTCATCTGGGCCTTAATCGGTACGAGGACCGAATTGACAACGATAGAGGCGCCGGGGGGTGGACCACGACGGGGCCCATGAAACAAAATCTGCTTCCGTCTTATCTAGGGCCACCCGTAAACCCAGCGCCTCAATGCGCCCGACCACCAAAGAGACTCCCACGGTGGCCAGGCGCGCCGCCTCTTGAAAGTTCGCCTCCCGGGTCGCCCCCGGGCTGTGACCAATGTGTCATCGGCGTAACAAATTACGCCCAGCCCGGGGGAAAGACGACTTCGAAGGGCCCAGTCATATCCCATATTCCACAGGAGTGGTCCAAGGACGGACCCTTGTGGAACACCGCACGATATGGGCCGCCGCCTCTGAGTACCATCTCGGTCCTCGTACACGACGGTACGCTCGTCAAGATAGTCTGCCACAAGCCGCCTCAGGTACTCTGGCACCCCGTGGTAGTGGAGTGCTTCCCTGATGCAGCTAAATGGCAGACTATTAAATGCGTTGGCGATGTCCAACGACACCGCCAACAGCACGCCACCACAGCTCACCGCCTCTTTGGTAACCCTCAGGCAACCTTGGCGTACGCTGCCTAAACCATTGAAGTTACATAAAGATGATGTCCCGTAGGATTGTTTGTATGTTAAAAAAAATACCTAATTAAAATGATCTGTTATGAAACTTAATGAGATAGACCCAATTAAACGCGAGCGAAGTCACGAGTAAAAGCTAGTATAATATATTTTGCTCTAACACAGATATTCTTAAGTTGGTGAAAACTGGTCTCATATCAACAAACCCGTAGAACCGGTTTGATGTTAACACAAACATTACAAGTTTCAGTCGAGGACGACACACAGATAACAGTTAAAAGTACTCGTAATCTGGCAAGTTATTTATGTTTGTTTATACATTTTGTAATATATTATCGTGTTTTTCACTGCCCTGTAAATTCAATAGTTTAATTCAATAACACTGATAGACAAAAATTACCTAAATGAAAGTTAAATTAATTATAAAAATATTTTGTATCTACAACTAGCCTGTTAATAATCTGCATTTTTAAAAAGTTTCAGTCACCCTCAATTTTCTTGCAACTGCAATGCACTTTATTTTAAATAAATATGGTGGAAAATTGAATTTAATCAAGAAAAATAACTGATATTTGATTTTTATTTAGGATTTTCGTGAATATTTAGCGTCAGGTACATCTCTTTTGAGTGTCCAACAGTAATCAACCAACATTTTCGGACTCCACTTGCCTTGGCACCGTTTTTCCATGTTAGATATATCCTGATGGAATCGCTCGCCGTGTTCATTGTTAACGGCTCCCAAATTTTGAGAAAAAAATTCAAATGAGAGTGTAAGAAGTGTATCTTGAGCGACATATTGCATCCCATATTCTTGTAAGCTGATAAAAGGTTGTTGACCAACTCTTCATAGTTTTCGGCCTTGTGGTTTCCAAGAAAATTACAAACAATATTTCGAAAACATGTCCATGCAGATTTTTTGATCGGATTAAGTTTTTGTTCAAATTTATTTTCAGACAGTAGATCTCTAATTTGTGGTCCTACAAATATTCCCTCTTTTATTTTAGCATCGCTGATTTTTGGGAATTTCAGTTTCAAGTAACAAATACCATCTCCATTTCTGTCCATAGCTTTGACGAAGTTTTTTATAAGTTCGAGTTTGATGTGCAATAGAGGTAGCAATACATCTTCAGGATTTATTAATTGTAAATTGTGAATTCGGATAGTTCACGGTGTGTCTAGGTTTGTGATTAATACCTTTGATAAAAGTTTGGCAGAAATAACAATCTGATACATAGTCTTTCTGTTCAGACCATATCATTGGAACTGCAAACAGCATATGACGAGATCCTTTAGCCCATTATGTTAATAAACTAACATATTGTGCATAACAAACACTAGGAGTCCAGGTTTTGTCCAAATTTCGCACCGGAAAACCAAAATAATTAAAATAACAATTTTCAGCAAATGGTGTCCAATTACGACGTTGACTTTTAATAGTAAGTTGACCACAAATGTAACAAAAGTTATCGGGATGGTTTACACACACTATGGGTATCTTATTATGATGTACAGAAACGACAATCACAAAGAAAAACGTTTTAATTTCAATAATTTAATATTAATTTATCGGAAACATACGTCGGTAAGCAAAATTCGCGTAATCAATTTAACAAAAATACTGTTTACCAGTGTAATATGCCACGAAACATTATGCGTCGAGGTCACGACGAATGCAAAATACTTAGTTTTACAAAAAAAAATCCCGCAGCTTTAGTCATAAAAATGCTACACAGTAAAACAAAACGTCTGTTATTGTATAAGAGGCCAACATTCTATCAGGGTAACAGATATCATTCGAATAGAATTGAGCCTCCAGTAATCTGACTTCTGACTGAATTAGTTCAGCCCTATGCCTTCCACCTGAAAGTTTTTATGAGTTAAAAAGTTTCATACATTATGCAGACACTGCATCTATAGGTAAGTAAATTTAACTACCAATTACTATGATTGTCCAGAGGGACAAGTACTCGCCTAGCCGCGCAATCATTAGAACTTTGTCCTTTATTATTTTTCTTATCGAGACCTACCAAAGCGACTCTTCTCTGCCTGATGGAAAGTATGAATACATCAAAGAGTGGTTATCACCATACTCATTGTGAATGCAGATAATGTAGTATGCTCACCCGCACTATAACGACCTAAAAGCCTCAATAAGTGAAGGCTGTAACTGAAATCTTCGATCATCCTCAAATTTTTATGAAAAATAATAATATAATACACCTGGCAATACTAGAAGCAGTTGAAACTTCTGATATATTTTGTTTTTAAATTAATATATGTTCATTATATTTAGAACGCAAAACAAATACAACAAATAAAATACAAACTTAAATGGGTATGTGACAAAAATAAAATTAAAAGCGAAAAAGGATATTTTAAAAGTACATATCTACTACAAGACATGATGCTTAAAGTGACTTCATATTAATATTATTATGTAAGAAATCCATCGAAGTATGCTACCAAGAGCTAGGTTAAGAAAACATCCCCGAAATTGTCACTTCACTTCGTCTCGCCGTCTCCAGATGGAACAATAGAAGTTCCAGCCATTGCAGAGGTGTAAAATTCTACTTCAACCGATGAGTTTTCCTTTCATCGACATCTAACAACCACGTCCATAGATAACCTTGAGAACCCAAGGTCGACTGACTTCGAAAATGGTTCTCGCTACAGGTGATGGTGTGCCACGTTACACAGCGCTAATCGTTAATACAGAGTTGTCATCTGCTGGATGATTTAGTATTAAAAAAGATACGCTTTGATTTACGTAAATGCTTAGCTATCTCTTCTTCGTTATACACTATGGTAGCCAACAGCACATCTCAGTTAGTATCATATAATGAAGATGAAGATAAAAAAGTGCATAATGTGGTTATAACTGTATTTACCTAATACAAGGATAAGATAAACAACACTCTGAAGGAGGCAATTCAGGAATACTGATATATAAATTCTAATGACAAACCTCAGTTGTTCCGTTTGCCAATTCATAAACTGATGAAAGTAAAAAAATGAGCACTGATGAGTGCCCTGGATTCTTTACTACTGGATTATTTTGATAATATAATAAGATAAGACACTAAAGCCAACAGGATAAGACTGTATATAAAAAATATTCTTAAGAAATGATACCGGAAATGAGAGAAACCATGTGTATGTGAAAATTACAGGCTCTTACCAAATGAAATGTCACAAATACATTTACATTTATTTTGAGGCTCTAAATTACTACCCATATCAATAACAATTCAATACTTACTGCTTTCGTTATAACTGGGGCCCATAGCACTAAAGAGCTTTCTACTCCTTTTTTGTCCATGGTGAGAGCGAGAATAAATGGAATGCCATCACTTCCTTCTATGAGAAGGTGATATCCTCGAAAGGAGATAGACCTATGTCCAGCAGTGGACTGTTATAAGCTGTTGATGTTTTGAGTTTGATAAATGTTTATATCTATTATGTATGATTAATATAAGTCCACAACTTTGTATGAAATATACCATAAGTTTTAAATACATATAACTGTTGGCAAGCAGAGGAATACCGGTAAGGTTTTAGTCGATAAGAGTCCGACAAACCCCTTCGTTCCCCCGCAATGGGGCAAGGACATCCATGAGGATCTTTCACAACGTTAACAAAAAAAACACTGCGCCACCCAGACAGTTGTTAAACTTCATTTAATGTCAGACCTAAAGTTTAAGGTTATCTTTGTAGTACTCCTATTTATTCAAATGTTTCAAATTCAAACAAACCTACCTCAGAATTTCGCAGTTAATTGTTAGTATTTTAAGTAACGAATGTCTTAGTATTTCTTTTCTAAGAATTTCATCTTAGTCATTCAAAGTTTAGTCAAGACATATTTATTTTTACTTTGAATTTCTTCGGTATTTGCAAACCAGCTGTGTAATTTATACGAGGAACACTTGACTCTAACAAAATTCAGAGTCTTTAAAGTTAAACTACTGTTTAAACTTTACCACTTACGCCACTTCCGACTACGGAATCATAAAACAAAATGTCAACAAAATGTTATCGTATAAAGACAACTGTCAAATTTCGAAACGAACAAATACGACATCGCGTTGTTCGTAAAAGGTCTTGTTTTAGTTTAACCTGTGCCGTTATTTTATCTGTACAATTTTCATGACTTGTAGGTATAAACCAATTATGAATAATTTTAATGGTTGTTCAAAAATAAAGGTGTTTACTATAATAATGTTTCCTTCGTTGATTTAGGATCGTTGTGGTCGTCATCCAAAAATGAACCGAATTAATTTCAAAGTCAACGGAATCAATTGTAAAGGTAAATAATCTGTTTTTTAACGAATGAAGTGATTAAATTATATATTAATTATACTAAATATTTTGCTTTTGTAACTAACCTCAAATGTTTATAATTCACACGCATTAAATAATTAAAATTTAATTTTCATTTTAATTTATGTAAATTAAAAAGTTTTATGCCCAAAAAAAATATTCGCTGCCTCATACGAGGTAAATATTTTTCATTTAAAGAAGTCAATAAATTAGTATGTAAAATTACATAAAAATATGTCTAAACATTTATGAAGGTATTTCATAGAATACCTTTTAATGCTTAACAAAAAATGTATTTTCTAAAATAATACTGATTACATCCCATCATACTTATAATTATGAAACAAAAAACAGTTTTCCCTGTTTATTAGAGCCACGCTTATAGGTAGTAGAGCCACGCTGTTTTCAGCACGAACAGGCCGGCTCGACCGGGGCAGTACTACCCTCCCACAGGTGAACAACGACAGCATCCGTGCTGTCGTGTTTTGTTGGTGCGAGGTTGAAGAGTGCGCGACCGGAGGCCCATTGAAGCACGGGTGACAGTTGTCTTAGTAACTATCTGCAATGCAATACCGCGATAACCGTCATACCTTACACATCCCCAACCGAGGCGTGAAAAAACATCTTACGCTAGGGTAGTCATAGTATGGGTCACCATACTACATTGTCTACATTCACAATAAGTGTAGTGACCACAACCATAGATTCAATTCATGCTTTCCAGGAGACAGAATAGAGTCTCTTTGTCAGGTTATTAAAAAAAATCCGTGTCACAGTTACGAAATAATCTTGTAGACCCCTTTTCCATTCTCTTGTGGTTCTTCTCGTAGACCCCTTTGGGAGGAGTCTCGGGGTGACTTTACCAGGTCTACGACCTGTCGAAGTGGTCGTCCGCGCCGCCTGCGACTACAGGCGGGTCACTTGGTTGGGCCCTTGGGCCTGTTGGTATATCCGGGTGTCAGTCCCTGTGACCAGCATGTTAGCTGCGCCTCGCTCTGTTTTCCCTCCTGTGCTTAGCGAGGTCGAGTTCCAGGGGATGGAGACCCCGAGGAGCGCCCGTCAGCCAGCACCAGGCAGGATGTTAGGGTGTTGGGGATAGTCCGGTAGGAATTGCTGCGGAGACGAGATCTCGCGGTATGCCATGCCTGTCCGGCGGTCGCCGATGGTAGGGCGCGAGCTCGCGCAGGTGGCGGGCTTGCGAGCCATCGGCACGCACGAATAGGTTTGAACTCAGGCGTCTCACGAAGTCATCCAGGCTCTCTATGCGCAGATTCCTGGAGATCGTCCTGTTCCGCACAAAGCGAGGAGCGTTGACAAGGGTGCGTAGTGTGAGCGACTGCTGCGCACGCAGACGACGGCGGTTTGTCTCGGAAACAAGCGCAAACCAGGCCGGGGCACCATAAGTAAGTCGCGTGCGGATGTACGCCTTGTACACACCGAGCTTCGCACGGAGTGGCAGTCGGGACGATAGTACGGGCCACAAAAGGGAACGCGCAGCACGAACCTGGGCAATGATGTTGTTGACGTGAGGCTTCATGGAGAGGCTGCGGTCGATGGTCACGCCGAGGTATTTTACCGTCGCGGACCACTCGACGTTCTCCCCCATAAGCTTCAGCTGTGGTAGGCTCACACTTCCTATGGAGATCGCCTGAGTCTTCGCCACGTTGACCGTCAGTCTCCAGTCCTTCAGCCAATTGGGAAGTGCATCTAGAGTGCTCTGCATCTTGGTAGCAGCGTTGGCGCCATTTTTCGACGTCATGATATAAGCCGCGTCGTCGGCATACAGCGGCTTGCGCTGTATGCCGACGACGCGGCTTATATCACGCCGTCGGTGACGGGAATGTCATCTGTGTACCAAGAGTAGCACACTGGAGATAAGCAACTTCCCTGAGGTACACCGGCACAGATGACCCGCTCTGTGGACAGGGCGCTTTCAACCGCCACTTGAAAACGTCTGTCTTGCAGGAAGGTGGCCACAATCTTAACTATTCGACGAGGAGTAGTAGATGTGGACAGCTTGTACAGCAGGCCGACATGCCAGACGCGATCGAACGCCTTCTCCATATCGAGAAAGACCGCAACGACCCGCTCGCGCTTGTTACGCGCAACCGCGATGTCGTGCAGTACCCTCGCGAGCTGGTGTGTCGTGGAGTGTCCGGCACGAAATCTAAACTGTTCGTCGCGTGGCTGAAGGTGTAGCGTCATGTGCAGCAGTAGCAGCTTCTCGAACAACTTCGACGTTGTCGAGAGGAGCGTGATGGGACGATAGCTTCCCGGGAAGAGGATATTCTTCCCCGGCTTGGGCAGCATAATGACTCTGCCAAGTCACCATGCGGTTGGAAAGTGGCCGGTGCGAAGGATGCTGTTGAAGAGGCGCGTCAGCGTAGCGATCGCTCGCGGAGGTAGGTGACGCAAGGCTTCATTGGTCACGCAGTCGGGGCCGGGTGCTTTACGGAGAGGTGTTCGGCGAATCATCCGCTGGATTTGACCAGGGGAGAAGATAATGGAGTCCTCGATCGGGGTTATCGGCTGCTCAAAGTATAGTTGGAGCTTCCTCTCAACCTCTGCTATGTGCTGCACATTGTGGGCAGGATTTGGGCGGAACTGCGATTCCAGGAAGTCGGCAAATATTTCCGCTCGGTCCTCGGCACGGTAACGTGGGGTTCCGTCACCAGCCAGCAGGGGCCTAATCGGAGCAGGTTTCCCGGAAAGCTGGCGGCACAGGCGGTGTATGCCTGACCAGTCTTCACTAGCTCGCTCGATGGTGCGGTGCCAGGACTCTGCTGCGCTCGTTGCTAGTGCGGCAGAGATCTCCGCAGCCAGAGTATTGAGCTGGGACTTCATGGTTGGGCATCGGGAGCGCTGCCATTGCCGGCGCAGTTTCCTCTTCCTCTCGATCATCGTCGAGATGTAGGCGGGGAGCTGGAAGGGCTTCCTTACGGCGGTGGCGTCAAGTTTCGACACTCGAAGTGCGGTCTGTAAGGCCACATTGAGATCCGTTGTAAGTTTGTCGACTTCATTGGGTGTCTCCACTGGAAAGGAGGGTGAGTGCTCTGCCATGTAGCCGGCGAAAGCCCGCCAGTCTTGGCGCGATCGAGAGGGTGATTGGAACACTTCCAGGATGTCATCCAAAGTCAAACACACCGGCTGGTGGTCTGAGATGAGGTGGTCGTCCAGGACGTCAAGATATACAGCCGCATCAATGCCGCGGATGACTGCTAAATCTATGACGTCCGGTGTGTGGGCTACGCAGTACGGGTAATGGGTTGGAACCTCCGGTCCTAGCACCTGGTACTCGTGTCGGTCTGCATCATCTAGAAGGCGGCGGCCTTCCGGGCATGTGACGTTGGAATTCCACGCCGTGTGTTTCGCATTGAAGTCACCGGCGATTATAGTGGGCAGCGGTGACTCCAGCAAGGTGTGCATGTCAGCCACTGCGAGTCGTTGCCCCGGTGGCCTGTAGAACGCGAACACACGGGTGGGCTGGCTGCCTATGCAAACCTCTACGCCCAGGGCGTACGCAGACTGCAACGTGGGTACTGGTAGCATTTGGTGGATGACCTTCCTCTTGACCAGGACTGCTAATCCCCTGTAAGCAGTCCCTTTCGGTGAGCGTTGGTCCTCCCGGTAGACATGGTATCCGCTCATTTTAAATTTGTCTACTGATCTTAGGTGAGTCTCGCTGAGTAGGGCTATATCCACTTGCTGCTTTGCTAACAGCAGTTTCAAGAGCCTGGTCTTCTCTGCTGACATCCCGTCGGCGTTCCAAAATAGTATATGCAGCCTACGCAGATCCAGACTTGCACAGTTCAGCTAAGCAGCCAAGGATCAGTGGGACGGGGTCCCGCTTCTCCAGTAGCGCTACCAGTACCTTCTGCAAAGTACCGATAATGCTGGTTAGTCTGGGGTCTAGGTCTACCGTAACCGGCTTGGGGGCTGGCTTTGGTTTGACTGTCCGCTTCGCCTTCGTCCCCTCTGGTGGGACAGCGACCACGGCATCCTCCTGGACCTCGTTACAAGTTGCGGTTGCCTGTTCAGCTCGCGTCTTCGCCTTCTGGCGTCGTCTTTGGCGACGAGAGTGCTTCTCCTGTGCTGGGTTTGCTGCTGCCATGAGCGAGGCGGGAGCATTGGCATCCTCGACAGTGATGGTCTTCTCTGTGTGTGGTCTGGCTGTTGATGTGCGTGCAACAGTGCCAGCCTTCCGGTTCCGGGTTTCCTGCTTGAACACAGGGCAGGCGGCGCTGTTTGCAGTATGCACTCCTCCGCAGTTCGCACACGTGGGTGGTTCATCAAGGGGGCGTGGGCAGTCCCGGGCGGTATGGGCTCCACCGCAACGCACACAGGAAAGTGGTCTGTGGCAGTTATGAGACGAATGCCGGAATTGTTGACATCTATGGCATTGCGCGGGTCCCTTTTTACCGCGCCATGCTTCTATGTGCACGCCAGGCATGCATAGAAGTTCTGATACTTCATAAATACCTGGCGTAAGATTTGCAGTACGCGCAAGCTGCGCGAAGTACAAACACCCAGGACGGCCCTGTCGGGCTCGTATGGGGCGCACGAATTCTGGTGTAAACCCGAGTTCTGAGAGCTCTGCCTCGATCTCTTCTGGTGGTGTATTCACCGGGAGTCCACGGATGGCCACCTTGAGGCTGCGTTCCGCGGGGAGGGAGTATGACTTTTCCATTCCAAAGTTTGTTCAGTTCTAAAAAGTAATCACGAAATCGTTACACAAATAAGTCAAAACGAGTGCATACGTATGCCAACTTATATTTATCTTACTTAACTTACGTGCCGCTCAGTGATAACAGCACATACATTTGGTACCTAGAGTTTACTTATTGCAGATTTTCTGTTAGGTATTTGTTTTACGAGCGACCAAACGAGCTGATCGAAAATGACTACCGCAGTTTGTTGTGTCAATTACTCAAGTGATGGGGATGAAAATTTTCCCCCGTTGAACAATGATGGGAATTTGTGGCAAGTATTAATCCGAACAATTCTTTGAAGTATATCTTAAGACATACGCTTGAGAATGCAGATGAAGCTACATCTTAACGTAACCTCATGAAACTAGCCCCTGTTTTGAGATGAGAGCAGTGTTTGATATACCTGTGCCCTTTTTGGGTTAATGTGGATTCAGTCGAAACCTACTGAAAAATTGAAACTTCCTTTTGAAAATTTTAACACTCGATGACGCCTGAGATAAATTAGGGCGGCCGGTATGAAAATCACCTCTATACTGTCATCTATAATCTAGCAGAGCAATATATATGCAGAAGAAACAGTCTTGCGGGCGGTCCACATAATTTCTAAAAAGCGAAGCTTCAAAAAAAGTCAGTCTGGTTGTCATAATTTGTTGCAGCCCGATCACAGTTTTGCAACCAGGCCACAATAATTATTCTATCACCGATTGCTGCAACTAATCTGCCACCAGAGGTCCCCACTCTCTGGCGGCTTGCGGTCCCGTCGACAGCTCTTAACGCCTCCACTTCTTCTCCCGATCCTGTTCAACGGTCTCTTTCTGGAGCATAATAGCATCGCAGAAAGAGATTACTGCGGCTTAGCTCTCCTTACCCGCCAGCATAGCAGCAACGATTGCTGGCGGAGACAGGTCTTGTCCTATTTCATCGACTAGGACTCCGTGTTGCCCACGCGGGGCAGTCCTCCAGCGTATGCTGGGCGGTGTCCCAGTCGGCTGCCCAGTGGTGACAGTGTGCCATCTCCTCGCGTCCAATCTTTTTCAAGTACTCACCGAAGCAACCATGCCCGGTCAGTATCTGTGTCAGTCGGTTGGTGACGTGACCTCCCTACCTACCTGAGCTTCGAGGTTGGGCAGAAGGACACCGAAAGCGCGTTGGCGCGCATTTTGTGGCTGTTCCAGCCGCGTGCGCCATTATTCCAATGCCTGACGGTGAGCGTTCCGCTGCATTTCGAACTCGTCCTGGTCTTGCCCGCTCTCACTCCGGTGGATTGCGCGTATGCAGTCATAAACCCTCGCGTCCATATCTTAAAGGTTATTAAAAGGCGGGAAACGTGCTAAGACTGTTGCCGCCTCAGACGAGATAGGGCGGTATCCTCGTACGATCCGAATGGCCACTACCCGTTGCGTTCAGCTTAGCTCGGCAGCAGGAGCAGGCTGATAGGCGCTTTGGCCATATCTGAGCTCCGTAGAGGGCCGTGGATCGCAGCACCGTACAGTAGAGGCGTCACACTTCCAATCGCAGGCCCCCTATGTTAAGCAACAGCCTCTGTAGGGAGCCCGCCAACCCCCGAACTCGTAGGATCATCCACTCGAAAGGCTGATCGAAGCTCCAACAACTGTCCGGGGTGGGGCCGAGGTATCCATCGACCTCGACTTTCGTTCTTTCTACTCTTATAAGCGAGCTGGTAGAAGCGGCACACTATGGAATTATAGAGGTACTAAGTACGGAATTTGGAAAATTTAATAGGTAAACAGGTTCATAGGACATTACTTGAATTGATGTGTTGAAACGTACGAGCTCATCGGCTTCAAATACGTTTTTTAATATTATTAATATTTATTTTTGATCATTTAATGTATAATTTATGCAATCTATAATTTCGTTAACATGTCACTATAACTCTTACAATTTAATTCACTATTATAATTCATTATAAAATTATTTTATATGTCTTTATGAGATTAAATAGATCACAAACTTTTTATGCAGTTGGTGGTGAGGTGAGCTCCCACGTGAGTCTCCTCGACTACATCAGAAATCACCTTGATCTGAAAGGCACCAAATACATGTGCCGCGAAGCTGGCTGCGGAGGCTGTATCGTTAACGTCAAAAATCAGTCAGGAGAAAGATATGCTGTCAATTCGGTAATTCTGATTTCTCAATAATATTCTTGTTTTTCTTTTTTCATCGGTAACCTTTAATAGTCTACTACTGGTCAAAGATCTTTCGTCAGAAAGAAAGTTTTATCGTATTATACCTAATATATTATATGGACACAGGGTTTGATAAAGTATTTGTGTCAAATTTTCCACACCACCACCACAGTTCCGACTCTTTTTACATATTATTGTTACATTACGTTATAATAACATTACGTAGTCGTTTCCTATCCATACATTCCTATATCAATTCATTTTTACATTTATATATTTCTTTACATTCCTAAAATGAACTGTCATTTTCACAGTGCATGGTGTCAATCACGTCATGTCATAAATGGGAGATAACGACGATTGAAAAGGTGGGCAACAGGAAAAAAGGCTACCATCCCCTGCAGAAAACCCTCGCTCAGGAAAACGGTTCGCAGTGTGGGTATTGCTCACCTTCATGGGTTATGTCTATGTACAGGTATGTATTTTAATTTTAAAATTGATATAGATTTGTCCTTTATCCTTAAACAATTGTAGGTTCGTTTTTAATATAAACTTGTGTTAAAAAAATCAAGGTGTATTTTCTGGTATGATTTGTAAATATTGCTCTCAGGATTCTATATTCTGTGCAAAGGTACCATGGCACGGAGCACAGAACATTATTTTGTCGTTTTTTGTCTATATATATTATATATATATTAGGGTGTCCCTTAAATTTCAAGTTCGATATTTTTTTACGCATACCTTCTTAAAAGTTTCGTAATAACCCTATATTGTCTTGAAAAAAATATTAGTTCGATATATAAACGATAACCCGTGTCGACTTGCTATTTAAACTTGTCGATACAAGTTGCTTAAGTACTGCCCAGTGACCTGTTACGACATGTTTTATTTGCCATTTCGTACGTGATTTTTGAGACTATTAGTGCTTCATTGTTTAGTGCGTAAACATGTCGGTGGAATTACGGAGTGATAAACAAAATATTTTTCTTATCGGATTGACTAGCTACCAAATAAATGGTGCAAAATTACCATCTAATCGACAAGTTCTCTCAGTCCTATTTTACAATATTCGTGAGGTTAAATTGACTGTTAGTGAAAGTGCAAATCTTGTGATTAGGGAGTGCATCATATATTGGGAAAAAGCAAGAATTCCAACAAGGGCATTTCCTAACTGCGTGAAGAAATTTATTGATTTATATCATGTTTGGAGAGAGTTGCAAAAAAATTGTAAGAAAACTCAGATTACGTTTAAGAGTCGTGAGAACAATTTTATAATTAATCTTGATAATTTGTTTGATATTGCACATGCTGATGCTTTTGAGAGAATGAAAATAGAGGAAGATAAATTATTTTTAATGAAACAGAGAGAGCCAGGTCGACCGGGATGCTTAAGTGGTGTAGATAAAAAATTGGCGGTAAAAGAACAAAGATCTACACAACGACGATTGGAAGAAGAGGAAAGGATTGTAAGACAAAGAGAATCACTAGCTGTTGCATCTACTTCCACCACAAATAACTTAGACAGTGTAGAAGATTCAGACGAAGAATAGATCTTGAATTCTGAACTCAGCTTGCCGGACGTTCCCTGCCATGAACAAAGTTCACAAAGAGGTAGAAAGAATCTTATAACACCTAAACTAGTTGCAGCTTTAGATCGATGCCAGTTAAGCATTAGAGATACCGTTTACATTCTTAATGCGGTGGTAGAAGCGCTTGGTCTGAGCAGCGATGATTTCTGTATTAACAAATCCTCGATTCAGCGAATTTGTACTGAAACTAGAAAATCAAAGGCAGAAGCAATAAAATCTAACTTCCAAAACAATGTACCCGACATAGTCACAGTCCATTGGGATGGAAAACTATTACTGGAGTTGGATGTACGGAGTTCAAAAGAAGAACGCTTGCCAGTTATAGCTTCATTTGACGATAGAGAGCAGCTTCTTGCAGTGCCGAAACTAGAAAGTTCTTCTGGAAAACATCAAGCGAAGGCTGTATCAGCAGCTCTCTTTGACTGGAACCTTTATGATAAAGTGCAAATAATGTGCTGCGATACAACAGCTTCTAATATGGGCCGTTTCAATGGAGCTTGTGCTATTTTGGAGCAAACCTTAGGAAGAGAATTGTTGCTTTTCGCCTGTCGTCATCATGTTTATGAATTGGTCCTAAAAGCTGTCTTTGAAACCAAGATTAAGCAAATTACTAGTAGCCCAGATATTCCGATGTTCAAAAAGTTCCACGAAAATTGGAAAAACATTGATTGTACTAAAATTGAACCATCTCTTAATTTCGTAAAAGCACGGGTTGCCGAGACAGACATTCAAGCGTTGTTACTATTTTATAAGGCAGAATTAGATAAAGGTTTTGTAAGAGATGATTACTGCGAATTGGTCGAACTGTGCGTAATATTTTTAGGAGGAGACACAGAGGAAAAATTAAAACTAAGGCCCCCCGGAGCTATACATCAGGCACGCTGGATGGCGAGAGCGATCTATTCTTTAAAAATATGTTTACTTCAGTCACAATGCAGAGTAACTGCGAAGGACAAAAAGGCTCTACAAGATGTTTGCTTACTTCTCGTAATATTATATGTTAAACCTTGGCTCGAATGTACAGTGGCGACCAAAGCACCTAATCAAGATTTGAGCTTCTTGAAGATGTTAAAAGAGTATGAAAAAGTTGACGCAACAATTTCTAAAGCTTCTATAAGCAAGTTCAGCCATCACTTGTGGTATTTATGTGAAAAGACAGTCATTCTATCACTATTTGATGATGAAGTTGACAACCAAACTAAGAAGAAGATGATTGCCAACTTCAACAGGGACAAAATCTCGGATTTTAGCAAACGCTATGACCCGTCGAAGGAAGAACTGACTCAAAAGTTGTTTGGTAAGTTAAATTGACTTTTTGTTGGATTTCAATTTCAATGTCCAATACTTATTTATTTATTTTCAAAATTGTTGTTGATTTTTATTTGTTATTTAACTTATTTTTCTTTTTTTTTAGACAAAGCACTGGATGATTTCGTATCGGAAAAGAGCAAACAATTTTTATCACGACTGCAGATCGACAACAGTTTTCTAAAGGAAGATGTATCTTCTTGGAATAACAATGCTGCTTTTCTGGAGGCTAAAAGAAGAATAAGTTATTTGAGAGTTGTAAATGATACTGCTGAAAGGGCTGTTAAATTAATGCAAGATTTTAACGGATTTATCACGGCTGAAGAAGAACAAAAACAGTTCTTGCTGCGCTGTGTCCAGGAACATCTAAAATTGTATCCAGACTGTAAAAAAACTACTCTAAAAAGAAGTTACCCTGAATGATTCTTATTTCTTTATGTTTTTAATTAAAGATTAATGTTCATCTAATTTATTGTTTAATTTTATTCACTTAATTCATTGCATTTATAGTGAAATTATAGCAGACTGAAATTTTAGGACAAAACACGTTTTTTACTAAACTTTGAAGCTCGGTCGGCACTGGTTGAATTATGCTAGATTGATAAAATTTTATATTTAAGTATCTTATAGCATTAGTAAAAATTATAGAGGGTATGCATTTCGAAATTCGGAAAAAAAATTTTTTTTTTCATGTAAGGGACACCCTAATATATATATATTATATATAGACAAAAAACTGTCATATCATTCGGTTGATGATGATGATTGCTAAACCAGAGGACACAATTGTCTTTCCCACCTAGAATAAATAATTATATATTGAAACATGATCATTTATTCTGTGTATGAAAGCGTTTTTTGAAACATATAATTATTTACGAATATTCAAATATGTTTATCTACACCAAAAAATAATATCTACTTAAGAATAACATATTGTTTATTTCCTGGCCTGCTTGACTATATTTTCATGAATGACGAATTTTTATTGACAGCCTTCTACAAAGTAAACCTAATATAACAATGCTGGAAATAGAAAAGTCTTTGGCAAGTAATGTTTGCCGTTGCACAGGCTATAGGCCGATATTAGAGGCATTCAAAAAGTTTGCCAAAGACGCACCAAAACAAATTCAGTTAGCTGATATTGAAGACTTACAAGTTTGCAAAAGGAGTGGAGAATCCTGCAATAAGACTAATTGTGAGGAAATCGATTGGTGCTTTTTAAATGAAGACGATGTTGAAGCTAACGAAATAGAGATAATATTGCAAGATAATAAACTTTGGTTCCGAGTTAGTACTATTCAGGATATATTTAAAATCTTAAAAAGACAAGGAACTGATTCTTATATGTTAGTATGCGGCAACACTGCTAAAGGTATTGTCTTAAATTTATTTTTTAATTCTAATCAACGCAAATCAGAGACTCCTGTTAATGTAACGGTTGATGATTCTGACCATCAGCAGGCAGAGTTCTTCTTTCCCACGTAGAATAATTAGTGTGAGTTTGGTACGATTATTCAGACCATGTCATGGGGTAATGAATCTACTATATCTGTAATTTTTGAAACAAATAAGTATGTTTATTTTTAAGTATGTGTCGGTTGATGTTTTTGGCTGGTTGACGAATACACGGTTACCGCAAAAATTATAGTTCGGCAAAATGTGAGCACTTGACCTTTGTCTACTTATTTGGGAATGAGGATGTTAGTGTACATCTTCTTCATTCCATTTCAAATCGAGAAAATTTATATCTTGTGATCAAACATTATAAAATTACTCAGTACAGGTCACATTCCAGACTGTTAAAGTAACTTTATCTAGTACCCTTGTGTGATCAAAACGTAGCGTCGCCTATATGTATGTATGTAACTTGTATAATTCATCGTACAAGTTTATTTTTTTGTGATATGAAGAAATTTTCTATGGCTTTCCAATGACTGATTCGTAACATTCATTTTGGTGTTGTAAAAAACAACAGCAGAAGAAATGTATCATGCATGAACAATCATATATTATAAATTATAGTAAGCATATCACAGAACTGCACATTATTTTATAGACATAAACGTGGAATAGTCATGCTTCGAATGCACAAATATAATGACACGAATAAAACGACTCGACTTCAGTGATACCACGACCTTTTTGATTTTTTAACGAGTGAGTAAGTTCTGGGGACTCTAATTACGTACGGACGTTTATTCTACTGTTTCATGAATATCTGTAGTATCCATGGACGGGGGTTAACAATTACCATTAGGTGACACATTATTGCTTTTCTAAGTCTACCAAAAAAACAAATCTTTTGTACTATGTATAAATATCACCAAGGCATTGTAGGAACCCATACATTAAATATTTAAATTAGTTTATGATTCGTAAGCCCCCGACAAGGTGGTCCGACAACCTAGTTAAGGTTGCAGGAAGCCATTGGATGCGGGTAGCGCAGAACCGGTTGTTATAGAGAACTTTAAGAAAGGTCTTTATTCAACAATCGACGTCTGCTAGCTAAGATGACGATGATAATCATATGTTTACTCACATATTGTGTTTAATTTTCTGTGCATCTTTACAAATAAAGATGATATTCCAAATTTTTATCAATAGTCGGATCAGCTTCGCAAATATTCGTTTAATATACTCGTATGTTCTTTAAATTTATAATTTTCGAGTGATTGTCAATACCACGCGTCTTAATAAAGCAATTTTCTTTTAATTTACGTACCATAGAAACTCGTGTAGGTTTACACAGATGCAATTTTGCGAAATTACATATATTTTTTAAATTCTCGGGTTGTCTCTGCAATATTAGGCTTATATTATACTTCCATGAGATTCCCGTGGTGATAGACTAAGAATACTATGTATCACCACTCCTATTTATCACAAAGGGCGTGGATTGACTAACGGAGTAATCTCTGCAGAACAACAGCACTGGAAAGAGAAGGAGAACTTGAAACAAAAACTACATCAAACCGTCTAGCCAGCGTTTTATTGAAGACCAAAACCTTCTCCATGTCTTCTCTTAAAGGCTGTTGCTCCAATTTTTTTTTTTGTTGATAAAAACTGCATAGACATCTGTTATATAGTTCGAATCATGACGCGTCCTTGAGACAGAAATTCTTGTTTGTTGTATATGGTATGATGAAACTGTATTCATCGATATAAATAATCTGTCACACAAGGGACTAGTAATTTGATCAAGAGCCTTTACTTTAAATATTTGCTATGAACATTAAATATCCTGTTTAATTATTTATAAAATTGAAATTTGATTCTACATCTGGTATTTTAAGCGGTCACTTCGCTGTTTCCTAGGGCAACGAAGTGTTATAGATCCAATCCCGACTGGCGATAACGCTTAGTATGGTACAGAAATGGTTGTTCTAAGTCTGGGTGTTCTTTGTGTCCATTGCATGTATATGTGTAAAGCCTTCCACAACACAGTAGCATTTTTTATATTTACATAAAACTATTTATAATAAATTCAGACCTCTGATACACAATGTCATCTAGTTCTAAACTAAGTATGGTTTGTACTAAGTATACCAGACAAGTGATATAAATACATGTATACTTTTTTGTTAATACAAACACATTATACACAGAACATACCAAAACTCCGAAATAAATATTTCGAGGTCATGCAAATATTTGATCTGAGCCGGGAATCGAGCCCGAGGTCTCGAACACAGCCGTCGCAAACACTACCGCTGGTGCCACTGAGCCAGTTGTATAAATTAAATAAACAGCAAAGTTGCCTAAATGATTAGATTTGTTGTCACTATCTATATAGCTGTATTAATGATCGATCTACAATTAGACTCAGAATGGAACAAGAATGGAATTTTTGATTTCTCATTGGAATACTCGTCATATCGATCATTAATATGCGTATATAATTTTTACGTTGATATTCGACGAGTAAGTGAATACCTTACTGATACCAGCACTCGCTTACCCTTCCTATTTTGCATTGTGTGGCAATCCCCACGGATACTACCGAAAGGTGGTTATGTCGAACTCGAACCATCCAAAAACTGCACACCGTCTCAGGTACCAGTAGCCGGGGAACCAGGTGCACCCTAGTAAGGAAATCCCTGGAACCCCAATGTACCTCTAGATGATAGACTGCACGGTTGGCCTAGTGGTTTAAGCGGTCACCACACCGCTCTCTACTGCGCTGTGTGTTGTGGGTTCAAATCCCACATGGGACAATATTTTGTGTGATCCATAAATTGTTGTTCTGAGTCTGGATGTTCTTTGTATTCGTTTCTTGTATGTTCGTAAAGTCCCCCGCGACACAGGATTTATTCCTAGTGCGGGCGTTGTCTTTTTTTTAAAACAAAAAGAAAAGCGATAACCTCTTGCCACCTACAGCTGTAGATGGCCCCTCTTGTGTGGAAGGCTCATGGTTTCTTTACTGCTCCGAAAGAGTGCACGCAGTCCGTAGTGGTGGCAGTGCCACCCTGATCTGCTTTGGCTTACACCCCTATCGTAAAATATATGGATTGATTTATATCTTAAATGCAATACTTAAATAATTTCAGGAGTTTACCCCATAGATGATTATCCACGCGTTCTTATTGATGTAACCGGAGTACAAGAGCTAAAGGGCTATAGCATAGACCAAAACCTGATTGTAAATGCAAATACCACGCTTACAGATTTTCTAGATATACTGCAAAACGTATCCACAGTAGAATTCTTTGATTATTTGATAAAGTTATATGAACACATTCAGAACGTGGCGCATATTCCAGTAAGAAATGTAAGAGGCTTTGTGTTACAATTTTAACTTATAGAAAGATACTGCTAACGTTTGACAATAACAGATACTTTGTGATTTCCATTCGTTGTATTTTTTATTAACACTTTTTATTATAAATCATTTATTTAGAAATGTAGTATTTCAGTAACTTTTAGATAATCTTCGTTAATCTGTAGATGTGTGCTATGTACCTTTGCCTTTACCTACCTTTCATAGGACCATATTATAAAAACCATATCATAAACGTGTGTACAACCAATGAATAAATTAACTTAGAACTGAATAGAATCAATTGGATAATATAAAACTCTTATGTTCTTTCAGGTGGGATCAATAGCTGGAAATTTGATGATTAAGCATCAACATAACTTTTTCTCATCAGACATTTTTTTACTGTTAGAAACGGTTGGTGCTCAATTAACAATACGTATGTATTTTTTGCAAAATTTTAATATATTCGTTTATTGGTTGCGATACTTCAAGATATTTAGTGGGTTCTCATCTTCTCAAAATCAAATATTTGAGAAAAATTAAGGTATACTCTGGAGTTGCAGGAGTCAATGGATGGCATTGTGTATAATTAAAAGTTAATTTTAATCTACTTGCAGAAAATAGTATCATTGTCAAACGTACTGTGACAATGCAACAGTTTCTCAAGCAAGATATGAAAGGTTACATCATACGAAATATCATGTTACCGCCACTTACCAATGATTATAAACTGGTAACATTTAAGGTAAGGGTTTTCTATTTCCTTCGTTTCAAAATTATTTCTACAAATATAATCTGAAGCAAGTCAGGAGCCGCGACAGAAACTGCTAATGTTAAATGGTCACCACTTTCTGTGAAACCTGTCTGTAAGCTATTTATGGCTTGGTAACATAAAGAAACTTTGAACTTCGGCCTAATTAATTATACACCTAGAGTGTATGATTGAGTGGATTTCAGACAAAACTAAATACAATATGGAAAAAATGCAATATTCATTCTTATATTAGTACAATAATCATACTTTCATTACTTTAAATTTCATTTGCATTCAATATCTACATAACTATTATATAGGGTGTGCCAAGAATTCGTTAATATTTGAATCTAACATCCCGTGCAAACATGGTACGGGAGTACTTGGAACCGACGGTACTGGAATTTGCTGGATATAATCGTAACACATGTTTTCAACAAGATGGGAGTCACTTTTCACACATACAATTAGTCCCTGTTGATAGTCAAAGACGTGTTTCCGGTAAAGCTGATTTCCAAACGAGGCGACATTCCATGGCCACCCAGAAGTCCAGATCTATCCCTATCAGACTTTTTTTTAGGGGGTTATTTGAAGAACCGTGTCTACATCAATAATCCACTATGTCAACTAAAAGAACAAATTAGAGAAGATATGTCGGCGATCTCACAGTCTCTTTGCCAACGAGTATTTGAAAATTTCTGTGCTCGCTTAAAAGAGTGTAAACGTCGAAATGGTGATCATTTAGACGATATAATTTTTAAAAAATAAATTCCAACCGATTAGATCTTATATATATTCCTTATATAGATATGTAAGATATATATACATCTTATTTTGTAATGGTTTTTTATACCACTTTTTCAAATGTTAACTCATCAGTGGCCCATTCTATACAACCATATTCGAGTCGAGAATAGGACTAGAATATTATTACTTAAGTACTATTTTCTCAAAAAAAAATCAATTCTTACTGAAAACACTTTAATTCCCTCAGATTTGATGCCTCATTGAAATCATGTGATTTCAGATTATGCCACGGTCTCAAAACGCACATGCATTGGTAAATGCAGGATTTTTATACAAAATATGCAGTGCCAACAATACAGTGCAACAAGCAAGAATAGTTATAGGTGCACTTTCCCCATCCTTTATTCGAGCTAGTGCCACTGAAAAATATTTACAGGGCAAAAAACTTTTTGCTAACGAAACACTACAAGCAGCTTTAAAAATTATGGAACAAGAACTTGTGGTGGTAGATAATCCACCTGAGCCATCAGTTGACTACAGAAAGAAAGCTGCTTTAGGACTATTCTATAAGGTAAGCAAAACTATGCAGAATATGAATATCATACACTCAGGTAAATAATGATTTTTACTTGATTTATTTTATTGATAAATAATGATTGTTCGCGCAACAATGACGCCGGTGATACTTTTAGATACATTTTTTTTTATACATTAAGAGCCTGCCAAAGTGACTCCACTCTGCCTGATGGAAAGCATGAATCCAAGAGTTGTGGTCACCATACTCATTGTAAATGCAGACAATGCAGTATGGTGACCCCCACTATGGCGGCCTTGTGAGATGCTTTTTCACACCCTGCTTGGGGACGTAAAAGACATGACAGTCATTGTGACAGTGTAAGGCTTACACAGCTACCACGATAACTGTCACCCCTGTATCAATGGGCTTTCACTAACGAAACATGATAACACGGATGCTGGCGCTTTAGGTAGGTCTTCTGTGGGAGGGTATTACTGCCGAGGTCGAGCCGACCCGCTCGTGCTGAAATCAGCGTGGCTCTACTACCTAAACATTATTACTATATTATTGCATAAGATATACTTATTTATATTTTTCAGGGTCTCCTCAAATTAGCTCCAGAATTTGTAAGCCCTTATTATCAATCAGGGGCAAAAAATTTAGACGACGATCGACCTGTGTCTAGAGCTCACCAAGTCTTTGATACTAAACCTTCGGAGTGGCCATTGAACGAGCCCATTACAAAAGTGGAAGCTTTGGTAATTCCATATATAGAATACAATGTTGAAAGAAATAAAAATCACCTAAAAAAGTATTGAAAATATGTAATGTAGAGATTCTCAGTTCAATTACTATTTATTAAATAAGCAATATCTATATTTTAATAATTACTCTCAAGGATATTATGTGCTGCATGTATTTTCGTATGAATGGATTTCAAGGAATTCATTTCATCATAATTCATTTGCGTATAATGAATCATTAAATTTCGAAACAACCTATACATATTTCAAATAACCTTGGAGGATTTACCCAAAATAATGTAATAGACAACAATAAACATTCTATAAAACAAGACTATTTATATTCAGAAAAAAACAGTTCTGTTTAATACGTTTTATATACGTACTAGTCTGGGCAATTATTGCTTTGTGTGCACAATGTCTTTGGCACATTTTATATAAAGAAACTAAAAAATAAAATATTTGATTATGATTTAGATCCAATGTGCGGGAGAAGCATTTTACACTGAAGATCTGCCGAGGTTTACTGATGAAGTATTTTGTGCTTTTGCTTTAAGTACTACTGCCGTCGGAGATATAGTAAATATCGATACTAGTAAAGCTTTGGTGAGAAAAATTGCATTAATATATTTATAAGTACTCGTTGATGTAAATTATAATAAATATAATACAATTACATATATTAACAGGCGTATCCAGGAGTCATTGATGTCTACATTGCAAAAGATATACCGGGACAAAATTCGTTTACTCCACCTGATTCTTTTCTTTATTCCGCTAATGAAGAAGTGTTGTCCAGTGGACATATCCAATACTTCAATCAACCGATAGCAATAGTAGTAGCTGAAGACCGCTATATTGCTGATAAAGCTGCAAAGTTAGTTACGGCAACTTATACAAATGTCCAAACTCCAGTACTGGACGTGAAACGTACCATAGGTGATTCCGCACGAACTATACCTAATTCTGAAGACAATGCAACGGATAAAGGTAATGACATCGCTCTTACTGTTACGGGTGAAAATGTAATTTACGGACAATATCACTTCGTTATGGAGACATTAACTTGTGTTACAAGACCAACTGAAGAAGGACTAGATGTATATTGTGCAACTCAGTGGTTGGAGGGAGTACAGCTGATGATATCTAGAGCTTTAAAAATGGACCAAAATAGGTAACGAAAATTTTTTTTAAAGTTTTTCATCATATCTTATTTCTATGATAACTTGATATTGTTTTGCAAAATCTACCATTCATACATAAAATCACACCTATTTCTCCGGAAATGTAGTCGATCAGCAGGGTTCACTTGTAGATAAAATTATCTTGTGGGCCTAAGTTCTTTGTTTGAAACCTATGCAACCGACCTACCATTCGGTTCCTAAAAAGTCTTTCAACCTTAGGTACTATTTAAGATTCTTATGTTTGTTCTACTTCCTCATTTAGCGTGAAGCCTCAGCATTATATGTTCATCAAAAATAGTTTTTGTTTAGTTTAAATTCTTTTTGGGACAGACAGGTCGAGCAATTCAATTTTCATTGACAAAATGTTAATATATATACGTTTCTGCTAAGCATGAGAAAACCTATTAAGTATGCCATTGTTTATTTTATGTTTTGTTATATTTAAAATACTCAATGGTTTTAAAATGATGATTCTGAGAACAAATTTAATCTAATTAAGGATTGATGTGCATAACCGACGGTGTGGAGGCGCATACGGCTTCAAAATGTCCAGATGCATACAAGGGGCAATTGCGAGTGCTTTAGCCGTTACTAAACTGAACAGGCCATGTCGATTCATTCAGTCACTGCCGATTAATATGAGAGCTGTCGGCAAGAGACTTCCTTGTGCCATGAATTTTAAGGTATCTACTATCTTATTTAATAATACATATGCTTAAATCAAAAATACTTAGTGTTTTAAATTAATACGTTTATAATTCTTCAGGCTGATGTAGACAGTCGTGGAGTAATTCAATATCTTAACTACAACATTTATGAAGACAATGGGTTCAAAACAAATGAAACGTTCACTGTACTTGGCAAAGGAATATATAACAACGCTTACAAGAAAGACCGATGGAATTACAAAAGTTTCGACTCTCTTACTGACACTGCTAAAAATACCTGGGCTAGGGCACCCGGTAAGATTCATAATTTGTTAGTATTTTGTAATGATATCAATCTAGGTGTAATAAAATTTACCAAACTAACCATTCTTAACGATTTATTTGTTTTACGTAATATTATTTTTTTAATTAAGAGTATGTAGTTTTAATATATGCAGTATTGTACATATTCGATGCTCGTTACTCCACTCTAATACAATTTCACAATGACGACGATAATTTCAAAAGTTTTCTCACAAGAGTATTAACTTCCATTAAAAGCAGAAATTAACTTCCATTAACATGGAACACACATCACTGATAATCATTTTTATTCTTATTTTGTCCGTTTGCAATCTTAACAATAATTACCTTATTATTGAACATTTTAAGTAAATGTCATGTTGTTTTTGTTCATTATAGGAACACTGGAACACATTGCCATGACTGAATTGTTAATGGAACAGATTTCATACAAACTGTCTTTGGATCCATTGGATGTAAGGTTAGCAAATTTAGACACTGAACAGTATGGAGAACTGAAAGACATGGTTAATAATATTTTAATAAGTTCCGATTATAAGAAAAGACGAGAGTTTGTAAATCAGTATAACATAAATAATAGATGGAAGAAGCGTGGTTTGCGGTTTGCTTTACTAAGGTGGACACCTTTGGGAGGAATTAACGTCTGTGTTAATTTGTCTGCATACCGTGGTGATGGTACTGTAGTTTTAACCCATGGCAGTATTGAAATGGGACAAGGTATAAACACAAGAGCTACTCAAGTAGCCGCTCATCTGCTTAAAATTCCTATCGAAAAAATAATTGTTAAAGAAAATAATACGGTTATAGCCCCAAACGTCAGTCTATCTGGTGGTAGTATCACATCAATTAATACATGTGTTGGAGTTAGACGAGCCTGTGAAGAACTTTTAAGGAGACTGCAACCAATAAGAGACAAAATGAATAATCCAACTTGGGAAGAGTTAATAAAACAAGCTCATACAGACAACGTGGACTTACAAGCACATGGATTTACTAGAACTGATGAAGAGCATAACGCAAATGTATTTGGAGTGACACTAGCCGAAGTAGAATTAGATGTGATTACGGGCCAGTTTCAGATCATAAGAGTTGATATGTGTCAAGATGCTGGACAGAGTATTAACCCCTTAATTGATATCGGACAAGTAGAGGGAGCGTTTATGATGGGTTTAGGTTATTGGACATGTGAAAGTCTAGTATATGCACCAACGGGAGAATTGCTTACGGATCGCACTTGGAATTATCACGTTCCACTTGCTAGAGATATACCTCAGGACTGGAGGGTATATTTGAAGAAAAATTCGTACAGTGAAGAAGCAATCTTCGGAGCCAAATGTAAGATCAGTAGTATTTTCATTTTGATTGATTCAGATATTAAGATTTGTTAATATTTATTTTCCATTATTGCTACCTCAATATTTTGTAGGTATCGGTGAACCACCAATATGTATGGCGGTAGTAATAGCATTGGCTTTGAGAGAAGCTATAGTTGCTGCTCGACTCAACAGTGGTATTTCGACTACTGAGTGGTATCAAGAAGGTAATGTAACTATTCTAACACATTGAAGCGAATTGCCTACGGATGGTAATAAAGTAAATACATGTAAATATTATTAGAGGTTAGGAAACTTCTCGATAGATCTCGATAGAATAGTCAGATAAAACAAATATTGACATAAAGAAACCTTAAGCAAAAGACTTTTGTCTTATAATAAATGATAAAAATCATTTTATTGCGAAATAGTTCAGGTAATAAGTAAGTAAACTTCAAATTTCTACAGTGATGATGAGTGTGTTAGCCTATATCTAAAAAATTTTCGATCAATGGGGTGATCATGCAGAAAATTAGCAGGAAAAACTACCAAATGACGCTTTTGCAAATCCTTTCTGTTATGTAATATATATTGCTAAGTTTCACTAATATCAATATAACTTTCATATGTTACAGATGGCCCGTACACAGTGGAGAAGAGCTGTTTACTATCATCTACGAAACTAACGGATTTTAAGTTTAAATAATATACAGAACTAATGCGAAATTCTTTATTAAATACATATTGTCATTTTCGTCATTCTTATTGTTTTCGTCTTTAAATTTTAAAACATTATTAAAGTGTTAGGTTAATGTATGAGTATTCTTTTATTTAAAAACTAATAAGTAATATGAAGAGTGTTTAGGCTAATGTGCATCTTGTACAATTTTTTTTACAAAAAACTAAAACTAAACCTAACAGTCTTCCTATCTTTTTTTATCTTGGTAGATGTTAGAAGTATGTGGTGTTCCTACTAAAAACCACTCCGAGGTCCTGCTTCTAGCACCCTACTCTGTAAGGACTTGGATCATATGATTTCAGGTCCTCCCCAAATCGACATCATGCCGTAACAGACCCTATTCTGGAGACAAATGCTTCTCCTCTTGAGTTCTGGTGTGGAAGCCTGAAAGTCATTTCAGAATAACTTATTGAATATTTCATTTACAATATATTATTTATCATAACTGAATTATTCATTTGTTCATATATGCACAACTTTTTCAGCTACTTATATAAGTCAAAGACTTTCTTAGTGACTATAATTTAGCTCTTCTTAATAAAATTCTAAATGTGAGAACGTAAGTACTATGTGACAATTAATTACATGTGACACGTACCTAAAAATCTGTTTGAAGTCAGGGCCAAGACAAAAATAACGAGAACAGTATTCCAAAAAAAGTGAATGACTCACCGAGTGAAGTGAGTATGAGCCAGATTTCCTCTGTTGTTGATATCTGAGGGCAACGGCGACATTGCACAAAGCATGTTCTTCAGTTAGGTGGTCACAGTGTATGAACTCCAGAAGGTCTAGTGAGACTTTATTTCACGTCTAATCGATCGTCTTGGTGAACGAGTTCAGTGTTTTGATTGATGCGCACTTAAATCTTTATCGCTCACCATGATCGAAACAACTCTCCGAATTAATGTGAATTGAAATATAAAAATTTCAGTTATTGAAATGCCGCATACGGTCACTACGATAACCTGACGTGAATAAACTCATACAAGGCCCTTCAGATACTATCTCAGACAAAACCATGATTAACTAATGAAAAACATTTATCGAAGCGATAAGTTTACACTATGTTGAGTCGGCCTTAGATACTGTACTCTTTGTAATTCAAAGCCTAACAAATTGCTTCAGGCACCGTATTATTCATTGTCAATATTAATAGTCCTTCAATCAATCAGTAGGTCTTTATTATATTTTTTTTAATACAACACCAGCACTAAGAATAAATCCTGTGTCGCGGAGGACTTCACAAACATCCAGAAATGGACACAAAAAACATCCAGACCCAGAACAACAATTTATTGATCACACAAAGTGTTGTCCCATGAGGGGTTTCAACCCACAACACTCAGTGAAGTAGAGAGTGGCGTGGGGACCGCTTAAACCACTAGGCCAAACGTACAGTTTAAAGTTCAAAATACAGATTTATGATGTTGATATACTCTTAGCCGATTTCGGCCACGGCTGTTAGTCTCAACGCAGACTAACTATGTAGGCGAAATTATAGTGCACAAGTTTATGCACAAGCCAGTAGCATTCCATGTTCCCTCTCTCTCACAATGCGATGGGACGGTTACCCGACATGACTCAGCATCTCATTAGACCACCGAGACGAGTGTGGGTCACCACACTGCATTATCTGCATTTGCAATGCGTATGGTGACCATAACACTTTGGATTCTATTCATGCTCTCCATCAGGCAGAGTAGAGTCACTTTGACAGGTTCTTCATATTGAAAGAAAAAAAACATGATAGGAAAGAGATCAGGATCCCAACCTCCGAACTCTGGGTTGCTATTAAATATTTCTGCAATGAGTGAAATTCAATAGAACTTTTTGGTCCGACCCGGGAATTACATCCGAGATTTTTGATCGGCAGTCGCATATCCTACCCGCTTCGCTTCGCAGTCGCTTAAATATAAAACTATTACTTAATTGATAACCAAACAGTTTTATATATAATTTTTAAACTATCAGAGCAAAATAACCAGTGGTACATTATACATTTTGTTTTGATTTTTTTCGGATTTCCTGTGTAATTTGTATGGAGATACACTTGACTCTAGCAAAATTCAGAGTTTTTAAACTTTGACTATTGTTTAAACTTTACCAATTACATCACTTATGACTACGGATTCTTAAATACAAAGAAATGTCGAATTTTGAAATAAACATACAGCATCAAATTGTTCGTAAAAGACCTTGTTTTAATTTAACCTATGCATTATCTTATCTGCAAAGTTTTCACGACTAGAAAGTATAAACTAAATATGTAGTTTTTGTGGTTTTTATTAGTTTTTAATGGTTATTCAAAAGTAAAGGTATAAAACTGCAATAATGTTTACTTTGTCTGTTGAAGATCGTTGCAGTCGTCATTGAAAAATGAACCGAATTAGTTTTAAAGTCAACGGAATAAACTATAAAGGTAATAGTGTTTTTTTCTTGAAGAATAAAATAATGACATTATAATTGTACTGAATATTTATACTCAAATGTAAAAGGAAATTAATAGTTCACACACCTAGAGCAATAAAGACGTAAGTGAGAACAAATACTTAAAAAAATACAATGCAATTCTGAATCTATAACAATCTACAAACAATCTTTTTCATTTTATTTTGCTATGAAATGAAGCTTTTACACCAAATAAGTATTCGCTACGTATCATGAGGTAACTATTTTTTCAGTTAAACAAGTCGATAAACTATCACGTAATATTACATAAAATATATGTACGTGTTTAAAATTTTCTTTCATAAAATAATGTAAACATTTATAAAAGTATTTTTTAGTATGACTTTTAGTGATTACTTTCCATCAAACTTAAATATAATGAAACAATACTATCAACCATTACAGATATCATAAAGCCAACTTGATTTGCACACGGTGCACCACGCCAAACAGTAGATGAGGCTCTTGTGTTCAAATCGTGGTGGTATGGTCACAACACTGCAGTAATCACATAGTGGAATACTGGTGACCGACAGCAGCGTCACCAGATAAATGAATCCTCACCACTGTGATTATCAACCCCCCTCCAAAACGTGGTGACTACGGCAAAGTCGCACTTATGGCCCACAATAATATTCACGGCACTCAGTTCCCACTAATTATGGCACTGACCATGGTAATAATGCCATGAGAGGTGTACAGACTCCTCAAGATACGGTAGGATAACACTTCATCTAGCGACCTACAAGGGATACGGCTAGAGGATCGCCTTTCAGTATAGTAAGCGGAAGTGAACCGTATAAATTAGCCTGTTTTGGGGTTATCAGAAGTCTGAAACCAAACTGAAGGTATAATCCCCCTTAGTTAGGGTCACTTCTAATTCGGACAAGGAGACGAATTATTTAAAAGCGGTATCGGATTTATGGTCTTCAGAATAATCAAAAAATATTTTTTCCTATGTTTCAAAAATGAGAAATTACTCGCTAAAATTAATACTTAACGGCCAAACGAGGCTTTATTTTTTATCAAATTTAATGTACGACTGTAATTTGAAGTTACCTGTTAGAAATAACTGTAAGGTATTGTTGAGTGCACAATTTAAGCGATTACCTTCACCCTAACAAGTTTTAAATCCAAAATCTAATGATTAATTTCGCAAGCCTCGCCTTAGTATCAAATTTCACTAGTTTTAAACTGTCATCAGTATTCACGTTAAGAGTACGTATAGGTATCGTAAGAAAATGATCCAAGTCTATATTCCACGAGTACGTAATTTATTTTTGTCACATCAGAACTCTGATATTTTAAAGAAATTTGGAAAGATCAATTTTTTATTTGGATTGGTATAAATATATGCGTCCCTTTTAATTCTGTTTGATTTTGTTTTAAGTCGAACCTCCGGGTGAAAATTAAGGAATAAAGGGTTTCATTTATAGTAAGAAATTAAAGCAAATTATTTTAGTGTTTTGATATTGTTTCTATGTCATATATATGAAGCTGAGAAGTTTTAGTTTATTCACTTATTTTAACTTGTTAACTTCCGGAACTGTCTGTGTAACGACTACTACTACTACTGTGTAACTATTTAATTAAAAAAACGAGCGATTATTTCTAATTGATAGATTAGTCTTTGAAGTCGATAATAGGTAATTTAACATCCCGCTATGACCCTCACAATTTAGTGTACACACAGGCTTTCAATTCGTCATAATCGCTTTTTACAAGCTTAAATAGAACTTAAGATTTTTATGCAGTTGGTGGCGAGGTGAGCTCGCACGTGACTCTCCTGGACTACATCAGAAATCATCTTGACCTCAAAGGTACCAAGTACATGTGTCGCGAAGCAGGCTGCGGAGGCTGTATCGTTAACGTCAAAAAGCCGTCAGGAGAAAGATATGCTGTCAACTCGGTAACCCTAATTTCTTAATATCTTTTTCTTTTCCTTTTTTTCATCGGTAGGCTTCAATAGTCCACTCCTAGACATAGGTCTCCGCTTACAATACAAAGTTTAGCGTACAATACTAAATATATTATATGGACAGAGGGGTTGATACAGAGTTTGTGTCAAATTTTCCTTCTCTTTGCAACGCTGTAAGTTGTTCTGGATAGTTCAATCCCTAAGTCGACTCTTACTATACACACTCAAAAGTGTGGTGACACTCTGTGTTCCTAATCCATCACCACACTTACAATTCTCTTTACATCCTATCCTTACATTCCGTTATCATTACATAACATCATAGTTTATTACCCATACACTCCTACATTAATTCATTCGTACGTTTATATATTCCTTTACATTCCTGATATGAACTATTGTATTCATAGTGCATGGTGTCGATCACGTCGTGTCATAAATGGGAGATCACGACGATAGAGAGGGTGGGCAACAGGAAAAAAGGCTATCATCCCCTACAGAAAACCCTCGCTGAAGGAAACGGTTCACAGTGTGGATATTGCTCACCTTCATGGGTTATGTCTATGTACAGGTTTGTCCTTTAATTCTTAAATGGTTGTACGTTTGTCATTTATACAAAATTGTGTTACGCGAAAATCAAGGTGTGCTTAGCACAAAATTTAACTGCTTTATCATTTACGTAGTGACTGGTCTGTTGATATAGTGGTTAGACATAATGATTGCTAGGCCAGAGGTCACAACTGTCATGCCCCCTAGGATTAATAATTATGTGACATGACAATTTGTTCTATGTATGGTTGGATTTTTTGAACATTGTGATTTTTGATTTACAAATATTCAGATGTGTTTATTTACAGCAAAACATAATATCTATTTAAGACTTATATATTATTTACTTCATGGTATGCATTACTATGTTTCTATTAATTCACAAAGTATATTTGTTAATACAATAAGAAAAAATAATGTAAAGCAAAAAACAAAAAAATATTTATTCTAGCTTTAAATCAGCTTATCCTACATGTGTGGCTTGGGATCATATGTTAAGAAATAGACTTAATTTTATCAAAAAAGAAATCACTGTAAAGTGTTATTTCGTATTTTTTGTTGAAAGTTAGAGGTTTCCTCTTACAATCTGGTCCTTGGCATTGTCTTTGTTTATCCTTCTTTATTATGTAATGACCAACATTATCAATTCCGACAGGTTGCAAAAGAGCCCCAGATGTTCCTGGAGTTGGTTTACGTGTCTGTTCCTCAGACTTATTAATCCAAGAAAAATAAACCTTCCTTCTAAAACCCAAAAGAGGAATTGTATTATCTTTATCGGTTTGATTATATATAATCCACCAGTTCACGAGAGACATATCTAACAATCGGATGACAAATGGCGAATATCATTTTACATCTCTGAAACGAATAGAATATTTGTAAATCAACCAATCATGTTTCTCGACTCCTCCCATATTTTTATTGCAATTATGAATAAGTTGCGGCGGGTTTACAGCAACTTTGGCCTTTACTGTTTTAGAATACCTATTGATTTTTACATAAGGTTCCACAGTGTTGAAATTAGTTAGCAAGTACACTACATTGTTGCGATGCCATTTTACACATAAACTTTCATTTTTTTTATCAAAACGGTAATCTGAAAAGCCTCTCTTACTTTTTCATTTCGTGTTTGGTCTTGAAAGCACATTTCTATATTCTGTTGTCGCAAACTGTGCCTGTAGCTCTGTATGCTATCGATTTCAAGTTAATCAACAATTGCGTACTAATAAAAAAGTTATCAAAATATATGACATGTGCATATAGGATCTGTACACACATTAAGCAGGTTTTTCACGACTCGCGAACCAAAACCATCGCTGCTGCTATTAGAGCTTTGATTTTTCTTGCTAGTATACAGTAAAAATTTGTAACAATTTCCACCGACTCCACAATAAACCCAAAGTTTATAGCCAAAGCTCACAGGTTTACCCTTTTTAAATTGTTTTATCCCACGATGACCAAAATATTTAACAATCATTTCATCAACAGCTAAATTTGATTCAAAGATGCTGAATTTTCTGAAAGATTCACTTACTTTATCAATGAAGGGCCGAATTTTGAAAGCTTCATGATTCTTGTCAATGTTTGAATTATCATTAAAATGTAAATAAGATTTTATTTTATCAAATCCATTACGAGACATAGCTTGTTCAACAAATGACACATGTTCGTCGGCTTCTCTAGACCAATACAATTTGCTTTGAGACAGGTGATGATACGAAGAAAAAATAAGATTACCGATAAAAAACTTCAACTCATCCACTGTTAGATTGAAGTGCACTCTTATAATTTTTAGGTACGTTAATATATATTTTAAAATCTCGTCACACATCCAATTTTCAAATATTTCCGTCACTGACTTTCCTTCTAACTTTATAACCATGTTCTGCAAACATTGTTTGGCAGTATCAGATTCATTTTGTAATTCAGAATAAATTGGATCACGCTTACGCCAGCTCACTATTTTATCTGAGCGAGATTGCAGAATGATTGGCTTGTTGTTTCACGTCATTTTCGATAGTAGGTACACGAAAATTCCACTTGAACAGCAACTTTCGACACCAACAAGTGTCCCATGTCATCCTCAGGTCCTTTATCTGTGTCAGTTACTTCGTCCACTTCATCAGGAGGCAAAACTGCTACTTCGAAATCGTCCAAATCCTCATCACAAGAGTCTTCGATATCTTGCAGGTAGTCCACTATATCAGACACCTTCAAACCTTTATGTATTTTTTTTCGCAGGATGCATGATTTATAATCCAAAAATGTATTTTATACCAAATTTTTCATTCAATAGTAATATACATTCAAATTAAATGGAAAATACACTTGTTTATACTTACACTTTACAATTAGCAGGTTTATCGACTGTTAATTACAAATACACTTATTTTCGTATATTTCGAGATTTTTACAACAAAATTACAAGACCTTAACACTTCTACGTCAAACTAAAGACTGAGAAGAACACATGACAAAGAATAATAAACTATTAGAATAATTGTACAAATCATACGTACATCATACACAAGTTTGACCATGTCTGAGAGTCGACACTACGCACGTCTTCCCAGTAACTGCCCAGATTTTTCAAAATATATTATTACGACTTTATTGACTATTTCTCGTTTAGTAAAGGTACCCAACAATTTTAGGTAATTTGAAATATATAATTACTTTTAGTATTAGCTTTATAAAACAAATAACAATGCACTCTTAACGGCTATGAAATATATATAATTTGAAATTATATATCTAAATAATGTTATTAATAAAAATTGTTTTCGACAGAAAAATAGTTAAAAATGTATGTTATTTACAAAAAAGGCTTAAAAAATTAAAGCCAATTTTAGAAATAAATTGATAATCTGGTGTCCTAAAAATATGACAGTGAGAAATAATGGGTTAATGGCAATTTTTTATTCGCAGCCTCCTACAAAGTAAAACGAATTTAACAATGCTGGAAATCGAAAAATCTCTGGCTAGTAATGTTTGCCGATGTACTGGCTATAGACCAATATTAGAGGCATTCAAAAAGTTTGCCAAAGACGCACCAAAACAAATTCAATTAGCTGATATTGAAGACATACAAATTTGCAAAAGGAGTGGCGAATCCTGCAATAAGACTAATTGTGAGGAAATCGATTGGTGCTTTTTAAATGAAGAAGATGTTGAAGCTGACGAAATAGAGATAATGTTGAAAGATAATAAACTTTGGTTCCGAGTTAATACCATTAAGGATATATTTAAAATCCTAAAAAGACAAGGAACTGATTCTTATATGTTGGTGTGCGGCAACACTGCTAAAGGTATTTTCTTAAATTTATTTTCCCATATAGTATATTTATTGTGTACTAATTTATTATATTGTAAATACTCTGCCTGATGGAAGGCATGAATAGAGTCCAAGAGTTGTGGTCACCATATTCATTGCAAATACAGACAATGCAGATTGGTAACCTACACTATGGCGGCCTAGTGAGATGCTTTTTTACACCCCGCTTGGAGACGTGAAAGGCATGACAGTCATCGTGACAGTGTAAGGCTTACATAGTTATCACGATAACTGTCACCCATGCATTAATGGGCCTCCGGTCTCACACCCACCAACGCAACACGACAACACGGATGCTGGCGGTTTAGGTTGGTCTTCTGTGGGAGGGTAGTACTGCCCCGGTCGAGCCGGCTCGCTTGTGCTGAAATCAGCGTGGCTCTACTACCTAGTAGCATGTATGTATGTATATGTGTGTGAAGATGTATATTTATGTGAGTTCTTGTGAAGATCTATTTGCATTTATTAGATTAATGTTACAATTAAGTTTTCAGTATTACCGTATGATATTTTTTTTACCCAAAACGTTAATTTTTTTTGTAATTTAAATTTGTTCAAGGAGTATATAGAAAAGAGACAGTTAATTTTGTTGTATAAGTATAGACCTAGACAACAGTAGAATCTATGTGACGTGATTGTCTTGCACAGGGCGGACCAAAAGTCTTTCTGGATTTTAGATTTTGTTAAAAAAGAAAATAGTTGCATTATATAAAAAGTGTTATTTATTATGATCTAAATTTACATCATTTAAATGTGATCCCTAATTATTTTGACACTGCTGCAACCTAGAGGGGACATTTTCAATAATGGTCTGGCAAGTGTTTCGTGAAATGTTTTGCATTTCTTCGCAAATATATTCCTTTAATTCTTGCAGAGATACTGGGTTACGAATAAAAACTTTACTTTTAAGGTATCTCCAAAGAAAAAAATCCATCGTGATAAATCGGGACTACTCGGTGATCAGTTAATGTCACCTCCACCTTTCGGATATTATTCGTTGACCAAAAATTTCACGAACTGCACTCAATGAGCCGTTGGAGGTGTGACATGTTGCCCCATCTTGCTGAAACCATGACCGTTGATTAATGCCTGGAGCGCTGGAGCAAAAAAGTTCTGCAGCATTGCAATATACCGCTCTGTTGTTTTAATTGTTTTAATTTTGAATTAGTGTCACTCGAATACCCGCAGTTTTGTCTATTGACATGCTCATTCAGATAAAAGTGGCCTTCGTCTGAGAAAATAAATGTTAAACTTGGTGAACCTCTCTAAAATTTCATTAGCAAATTGCAACCTGTGAGCATGATCTTGAGGCTTTAATTTCTGCCTTTTTTAGGCTGTCACACTAGGTGTGCCCCTTAATTCCTACACAAACAGAATGCTTCTATACCTTTTAATCAAATTGTTAGAAATACCGTGCAGACCAACAGCACAATCGTTTCTAAGTTTATGCATCATTAGATCAATTTCATCTACGCCTGTTGGGGAAAGGTCGAATGATTGTAGTTGAATAGGGTTATATGTAACTGTAGAAGACACTGCAGAATTTGATATCGCTAGATTTGTAACTAAGATCTTGCCGATGTTACAAAAACGTTCGTTAATCGAATTGGTTGATGCTCCAGGGTTGTTGTTAGTTATTAAACCGCATGCTGAAGCTTGAGTTTTATTTGTATAGGTAAACTATTTTTATTGATATATGTATAAAAATCTGTTGCATGAGTGACTAATGGTTTGATTAAGAGTCATTACTTCAGATATTTGATATTAATATTAAATATCCAGTGTAATTATTTACAAAATTAAAATTTGCCTGCATGAATGATAGTTTAAACGGTTACCTCGCTACTTTCAACTACACAGAAGTGTTGTGGTCTAAACTCCACATGGGAATGCACTTTGTGTGATACACAGATAGTTATTCTAAGTCTGCACAAGTTGTTTCTTACAAAAAAAATTATATCAAGTTGAAACTTTGTACATGTATAAAGCTAATAATTTTAAGTTAAATAACCAGCGCAGCTTCCCAAATGATCAGATTTGTCGTTATAATTCGCTATCGTTAATATTTGGCTGGTTTTATTTAAGATCAACCTTTAATTAGATTCAGTATAGAACGAGAATAGAATTTTGGATTACAAATTTATTAATAAAATGTTACTTTAATAATACTCAATTGTATATTCATCATATCAATCATAAATAATTTCTGGGTTGATATTCGATGTGTAAGTACTGATACCAGCACTGGCTTGACTCGAGCCCCCCTATCGTAAAATATATGGGTTAATTATATTTCAAATAAAATATTTAAATAATTTCAGGAGCATACCCCATTGACGAATATCCACGTGTTCTTATTGATGTAACCGGAGTACAAGAACTAAAGGGCTATAGCGTAGACCAGAACCTAGTAGTAAACGCAAATACTACGCTTACGAATTTTTTAGATATACTACAAAAAGTGTCCGAAGTAGAATTCTTTGATTATTTGATAAAATTATATGAACACATTCAGTACGTGGCGCATGTTGCAGTGAGAAATGTAAGAGAGTGTAGAATATGTGTTGTATATCTTGATTTACAGAAATATGTTATTAATATTGACTAGTCTGGTGACGTCGTTTTGATACAGATTTTTCTATTTCCCAAATTATCTCGCGGTATTCTTATCTTATACAAATACGATCCATCAGAAAATTTGCACTATTCGTTTTACTACTTCGATGATTAAATATTGAAATCTTTGACATAATTTTTATTTTTTGCTTTGAAATTTCTATTGAATTGTCTCTGATTAATTTTTTATTTCTAAAAAAATCATTTACAATTTGATTACTTTAACAATTGTCAGTTGATCTTCGTTAATCGTAAAACGTGTACTGTGTAAGGTACACAGTATTTTTACCTACCTTTCATGGGACTATATTTTTAGAACTGCATCGTACATGTTGATGTGTGTGTTACCAAACGGAAAAATCAACGTAGAGCTAAGCTGAATCAGGTCTGTAATATACAACTTTTAATGTTCTTTCAGGTGGGATCAATAGCTGGAAATTTGATGATTAAGCATCAACATAATTTTTTCTCATCAGATATTTTTTTGCTGTTAGAAACGGTTGGTGCTCAAGTAACAATACGTATGTATTTTTAGCGATGTTTTTAATATATCTGTTTATTAATAAATCACTAAGCGAGTTCTCATCTTCTACAATTACAATACCAAATGTTTGAAGAAATTTAAACTAGTCTGTTGAGTTGGAAGAATCTTGTGTATAATTAAAATTAATTTTTTATCTAATTACAGAAAACAGTATCTATGTCAAACGTACTGTGACAATGCAGCAGTTTCTCAAGGAAGACATGAGAGGTTACATTATACGGAATATTATGTTACCGCCGCTCACCAATGACTATAAACTGGTAACATTTAAAGTAAGAATTTCCAATTTCCTTGAAGCAAGTGTGGATCCACGATAGAAACTGGTAACGTTAAAATGCCACCAGTTTCAAGTAAATCTATCTGTAAGCCTTTTACGACTTGGTAACACAGTGATACTTTGAACATGGGCCTAATTAATAATATACTTTTACTGAATTGAATTGAATTTGGGGCAAAAATTAATTTAATATGATAAGAATATAATATTCATACTTTGTTAAATGTACATTCTATATACAACTATAATAGAACTTACTATGAGGCAGAGCATGGAAGCAGAGTGCATTTGTTTAAGTACTAGTATCTGACAAAAATAGAATCCATAATTTTTTCTCATTGAAATCCTGTGATTTCAGATTATGCCACGGTCTCAAAATGCACATGCATTGGTGAATGCTGGATTTTTGTACAAAATACGCAATTTCAACAACACATTGAAAGCTGCAAGAATAGTTATAGGTGCTCTTTCCCCAACCTTCATCCGAGCTAGTGCCACTGAAAAATATTTGGAGGGAAAAAAACTTTTTGCCAACGAAACACTCCAAGCAGCATTAAAAATAATGGCACAAGAGCTTGTGGTAGTAGATAATCCACCTGAACCTTCAGTTCATTACAGAAAAAAAGTTGCTCTAGGACTGTTCTATAAGGTAAGCAAAACTATGCAGAACATGGGACAATGCACTCCGGTGAATCATGATTTTTACAGTTCAACATAATGTAAGCGCACTGAATTACATGATACTCTTTGATACATAGTTATTAAGGTAGATTACATAATTTTCTGATAGTGGCCAAATCAACGTTCTTTTTCAGGGTCTCCTCAAATTAGCTCCAGGATTTGTAAGCCCTTATTATCGTTCAGGGGCAAAGAATTTAGACGACGATCGACCTGTGTCTAGAGCTCACCAAGTCTTCGATACCAAACCTTCGGAGTGGCCCTTAAACGAGCCCATCACAAAAGTGGAAGCTTTGGTAATTCCATAAATATATTAAAATATTTGAACAAATAAAAATCACCTACAATCTTATTGAAATAAATATACTCTAGGGATTCTTAATTAAATTGTTCCTAATTAAGCAACCAAAACTATTTCGTTACTTTCAAGGATTTTACACTCTGCATGAATTTTCGTAAGTAAATGAATTTTAAGTAATAGATTTCAAGAATAATTCTTTTGCAAAGAATGAATTATAAAATTGTAAAACAGCCTTTACACATTCCAAATAGTTCTAAAGTACCTATCCTAGGATTATGCAATAAATTATACGAAAATTCAATAAAACAAGACAATTTATGTTCAAGCAAAGACTTGGCAAATATTATTTTACAAATAAAATTCAAAAAAAATTCCTAGAGCATTATTTTACAATGTCTTTGACACACATTGTATAGAGAAGCATAAAAGTATATTTAATTATGATTTAGATCCAATGTGCGGGAGAAGCATTTTATACTGAAGACCTGCCGAGGTTTACTGATGAAGTATTTTGTGCTTTTGCTTTAAGTACTATCGCCGTCGGAGACATAGTAGAGATTGATACTACTAAAGCTTTGGTAAGAGGAATTGCATTAACATATTTATAAGAACTTGTTGATGTAAACCATAATGAAGACAATCATAACAAATACATATATATTAACAGGCATATCCAGGAGTCATTGATGTCTACATTGCAAAAGATATACCGGGAGAAAATTCGTTCACTCCGCCTGATTTTTTTCTTAGTTCTAATGAAGAAGTATTGTGCAGTGGACATGTGCAATACTTCAATCAACCAATAGCAATTGTAGTAGCCAAAGAATGTTATATTGCTGATAAAGCTGCAAAGTTAGTTACAGCAACTTATACCAATGTCCAAACTCCAGTACTGGACGTAAAACGTACCATAGGTGATTCCGCACGAACTATACCTAATTCTGAAGACAATGCAACTGATAAAGGTAATGACATCGCTCTTACTGTTATGGGTGAAAATGTAATTTATGGACAATATCACTTCGTTATGGAGACATTGACTTGTGTAATACAGCCATCTGAAGAAGGACTAGATGTATATTGTGCGAGTCAGTGGTTGAGCGGTGTACAGTTGGCGATATCGAAAGCTTTGAAAATGGACCAAAATAGGTAAGAAAAAACTTTTCTAATTGTATCTTATTTTTATGATAACCTTATACCGTTTTTCAAAATCTACCATTAGTACTTAAAATCATACCTATTTCACCGAAGAGGTAGGCAGCAGAAGCATTTTGGACACTCAGTTTTCACCAGTGCCTTGGTACCACGTAATCTAGATTGTGAAATCTATTTTCTATAATGAAGCGTTGATATAGGTTTCTGTCTCGCGTAAGAAAACATATTAAGTATGACTGCCGTTGCTTATTTTGCCTATTGTCGTCTTTGATTTACTCAATGATTCCATGATAAATATTGTGTGTATAATTTTAATCTAATTAAGGATTGATGTGCATAACCGACGATGTGGAGGCGCATACGGCTTCAAAATATCCAGATGCATACAAGGAGCAGTCGCGAGTGCTTTAGCCGTTACTAAACTGAACAGGCCATGTCGATTCATTCAGTCACTGCCTATTAATATGAGAGCTCTCGGCAAAAGACTTTCTTGTGCTATGAACTTTAAGGTATCAATTATCGTATTTAATAACATATACTTAAGTCGGATATATTTAGTGTTTTAAACTAATACCTTTGTAATTTTTAAGGCTGGTGTAGATAATCGTGGAGTAATTCAATACCTAAACTACAACATTTATGAAGACAATGGGTACAAAATAAATGAATCATTCACTATAATTGGCAAAGGAATATATAACAACGCTTACAAGAAAGATCGATGGAATTACAAAAGTTTCGACTCTCTTACTGACACCGCTAAAAATACTTGGGCTAGGGCACCCGGTAAGATTTATATTTTTTTAGTATTTCATAATGAAATTAATCTGGGTGTGATAAAATTTATCAACCAATTGCCAATTGATTTATTGTGTTTTTGAAATTAGAAGTACGTATGTATTCATCATTATTCATTGCCACACTGTAATAAAATTACACGGTGATGACGATGTTATCAAAGTTTTATTCACATGTAGATTTTTAGTTATGTTGTATTTGTTCATAACAGGAACACTGGAACACATTGCCATGACTGAATTGTTAATGGAACAAATTTCATACAAACTGTCTTTGGATCCATTGGATGTAAGGTTAGCGAATTTAGACACTGAGCAGTATGGACAACTGAAAGACATGGTTAATAATATTTTAATAAGTTCCGATTATAAGAAAAGACGAGAGTTTGTAAATCAGTATAACATAAATAATAGATGGAAGAAGCGTGGTTTGCGGTTTGCTTTACTAAGGTGGACACCTTTAGGAGGAATTAACGTCTGTGTTAATTTGTCTGCATACCGTGGTGATGGTACTGTAGTTTTAACCCATGGCAGTATTGAAATGGGACAAGGTATAAACACAAGAGCTACTCAAGTAGCCGCTCATCTGCTTAAAATTCCTATCGAAAAAATAATTGTTAAAGAAAATAATACGGTTATAGCCCCAAACGTCAGTCTATCTGGTGGTAGTATCACATCAATTAATACATGTGTTGGAGTTAGACGAGCCTGTGAAGAACTTTTAAGGAGACTGCAACCAATAAGAGACAAAATGAATAATCCAACTTGGGAAGAGTTAATAAAACAAGCTCATACAGACAACGTGGACTTACAAGCACATGGATTTACTAGAACTGATGAAGAGCATAACGCAAATGTATTTGGAGTGACACTAGCCGAAGTAGAATTAGATGTGATTACGGGCCAGTTTCAGATCATAAGAGTTGATATGTGTCAAGATGCTGGACAGAGTATTAACCCCTTAATTGATATCGGACAAGTAGAGGGAGCGTTCATGATGGGTCTAGGTTATTGGACATGTGAAAATCTAGTATATGCACTAACGGGAGAATTGCTTACGGATCGCACTTGGAATTATCACGTTCCACTTGCTAGAGATATACCTCAGGACTGGAGGGTATATTTGAAGAAAAATTCGTACAGTGAAGAAGCAATCTTCGGAGCCAAATGTAAGATCAGTAGTATTTTCATTTTGATTGATTCAGATATTAAGATTTGTTAATATTTATTTTCCATTATTGCTACCTCAATATTTTGTAGGTATCGGTGAACCACCAATATGTATGGCGGTAGTAATAGCATTGGCTTTGAGAGAAGCTATAGTTGCTGCTCGACTCAACAGTGGTATTTCGACTACTGAGTGGTATCAAGAAGGTAATGTAACTATTCTAACACATTGAAGCGAATTGCCTACGGATGGTAATAAAGTAAATACATGTAAATATTATTAGCGGTTAGGAAACTTCTCGATAGATCTCGATAGAATAGTCAGATAAAACAAATATTGACATGAAGAAACCTCAAGCAAAAGACTTTTGTCTTATAATAAATGATAAAAATCATTTTATTGCGAAATAGTTCAGGTAATAAGTAAGTAAACTTCAAATTTCTACAGTGATGATGAGTATGTTAGCCTATATCTAAAAAATTTTCGATCAATAGGGTGATCATGCAGAAAATTAGCAGGAAAAACTAGCAAATGACGCTTTTGCAAATCCTTTCTGTTATGTAATATATATTGCTAAGTTTCGCCAATATCAATATAACTTTCACATGTTACAGATGGCCCGTACACAGTGGAGAAGAACTGTTTACTATCATCTACGCAACTAACGGATTTTAAGTTTAAATAATATACAGAACTAATGCGAAATTCTTTATTAAATACATATTGTCATTTTCGTCATTCTTATTGTTTTCGTCTTTAAATTTTAAAACATTATTAAAGTGTTAGGTTAATGCATGAGTATTCTTTTATTTAAAAACTAATAAGTAATATGAAGAGTGTTTAGGCTAATGTGCATCTTGTACAATTTTTCTTACAAAAAACTAAAACTAAACCTAACAGTCTTCCTATCTTTTTTTATCTTGGTAGATGTTAGAAGTATGCGGTGTTCCTACTAAAAACCACTCCGAGGTCCTGCTTCTAGCACCCTTCTCTGTAAGGACTTGGATCATATGATTTCAGGTCCTCCTCAAATCGACATCATGCCGTAACAGACCCTATTCTGGAGACAAATGCTTCTCCTCTTGAGTTCTGGTGTGAAAGCCTGAAAGTCATTTCAGAATAATTTATTGAATATTTCATTTACAATATATTATTTATCATAACTGAATTATTCATTTGTTCATATATGCACAACATTTTCAGCTACTTATATAAGTCAAAGGCTTTCTTAGTGACTATAATTTAGCTCTTCTTAATAAAATTCTAAATGTAAGAACGTAAGTACTATATGACAATTAATTACATGTGACACGTACCTAAAAATTTGTTTGAAGTCAGGGCCAAGACAAAAATAACGAGAACAGTATTCCAAAAACAGTGAATGACTCACCGAGTGAAGTGAGTATGAGCCAGATTTCCTCTGTTGTTGATATCTGAGGGCAACGGCGACATTGCACAAAGCATGCTCTTCAGTTAGGTGGTCACAGTGTATGAACTCCAGAAGGTCTAGTGAGACTTTATTTCACGTCTAATCGATCGTCTTGGTGAATGCATCAATATGCGCACTTAAATCTTTATCGCTCACCATGATCGAAACAACTCTCCGAATTAATGTGAATTGAAATATAAAAATTTCACTTATTGGAATGCCGCATACGGTCACTACGATAACCTGACGTGAATAAACTCATACAAGGCCCTTCAGATACTATCTCAGACAAAACCATGATTAACTAATGAAAAGCATTTATCGAAGCGATAAGTTTACACTATGTTGAGTCGGCCTTAGATGCTGTACTCTTTGTAATTCAAAGCCTAACAAATTACTTCAGGCACCGTATTATTCATTGTCAATATTAATAGTCCTTCAATCAATCAGTAGGTCTTTATTATATTTTTTTTTAATACAACACCAGCACTAAGAATAAATACTGTGTCGCGGGGGACTTCACAAACATCCAGAAACGGACACAAAAAACATCCAGACCCAGAACAACAATTTATGGATCACACAAAGTGTTGTCCCATGAGGGGTTTCAACCCACAACACTCAGTGAAGTAGAGAGTGACGTGGGGACCGCTTAAACCACTAGGCCAACCATACAGTTTAAAGTTCAAAATACAGATGTATGATGTTGATATACTCTTAGCCGATTTTGGCCACGGCTGTTAGTCTCAACGCAGACTAACTAACTATGTAGGCGAAATTATAGTGCACAAGTTTATGCATAAGCCAGTAGCATTCTATGTTCCCTCTCTCTCACAATGCGATGGGACAGTTACCCGACATGACTCAGCATCTCATTAGACCACCGAGACGAGTGTGGGTCACCACACTGCATTATCTGCATTTGCAATGCGTATGGTGACCATAACACTTTGGATTCTATTCATGCTCTCCATCAGGCAGAGTAGAGTCACTTTGACAGGTTCTTCATATAGAAAGAAAAAGAAACATGATAGGAAAGAGATCAGGATCCCAACCTCCGAACTCCGGGTTGCTATTAAATATTTCTGCAATGAGTAAAATTCAATAAAACTTTTTGGTCCGACCCGGGAATTACATCCGAGATTTTTGATCGGCAGTCGCATATCCTACCCGCTTCGCTTCGCAGTCGCTTAAATATAAAACTATTACTTAATTGATAACCAAACAGTTTTCACGTTTTACCACTTAAAAAACTTCAATTGCCTTAAAAATAATAAATTTTGGTGATGTGTGTTCTCTGACCTTCTCAAAAAATTAGATCACCTTCTCGATAGCTGCATTCGATTTCATTTCAACCTTCACTTAGCTTTACGTTGGCAGTTGTAATGGCTTCTAATTCATGAACGCTACCATTCGCAAGCTGCAACTTCTCTTTATAATTTCCTCAACTCTCCATCATTATACGAATACCACACTTTCGTTTCTAATGTTCCAATCATGACTGAACTCTTTGGTCAACAAACATTTTGCTTTTTCTATGTCCTCCTCACATCGCCACTTTAGCAAATATGTGCAATCAGTTCTGCCCTGGAATATACTCCCTGCAGAAATCAGGCTATCTACGAACATGCATACATGCAAGACAATAATAGGTTAACATTTTCAGAGCGAATCGGCAGTACAGTTTTAGTACTCGACTGTGTATTTTATATAATATTAAATTTATGGTAAACTATTGCTGCCAACTACCAACTCATTATTTCTCTTAATGACATACGTGCACCTGCCATGTTAGTTACTAAATCACCTAAAGGTTGACTGGTAGAGAATGCCATATGGGATTATGTCCGCCTCATGCAAATGTACTGCAGAAAAGATTAAAAATAAAATAAATTCATGTGTATATATGTACATGTGGTGATGGATTACGAATCCTGAGTGCTGTCACTCCTATTAGGCGTTTACTCTATACTTTATTAGGTATTAGAGGTAAATTAAGGAGTAAAGTACACGGAACAACATCATTGCAAAGAGAACGAAAACTGGAACTAAACTCTTTACAAACTCATCTGGCCAACGTGATATAGTAGGCTAAAACTTTCTTGCTAAGGAGAGGCCGCGTCCAGCAATAGACTGTTAAAGACTGTTGATGTTGTGTGTGTAATGTATGTGTATATGATTACACATTGTGTATGTTTTAACATGTAGTGACTTCCACATACAGCACTAACAAAAACAAACAATAGCACCATCTAGCGAAGATACATCGAACTACGGAGTATAATGAACTACAAAGTAACTACTAATCCTGTTTTATGAAATAGAGATTGTCATTGCAATTAGAACATGTACAAAATCCCAACATCAATTATTGAGCTGCGGACCGCCAGGCGTGATCAACTCGCTTGATCGGAGGATCTTCCCTTTGCGACGGAGGGACATGGAACCCAGTCCTTCCACAGTGGTGACCCCGTCGTGATTGAAAACAGCCTTTAAAAAGCAGATCAACAGCAGCTACGTCACTCCCACAGCGATGAACGTTAATCAAATCTCAGCCAGCCAGCAACCTCGGCCTCAACAGGGATACCACACGCAGGTAGCGACCGCTGCAACCTGGTTACCCTACGGCCTCATCAGCGTCTAGGCACAGCACACTACACCTGCGGTTCATGTAAACAAAACATCTCTCTCTCTCTGTCTCTCTCTCCCGTCTACGCATCAACCAATCACTACGCAGCAACCGTCCCGAATGCAAACCTGACACATTGGGATCTGTGGAGTTCAGCCCCGACTCACTGGGATTAGTGGCATTCATTTCTGCCTCACTGGAACTTGTAACACTCAGTTCCAACTCACTAGAACTACGAACTCCTGCTACTGGCACGCTCCACAATAGAACATAGATAGCTGACTCAACAGTACACCGACCTCCGGTCTTGGAGACGAGTGATGTGGGGACTTCATAGTACTAACAGAAATATGTAGTGGCGCCATCTAGCGAAGATACATCGAACGACGGAGTATAATGAACTACGAAACAATTACTAATCCTGTATCGCAAAATAGAGATTTTCGTTGCAATTAGCATATGTTCAACATCATACGATCACCTGTTGGGCCGTGGCCCGCAAGGCATGATCACCTCGCCTGGTTGGAGGATCCTCCCTTTGCATCGGAGAGACATGATACACACGTCCCTCCACAAACATATGCAGTAGTAATTTTTGGTATATTTGGTTTTGTCTTCAAATTCAATATTTTATCTGTTCACTTACCGTATTATATTTTCTTATTGCCTTAAACTTTACTGGGAGAGAAGGCCTCATGGCATTAACTCCGATTTTGTACAACATGTGTTTTAAGTTTAAAATAAATTAATAACTGTTGGCAAACAGAGAACAGACCCCTTCGATTACCCAATGGGTCTTCACCCATTCTTCCATGCATACCTTCCAGGCCTTCCACGAAATCTTCCACGAGTAAACACAAAAAACATTACGCCACAAAGGTAGTTGTTAAATTTCATTAAATATCTAACCATAAATCTTTATGGTACTTCTATTTATTTAAAACAAACTTTTAAATACGTGTTATTCTATGTGCAGTTTAGGATTCCGTAGTTAATTATTTGTCTGTAACAATTTTCTAAGTATTTCCTTTTTCAAAATTTTATCTTTGTTTCAACTATAATTTTTAAACTATCAGAGCTAAATAACCAGTGGTACATTATACATTTTGTTTTGATTTTTTTCGGATTTTCTGTGTAATTTGTATGGAGACACACTTGACTCTAGCAAAATTTAGGGTTTTTAAACTTTGACTATTGTTTAAACTTTACCAATTACATCACTTATGACTACAGATTCTTAAATACAAAGAAATGTCGAATTTTGAAATAAACATACAGCATCAAATTGTTCGTAAAAGACCTTGTTTTAATTTAACCTATGCATTATCTTATCTGCAAAGTTTTCACGACTAGAAAGTATAAACTAAATATGTAGTTTTTACGGTTTTTATTAGTTTTTAATGGTTATTCAAAAGTAAAGGTATAAAACTGCAATAATGTTTACTTTGTCTGTTGAAGATCGTTGCAGTCGTCATTCAAAAATGAACCGAATTAGTTTTAAAGTCAACGGAATAAACTATAAAGGTAATAGTGTTTTTTTCTTGAAGAATAAAATAATGACATTATAATTGTACTGAATATTTATACTCAAATGTAAAAGGAAATTAATAGTTCACACACCTAGAGCAATAAAGACGTAAGTGAGAACAAATACTTAAAAAAATACAATGCAATTCTGAATCTATAACAATCTACAAACAATCTTTTTCATTTTATTTTGCTATGAAATGAAGCCTTTACACCAAATAAGTATTCGCTACGTATCATGAGGTAACTATTTTTTCAGTTAAACAAGTCGATAAACTATCACGTAATATTACATAAAATATATGTACGTGTTTAAAATTTTCTTTCATAAAATAATGTAAACATTTATAAAAGTATTTTTTAGTATGACTTTTAGTGATTACTTTCCATCAAACTTAAATATAATGAAACAATACTATCAACCATTACAGATATCATAAAGCCAACTTGATTTGCACACGGTGCACCACGCCGAACAGTAGATGAGGCTCTTGTGTTCAAATCGTGGTGGTATGGTCACAACACTGCGGTAATCACATAGTGGAATACTGGTGACCGACAGCAGCGTCACCAGATAAATGAATCCTCACCACTGTGATTATCAACCCCCCTCCAAAACGTGGTGACTACGGCAAAGTCGCACTTATGGCCCACAATAATATTCACGGCACTCAGTTCCCACTAATTATGGCACTGACCATGGTAATAATGCCATGAGAGGTGTACAGACTCCTCAAGATACGGTAGGATAACACTTCATCTAGCGACCTACAAGGGATACGGCTAGACGATCGCCTTTCAGTATAGTAAGCGGAAGTGAACCGTATAAATTAGCCTGTTTTGGGGTTATCAGAAGTCTGAAACCAAACTGAAGGTATAATCCCCCTTAGTTAGGGTCACTTCTAATTCGGACAAGGAGACGAATTATTTAAAAGCGGTATCGGATTTATGGTCTTCAGAATAATCAAAAAATATTTTTTCCTATGTTTCAAAAATGAGAAATTACTCGCTAAAATTAATACTTAACGGCAAAACGAGGCTTTATTTTTTATCAAATTTAATGTACGACTGTAATTTGAAGTTACCTGTTAGAAATAACTGTAAGGTATTGTTGAGTGCACAATTTAAGCGATTACCTTCACCCTAACAAGTTTTAAATCCAAAATCTAATGATTAATTTCGCAAGCCTCGCCTTAGTATCAAATTTCACTAGTTTTAAACTGTCATCAGTATTCACGTTAAGAGTACGTATAGGTATCGTAAGAAAATGATCCAAGTCTATATTCCACGAGTACGTAATTTATTTTTGTCACATCAGAACTCTGATATTTTAAACAAATTTGGAAAGATCAATTTTTTATTTGGATTGGTATAAATATATGCGTCCCTTTTAATTCTGTTTGATTTTGTTTTAAGTCGAACCTCCGGGTGAAAATTAAGGAATAAAGGGTTTCATTTATAGTAAGAAATTAAAGCAAATTATTTTAGTGTTTTGATATTGTTTCTATGTCATATATATGAAGCTGAGAAGTTTTAGTTTATTCACTTATTTTAACTTGTTAACTTCCGGAACTGTCTGTGTAACGACTACTACTACTACTGTGTAACTATTTAATTAAAAAAACGAGCGATTATTTCTAATTGATAGATTAGTCTTTGAAGTCGATAATAGGTAATTTAACATCCCGCTATGACCCTCACAATTTAGTGTACACACAGGCTTTCAATTCGTCATAATCGCTTTTTACAAGCTTAAATAGAACTTAAGATTTTTATGCAGTTGGTGGCGAGGTGAGCTCGCACGTGACTCTCCTGGACTACATCAGAAATCATCTTGACCTCAAAGGTACCAAGTACATGTGTCGCGAAGCAGGCTGCGGAGGCTGTATCGTTAACGTCAAAAAGCCGTCAGGAGAAAGATATGCTGTCAACTCGGTAACCCTAATTTCTTAATATCTTTTTCTTTTCCTTTTTTTCATCGGTAGGCTTCAATAGTCCACTCCTAGACATAGGTCTCCGCTTACAATACAAAGTTTAGCGTACAATACTAAATATATTATATGGACAGAGGGGTTGATACAGAGTTTGTGTCAAATTTTCCTTCTCTTTGCAACGCTGTAAGTTGTTCTGGATAGTTCAATCCCTAAGTCGACTCTTACTATACACACTCAAAAGTGTGGTGACACTCTGTGTTCCTAATCCATCACCACACTTACAATTCTCTTTACATCCTATCCTTACATTCCGTTATCATTACATAACATCATAGTTTATTACCCATACACTCCTACATTAATTCATTCGTATGTTTATATATTTCTTTACATTCCTGATATGAACTATTGTATTCATAGTGCATGGTGTCGATCACGTCGTGTCATAAATGGGAGATCACGACGATAGAGAGGGTGGGCAACAGGAAAAAAGGCTATCATCCCCTACAGAAAACCCTCGCTGAAGGAAACGGTTCACAGTGTGGATATTGCTCACCTTCATGGGTTATGTCTATGTACAGGTTTGTCCTTTAATTCTTAAATGGTTGTACGTTTGTCATTTATACAAAATTGTGTTACAAGAAAATCAAGGTGTGCTCAGCACAAAAATTAACTGCTTTATCATTTACGTAGTGACTGGTCTGTTGATATAGTGGTTAGACATAATGATTGCTAGGCCAGAGGTCACAACTGTCATGCCCCCTAGGATTAATAATTATGTGACATGACAATTTGTTCTATGTATGGTTGGATTTTTTGAACAATGTAATTATTTACAAATATTCAGATGTGTTTATTTACAGCAAAACATAATATCTATTTAAGACTTATATATTATTTACTTCATGGTATGCATTACTATGTTTCTATTAATTCACAAAGTATATTTGTTAATACAATAAGAAAAAATAATGTAAAGCAAAAAACAAAAAAATATTTATTCTAGCTTTAAATCAGCTTATCCTACATGTGAGGCTTGGGATTATATGTTAAAAAAATAAAAATGTACATAAAAATGACTGACTTAATTTTATCAAAAAATAAATCACTGTAAAGTGTTATTTCGTATTTTTTGTTGAAAGTTAGAGGTTTCCTCTTACAATCTGGTCCTTGGCATTGTCTTTGTTTATCCTTCTTTATTATGTAATGACCAACATTATCAAATCCGACAGGTTGCAAAAGAGCCCCAGATGTTCCTGGAGTTGGTTTACGTGTCTGTTCCTCAGACTTATTAATCCAAGAAAAATAAACCTTCCTTCTAAAACCCAAAAGAGGAATTGTATTATCTTTATCGGTTTGATTATATATAATCCACCAGTTCACGAGAGACATATCTAACAATCGGATGACAAATGGCGAATATCATTTTACATCTCTGAAACGAATAGAATATTTGTAAATCAACCAATCATGTTTCTCGACTCCTCCCATATTTTTATTGCAATTATGAATAAGTTGCGGCGGGTTTACAGCAACTTTGGCCTTTACTGTTTTAGAATACCTATTGATTTTTACATAAGGTTCCACAGTGTTGAAATTAGTTAGCAAGTACACTACATTGTTGCGATGCCATTTTACACATAAACTTTAATTTTTTTTATCAAAACGGTAATCTGAAAAGCCTCTCTTACTTTTTCATTTCGTGTTTGGTCTTGAAAGCACATTTCTATATTCTGTTGTCGCAAACTGTGCCTGTAGCTCTGTATGCTATCGATTTCAAGTTAATCAACAATTGCGTACTAATAAAAAAGTTATCAAAATATATGACATGTGCATATAGGATCTGTACACACATTAAGCAGGTTTTTCACGACTCGCGAACCAAAACCATCGTTGGTGCTATTAGAGCTTTGATTTTTCTTGCTAGTATAAAGTAAAAATTTGTAACAATAACCACCGACTCCACAATAAACCCAAAGTTTATAGCCAAAGCTCACAGGTTTACCCTTTTAAAATTGTTTTATCCCACGATGACCAAAATATTTAACAATCATTTCATCAACAGCTAAATTTGATTCAAATATGCTGAATTTTCTGAAAGATTCACTTACTTTATCAATGAAGGGCCGAATTTTGAAAGCTTCATGATTCTTGTCAATGTTTGAATTATCATTGAAATGTAAATAAGATTTTATTTTATCAAATCTATTACGAGACATAGTTTGTTCAACAAATGACACATGTTCGTCGGCTTCTCTAGACCAATACAATTTGCTTTGAGACAGGTGATGATACGAGGAAAAAATAAGATTACCGATAAAAAACTTCAACTCATCCACTGTTAGATTGAAGTGCACTCTTATAATTTTTAGGTACGTTAATATATATTTTAAAATCTCGTCACACATCAAATTTTCAAATATTTCCGTCACTGACTTTCCCTCCAACTTTATAACCATGTTCTGCAAACATTGTTTGGCAGTATCAGATTCATTTTGTAATTCAGAATAAATTGGATCACGCTTACGCCAGCTCACTATTTTATCTGAGCGAGATTGCAGAATGATTGGCTTGTTGTTTCACGTCATTTTCGATAGTAGGTACACGAAAATTCCACTTGTACAGCAACTTTCGACACCAACAAGTGTCCCATGTCATCCTCAGGTCCTTTATCTGTGTCAGTTACTTCGTCCACTTCATCAGGAGGCAAAACTGCTACTTCGAAATCGTCCAAATCCTCATCACAAGAGTCTTCGATATCTTGCAGGTAGTCCACTATATCAGACACCTTCAAACCTTTATGTATTTTTTTTCGCAGGATGCATGATTTATAATCCAAAAATGTATTTTATACCAAATTTTTCATTCAATAGTAAAAGACATTCAAATTAAATGGAAAATACACTTGTTTATACTTACACTTTACAATTAGCAGGTTTATCGACTTTTATTTACAAATACACTTATTTTCGTATATTTCGAGATTTTTACAACAAAATTACAAGACCTTAACACTTCTACGTCAAGCTAAAGACTGAGAAGAATACATGACAAAGAATAATAAACTATTAGAATAATTGTACACATCTGCAAACTGCAAGCAAGTTCAATCCTGTACTCTATACACAAGTTTGACCATGTCTGAGAGTCGATACTACGCACGTCTTCCCAGTAACTTCCCAGATTTTTCAAAATATATTATTACGACTTTATTGACTATTTCTCGTTTAGTAAAGGTACCCAACAATTTTAGGTAATTTGAAATATGTAATTACTTTTAGTATTAGCTTTATAAAACAAATATCAATGCACTCTTAACGGCTATGAAATATATATAATTTGAAATTATATATCTAAATAATGTTATTAATAAAAATTGTTTTTGACAGAAAAATAGTTAAAAATGTATGTTATTTACAAAAAAGGCTTAAAAAATTAAAGCCAATTTTAGAAATAAATTGGTAATCTGGTGTCCTAAAAATATGACAGTGAGAAATAATGGGTTAATGGCAATTTTTTATTCGCAGCCTCCTACAAAGTAAAAAGAATTTAACAATGCTGGAAATCGAAAAATCTCTGGCTAGTAATGTTTGCCGATGTACTGGCTATAGACCAATATTAGAGGCATTCAAAAAGTTTGCCAAAGACGCACCAAAACAAATTCAGTTAGCTGATATTGAAGACATACAAATTTGCAAAAGGAGTGGCGAATCCTGCAATAAGACTAATTGTGAGGAAATCGATTGGTGCTTTTTAAATGAAGAAGATGTTGAAGCTGACGAAATAGAGATAATGTTGAAAGATAATAAACTTTGGTTCCGAGTTAATACCATTAAGGATATATTTAAAATCCTAAAAAGACAAGGAACTGATTCTTATATGTTGGTGTGCGGCAACACTGCTAAAGGTATTTTCTTAAATTTATTTTCCCATATAGTATATTTATTGTGTACTAATTTATTATATTGTAAATACTCTGCCTGATGGAAGGCATGAATAGAGTCCAAGAGTTGTGGTCACCATATTCATTGCAAATACAGACAATGCAGATTGGTAACCTACACTATGGCGGCCTAGTGAGATGTTTTTTTACACCCCGCTTGGAGACGTGAAAGGCATGACAGTCATCGTGACAGTGTAAGGCTTACATAGTTATCACGATAACTGTCACCCAAGCATTAATGGGCCTCCGGTCTCACACCCACCAACGCAACACGACAACACGGATGCTGGCGGTTTAGGTTGGTCTTCTGTGGGAGGGTAGTACTGCCCCGGTCGAGCCGGCCCGCTTGTGCTGAAATCAGCGTGGCTCTACTACCTAGTAGCATGTATGTATGTATATGTGTGTGAAGATGTATATTTATGTGAGTTCTTGTGAAGATCTATTTGCATTTATTAGATTAATGTTACAATTAAGTTTTCAGTATTACCGTATGATATTTTATTTACCCAAAACGTTAATTTTTTTTGTAATTTAAATTTGTTCAAGGAGTATATAGAAAAGAGACAGTTAATTTTGTTGTATAAGTATAGACCTAGACAACAGTAGAATCTATGTGACGTGATTGTCTTGCACAGGGCGAACCAAAAGTCTTTCTGGATTTTAGATTTTGTTAAAAAAGAAAATAGTTGCATTATATAAAAAGTGTTATTTATTATGATCTAAATTTACATCATTTAAATGTGATCCCTAATTATTTTGACACTGCTGCAACCTAGAGGGGACATTTTCAATAATGGTCTGGCAAGTGTTTCGTGAAATATTTTGCATTTCTTCGCAAATATATTCCTTTAATTCTTGCAGAGATACTGGGTTACGAATAAAAACTTTACTTTTAAGGTATCTCCAAAGAAAAAAATCCATCGCAATAAATCGGGACTACTCGGTGATCAGTTAATGTCACCTCCACCTTTCGGATATTATTCGTTGACCAAAAATTTCACGAACTGCACTCAATGAGCCGTTGGAGGTGTGACATGTTGCCCCATCTTGCTGAAACCATGACCGTTGATTAATGCCTGGAGCGCTGGAGCAAAAAAGTTCTGCAGCATTGCAATATACCGCTCTGTTGTTTTAATTGTTTTAATTTTGAATTAGTGTCACTCGAATACCCGCAGTTTTGTCTACTGACATGCTCATTCAGATAAAAGTGGCCTTCGTCTGAGAAAATAAATGTTAAACTGGTGAACCTCTCTAAAATTTCATTAGCAAATTGCAACCTGTGAGCATGATCTTGAGGCTTTAATTTCTGCCTTTTTTAGGCTGTCACACTAGGTGTGCCCCTTAATTCCTACACAAACAGAATGCTTCTATACCTTTTAATCAAATTGTTAGAAATACCGTGCAGACCAACAGCACAATCGTTTCTAAGTTTATGCATCATTAGATCAATTTCATCAAGGTCGAATGATTGTGGTTGAATAGGGTTATATGTAACTGTAAAAGACACTGCAGAATTTGATATCGCTAGATTTGTAACTAAGATCTTGCCGATGTTACAAAAACGTTCGTTAATCGAATTGGTTGATGCTACAGGGCTGTTGTTAGTTATTAAACCGCATGCTGAAGCTTGAGTTTTATTTGTATAGGTAAACTATTTTTATTGATATATGTATAAAAATCTGTTGCATGAGTGACTAATGGTTTGATTAAGAGTCATTACTTCAGATATTTGATATTAATATTAAATATCCAGTGTAATTATTTACAAAACTAAAATTTGCCTGCATGAATGATAGTTTAAACGGTTACCTCGCTACTTTTATCTGCACAGAAGTGTTGTGGTCTAAACTCCACATGGGACAGCACTTTGTGTGATACACAGATAGTTATTCTAAGTCTGCACAAGTTGTTCCTTACAAAAAAAATTATATCAAGTTGACACTTTTTACATGTATAAAGCTAATAATTTTAAGTTAAATAACCAGCGCAGCTTCCCAAATGATCAGATTTGTCGTTATAATTCGCTATCGTTAATATTTGGCTGGTTTTATTTAAGATCAACCTTTAATTAGATTCAGTATAGAACGAGAATAGAATTTTGGATTACAAATTTATTAATAAAATGTTACTTTAATAATACTCAATTGTATATTCATCATATCAATCATAAATAATTTTTGGGTTGATATTCGATGTGTAAGTACTGATACCAGCACTGGCTTGACTCGAGCCCCCCTATCGTAAAATATATGGGTTAATTATATTTCAAATAAAATATTTAAATAATTTCAGGAGCATACCCCATTGACGAATATCCACGTGTTCTTATTGATGTAACCGGAGTACAAGAACTAAAGGGCTATAGCGTAGACCAGAACCTAGTAGTAAACGCAAATACTACGCTTACGAATTTTTTAGATATACTACAAAAAGTGTCCGAAGTAGAATTCTTTGATTATTTGATAAAATTATATGAACACATTCAGTACGTGGCGCATGTTGCAGTGAGAAATGTAAGAGAGTGTAGAATATGTGTTGTATATCTTGATGTACAGAAATATGTTATTAATATTGACTAGTCTGGTGACGTCGTTTTGATACAGATTTTTCTATTTCCCAAATTATCTCGCGGTATTCTTATCTTATACAAATACGATCCATTAGAAAATTTGCACTATTCGTTTTACTACTTCGACGATTAAATATTGAAATCTTTGACATAATTTTTATTTTTTGCTTTGAAATTTCTATTGAATTGTCTCTGATTAATTTTTTATTTCTAAAAAAATCATTTACAATTTGATTACTTTAACAATTGTCAGTTGATCTTCGTTAATCATAAAACGTGTACTGTGTAAGGTACACAGTATTTTTACCTACCTTTCATGGGACTATATTTTTAGAACTGTATCGTACATGTTGATGTGTGTGTTACCAAACGGACAAATCAACGTAGAGCTTAGCTGAATCAGGTCTGTAATATACAACTTTTAATGTTCTTTCAGGTGGGATCAATAGCTGGAAATTTGATGATTAAGCATCAACATAATTTTTTCTCATCAGATATTTTTTTGCTGTTAGAAACGGTTGGTGCTCAAGTAACAATACGTATGTATTTTTAGCGATGTTTTTAATATATTCATTTATTAATAAATCACTAAGCGAGTTCTCATCTTCTACAATTACAATACCAAATGTTTGAAGAAATTTAAACTAGTCTGTTGAGTTGGAAGAATCTGGTGTATAATTAAAATTTATTTTTTATCTAATTACAGAAAACAGTATCTATGTCAAACGTACTGTGACAATGCAGCAGTTTCTCAAGCAAGACATGAGAGGTTACATTATACGGAATATTATGTTACCGCCGCTCACCAATGACTATAAACTGGTAACATTTAAAGTAAGAATTTCCAATTTCCTTGAAGCAAGTGTGGATCCACGATAGAAACTGGTAACGTTAAAATGCCACCAGTTTCAAGTAAATCTATCTGTAAGCCTTTTACGACTTGGTAACACAGTGATACTTTGAACATGGGCCTAATTAATAATATACTTTTACTGAATTGAATTGAATTTGGGGCAAAAATTAATTTAATATGATAAAAAAAAAATATATTTATACTTTGTTAAATGTACATTCTATATACAACTATAATAGAACTTACTATGAGGCAGAGCATGGAAGCAGAGTGCATTTGTTTAAGTACTAGTATCTGACAAAAATAGAATCCATAATTTTTTCTCATTGAAATCCTGTGATTTCAGATTATGCCACGGTCTCAAAATGCACATGCATTGGTGAATGCTGGATTTTTGTACAAAATACGCAATTTCAACAACACATTGAAAGCTGCAAGAATAGTTATAGGTGCTCTTTCCCCAACCTTCATCCGAGCTAGTGCCACTGAAAAATATTTGGAGGGAAAAAAACTTTTTGCCAACGAAACACTCCAAGCAGCATTAAAAATAATGGCACAAGAGCTTGTGGTAGTAGATAATCCACCTGAACCTTCAGTTCATTACAGAAAAAAAGTTGCTCTAGGACTGTTCTATAAGGTAAGCAAAACTATGCAGAACATGGGACAATGCACTCCGGTGAATCATGATTTTTACAGTTCAACATAATGTAAGCGCACTGAATTACCTGATACTCTTTGATACATAGTTATTAAGGTAGATTACATAATTTTCTGATAGTGGCCAAAACAACGTTCTTTTTCAGGGTCTCCTCAAATTAGCTCCAGGATTTGTAAGCCCTTATTATCGTTCAGGGGCAAAAAATTTAGACGACGATCGACCTGTGTCTAGAGCTCACCAAGTTTTCGATACCAAACCTTCGGAGTGGCCCTTGAACGAGCCCATCACCAAAGTGGAAGCTTTGGTAATTCCATAAATATATTAAAATATTTGAACAAATAAAAATCACCTACAATCTTATTGAAATAAATATACTCTAGGGATTCTTAATTAAATTGTTCCTAATTAAGCAACCAAAACTATTTCGTTACTTTCAAGGATTTTACACTCTGCATGAATTTTCGTAAGTAAATGAATTTTAAGTAATAGATTTCAAGAATAATTCTTTTGTGTAGAATGAATTATAAAATAGTTCTAAAGTACCTATCCTAGGATTATGCAATAAATTATACGAAAATTCAATAAAACAAGACAATTTATGTTCAAGCAAAGACTTGGCAAATATTAGTTTACAAATAAAATTCAAAAAAAAATCCTAGAGCATTATTTTACAATGTCTTTGACACACATTGTATAGAGAAGCATAAAAGTATATTTAATTATGATTTAGATCCAATGTGCGGGAGAAGCATTTTATACTGAAGATCTGCCGAGGTTTACTGATGAAGTATTTTGTGCTTTTGCTTTAAGTACTATCGCCGTCGGAGACATAGTAGAGATTGATACTACTAAAGCTTTGGTAAGAAGAATTGCATTAACATATTTATAAGAACTTGTTGATGTAAACCATAATGAAGGCAATCATAACAAATACATATATATTAACAGGCATATCCAGGAGTCATTGATGTCTACATTGCAAAAGATATACCGGGAGAAAATTCGTTCACTCCGCCTGATTATTTTCTTAGTTCTAATGAAGAAGTATTATGCAGTGGACATGTGCAATACTTCAATCAACCAATAGCAATTGTAGTAGCCAAAGAATGTTATATTGCTGATAAAGCTGCAAAGTTAGTTACAGCAACTTATACCAATGTCCAAACTCCAGTACTGGACGTAAAACGTACCATAGGTGATTCCGCACGAACTATACCTAATTCTGAAGACAATGCAACTGATAAAGGTAATGACATCGCTCTTACTGTTATGGGTGAAAATGTAATTTATGGACAATATCACTTCGTTATGGAGACATTGACTTGTGTAATACAGCCATCTGAAGAAGGACTAGATGTATATTGTGCGAGTCAGTGGTTGAGCGGTGTACAGTTGGCGATATCGAAAGCTTTAAAAATGGACCAAAATAGGTAAGGAAAAACTTTTCTAATTGTATCTTATTTTTATAATAACCTTATACCGTTTTTCAAAATCTACCATTAGTACTTAAAATCATACCTATTTCACCGAAGAGGTAGGCAGAAGAAGCATTTTGAACACTCAGTTTTCACCAGTGCCTTGGTACCACGTAATCTAGATTGTGAAATCTATTTTCTATAATGAAGCGTTGATGTAGGTTTCTGCCTCGCGTAAGAAAACATATTAAGTATGACTGCCGTTGCTTATTTTGCCTATTGTCGTCTTTGATTTACTCAATGATTCTATGATAAATATTGTGTGTATAATTTTAATCTAATTAAGGATTGATGTGCATAACCGACGATGTGGAGGCGCATACGGCTTCAAAATATCCAGATGCATACAAGGAGCAGTCGCGAGTGCTTTAGCCGTTACTAAACTGAACAGGCCATGTCGATTCATTCAGTCACTGCCTATTAATATGAGAGCTCTCGGCAAAAGACTTTCTTGTGCTATGAACTTTAAGGTATCAATTATCGTATTTAATAACATATACTTAAGTCGGATATATTTAGTGTTTTAAACTAATACCTTTGTAATTTTTAAGGCTGGTGTAGATAATCGTGGAGTAATTCAATACCTAAACTACAACATTTATGAAGACAATGGGTACAAAATAAATGAATCATTCACTATAATTGGCAAAGGAATATATAACAACGCTTACAAGAAAGATCGATGGAATTACAAAAGTTTCGACTCTCTTACTGACACCGCTAAAAATACTTGGGCTAGGGCACCCGGTAAGATTTATATTTTTTTAGTATTTCATAATGAAATTAATCTGGGTGTGATAAAATTTATCAACCAACTGTCAATTGATTTATTGTGTTTTTGAAATTAGAAGTACGTATGTATTCATCATTATTCATTGCCACACTGTAATAAAATTACACGGTGATGACGATGTTATCAAAGTTTTATTCACATGTAGATTTTTAGTTATGTTGTATTTGTTCATAACAGGAACACTGGAACACATTGCCATGACTGAATTGTTAATGGAACAGATTTCATACAAACTGTCTTTGGATCCATTGGATGTAAGGTTAGCGAATTTAGACACTGAACTGTATGGAGAACTGAAAGACATGGTTAATAATATTTCAATAAATTCCAATTATAAGAAAAGAAGAGAATTTGTAAATCAGTATAACATAAACAATAGATGGAAGAAGCGTGGTTTGCGGTTTGCTTTACTAAGGTGGATACCTTTGGGAGGAATTAACGTCTGTGTTAATTTGTCTGTATACCGTGGTGATGGCACTGTAGTTTTAACCCATGGCGGTATTGAAATGGGACAAGGCATAAACACAAGAGCTACTCAAGTAGCCGCTTATCTACTTAAGATTCCTGTCGAAAAAATAATTGTTAAGGAAAGCAACACGGTTATAGCGCCAAATGTCACTCTATCTGGTGGTAGTTTCACGTCAATTAATGTATGTGTTGGAGTAAAACGGGCTTGTGTAGAACTTTTAAGAAGACTGCAACCAATAAGAGACAAAATGAATAATCCAACTTGGGAAGAGTTAATAAAACAAGCTTATACAGAAAACGTGGACTTACAAGCACATGGATTTACTAGAATTGATGAAGGGTATAACTCAAATGTATTTGGAGTGACACTAGCCGAAGTAGAATTAGATGTGATCACCGGCCAGTTTCAGATCATAAGAGTTGATATGTGTCAAGATGCTGGACAGAGTATTAACCCCTTAATTGATATCGGACAAGTAGAGGGAGCGTTCATGATGGGTCTAGGTTATTGGACATGTGAAAATCTAGTATATGCACCAACGGGAGAATTGCTTACGGATCGCACTTGGAACTATCATGTTCCACTTGCTAGAGATATACCTCAGGACTGGAGGGTATATTTGAAGAAGAATTCGTACAGTGAAGAAGCAGTCTTCGGAGCCAAATGTAAGATTATTAACATTTTCATTTCGATTGATTGCTTATTAAAATCTCTTAATATTCATTTTCTATTATTGTTACCTCATTATTTTGTAGGTATCGGTGAACCACCCATATGTATGGCGGTAGTAATAGCATTGGCTTTGAGAGAAGCTATAGTTGCAGCTCGACTCAACAGTGGTATTTCAACTACTGAGTGGTATCAAGAAGGTAATGTAACTATTCTAACACATTGAAGCGAACTGGTCAACGGATCGTAATAAAGTGTATAACATGTAAATATTATCAGAGGCTAGGAACCCTATCGATAGATCTCGACAGAATAGTCAGATAAAACAAATATTGACATGAAGAAACCTCAAGCAAAAGACTTTTGTTTTATAATAAATGATAAAAAACATTTTATTGCGAAACAGTTCAGGTAATAAGTAAGTAAACTTCAAATCTCTACAGTGATGGTGAGTATGTTAGCCTATATCTAAAGATTTTTTGATCGATAGGGTGATCATGCAGAGAATTAGCAGGAAAAACTACTAAATGACGCTTTTGCAAATCCTTTCTGTTATGTTATATATATTGCTAAGTTTCGCCAATCTAATATATAAAATTCTCGTGTCACAGTTTTCGTTGCCATACTCCTCTGAAACGGCTTGACCGATTTTGATGAAATTTTTTGTGCTTATCCGGTATCTATGAGAATCGACCAACATCTATTTTTCATCCCCCTAAATGTTAGGGATAGTACAACCCTAAATTTTTTTTTTATTTTTTAGATACAATTTTTAATTTCTATTTTTTATGATACAACTTACAAAAATACATACAATCCTCAATTTTCACCCTTCTCCGATGAACCCTTATTTTTTAAAAGCCATTTTAGTAATTTAATCGTTTTTCATCCCGCTCAAATTACTTAGAAATAATTTATATGGCAAAGCAACGTTTGCCGGGTCAGCTAGTATCAATATAACTTTCATATGTTACAGATGGCCCATACACAGTGGAGAAGAACTGTTTACTATCATCTACGAAACTAACAGATTTTAAGTTTAAATAATATACAGAACTAATGTGAAATTCTTTATTAAATATTGTCACTTTCGTCATTCTTATTGTTTTCGTCTTTAAATTTTAAAACATTATTAAAGTGTTAGGTTAATGTATAAGTATTCTTTTATTTAAAAACTTATAAGTAATATCAAGAGTGTTTAGGTTAATCTGCATCTTGTACAATTTTTTTTACAAAAAACTAGAACTAAACCTAACAGAGTCTTCCTATCTTTTTTTATTGCTAACAAGGGAAAAACCCCTTTGGATCGCCGGCTCTTGGTAGATGTCAGAAGTATGTGGTGTTCCTACTAGAAACTACTCCGACGTCCGACCTCTAGCACCCTACTCTGTAAGGACATGGATCATATGATTTCAGGTCCTCCCCAAATCGACGTCATGCCTTAACAGGCCCTATTCTGGAGAAGAATGCTTTTCCTCCTCAATTCTGGCGTGGAGGCCTGAAAGTCATTTTAGAATAACTTATTGAATATTTCATTTATAATATATTATTTATCATAACTGAATTATTCATTTGTTCATATATGCACAACTTTTTTGCTACTTACATAAGTCAAAGGTTTTTTAGTGACTGTAATTTAACTCTTCTTAATAAAATTCTAAATGTACGTACGTAAGTACTATGTGACAATTAATTACATATGACACGTACCTAAAAATCTGTTTGAAGTCAGGGCCGAGACAAAAATAACGAGAACAGTATTCCAAAAAAGTGAATGATTCAGCGAGTAAAGTGAGTATGAGCCAGATTTCCTCTGTTGTTGATATCTGAGGGCAACGGCGATATTGAACAAAGAATGCTACTGCTGCTCTTCAGTTAGGTAGTCACAGTGCATAAACTCCAGAAAGTCTAGTAAGACTTTATTTCACGTCTAATCGATCGTCTTGGTGAACGAATTCAGTGTTTTGATTGATGCGCACTTAAATCTTTATCGCTCACCATGATCGAAACAACTCACCGAATTAACGTGAATCGAAATATAAATCAGGCAGAGTAGAGTCACTTTGGCAGGCTTTTCATATAGAAAGAAAAAAAACATGATCGGAAAGAGATCTGGATCCCAACTGCCGAACTCCGGGTTGCTATTAAGTATTTCTGCCATGAGCAAAATTCAATAACACTTTTTGGCCCGACCCGGGAATCACATCCGAGATCTCTTCATCGGCAGTAGCATATCCTACTCGCTAGACCAGAACTGGGTAACCAAACAGTTACCTATAGTTTTCGCGTTTTATCACTTAAAAAACTTCAATTGCCTTAAAAATAATAAATTATGGTGATGTGTGTTCTCTGACCTTCTCAAAAAATTAGATCGCCTTCTCAATAGCTGGATTCGATTCCTTTTTAACCTTTACTTTACTTTACGTTGCCAGTTGTAATGGCTTCTAATTCATGAACGCTACAGTTCGTGAGCTCCAAATTCTCTTTATATTTTCCACTCTCCATCATTATGCGAATATCACACTTCCATTTCTAATGTTCCAATCTCGTCTGAACTCTTTGGTCAACAAACATTTTGCTCCTTCTATGTACGCCTCATACCACCACTTTAGCAACTATGTGCAATCAGTTCTGCCCTGGAATATACTCCCTGCAGAAATCAGGTTATCCACGAACATACATATAAAACTAAAGTAGGCTAACATCATCAGAGTGAATTGGGAGTACCAGTTTTATTACTCGATCGTGTATGTTTATGTAATATTAAATTCATGTATGTGTATACGTGTGGTGATGGATTACGAATACTGAGTGTCGTCACTCGTATTAGGCGTTTACTCTTGACATTATTAGGTGTTAGAGGTAAATTAGGTAAATTAGGAGTAAAGTAAGCGGAACAAGATCACTGTAAAGAGAACGAAAACTGGAAATAAACTTCTTACAAACTCATCTTGCCAGTGTGATCTAGTAAACGGTCTTTCTAAGGAGAGGCCTGTGTCCAGCAGTGAACTTTTAAAGACTGTTGATGTTGTGTGTGTGCTGTATGTGTATATGTATATATATGGTGTATGTTTTAACATGTAGTTACTTCCAAATATAGAATAGCGCCATCTATCGAAGACATATCGAACTACGGAGTATAATGAACTACAAAGCAACTACTAATGCCGTTTTATGAAATAGATCCTCGTTGCAATTAGCACATGTACAAAATCCCAACATCAATTGTTGGGCCGAGACCCGCCAGGCGTGGTCACCTCACCTGATCGGAGGATCTTTCCTTTGCGTCGGAGGGACATGATACCCGTTCCCTCCACAGTGGTGACCCCGACGTGATTGAAAGTGGGATCAATTTCTGACTCACTGGAACTTGCGGCAATTACTTACGACTCACTGGAACTACTCTCTTCTGGCACAGACACGCTCCACAACATACCATAGACACCTGACACATCAGTACACCGTCCTTCGGTCTTTGAGGGGAGTGATATGACGACTTTCACATACAGCACAAACGAAAAGATATAATAGCGCCATCTAGCAAAGATACATCAAACTACGGAGTATGATGAACTACGAAACAATTACTAATCCTGTATCGCGACATAGAGATTCTCGTTGCAATTAGCATATGTTCAACATCCCAACATCCACTGTTGGGCCATGGCCCGCAAGGCATGATAACCTCACCTGGTTGGAGGATCCTATCTTTACGTCGGAGGAACATAATACACACGTCCCTCCACAAACATACACAATAGTATTTTTTTGTATATTTGGTTTTGTCTTCAAATTCAATATTTTATCTGTGCACCTATTGCATCATATTTCATTATTGCTTTAAAGTTTACTGGGAGAGAAGGCCTCATGGCATTAACTCCGGCTTTGTACAACATGTGTAATAAGTTTAAAATAAATTAATAACTGTTGGCAAACAGACCCTTCGATCACCCAATGGGCGAACGCCTTCTATGAAGTTTAGACCAAGTAAATATAAAAAACACTACACCATAAAGGCAGTTGTTAACTTTCATTGAATGTCTAACTATAAAATTTTCTGGATTATCTTTATGGTACTTCTATTTATTTAAAGTAAACTTTTAAATACGTGTTGTTCTATGTTCAGTTTAGGATTCCGTAGTTAATTATTTATTATTTTCTGTAACAATTGTCTGAATATTTCCTTTTTGAAAATTTTATCTTTTTTTTGTCAGACAAAGTTCAGTACAAGTTGTGATAGTATTATCATATTACGTTATTTAGAATTTACAATTATTGTTACATCAATGCAACAATATATTCTTAGCCGTTGGCAACACGTGCATGTGTTTAGATAACAAAAAAAGGGCGAAACTTAACGAACAGATTCATAAGCGACCCTTGTGCAAGTATGGACAAAGGATCTATTGCACTCTTTACACGAATTCCTTGGAAAGGGCTCTTCACAGACCTCTTTGGACTTCGGTGCCCGCGACATCTGGTATACATTTACGTGAGTGATGAATGCCTTAGAGTTTGATAGAATTGTTAACAAAAAAGCGGAAGGAAGGACGTTCGTGAAAGCTGGGCATAGCCGGTCGTGTGGGTTACGATTACGTTGAGTAAGTTAGCATATATAACGCTGAAAGTAGCTAGGTAAGTCTTTGTTGTCTATTATTTTCGTAAAATAATGATTTATATGTATTTATATCCCGGTGTGAGTATAGTAATAATCGTTGAATAATTAGATGTAATCTTTCTGTTATATCTCCCTAAGCATTACTGTTAGTTTATCGGTACCTTTGATAGAGATAATGAGTAGAGCTCTTTATAAGTCTCTGCGGTGTGGAGAGTTGAGTTATAACCGAACGATGCTATCCGATTGATCACCGGATAGGCTCCGTTACACGATTATATCTAGGTGATCTGTCGCTGTGGTGTATTTATATTGTAGTTACAGCGTGTATGGGTGTGTGCCGTGTGCTTGAGTTCTAGGAGTCTTAAGGGGCGGATGCACGGGGGTCAGTAGGCGGGTTAACTCATATAGCGGGTTGAGTACACAGGAAACCGATGGGTTGGAGTCCCACGTCGGGGCGGAGACGCGAAAGCGCTAGCTTCGGTCGTATACAGCTGAATACACCTGTCAAAGCGAGTTATAGGTTTTGACTTAGCGTTCCGGGCCCTCTCGAGTTAAAGTCAGTTAATTCACCTAAATCTTAAGTGCACAACGGATGGAAGAGTGATCAGCACAACCAACAGAAATGTATTTAATTGTTTCATAATCTCTCATTTTGATTCCCTCTTATCGCGGTTTCTTATAATTTATTTAAATCGTTATATGCCAGTGGGAGAATGTCCAGTCTGGTGTCGAGTTCTACAGTCTAACGTGGATTCTGGAGGAGCGTTACACCTCCCTCCACATTGGAGGGTGCTGGCTTGTAGAAAAATACCTCATTGAATAACCGAAAAATTACTATACTCGCACTGGGGTTCAAGGGTGGACCATCACAAAGTTGAATAACTATAATCTTTAAACTGTCAGAGCTAAATAACCAGTCGTACATTACACTTTTTGCTTTTATTTTTTCAGATTTTCTATGTAATTTGTATGGAGAAAACTTGACTCTAGCAAAATTCAGGGGTTTTAAACTTTGACTACTGTTTAAACTTTACCACTTACATCACTTACGACTACGGATATTTAAATATAAAGAATCGTCGAATTTTGAAACAAACAAATACAACATCAAGTCGTTCGTAAAAGGCCTTGTTTTAATTCAGCCTACGCATTATCTTATCTGTAAATTTTTCACGACTAGAAAGTATTAACGAACTACGTAGATTTTATGGTTTTATTAATTTTTAACGATTATTCAAAAGTAAAGGTGTTAACTGTAGTAATGTTTCCTTTGTTGGTTTAGGATCGTTGTGGTCGTCATCCAAAAATGAACCGAATTAATTTTAAAGTCAACGGAGCAAACTATAAAGGTAATAGTGTTTTTTTTAACGAATTAAATAATTAAATTATAATTGTACTGAATATTTATACTCAAACGTAAAAGGAAATTTATGGTTCACACACCTAGACGTACGTGAGTAAATACAATAAAGACGTGAGTGCAAATAATTAAAAACTATAATGCAATTTTGAATCTATAATAATCTATAAATAATAAATAATATTTTTCATTTTATTTGCCAGGAAATGAAGCTTTTACACCAAATAAGTAATATTACATAAACAATATATACGTGTTTAAAATTTTCTTTCATTAAAATAATGTAAACATTTATGAAAACATTTTATAGTATGCCTTCTAATGATTACTTTCCATCAAACTTAAATATAATGAAACAATACTATCAACCATTACAGATATCATAAAGCCAACTTGATTTGCACACGGTGCACCACGCCGAACAGTAGATGAGGCTCTTGTGTTCAAATCGTGGTGGTATGGTCACAACACTGCGGTAATCACATAGTGGAATACTGGTGACCGACAGCAGCGTCACCAGATAAATGAATCCTCCCCACTGTGACTTTCAACACAACCTCCCAAACGTAGTGACTACGGCAAAGTCTACTATTGACTACGGCCCACAATAAAAATTCACGGCCCTCAGTTCCCACTAATATGGTACTAATCATCGTAATAATGCCATGAGAGGTGCGCAGAATCCTCAAGATACGGTAGGATAACACTTTATCTAGCGACCTACAATGGATGTGGCTAGACGATCGCCTTTCAGTATAGTAAGCGGAAGTGAACCGTATAAATTAGTCTATTTTGGGGCTACCAGAAATCTGAAAACAGACTGAAAGTATGATATCTATTAGTTACGGTCACTCCTACTTCAGACGAGGAGACGAATCATTTAAAAGCGGTTTCGAATTTGTTGTCTTCAGAATAGTCAAAAAGTATTCCTTCAAAATCTTCAAGGAATACTTTTACATATACTTGTACAACCGTACAGGTATATGCATCTACGTCCACACATTCCGAAGAAGACGTCGAAGCTATGTAAGAACACATTGCTAAAATTCTGTCTCGCACCAACACTTTTTTGACGGTTCTCATGGACGATTTCAAAGTGAATGCGGGCATGTACGACTAATTCTTCCCACACGTCCACCAAAGTAAGTCCTTAGAGTACCGTCAGTTCAGTCTCTTCAGCATTTTTATTTTATCGTAAGAACCTGTCAAAGTGACTACTCTGCCTAATCGAAAGCAAATCGTATCATTGCGAATGTGAAACATTTGAAATTTTGACTCACACTATGGCGGCATAGTGAGATGCTTATTTATGCCCCGCTTAGGGACAAAAAGCATGGCAGTCATCGTGGCAGCGTGAGGCTCACACACTTACCTCGATAACCGTCACCCATACATCAATGGGCCTTTCAGTTTTGCTCTCACCAACGAAATACTGTAGCACGGATGCTGCCGCTTTTGGGTTGGTTTTCTATTAGAGGATAGTATTGCCCCAGCTTAACGACCCCATTCGTGATGGAATCAAGGTGGCTCAATTACCTCATTATATTATATTCATTGTACCAAAAACTTCGTTCTCAGAGGATATGATGAGCAGACTGTTCACAGTTTAAAGTCAGGTCTTGAGCACTAACAATGAAGACTTGACTAATTTAACCGAGTGTACTTTGCTATTAAAGTTACACTGACCTGTAAGAAATTAAGCGACACAGTGCTTCACATCAAGCCACATTCAAGCCATAGCCGTTCGCGACCAGATCACAAGAACTGGTAAAGGTAGCGCACCTTAGTTTATAAGTAATATTGTTATTGTCATTCATTTATGAGGTCATTATAGACATCGGACTGCTGCTGATGCAAACTTGTGATTTTACCACTTCTAGAACGCCAAAAAAGTCGAAATCAAAGTAAAAATCCGGGTGAAAATAAAGGAATAAAGGGTTTCATTTATAGTAAGTAATTAAAGCAAATTATTTTAGTGTTTTGATACTGTTTCTATGTCATAGATGTGAAGCTGAGGAGTTTTCGTTTGTCCACTTATTTTAACTTGTTAACTTCCGGAACTGTCTGTGTAACTACTACTACTACTGTGTAACTATTTAATAAAAAAAACAAACGATTACTTCTCATTGATTGATATTTCTTTGAAGCCGATAATGGATAATTTAACATCCCACTGTGACCCTTACAATTTAGGGTACACAGTTTTTTAATTCGTCATAATCGCTTTTTACAAGCTTAAATAGAACTTAAGATTTTTATGCAGTTGGTGGCGAGGTGAGTTCGCACGTGACTCTCCTGGACTACATCAGAAATCATCTTGACCTCAAAGGTACCAAGTACATGTGTCGCAAAGCAGGCTGCAGAGGCTGTATTGTTAACGTCAAAAAGCCGTCAGGAGAAAGATATGCAGTCAACTCGGTAATCCTGATTTCTTAATATCTTTTTTCTTTTTCTTTTTTCATCGATAGGTTTTAATAATCCACTCTTGGGCATAGGTCTTCCCTCACAATACAAATTTCAGCGTACAATACTAAATATATTATATGGACAGAGGGGTTGATACAGAGTTTGTGTCAAATTTTCCTTCTCTTAGCAACGCTGTAAGTTGTTCTGGATAGTTCAATCCCTAAGTCGACTCTTACTATACACACTCAAAAGTATGGTGAGACTCCGTGTTCCTAATCCATTACCACATTTGCAATTCTTTTTACATCCTATCCTTACATTCCGTTAGCATAACATAACATCATAGTTTATTACCCATACACTCCTACATTAATTCATTCGTACATTTATATATTTCTTTACATTTCTGATATGAACTTTTGTCTTCACGGTGCATGGTGTCGATCACGTCGTGTCATAAATGGGAGATCACGACGATAGAGAGGGTAGGCAACAGGAAAAAAGGCTATCAGCCCCTACAGAAAACCCTCGCTGAAGGAAACGGTTCACAGTGTGGATATTGCTCACCTTCATGGGTTATGTCTATGTACAGGTTTGTCCTTTAATTCTTAAATGGTTGTACGTTTGTCATTTATACAAAATTGTGTTACAAGAAAATCAAGGTGTGCTGAGCACAAAAATTAACTGCTTTATCGTTTACGTAGTGACTGGTCTGTTGATATAGTGGTTAGACATAATGATTGCTAGGCCAGAGGTCACAATTGTCATTCCCACCTAGGATTAATAATTATGTGACATGACAATTTGTTCTGTGTATGGTTGGAGTTTTTGAACAATGTAATTATTTACAAATATTCAGATGTGTTTATTTACAGCAAAACATAATATCTATTTAAGACTTATATATTATTTACTACATGGTATGCATTACTATGTTTCTATTAACCCATTACTTCCCTAAATAAGAGTTTTCTGTTCAAATCACAAAGTATATTTGTTAATACAATAAGAAAAAATAATGTAAAGCAAAAAACAAAAAAAATATTTATTCTAAGGTTTAAATCAGCTTGTCCTATATGTATGGCTTGGAATCATATGTTAAAAAAATAAAAATGACCAACTTAGTTTTATGAAAAAAGATAAAGAAATCACTGTAAAGTGTTATTTCATGTTTTTTGTTGAAAGTTAGAGGTTTCCTCTTACAATCTGGTCCCTGGCATTGTCTTTGTTTATCCTTCTTTATCATGTAATGACCAACATTATCAAATCCGACAGGTTACAAAAGAGCCCCAGATGTTCCTGGAGTTGGTTTATGTGTCTGTTCCTCAGACTTATTAATCCAAGAAAAACAAACCCTCCTTCGAAAACCCAAAAGAGGAATTGTATTATTTTTATCGGTTTGATTATATACTTAGTCTGGCCATAAATACTGTTACACTTAATTATAAAAAAATATTACATTTGAATTTCGAATCTGTCATTTTTATACGATTGTTCATTGTGTTTTCTCATTTTGGCGCCAATACATTGTAAAATATTTTGCGATATTAAAATGGTGTGGGGTGATAAAGAGAACCGAATCGCTGTGATAGCATTACACAAAGTAGGTATGGAGCCAAATGCAATTTTTAAAACTCTCCATACACTTGGTATTAGTAAAATGTTTGTGTACCGGGCTATTAATAGGTACAATGAGACCTTCTCTGTTTGTGACAGAAAAAGATCTGGCCGTCCACGTAGTGTTCGTACGAAAAAGGTGGTCAAAGCAGTAAGGGAAAGAATTCGAAGAAATCCTGTCCGAAAGCAAAAGATTTTATCTCGGGAAATGAAGATAGCACCTAGAACCATGTCGCGTATTTTAAAAGATGACTTAGGACTTGCAGCCTATAAGAGACGCACTGGCCATTTCTTAACTGATAATTTAAAGAAGAATAGGGTGGTAAAATCGAAACAACTACTGAAGCGGTACGCAAAGGGAGGTCACAGAAAAATTTTGTTTACGGATGAGAAAATTTTTACAATTGAGCAACATTTTAACAAACAAAATGACCGTATTTATGCTCAAAGCTCTAAGGAAGCTTCCCAATTAGTCGACAGAGTGCAACGTGGACATTATCCGACTTCAGTGATGGTTTGGTGGGGTGTTAGCTATGAAGGAGTGACTGAGCCATATTTTTGTGAAAAAGGTATCAAAACATCGGCACAAGTGTATCAAGATACCATTCTTGAGAAGGTAGTTAAGCCCCTTAACATCACCATGTTCAATAACCAAGTATGGTCCTTCCAGCAAGACTCGGCGCCGGGTCATAAAGCTCGGTCCACGCAGTCTTGGTTGGAATCGAACGTTTCGGACTTCATCAGAGCTGAAGACTGGCCGTCGTCTAGTCCCGATCTTAATCCGCTGGATTATGATTTGTGGTCAGTTTTAGAGAGTACAGCTTGCTCTAAACGCCATGATAATTTGGAGTCCCTAAAACAATCTATACGATTGGCAGTGAAGAATTTTCCCATGGAAAGAGTGCGTGCTTCTATTGATAACTGGCCTCATCGTTTAAAGGACTGTATTGCAGCCAATGGAGACCACTTCGAATAAGCTTTTTATATTTTTAATTGTTTTATATTTATGTATTAAACTGACACACTGTAAAAGTAATAAATGTTATTTGCAGTTAACAATTTTCTTTTTTCTTTATTACAATATTTATGGCAAGACTAGGTATAATCCACCAGTTCACGAGAGACTTATCTAACAATCGGATGACAAATGACGAATGTCATTTTACATCTCTGAAACGAATAGAATATTTGTAAATCAACCAATCATGTTTCTCGACTCCTCCCATATTTTTATTGCAATTATGAATAAGTTGCGGCGGGTTTACAGCAACTTTGGCCTTTACTGTCTTAGAATACCTATTGGTTTTTACATAAGGTTCCACAGTGTTGAAATTAGTTAGCAAGTACACTACATTGTTGTCATGCGATTTTACACATAAACTTTCATTTTTTTTATCAAAACGGTGATCTGAAAGGCCTCTCTTACTTTTTCATTTCTTGTTTGGTCTTGAAAGGACATTTCCTTATTCTGTTATCGCAAACTGTGCCTGTAGCTCTGCATTCCATTCGATTTTAAGTCAATCAACAATTGTATACTAATAAAAAAGTTATCAAAATATATGACATGTGCATATAGGATCTGTACACACATTAAGCAGGTTTTTCACGACTCGTGAAACAAAACCATCGCTGGTGCTATTAGAACTTTGAGTTTTCTTGCTAGTATAAAGTGAAAATTTGTAACAATAACCACCGACTCCACAATAAACCCAAAATTTATAGCCAAAGCTCACAGGTTTACTCTTTTTAAATTGTTTTATCCCACGATGACCAAAATATTTAACAATCATTTCATCAACAGCTAAATTTGATTCAAATATGCTGAATTTTCTGAAAGATTCACTTACTTTATCAACGAAGGGCCGAATTTTGAAAGCTTCATGATTCTTGTCAATGTTTGAATTATCATTGAAATGTAAATAAGATTTTATTTTATCAAATCCATTACGAGACATAGCTTGTTCAACAAATGACACATGTTCGTCGGCATCTCTCGGAGACAGGTGATGATACGAGGAAAAAATAAGATTACCGATAAAAACCTTCAACTCATCCACTGTTAGATTGAAGTGCACTCTTATAATTTTTAGGTACGTTAATATATATTTTAAAATCTCGTCACACATCAAATTTTCAAATATTTCCGTCACTGACTTTCCTTCTAACTTTATAACCATGTTCTGCAAACATTGTTTGGCAGTATCAGATTCACTTTGTAATTCAGAATAAATTGGATCACGCTTAAGCCAGCTCACTATTTTATCTGAGCGAGATTGCAGAATGATTGGCTTGTTGTTTCACGTCATTTTCGATAGTAGGTACATGAAAATTCCACTTGACCAGCAACTTTCGACACCAACAAGTGTCCCATGTCATCCCCAGGTCCTTCATCTGTGTCAGTTACTTCATCTACTTCATTAGGAGACAAAACTGCTACTTCGAAATCGTCCAAATCCTCATCACAAGAGTCTTCGATATCTTGCAGGTAGTCCACTATATCAGACACCTTCAAAGCCTTTATGTATTTTTTTTCGCAGGATGCATGATTTATAATCCAAAAATGTATTTTATACAAAATTTTTCATTCAATTGTAATATACATTCAAATTAAATCGAAAATACACTTATTTATACTTACACTTTCTAATCAGCAGGTTTATCGACTTTTATTTACTAATACAGATATTTTCCTATATTTCGAGATTTTTATGACAAAATTACAAGACCTTAACACTTCTACGTCAAGCTAAAGACTGAGAAGAACACACGACAAAGAATAACAAACTATTAGAACAATTGTACAAATCTGCAAACTGCAAGCAAGTTCAATCCTGTACTCTATTCACAAGTTTGACCTTGTCTGGGAGTCGATACTACGCACGTCTTCCCAGTGACTGCCCAGATTTTTCAAAATATATTATTACGACTTTATTGACTATTTGTCGTTTATTAAAGGTTTCCCAACAATTTTAGGTAATTTGAAATATATAATTACTTTTAGTATTAGCTTTATAAAACAAATATCAATGCACTCTTAAGGGCTATGAAATATATATAATTTGAAATTATATATCTAAATAATGTCATTAATAAAAAAAAATTTTAGCGGAAAAACAGTTAAAAATGTTTGTTATTTACAAAAAAGGCTTGAAAATTAAAGCCAGGTTTAGAAAAAAAATGGTAATCTGGTATCCTAAAAATATGACAGTGAGAAGTAATGGGTTAAGGGCATTTTTTTACTTGCAGCCTCCTACAAACTAAACCAAATTTAACAATGCTGGAAATCGAAAAATCTCTGGCTAGTAATGTTTGCCGATGTACTGGCTATAGACCAATATTAGAGGCATTCAAAAAGTTTGCCAAAGACGCACCAAAACAAATTCAGTTAGCTGATATTGAAGACTTAGAAATATGCAAAAGTAGTGGCGAATCCTGCAATAAGACTAATTGTGAGGAAATCGATTGGTGCTTTTTAAATGAAGAAGATGTTGAAGCTGACGAAATAGAGATAATGTTGAAAGATAATAAACTTTGGTTCCGAGTTCATGATGAGAGTGCATTAAGGATATATTTAAAATCCTAAAAAGCCAAGGAACTGATTCTTATATGTTGGTGTGCGGCAACACTGCTAAAGGTATTTTCTTAAATTTATTTTCCCATACAGTATATTTATTGTGTACTAATTTATTATATTATAACTACTCTGCCTGATAGAAGGCATGAATAGAATTCAAGAGTTGTGGTCACCATATTCATTGCAAATAGAGACAATGCAGATTGGTAACCTACACTATGGCGGCCTAGTGAGATGCTTTTTCACACCCCGCTTGGGGACGTGAAAGGTATGACAGTCATCGTGACAGTGTAAGGCTTACATAGTTACCACGACAACTGTCGCCCATGCATCAATGGGCCTGCGGTCTCACACTCGCCAACGCAACACGACAACACGGATGCTGGCGGTTTAGGTTGGTCTTCTGTGGGAGGGTAGTACTGCCCCGGTCGAGCCGGCCTGCTTGTGCTGAAATCAGCGTGGCTGTACTACCTAGTAGCATGTATGTATGTATATGTGTGTGAAAATGTATATTTTTGTGAGTTTATGTGAAGATCCATTTGCATTTATTAGATTAATGTTACAATTAAGTTTTCAGTATTACCATATGATATTTTTTTTACCCAAAACGTTAATTTTTCTTGTAATTTAAATTTGTTCAAGGAGTATATAGAAAAGAGACAGTTAATTTTGTTGTGTAAGTATGGACCTAGACAACAGTAGAATCTATGTGACGTGATTGTCTTGCACAGGGCGGTCCAAAAGTCTTTCTGGATTTTAGATTTTGTTAAAAAAGAAAATAGTTGCATTGTATAAAAAGTGTTATTAATTTGATAGTAGGAAAATTTATTTTTGAAATTTACATCATTTAAATGTGATCCCTAATTATTTTGACACTGCTGCAACCTAGAGGGGAAATTTTCAATAACGATCTGGCAAGTGTTTCGTGAAATTTTTTGCATTTCTTCGCAAATATATTCCTTTAATTCTTACAGAGATACTGGGTTACGAATAAAAACTTTACTTTTAAGGTATCTCCAAAGAAAAAAATCCATCGCGATAAATCGGGACTACTCGGTGATCAGTTAATGTCACTTCTTTCGGATATTATTCGTTGACCAAAAATTTCACGAACTGCACTCAATGAGCCGTTGGAGGTGTGACATGTTGCCCAATCTTGCTGAAACCACGACCGTTGATTAATGCCTGGAGCGCTGGAGCAAAAAAGTTCTGTAGCATTGCAATATACCGCTCTGTTGTTTTAATTGTTTTAATTTTGCATTAATGTCACTCGAATACCCGCAGTTTTGTCTATTGACATGCTCGTTCAGATAAAAGTGGCCCTCATCTGAGAAAATAAATGTTAAACTTGGTGAACCTCTCTAAAATTTCATTAGCAAATTGCAACCTGTGAGCATGATCCTTTTTTAGGCTGTCACACTAGGTGTGCCCCTTAATTCCTGCACAAACAGAATGCTTCTATACCTTTTAATCAAATTGTTAGAAATACCGTGCAGACCAACAGCACAATCGTTTCTAAGTTTATGCATCATTAGATCAATTTCATCTACGTCTGTTGGGGAAAGGTCGAATGATTGTGGTTGAATAGGTTTATATGTAACTGTAGAAGACACTGCAGAATTTGATATCGCTAGATTTGTAACTAAGATCTTGCCGATGTTACAAAAACGTTCGTTAATCGAATTGGTTGATGCTCCAGGGTTGTTGTTAGTTATTAAACCGCATTCTGAAGCTTGAGTTTTATTTGTATAGGTAAACTATTTTTATTGATATATGTATAAAAATCTGTTGCATGAGTGACTAATGGTTTGATTAAGAGTCATTACTTCAGATATTTGATATTAATATTAAATATCCAGTGTAATTATTTACAAAATTAAAATTTGCCTGCATGAATGATAGTTTAAACGGTTACCTCGCTACTTTCAACTGCACTGAAGTGTTGTAGTCTAAACTCCACATGGGACAGCAGTTTGTGTGATACACAGATAGTTATTCTAAGTCTGCACAAGTTGTTTCTTACAAAAAAAAATATATCAAGTTGACACTTTGTACACGTATAAAGCTAATAATTTTAAGTTAAATAACCAGCGCAGCTTCCCAAATGATCAGATTTGTCGTTATAATTCGCTATCGTTAATATTTGGCTGGTTTTATTTAAGATCAATCTTTAATTAGATTCAGTATAGAACGAGAATAGAATTTTGGATCACAAATTTATTGATTTATGTTACTTTAATAATACTCAATTGTATATTCATCATATCAATCATAAGAAATTTTTGGGTTGATGTTCGATGTGTAAGTACTGATACTAGCACTGGCTTAACCCGAGCCCCCCTATCGTAAAATATTTTTTTTTTTGTATTTATTTCTGCAATCTGTTTCATTTGAACATTTAGCTTAGGGTTAGACAAATTATAAGTTTAACTTGGGGGGCAGACAGTCCAGCGATGTGCGCCCTTTATGCGTAATAGTCCCTATAAATCTCTATATCTAGGCGACTTTCGTTTAAGCCTTTTCAGTGTTGGAGTTTTCATTAAGTTTGTTGTTTGGATGGTTCTCGAGCCTATTTCTATAGGATATCATTGAGTGTTTTATCTCCTCCTGGACTGTTCTGATTTTAAGTTCGCGGTGTAACTGTTTGTTTGTTATAAACCACGGAGCTTGTGTGATCATTCTCAGAATTTCGGACTGGAACCTCTGTAATATTTCTAGGTTTGAATTGGAGGCTGTACCCCAGAGTTGGATTCCGTAAGACCAAATTGGTTTTAAGATGCACTTGTATAGCAGCAGTTTGTTTTCCAGCGACAGCTGTGAGTTTTTTCCAAGCATCCAGTACATCTTTCTCAATTGGATCCCCAGGGCTTTGCGTTTTGTAAAAATATGTTTCTTCCAGATAAGAAGACGATCTAAATAAAGACCAAGGTATCTGACTTCATTTGCTTGGGGGATCTGTATTCTGTAAAATATATGGGTTAATTTATATTTCAAATGAAATATTTAAATAATTTCAGGAGCATACCCCATCGACGAATATCCACGTGTTCTTATTGATGTAACCGGAGTACAAGAACTAAAGGGCTATAGCGTAGACCAGAACTTAATAGTAAACGCTAACACTACGCTTACGAATTTTCTAGATATACTACAAAAAGTGTCCGAAGTAGAATTCTTTGATTATTTGATGAAATTCTATGAACACATTCAATACGTGGCGCATATTGCAGTGAGAAATGTAAGAGAGTGGAAAATTTGTGTTTTATATCTTGATTTATAGAAATATGTTATTAATGTTGAATAGTCTGGTGACGTCGTTTGTATACAGATTTTTCAATTTACCACATTTTCTCATGTTATTCTTATCTTATACAAATTCAATCCATCAGAAAATGTGCACTATCCATTTTACTATTCCGACGATTAAATATTGGAATCTTTGACATAATTTTTATTTTTTGCTTTGTAATTTCAATTTATATTGTCTGTAATTAATCATTCTTTTCCAAAACATTCGTTTAGAATTTTATTACTTTAACAATTGTTAGTTGATCTTCGTTAAACGTAAAACGTGTACTGTGTACCTTTATTTTTACCTAACTTTCATAGGACTATATTTTTAGAACTGTATCGTACATATTGATGCTTGTGTTACCAAACGGACAAATCAAAGTAGAGCTAAACTGAATTAGGTCTGTAATATACAACTTTTAATGTTCTTTCAGGTGGGATCAATAGCTGGAAATTTGATGATTAAGCATCAACATAATTTTTTCTCATCAGACATTTTTTTACTGTTAGAAACGGTTGGTGCTCAAGTAACAATACGTACGTATTTTTAGCGATGTTTTTAATATATTCGTTTATTGATAAATCATTCAGCGAGTTCTCATCTTCTACAATTACAACACCAAATGTTTGAAGAAATTTAAACTAGTCTGTTGAGTTGGACGAATCTTGTGTATAATTAAAATTTAATTTTTATCTAATTACAGAAAATAGTATCTGTGTCAAACGTACTGTGACAATGCAACAGTTTCTCAAGCAAGATATGAGAGGTTACATTATACGGAATATTATGTTACCACCGCTTACCAATGACTATAAACTGGTAACATTTAAAGTAAGAATTTCAAATTTCCTTGAAGCAAGTGTGGATCCACGATAGAAACTGGTAACGTTAAAACGTCACCAGTTTCAATAAAATCTATCTGTAAGCCTTTGAGACTTGGTAACATAGTGAAACTTTGAACCTTGGCCTAACTAATATACTTTTACTGAATTGAATTGAATTTGGGGTAAAAATTAATTCAATATGATAAGAAAATAATATTCATACTTCGTTAAATATACATTCTATATCTAAATAACTATAATAGAACTTACTATGCGGCAGACCATGGAAGCAGAGTTGACTGAAAAAAATAGAATCCATAAATTTTTCTCATTGAAATCTTGTGATTTCAGATTATGCCACGGTCTCAAAACGCACATGCATTGGTGAATGCTGGATTTTTGTACAAAATACACAATTTGAACAACACATTGAAAACTGCCAGAATAGTTATAGGTGCTCTTTCCCCATCCTTCATCCGAGCTAGTGCCACTGAAAAATATTTGGAGGGAAAAAAACTTTTTGCCAATAAAACACTCCAAGCAGCATTAAAAATTATGGAACAAGAACTTGTGGTAGTAGATAATCCACCTGAACCTTCAGTTTATTACAGAAAAAAAGTTGCTCTAGGACTGTTCTATCAGGTAAGCAAAACTACATATGCAGAACATGGAAAAATGCACTCCAGTGAATTATGATTTTGACAGTTCAACATAAAGTAAGCGCACTGAATTCCATGATACTCTTTGATACATAGTTATTAAGGTAGATTACTTAATTTTCCGATAGTGGCTAAAACAATGTTCTTTTTCAGGGTCTCCTCAAATTAGCTACAGAATTTGTAAGCCCTTATTATCGTTCAGGGGCAAAAAATTTAGACAACGATCGGCCTGTGTCTAGAGCTCACCAAGTTTTCGATACCAAACCTTCGGAGTGGCCCTTGAACGAGCCCATCACAAAAGTGGAAGCTTTGGTAATTCCATAGATACATTAAAATGTTGAAAGAAAAAAATCACTTAAAATCGTATTGAAATAAATATTGTCTAGGGATTCTTAATTAAATTGTTCCTAATTAAGCAAGCAAAACTATTTTATTACTTTCAAGGATTTTATATTCTGCATGAATTTTCGTAATTAAATGCATTTCAAGTAATAGATTCAAGACTAATTCTTTTGTGTATAATGAATTATAAAATTGTAAAACAGCCTTTATACATTCCAAATAGCTCTGAAGAACCTATCCTAAGATTATGTAATAAATTACATGAAAATTTTATAAAACAAGACAATTTATGTTGAAGCAAAGTCTTGACAAATATTATTTTACATATGTAATACAAAAAAAAATCCTAAAGCATTACTTCACAATGTCTCTGACACACATTGTATAGAGAAGCATAAAAGTATATTTCATTATGATTTAGATCCAATGTGCGGGATAAGCATTTTACACTGAAGATCTGCCGAGGTTTACTGATGAAATATTTTGTGCTTTTGCTTTAAGTACTACCGCCGTCGGAGATATAGTAAAGATTGATACTACTAAAGCTTTGGTAAGAGAAGTTGCATTAGCGTATTTATAAGTACTTGTTGATGTAAACCATAATGAAGACAATAATAACAAATACATATATATTAACAGGCATATGCAGGAGTCATTGATATCTACATTGCAAAAGATATACCGGGAGAAAATTCGTTCACTCCACCTGATTATTTTCTTAGTTCTAATGAAGAAGTATTGTGCACTGGACATGTGCAATACTTCAATCAACCAATAGCAATTGTAGTAGCCAAAGAACGTTATATTGCTGATAAAGCTGCAAAATTAGTTACAGCAACTTATACAAATGTTCAAACTCCAGTACTGGACGTAAAAAGTACCATAGGTGATTCCGCACGAGCTATACCTAATTCTGAAGACAATGCAACGGATAAAGGTAATGACATCGCTTTTACTGTTACGGGCGAAAATGTAATTTACGGACAATATCACTTCGTTATGGAGACATTGACTTGTGTTACAAGACCAACTGAAGAAGGACTAGATGTATATTGTGCGAGTCAGTGGTTGGAGGGTGTACAGTGGACGATATCGAGAGCTTTAAAAATGGACCAAAATAGGTATGGAATTTTTTTTCTAATTGTATCTTACTTTTACGATAACCTAATATTGTTTTCCACAATCTACCATTGGTACATAAAATCATACCTATTTCACCGAAGCGGTAGGCAGAAGAAGTATTTTGAAGACTCAGTTTTCACCAGTGCCTTGGTACCACGTAATCTAGATTGCGAAATCTATTTTCTATAATGAAGCGTTAATGTAGGTTTCTGCCACGCGTAAGAAAACGTATTAAGTATGACTGCCCTTGCTTATTTTGCCTATTGTCGTCTTTTATTTACTCAATTATTCCATGATAAAGGATAATAATATTAAAATTGTCAGGTTAATGTTATCAGGACAACTCGTGTTGGCCTTGAAAATGGTGACATTTCAGAATGGTAGACATACGCTCCCGAACTAAACGGTCCTTCCTGTGCAAATCGGTTAAAGCCTGGAATTCATTGCCAGCGCACGTGTTTTCCTCCCACTACGATCCCGGGTCCTTTAAGCGGGGCGTGAAAAACCATCTCACTAGGCCGCCATAGCGTAGATCGCCATACTGCACTGTCTCCATTCGCAGTGAGTACAACGACCACCGCTCTTGCATTCTATTCATGCTTTCCATCAGGCAGTATAGAGTCACTTTGGTAGGTTTCTTATTTAAAAAAAAAAAATTAATAAATATTGTGTGCATAATTTTAATCTTATTAAGGATTGATGTGCATAACCGACGATGTGGAGGTGCATACGGCTTTAAAATATCCAGATGCATACAAGGAGCAGTCGCAAGTGCCTTAGCCGTTACTAAACTGAACAGGCCATGTCGATTCATTCAGTCACTACCGATTAATATGAGAGCTGTTGGTAACAGGCTTCCTTGTGCTATGAACTTTAAGGTATCCATTATCGTATTTAATAACATATACTTCAGTGGAAAATATTTAGTGTTTTAAAGTACTACGTTTGTAATTTTTAAGGCTGGTGTAGACAATCGTGGAGTGATTCAATATATTAACTACAACATTTATGAAGATAATGGGTACAAAATAAATGAAACATTCACTATAATTGGCAAAGGAATATATAATAACGCTTACAAGAAAGACCGATGGAATTACAAAAGTTTCGACTCTTTTACCGACACCGCTAAAAATAGTTGGGCTAGGGCACCCGGTAAGATTTATAATTTTTTAGTATTTTATAATGAAATCAATCTGGGTGTAATAAAATTTATCTACCAGTTGTCAATTGATTTATTGTGTTTTTGAAATTAGGAGTACGTATATATACATTGTTCATTGTCTGCGTTCAATGCATTTATAATAAAATTACACGGCGATGACGATGGCATCAAAAGTTTTATTCACATGTAGATTTTTAGTTATGTTGTTTTTGTTCATAACAGGAACACTGGAACACATTGCCATGACTGAATTGTTAATGGAAAAAAATAATTGTTAAGGAAAACAGTACGATTATAGCCCCAAACGTCAGTCTATCTGGTGGTAGTATCACATCAATTAATACATGTATTGGAGTTAGACGAGCCTGTGAAGAACTTTTAAGAAGACTGCAACCAATAAGAGACAAGATGAAGAATTCATGTTGGGAAGAGTTAATAAAACAAGCTCATATAGACAACGTGGACTTACAAGCACATGGATTTACTAGAATTGATGAAGAGCAAAACTCAAATGTATTTGGAGTGACACTAGCCGAAGTAGAATTAGATGTGATTACGGGCCAGTTTCAGATCATAAGAGTTGATATGTGTCAAGATGCTGGACAGAGTATTAACCCCTTACTTGATATCGGCCAAGTAGAGGGAGCGTTTATGATGGGTTTAGGTTATTGGACATGTGAAAATCTAGTATATGCACCAACGGGAGAATTGCTTACAGATCGCACTTGGAACTATCATGTTCCACTTGCTAGAGATATACCTCAGGACTGGAGGGTATATTTGAAGAAGAATTCATACAGTGAAGAAGCAATCTTCGGAGCCAAATGTAAGATTATTAGTATTTTCATTTTGGTTGATTGATGATTAAGATCTGTTAATATTTATTTTCCAATATTGTTACCTCAATGTTTTGTAGGTATCGGTGAACCACCCATATGTATGGCGGTAGTAATAGCGTTGGCTTTGAGAGAAGCTATAGTTGCTGCTCGACTCAACAGTGGTATTTCGACTACTGAGTGGTATCAAGAAGGTAATGTAACTATTCTAACGAACATTCATTCATTGAAGCGAACTGGTCAACGGATCACAATAAAATGTTTATAAACACTATCAAAAGCTTCCTTCTCTTCCCGACAAAACCTTTGCCCAAAAGACCTTCCCGATGGATCCGATTGAATAGTTGGATAGAATAAATTTTAACATGATGAAGCACCAAGCAAGAGACTTTTGGTTAATAATAAATGCTAATTATATTTTTATATTAAATACATAGTTTAGATAATAAGTAAGTAAACTTCTAATACAATGATGGTGATTATGTGGGTCTGAACCTACGTTAATTTAAAGATCTCAGGATCAATGGAGACGTAGGAACCGCATGCAGAGAATTGTATTGGGCTATTTACGAATTAGGAAAAACTACTAAATGACACTTGCAGACCCTTTCTATTATATTGCTGATTTTCGCTAATATCGATATAACTTCCTTATGTTACAGATGGCCCGTACACAGTGGAGAAAAACTGTTTATTATCATCTACAAAACTAAAAGATTTTAAGTTTGTATAATGTACAGAACTTTTTGTTTTTGTCTATAAATTTTCAAACATTATTAAAATCTTTGGTTAGTGTATTACTTTTCTCTTATTTAAAAATTAATAAACGCAAACTTCGATGTTTATACATTTGTAGCTACTGACATTTAGTTCAATATTAAATATATATAGCTGCTAGAGTGTTTGGACTAACCAGCATTTGGTATGTATAAAAATCACGACAATTTCTTTTTTTTTCTATATTAAAAGCCCGCTAAAGTGACTCTACGCTACCTGATGGAAAACATGAATAGAATCCAAGAGTTGTGGTCACCATACTCATTGCAAATGCAGACAATGCAATATAGTAACCCACACTATGGCGACCTAGTGAGATGCTTTTTCACACCCCGCTTGGGGACGTAAAAGGCATGACAGTTCGTGACAGTGTAAGGTTTACACAGTTACTACGATAATTGTCACCCCTGCATCAATGGGCCTCCGGTCTGTATTACCCCATCGAGTATCATTTACTCTTGATGGTGTATTTTGTTGTCTACAATTTTGTTTGATTATGAATTTTAATTTTTTTGTAACTGACATCTAATGTTATAAAAAAATTTAGATATTGTAACTACGTACGGAATAGATAAAATCACATCTGTTTCCCCAGAAAGATAGGCATAGGAAAATTAAACACCCACTTTTCGACAACGTTTTGGTCCCATGTAATATGTGACAAACCTATCCTCTAACCGGGATGTTTCATTTCCTCGTCCGTCGATCAGCAGGTCCACTACTTGTAAATGAGATTGACTTGGGACCCTAAATTCTTGTTTTGAAGAATTGTGTCAGAAACAATTGAAATATAATTTAAATTCAAATAAAAAATGTAACTATAGAAAAATAAATAATGAAAATCATTTAGAGAAAATTGACAGACTAGTAATGTATTTTTCAACACCCACTTGTCATCATATATTCAATTTTGTTCTGATTCTGTATACGATAGCTCTTCAAATAGTCGTTCTCATCTTAAATTTAAATGCGTGTATCTAGTCATTTCAGTGTCCCAGGTGGCTAGAAACACGCAATCATATATATAGTTTTCATTTAATTATTAATTACATTAGACGAGTCTATTAAGATCCCGCTAGAGAGGGCTAAATAACTTGGTACGTTCGAGAGTACCGCTAAATTACTCCGACTGACCCTCAAGGATACATGCAAAGGGCGTTTACGATTGAATATTTCTTTTTTATTAATAGATTGGGTTTTATAGAGTCATATTTTTTTTTGTTATGTTTGTGCAAATTTTTTGGGTCGGAGTAAGCTGTATATTTATTTATTTATCACTTTACATATATTTACACCTACCTAGACCTTTTTTTTTGTTGACGATGCGGAAAATTCCTTCGAATCTCCTGCTCCTTGGGGTGCAGGAGTCAGGAGTATGTGGTGTTCCCACTAAAAACTGCCCCGACGGCCGGCCTCTGGTACCCTACTCTGGGGGGGGACCCAGACCATACGATTTCAGGTCCCGCCTTAAATAGCCCCTACCTACATCTAAACCTATCTTAGGTTTACTGCTTGGGGTGTTCTCTACCAATCATCTTTAAGGTGATTTGGAAATGCGATGCAGTAGGTGCAAAGATGGGTTTGCTTTATGTTTAACTCTTGCCTTTACCTATTACGTTGAGTTTTTTTTTAAGCCGGGGAACCAAGTGTACCCTAGAAAGGAAATCCCTGGAACCTCGACGAACCGCATCTACCTACAGCTTCCAGATGACCCCTTTTCTACCACAAAAGAGCACGTGCTCCATAGCACTGCCAACCTGGCCTGCTTACTTCAAATGCATGTATGATTATTAAAATTTAATTTTAAAGTTAAATAAAAATAAAACTTCAAATTCATCAATAATTATGGATGAATTTAAAGTTTAGTTTTTGAAAATGTTTTAACTAAGATTTTTTTATAGATAGGATATTTTAGATAAAATATTTTAGTTAAATTAGATACATGATAGACTTGCCTTATTACCAGCTTTGCTTGTAGTGATATTGACTTTTTCTTAGAAAAAGTATCCTATATATTTTTCTAGCCATCAATTTGTGTGCTCCATTAAATTTAAACCTGTTTAGTCGTTCTGTCAATGTTTATTACCGAAAATAAAGAAAAATAAGACAAGCATGTGATCATGTGTCATCACCCAAAGGTCGACTGGAAGAAAATGCCTATGGCATTAAGTCGGCCTTATGCAATGTAACTTATTTGTAGAAAGTATAAATAAATAAATAAATAAATAAATAAATCTGTCTCAAACATCAAAATAATTTGATTATAAAATAATACTTTTAATTTTGTCTACGGAACCCCTACTACAAAATACCTGCTCAAACTTAGAGCATTCCAAAGTCAGTTTTCAAGACACGTTTTTCTAAGAGTCTGCTGAGCCAAAGCGACTCTACTCTGCCTGTTGGAAAGCATGAATAGAATCCAAGGGTTGTGTCTCTTACTCCCTATCCTACTCCTCAGGTCGCAGGGATGTAGTGTTGCTCCATAATGAAGAAATGGCCACAAAAAGAGATAAAAGTCTGATTATCAAATCTCTTAGCAGATTAACCGACCGAATTAAAACGAATCCACGATAACGGACAGCATTATAATACCCTTAATGTTAGAAAACTCATTTTCTTATACGAAATCTAACCTTCAGCCTCTTACACAAAGTTTAAATTGAAATGTAAGTAGAATGAAAGTGGCTTTTACAGTAAAAGTGGTTTTATTACACCAATATAAATGCTATAGTCGTATGCGAGTCGAGTGTAAACACGAGTAAAGTTTTACTTTTATCCACAAAGAGGTAGTCTAAGAACTCCGTCAAGTACGTGAGGTATAAAACTCTGTAAGGGTCGCCGCTGTTGTGTGCGATCACTTCGAGAATATGAGCATATTTATACGTTATTGTAACCAGTAGTATGTCTGATACAGAAATAATTCAAGTACACCTTTACTATACGTAAGTAGCATACACTTTTAATAGTAGGCACCTCATAGATATTAACAGTCTTTAAGAGTCCACTACTGGTCTTCTGGGAAAGGTAGTTTTGGCCTATTATACCACGCTGTCTATAGTTATTCGGTATAGAGTTTATTTCAACTCTTCCCCCTCTTTGCAGTGTTGTTGTCTTGTGTAATTATAGTTTTTACGGCAACTACGGGATTACGGATGGTGACACTCTGTATTCTTTATGTGTCACCACACGGACGGATATTGTATGTATATAAGTATCGGTTATCAATGAGATCGTTTTCTCCGTTACGTATAATTACCACGCCTGACGTTTTGACTACCACAACTCGATTTAAACATCAAGCTTAAAAGCTCAGAAGTAATTATTTTTTAAATACAAAACGATGCTATTTATCAAAGTCTTGTGTCATATGTATAAAAAGTCCCAAAAATATCACTTTCGATATTTAATGTTACATTGTGAACAATAGACGCCCTAAACCCACCCAACATAAAATGATCCGTAACTTAATGTGTTCGTGCCCTGACGACACTTTCGGTTAAATTCATACACAACTTCTTATAACACGAACTATTGATAAATTTTGTTTTGATGTCAAACGAGAAATGAGAAAAGTTGAACTTTAACAAAGAAATGAAGGAAAACGACCAGCTTTTTTAGATGTTCATGACTGATGACTCCTCAAATACATTCGAAAAGTTAAATGTTTGCTTAAAAAGTTTAGTTTTATTTAGCTTGCAACATTTTTTTCTGCTTTTTTCAAATCCTTTTTCTGAACTAAGTTTGGATTCGTTTTTGAATCTATTACGATGCGGTACAACCCAAGTGTTGACATTGACTAAAATGAATAAATATTTGATAATATTTAACACAACGCCATCTAGTTTCAAACTCAATAGAATTTGTACTATGATAACAAGACTGACTAATAGAATACTTATATACTTTTTTTTGTAAATAAATACATATTATACAAAGAAAACACCCAAATTCTGAAACAAATATTTGAAGATCATGCAACCATATGGTCCGACCCGGGAATCAAATCCGAGACCTCAATCACAGCAGTCGCTTTCGCTACCCTAACGCCCTCGAGGCAGTTGAACTATAATATTTGTTTAAAAAGGAACTTTTCTATCGATTGTCTACGGTCCTACTGCGAAGTTCTACTAGTAGTACGGGAAAAAAGCCATAGATAAAAAACCATGGACACATATTATTGCCTATAGTCCAACAGATAGTACCACGAACATTTTTTCCTGTCTATAGTTGCCCGTGGTGGAACTACGAAGTAGACTCAAAGGAGTTTTTTTTAAGGTACAAAGGGCAAACAAGACTGCTGTGCTTGAGGTCTCGGATTCGATTCCCAGGTCGGACCAAGTGTTTGTATGATCTACAAACATTTGATTCGAAGTTTGAGTGTTTTCTATGTATAATATGTATATATTTACAAAAAAAAGTATATAAGTATTCCATCAGTCAGTCTAGTTATCATAGCACAAGCTCTGCTTAGTTTGAAACTAGATGACGTTGTGTGTTAATTGTCTGAAATATTTATATAAACGCCAATGAGTTACAATACACAATACATATGTTAATGAATCGATAATTAAAATGCGTACCGGAAGCAGGTCGATACCATTAAATAGCACTTGATTATACAGTCACATTGCGTATATTACCAGTGTGGTGTACTACGAACCGTTTTATGGAACACTCAAAGACATGTGTACACGTCACAAAGAATAAATGAATGACAATTTGAATTAAATTGTTTAAGCCAAAAAACATACACTCAAACAAGTAAAGCTGTAATGTACGGTTATGTTATGGTCGGATCTTATGGTTTTCCCCTATCATGTAAATATTATTTTATACTTGCCCACCCCTGTAAGAAACAGTAAGGAACAGATAAAATATGTGTCCAGAATACATTTCGTAACATTTACATTCAGTAACTGCCTCGGTGACGCAGTGTTAGTGAATTCGACTGCTGTGTTTGAGGTCTCGGGCTCAATTCCCGGGTCGGACCAAATGTTTACAAAAAAAATATCTATAAGTATGCTATGAGCTAGTCTAATTATCATAGGAGAATCTCTGCTTAGTTAGAAACTAGATAACGCTGTGTGTCAAATATCCGAAATATTTATTATTATTATTATTTCATCTGTTTACAGTAATTATTTGCTTATTAAATATGTTTTATGTTATTGCGGGTTACGATAAAAAGTGTACAAACTAGTCGACGCTTTGATTTTTTTATGGATATCTGACACAACACCATCAAGTCCTAAAGTAAACAGAGCCTATACTAAGATTACTTAAACTTTTTTTTTCTAAATTAAGAGCCTGCCAACGTGACTCTACTCTGCCTAATGGAAAGCATGAATAGAATCCAAGAGTTGTAGTCACTATACTCATTGCAAATGCAAACAATGCAGTATGGTTACCTACACTATGGCGGCCCAGTGAGATGCTTTTTCACGCTCCGCTTGGGGATGTAAAAGATATGATAGTCTTCGTGGCAGTGTAAGGCTCACACAGTTATCACGATAACTGTCATCTCTGCATCAATGTGCCTCCGGTCTCGCACTCACCAACGAAACACGACAGCACGGGTGCTGTCGCTTTAGGTTAATCTTCCGTGAGAGGGTAGTACTGCCCCGGTCGAGCCGGCCCGTTCGTGCTACAATCAGCGTGGCTCGACTACCTAATACTGATATAAACTCAAATACTATTTTGTAAACACATACATATTATGCATAGAAAACACCCTAAGTAGTGTGATGGTGAATGATGGATACCTATATCTCGAGAGCTTCTGGTAAAAATTTCTTAGAGTACGTTTTTTTTCAAATATTTCTTCGGGGTATTGGGTCAACAAAATATCCTTGGATACAATTCACTGCACAGGTTGGTTCGGAGAGCCAAAAAGTGTATTAAACAGCGTTCAGTGAATGAAAATACGTCTACATGGATTACGTAATGGCTATACGCTGTCACCACTCCGTTACCTGATGCGCAGTGATGTGGATTTCATTCCTAGATGATACAAACTTGTGTTATCTAAAAAATATAATTCCAAGTCTGTCTATTCTTAATGGGCGTTTAATGTATGTATATTTTAAACTTCCCCTCGATACAGAATACGAATCTAAAATCTTTAAACGAGCAATACTTGTGTATCTATACTTATATATATTTTGAATCTCGGGGACAGGTTCAATGATTTAGTATGCAGGGGTCCCCGGGGGCGATAAATCGATCTAGATCTTCATCTTTAGAAAACGTTGTTTTATCGTGTTTTCAAGCAATTAAAAACTGCAGCAATGTCATCAGAATACGAAGGTAAATGCTGCTTTACCAACACAGCAATGCACAAATTAAATACTTGAATAGATGAAGTGGTCTAATAGGCCCGTTTTGACTCTTATCTATGTGACTAAGTTAGGGATAGAAGCAAAAGAAGTTGGAAAATTGCGAAGCGACAACCTGGTAGATTCACCAAAACAAATACCGAGTAAAGCTTGGCTTCCAGGTACTTATCTTTTAAGAGAAATATATCTATAACACGTAATACTGTTCTTTATCAAAATATATTATTTAAATTACCATGTCAGCTACACTAACAACGTATATAGGACAAGTTTTACATATTTGTGGGACTCATCCCGAATGGTGGTTACGACTATACCGCGTAGCGACGATAATATGTATAATATTTTAAGCAAAGACCTTACACTACACTGAGGATAATATTATGTAATTAGTATGGTTTAAACGTCATTATAGCCCTTAATTTTGGTTAGGTTAGAAGGCTACTGTTACTATTTGTACTGTACTACTATTTTCTGGTATTTGAGTTACAAGTATATGATCCTCATCTTCATCAATCATCATCATCAATAATCTTTAACTGGACAAAGGCTTCTCCTTAGCAAAGAAATTTTGGTCTACTATACCATACTGGTAGGTCGGGTTACCTGGTAAGACGACCACCATATGAGGGGGCCTACAATCGCAGCATTGGTAGGCCCACCTTAAGGTGGTCCGACGTCCTGGTGAAGGTCACGGGAAGCAGCTGGATGCAGACGGTACAGGACCGGCAGGAGAATTTTGGGGGAGGCTTATGTCTAACAGTGGATGTATTTTGGCTGAGATGATGATGATGGTGATGAAGATGGGTTGGATTTGTTTGAAATTCTCTTTCTCTTCTCTTTGTAGTGAGGGTTTCCTGCATAGTTTGATCCCTTAGTCGTCTCTTACCATACCCACAGGATGAGTAAGGATGGTGACACTCTGTACTCTTAATCCTTCACCATACGGACTCCGATTTTACTTTCAATTTTCTCATTTGATTCGTCGTGGAACTATGCCTGAAATATTTCGATCGATTCTCGTCACGTGGTAGCACTCCGGTTGAGCCTACCATTTTTTGTCACAGCGTGGCTTTTCCATGATAAATAATTTTACACATCGTCCGTGTGGTGACGGGTTAGGATACATAGTGTTACCACCCCTATTCATACCGTGGGTGTCGTAAGAGGCGACTAAGAGAAAAAAACTATTCAGGAAAATATTTCTACAAAGAGAAGGAAAACTTGAAACAAATCCTATACCAAACCGTCTGGCGAGCGTGTTATAGTAGGCCAAAACCTCCTTGCTAAGAAGAGGTCTATGTCCAGCAGTGGACTCTAAAAGGTTGCTGATATATACACATCGAACTATGGTAAGTATGTAAATATTCTATATTTCCTTTCTAGTTAAATTTTAATGAATTTTTAAGATATTTTGAAAACGTTACTTATAATTATCTGAAAACTATTTGGACAAAAGTGTATTAACACTTCTCTAAGAAGAGCAACTGATACCCTATACTTAAACTTAAGTCTTAAAGTAATTTATAATACTACGTAGCTGGAAAGCCATAATAACCAACACAAATAAAAAAATAACTTTAAATAGAATTAACAATAAATACGTTTTCAGAGAATTTTGAGATGGTTTCCCTTAATTTTAATACAAATTGGTAGGTAAACCGTAAATCGAATAGCTGAATATTTGAGGCTTCACAGTCCATGATAAACATCCCAAACATTTAAGATATTTCTGCCAGGTATTTATTTTATTTAACAATAAACACACCTATTCGATTGACTAAATGGAAGCATGCAGTTATAAGTAAATATTTCAATTAAATTAATTAAACTCATATGACTATTATCTGTGTCAAATATTTATGAAACCTGTACCTAATAATATGTATAAACATGCTTTATAAACAAATAGAATTCAGTTAACGTTTTACCATCGTATTGAAATATAACTTGGTATGTATATATAAAGTCAATGACAAGAGGAGACTTATGTCCAGCAAACTGTTAAAGGCTATTGATGATGATATGTATATAATTTACACAATACTATTAAATTTTGAATTTCAAGTCACTAGTCACTTTGTCCAACAACATTGATTTGGCTATAAAAATTTGAATTAAAAGGCAAGAAATGAATATTAAAATTTTGATACTTGTTAGCTCCATTCTCTTCCGAAACATTTTTTTTTTAGCTTATATGCTCTTATGTACCAAGTCTCAAATTTGAGTATTCACTTGTTTCAAAGATTCACAAGATTGAACGACTATTTGAATTAAATGTTTCTTTTATAAATAAAATATAACATACATATGGAGCACAAATGTTATTAATACGTATGTAAAAGGTTCTATTCTCTGTGCATATTTCTCGTCATGAAGAACATTTTTTTAACTGGCAACTTTAGACTGTCTTTATAGAGATATGTTTTACATGTAACATTATAACAAAGCTCCAGGCAATGAGAGTAGTTAAATAACATGAGCTGGAACAATCGTTTTGTGTTTTTACCTCTTGCAGCGTTTTTTATCTACAGAGAAATAATTAACACGCGAGAGGGTAGGAAATTTCTTTTCGTTGTCTTGTAACGTCATATCTTTTAAGGAGTAAATGAGGTGACGGATCACCTGATGGTAAGCAACCACCGCTGCCTCGAGTCACGTACGGCTTGTAGATAGCTTTCTTCTCTGTGGGAGTCCGGATGTTCCTTTCTGCCCCTATAAAAGCGCGCGCTCCAGAGCGCTCACGCCATCACTCGGGCTTGCTTCTGCTAGGGTGACAGATGGATTCTTACACCCCTGAACTGAAATCTCACTGCAAGGCTTATTAGTGAAAACGCCTGAAGCAAACTGACTACAGTAAACAGTATCTGCGAAATTGTGTCATTTAATTTCACAGGCGTTTTACTAGTAAAAAATGTCGTCCGCTGCCGGACATAGGCATCCCCCAAGGCTCTCCATAATAAATGGTGCTATGTTGCTCTCGTCCTACGGCTTCATGTGAGCTCGGCTTGTTCGGTTCGAGTCCGATATAACCACTAGTCGGTGGTGTCCATGAGGATTTATACATAGAAAAAAATAAAAAAAAAATGGGGCCCTACCCACGCTCCGTTATTTATATTATGCATTTACTTGTACATGTATACAAAACAAAATGGAAACCACAGAACTCGTTTGTTTCGACTTGCAAATTTAATATTTTGTATATTTCATTTGGCAAAATTTTTTCATTAAACAAAAAAAACCGAGAATGAAATGTTACTACCCTTTTAAATGAAATTATTAATAGAAAATTTTTAAACAAGTATTTTAAACAGACAACCCTATTGTAAAAAAGATAATACTTGTTTTTTTACTACTTTTTGTTGTTTTATTAACATTTAAAGTTAAATTTTAAAAGTTAAGTTTATTTTTTTAAAACATCGACAGCTGTTAAAAATAATTTTGACTCATTCTAATATGTATTAAATAAATATTTAACTTCTATGGTCAGTTTGTCAGCACTACGTAAAATACTTACGTCCAAACAAGACACTGAAGGAATAGCTCGCTGTACACTTTAATTACGACTTGTTTGACCAGCCACCCTAGCCGAGTTGACATTCCACGAACATAAGTGTTATTAGAAAACTAACAAATGTATGGAAATGAAGTCTTAATGCTAAGTCACGTGGTCAAAATTTAATATTAGCCAATAATATAGGAGAATAGAGGCGTTAACGATTGTAGAAAAAGAAACGACTTGAAAAACTTGAATGTTGGTTTAGGGGGCTGAAATGCATGTGTGCTTAGTAAACGTGGTATAGTAGGCCAAAACTTCCTTTCTACGGAGAGACCTATGTCCAGTAGTGGACAATTAAAGTATGTTAATGTTGATGATTACTTTATGTGGCTCTTCTAGTCTAATCTATTTTATATGAACTGTGTCCACTACTACGTGACATTTGAAATTTAAGATTGGGTATTATTAGGACTAATTATATACGTGTTGTGATAAATTTTGGCGCCACAAATTAAACTGTTTTGTTTCTGATACTACCAGAAACCCTAAAAAATATTGGGTAGTTAGATTTTTATAATTAAAGATTAACTCTCTTAAATTAGGTAGGTAGTCCAAAGATTCTTAGTCCCAAGGGCCTGCGGTACATTCCTCACCAACTACATATTGGAGATTTTTAACACCTTCTCCGGCCGGAAACCTCATCAAGATTTCTGCTCTTATAAGATTCCGCTATAAAGTTGTAACATTAAGCAGACTCCCGTAGCATAGTTTTAATGAACTTAGGTAAACATTACAATAAAACGTACCTAGTATTGTTTTATGAGACTTACTTAATTTTTATGCTAATATGTAATCTATATTAGACACAATATAAATGATTACTTTACCATCTTACGGGAAACTGGCATTAAGTAACGGTGCTGTTGCTATTTACCAACTTAGTAAGATTATTGAAACCCAAACCCAAAAAAGGAAAGGAGGTTTCTTTGATTCTAAAGGACTCACGAGGCTTTACTTATCATTAGGTACCTCGTCCACTTATTTACCTTCCTATAACATAAATTGCCGTGGCTCGGAAGGCATGATCATCTCGCCTGGTCGGAGGATCGTTCCTTTGTGTCGGAGGAACATGACACCTCGTCCCTCCATAAAAGTATACAAGACAACATCATTACAAAGAGAAGGAAAACTTGAAACAAACCCTATTCCAACCCGTCTGGCCAGCGTGGTATACTAGGCCAAAACCTCCTTGCTAAGGAGAGACCTATGACCAGCAGTGGACTGTAAAAGGCTGCTGATGATGATGATGATGAATATAAATTATTATGTTAGTAGTCTCGTAGTGAAATAGCATAGTAGTAGACTACGTACAAAAAAATCTCTGTCGAATGATTTTATTTCCAAAAGTATTTTATGTACTCCCACTTATCCGCTGCACCTGAACAAATTCCAAGCTCGCTTCAAAAATGTACGGCGCAATCTGCATAACAGATAGGCTGTTCTCTACCTGCTATTTTTGTTCGCTAATTGTTGGCCTCTCGTTAATGCTATTTACTGTTACAATATTATCGCTTTTGTTAAACGAATTACAGGAACGCGTGTGTATTGTTAATCAGTGTACGCTAATGAGATTTTTTTATAACATAAAAGGAAAACGAACAAATGAGTAACGGAGATAGTTTGTGTGATCTATTTTTTATTTTATTTATTTGTTATATTAGTTATATGTTTTTATATTAATTGTGATGGAGGATAAAGGAAATGCCTTTTCCAAAGTCCATTGAACATCACTCAAGTCTATAAATAGCTGTTCTGAGTCTGAGTGTTCTTTGTTTCACGTACGTGTATACTTGTAAGGTCTACCGTGATACCTATATCACGGTAACTTTTAGTAGACCGACATACAACTGTCCCGATATATACTTATACATAGCTGAATTCGTATTTTAAGACAGAAAGAAAAAAGAGAGACAATTGCGTTATAAATTATTTAGTCTTCACTTCCTTAGAATTGACGCTATAATTGAGCTCTGGTAATCACACTCATCAACAGATTTTAATAACCTATTCTTGGACATATGCCTCTCCTAAGATGGATTTGACCTACAATACCACGCTGGCCAGACGATTTGGTATAAGATTTGTTGCAAGTTTTGTTTCTCTCTGCTGTGATATTATCCTGCGTATTTTTTGTCCTTATTCATCAGTTATAAAGCTCTTGGGATAGGTAGGTGTGGAGACGATGCATGTTCTTAATCCAGTACCATACGGACCATAAACAATTTCGCTCCCTCTGTGAGAAATAAAGAAGGAGCTGCTTAACATCTACTTTCTGTGAGGCTATTGTATCTCATTGGTTAAACCTATACAACGGTACTAGAGGATAGTTAACCCACGATTCATCCAAACCCGTTCATCAGCTCTGACATTATCAATTAACAAACATCCATTCATCCAAAATTTCGTATTTCCAAATAGGACAGTATTAGCTAAGAAGTCATTTCTCACTGTCTCTCCCGACAGTGTCCTTACATAACTTATAACTAATCACTAATATTATGCTTAGAAGTAACCTGGCCTAACATATTACTAAACTAATTACGACACTAACTTACGGCAACATCCCGAGAGAACGGTGGAATAATAGTCATAATTAACTAACTTGAGAGGTTAGATCTCTTAGACATCTCTCATGCAAAGTTTGTTTACCAATAAAATACAAGAGATTTCATACGCATGAGTCTTCTATTGTCATTTTTAAGTTGTTATATAGTATAAAACTAAACAAACAAATACAAAAAACAAATCTTACTCCAACCCGTCTGGTCAACGTGGTATAGTTTGTCAAACCTTCCTTACTGAAGAGAGGCTTATGTCCAACAGTGGACTGTTAAAGGCTGTTGGTGATAAAAATAGGTGGACGATTGATTAGCATGTTCTTGTTTTGTCCTGGCATAGGGGACATACAAATGCGTGCCTGCCTTTTGAGATCTCTTCTTTTTCTTAATCAGGGGAGTGATAGCTTAGGTCAGCTTAGGTTAGGCAAAAAAAAAAGCCACCACAAAGAAGCCGCGTAAACTGCAAGCGCCCAAAACCGCGGCAGTGGTGGTCACCATGTCACCGGGGGCGGCTGAGGGTGGGCTGTCCTATGCGGCTATCTTCAAAAAGGCCCGGGACAGTCTCGCACACGACTTCGGGACGGTGGGAGTTAGAATACGCCTCGCCCAGACGGGAGCTCGAGTCCTCGAGTTCCCCGGGGCTGAAGGTGCAAAGACGGCGGACTCTTTCGCCGAGAAGCTGCGGGGAATTTTTACAGCCACTGATGGTGTTAAGATCGCCAGGCCTACCAAGTGCGCTAAACTGCGTATCTCGGGCCTGGACGATTCCGTAACGGCCGAGGATGTCCGCGCTGCAGTTATAGAGAGGACAGGCTGCAACATGGAGAACATCAGGGTCGGCACCATCCGCCCCGGTCCAGGAGGGCTGGGCGCAGTGTGGGTCAGCTGTCCCGTACCGTCGGCCAAAATCTTGGCTGACGCCGGTAGGCTACTCATCGGTTTCGTGAGCGCTAGGATCACAGTCCTGGCAGCGAGACCGATGAGATGCTACAAATGTCTGGCATCGGGACACACACGCGCCAAGTGCGTAAGTTGTTTTGACTGCAGGGGACTATGCTTCCGCTACGGTCGACCGGGGCACAAGGCGGCAGTGTGTTCTGCCGCCCCTCACTGCCCATTGTGTGCGGCGGGTAACAAACCCGCCAATCACCAGATGGGGCAAGTGGGGTGCAAACCTCCCCGCGATTCTCGACAAGTGTCGGGGGCTAGCCAATCGACCCAGGTGGCCTCCGATATCGTCCGCACGTCAGCATCGTCGCCCATGGAGGAGGTTGTAGAGACGGTTCAGTAATGGACCAAGTCTCCAACCTCCTTGTCCAGACGAACCTGAACCACTGTGCCGCGGCACAGGACCTCTTTCTGCAAACCATGGCGCAGTGGTCGATCGGCGTTGCCGTAGCGGCGGAGTCTTATTATGTTCCTCCCCGTCCAAATTGGTTGGGTGACCGGGACGGCTCTGTGGCAGTCGTCGGCTCCACGGCGGCTCATTCCCCGCCCTTGTCGCTAAGAGACAAGGGCACTGGATATGTTGCTGCTGAGTGGGGGGGGATCACCGTATACGGTGTATACTTCTCCCCCAACCGGAGTTTGAGCGACTTCGAGGTTTTCCTTAATAGCTTGGAGACCTCGATGCGGCGACTATCGTCTGGGCACGTCTTAGTGCTGGGGGACTTCAACGCGAAGTCCATTGCGTGGGGTTCCCCCAGGACGGATGCCAGGGGCGAGGCCGTAGAGGAGTGGGCGGCCTCGGTGGGCCTCTGTTTACTGAACAGGGGCTCCACCAACACGTGCGTGCGACAGCAGGGAGGGTCGATAGTGGACCTTTCGTTCGCTACCCCTGCCCTCGCCGCACGAGTAAGGAACTGGTGTGTCCTGGAAGAGGTTGAGACGCTCTCGGATCACCTCTACATTCGATTTGAGCTCTCCCGGACCCAGGACCCCAGTAGGGGTCACGCGGCGCGGCGTTCTTCTCGCTTTCCGCGGTGGGCTGTAGCCAAACTGAATAGGGACCTACTAGAGGCAGCCATTATTCACTCTTGGCTGTCTCCGCAGGCTCCGACCGAGGAGGTCGACATGGGGGCTGGTCGTTTCCGCGATGCGATTACGCAGATATGCGATGCGGCCATGCCCCGCATCCGAGGCTGTCGGCCTCCACGGAAAGAGGTTTACTGGTGGTCCCAGGAGTTGGCGGACCTCCGCGCGGCCTGTACTCGTGCCCGGAGGTCCTACACCCGTAGTCGGCGGCGACACCGCGTAGACGGCGAGGAGGACCAGCTTCATGAGGAGTACCGAGAGGCGCGGAAAACTCTGAAGCTGGCCATTAGCCGCGCCAAAGAAGTGAAGAGGAAGGAGATGCTGGAGGGTCTCAATCGTGACCCCTGGGGTCGCCCTTATCGTGTGGTGCGATAAAAGCTCCGCACGTCAGGCCCCCCCCTTACAGAGACACTCCAGCCCAGCTTCCTGCGGGAAGTGGTCGAGGGTCTTTTCCCGCAGCGGGCGGAGCATACACCCCCGTCGATGGCCTTCATGGTCGAAGACGACGGGGGACGGAACGAGGATAATGTTCTGCCCGTCAGAGAATCGGAGATAGGGGCGGTCGTTCTACGGATTCGCTCTAAGAACACCGCCCCTGGGCCAGATGGGATACCTGCCCGAGTGTTGGCGCGAACCCTCGACCACATGTCGGATCACCTCGGGGAAGTCCTAAACGCCAGCTTGGCATCCGGGCGCTTCCCTGAGGGCTGGAAGAGCGGGAAGCTGGTCCTACTACGGAAGCCGGGACGGCCGGCCGATTCGGTCGCGGCCTATAGACCCATCGTGTTGCTGGACGAGGCGGCTAAATTGTTTGAGAGGATAATCTCTGCCCGCATCGTCCGGCACCTCTGCGAGGTGGGCCCCGATCTGTCGGACGCCCAATACGGGTTTCGAGCCGGGCGTTCGACAGTCGATGCTGTGTTGCGCCTGAGGGCCGTGACCGAAGAGGCGGTGAGCTGTGGCGGCGTGCTGCTGGCGGTGTCGTTGGACATCGCCAACGCATTTAATAGTCTGCCATTTAGCTGCATCAGGGAAGCACTCCACTACCACGGGGTGCCAGAGTACCTGAGGCGGCTTGTGGCAGACTATCTAGAGGACCGTACCGTCATGTACGAGGACCGAGATGGTATTCTGAGGCGGCGGCCCATGTCGTGCGGTGTTCCACAGGGGTCTGTCCTCGGACCACTCCTGTGGAATATGGGATACGACTGGGCCCTTCGAGGTCGTCTTCCCCCCGGGCTGGGCGTAATTTGTTACGCCGATGACACATTGGTCACGGCCCGGGGGGCGAACTTTCAAGAAGCGGCGCGCCTGGCCACCGTGGGAGTCTCTTTGGTGGTCGGGCGCATTGAGGCCCTGGGTTTACGGGTGGCCCTAGATAAGACGGAGGCCCTTTTGTTTCATGGGCCCCGTCGTGGTCCACCCTCCGGCGCCTCTATCGTTGTCAATTCGGTCCTCGTACCGATTAAGGCCCAGATGAAGTATCTGGGCCTGATCCTGGACGGCAGGTGGCTCTTCGACGAGCACTTCCGACAGCTTACGCCAAAGCTGGTCGGCGCTGCTTCTGCCCTTGGGCGACTTTTGCCTAATTTGGGTGGAGCCAGCGTCGCGACGAGACGGCTATACACGGGGGTTGTCCGGTCAATGGCGCTGTATGGTGCACCGGTGTGGGCGGCGGCTCTGACTGCCCAGAATAGGGCTCGCCTCTGGCGCCCTCAGAGGATATTGGCGGTTAGAGCCATACGCGGTTACCGCACCGTATCGACGGAGGCGGCGTGCGCCTTGGCCGGCACTCCCCCGTGGGATTTGGAGGCGGAAGTGCTCGCCGAAGTTTATCGGCGGACGGCTGACTTCCGGGCGAGTACCGGCATACGGCCCCCGCCCGAAGAGATACGCGAGTGGCGAGAGGCCGCTCGTCGAGTCACGATGGCTCGTTGGTCGTCCCGGCTGGAGGCTCCACGTGCTGGCTTTGCCGCCGTGGAGGCTCTCCAGCCGGTCATCGCCGAGTGGGCAGGGCGGCAGCACGGGACCCTTTCCTTCCGACTGACGCAGGTCCTTTCCGGGCACGGTTGCTTCGGGAAGTATCTGCACTCGGTCGTCAGGAGGGAATTGAGTCCCGCCTGTCACCACTGCGACTGCAGTGAGGACTCGGCTCAGCACACGCTAGCAGTTTGTTCCGCTTGGGCGGCGCAGCGTGGGGTCCTCACTGCAGTTATTGGAGGTGATCTCTCGCTACCGGCCGTCATACGCTCCATGGCCGGTAGCGACAGTTGTTTTACCGCGGTCGCAACCTTCTGCGAAGACGTAATTTCGCGGAAGGAGGCGGCGGAGAGGGCCCGGGAGGACGATGTCCACTCGGACCCAATTCGCCGCCGGCGAGCCGGGCGGCGGAGGCGTGCATACCAGCGCCTCATGCCGCCTTGAGTGTGGCCGCGGGTGGACGGGACGGGTTTTCCCCTCCATCCGCTATAGTGGCCAGCCGCGAGGAGGCGACGTCCGCGTGTGCCGTACGTCGCCTAAAATAGAGAGTTTACCCGTAGATGGTGCCCGCATTAGCGGGCAGGCGCTAGGAGGGATCTGGATGTCGTAATAGCAGCGGTTCCCGGATCCCTCCTATCTCAGGCGCACAGTGGCACACCGTGTGGTTTTAGTCGGTCCGATTCCGACACACCACCCCGCCGTAAACCCCGGTGGGGTGACGGCTCGAGGGGGTTTCCACACGTTAAAAAAAAAAAAAAAAAAAAAAAAAAAAATGGCAAAAAAAAAATTGCTTAGTTCTTCATCCTTATCAGGGGCATTATTGTCTTTATACATATATTTATAATAAATGTAAGTACTACATATGAATTAAACATAAAGAAAATGGTTAAAAAATGTCAGGATCGGTGCTCCAAAATGTATAATAATTAAATAAGAGCTATTCGATAGATTAGACCTTCTAATTAATGAATAAAAAGATTCACGAAACAGCAGTTCACGGACAAAGTTGTGAAGGTTTTAAAATATAATTTTTGTAACGCCGATTACTTCATTTTGTCACAATATGTTATAAAGTTATAACAACAGGTGTATTTTGGAGAGCTTATTATGTATACTCATATTAAAATATATACTATTAGCTTCTGTCTGCGGCTCTACTCATGTAGAAAGTCTTTCGTAGGAAGAAATTCTGCCACTCTCCACCGCTTCAACTATCTGCATACAAAGATGCGTGTATCACTTAGTTTTGTTTTGTAGGATTCGAGTTCTTAATGGAAGTAAAAATAATAGAATTATTTATGAACAAATATGAAAACAAAACGGGAAAACAAATGCGTAAAATGATTGGTTAGAGACAAACAGCATTTTATAGTTTCAAAGTCTTTATTTCATGTATTCATACGTAAGTATTTTATATATATTAACATTATATATAAATATTTTTTATACAAATATTAAAATAATTCCCGTACGTAACGTTAAATAATGTGTTAAGTTAGTATATATACTTTAGTTTTGTACTTTAGTAACTATTGTAAAAAGTCCTTAACTTGTGACTATGCTCCATAGTGTAAACGATCTGTGTTATTGACATTGTCGTGAAGGTCGCGGAAGCTGCTGTATGCGGGAGGCACGGGACCGGCTGTTGTGGAGAACCTTGGAGGAGGCCTATGTTCAGCAGTGGACGTCTTTTGGCTGAGATGACGATGACGATGATGTCATTGACATTTCTGGATTTTGCGTCAGAGTGACATTCGTTACAGATGTTTTATTTTTAAAGTAACTTATAAATGCTCACTTACTTTAATAATTAGTAATATAGCTAAACAAATATTCTAAAATACAACAGAAAAATATTGCACTAACGACATTACATCATAAATTTCTAGGTTACAAAAAACGCGTAATGCAGGCACGCACAACTGTCCGTTTTGTCTCACCAAAGAGACCAGGACTACGACACTAAATATATAGCAAAACAAATAATTCAACGAAAACACTGAAACAAAGAAATTAATTAGTGATTAATCTATTGAGTGCTGCCGTTGATGAAATCATTTCATGTCTATTACTGACAGTTGTGTATTATTTTAAGGTAAGTAATTATTAATTACTGATTTCTAAATGGATTCTTTACAAATAAATATTAGACAAGTTTAATTTTTTTCTTTCTTAATTTATAAACAACGCCCGCATTAGGAATAAGCCCTGTGTCGCGGGGGACTTTACAAACATACAAGAAACGGACACAAAGAACACCCAGGCTCAGAACGACAAAGTGTAACACTCACTCGGTGAAGTGGAGAGCGGTTAGGCGAACGCTAAAACCACTAAGCCAATCGTGCAGTCAATACAGTCAAAGTTAATGCGATAAAATTAGATTTAAATATAGAATACACATATTGATTTACTATCAACCTTATCACGAATTTTATTACTGTCATATGGTTATTAATACTCTTATGATATGAATTCTTTGTTTAAAATCTTTTTTGTATATTTTTTACAAATCTACAAAATTTGTAAGAGTGTTTTTAAAGTTTGTGACATATTTTATTTATTTCAGTTATAAAAACATGATGTCTTAATAACAACCCGGAGTTTCGCGGTCTTAACCACCGTGTCCCGGAGAGCACGTAAAGCCGTCGGTACTACGCCTGATCTAATCCCGGTCGATAACCATTCAATCGAATTGAGAATATGAGGGAGAAGAGAGTGCGTCTCACTTGTGCATAATAATATCTCCTGCATAGCTGGCTGATGTCAATTGAGACTGGCTGCCGTTGCCAAAACCGGGTAGGAGTTCATAGAACGCTCACACGTATTAAACGCATGCTCATTGTGTATATTATTCTACGTCGCTAGAAGACTCCTTGCATAGTTCATCGTTTCTCATACTTCCTTGAGTCTCTTTAAACAAATATGTGCAAGAACACGCACCAAACTAGATTAAATTTTATAATATTTCCACCATTCTTTGCAGGTTTTTATCTTTTACTCCGTATCCCGGTACGAAAAGCAAAGCTGTACACGTTTTGCATTTCTTTTTCTTCCCTAATTTTAAAATCCCATCGTTTTTCAAGCTTATTCGAATTAGCTTTAGTTTAAAAATAAACAATATAGGATCTCAAAAAGTAAACAACAAATCATATTACATGGTACCAAAGATTGCGTGAGAAACTCATTATTTTGAGTAGTTTGTATGAATGAATGTTAGGTATCTGATATATTTATAATTTCCTCCTTGTTATTTCTGGTAGACTCTTGATAATTCTTATAATAAATTACAGTTTATACAAAAAGTCTGCAGTTCTTGGCTCTAAATCATATGAAATAGATTTTCAGAAAAACTGGAACACACGAATTATTAGCACGAAAAATCTCGGCTCCATTTCTACTCCAAAAAGATATTAATTACACTAAAACTCCCAGCGGCTTAAGAACCTTTTCTACCGCTGCCAAAATGTATGTTAATTTATTCTAGCTATAGCCAACGCAATATATTTTAACCTCATATACTTAACACCAAAAATAGAGCTATTTTGTATTTATTCAGATTCAAACATTACTTTTAGAACTCGTGACTCTGAGCTGCTAAATTAATAGTATTATATTTTACGTACGAAACAAAATTAACACATATATAGGATGTAAATATTTACTTGCTTCGCTCGCATAGAATTAGATTTGCCACATTAAGTTTCGTAATCGATTATTTTAAATAAATATATTTTTTTAACAAAGCGAGTGAGTTAATTGATATTTATCGTTATATTACTACCAATATTACATAAATTCATTACAAATTGTAGCCTATATGTTATTTCTATGTATAACCTATATGACTGTAAAGTTTCATTCAAATCCATCTATTAGTTTTTTCGTAAAAGAGTAACAAACATTGTCACAAACTTTCGCATTTATAATATTAGTAGGATATGAGACTATGATGGTATATTTATATACATTTTTCACATCTCATACACGATAGTCTAATTCCCAATTAGGCAGAGCCTTTGCTATGGTAAAGAGACTGCTGATAAACATACTTAAGTAGTTCTAAATACATATTACACCCAAACATAGAACAATAATAAACAAATATAATCTTAATGATACGATGAATATCATCCATATAAACTTATTGTTCGTAAACTCACTGTCTCGGTAACGCAATGGTAGCGTATGTGACTGCTATACATTAAGGTCTTGGGTTCAATTCCCGGGTTGAACTAAATGTTTGTATGATCTACTATTTTGTTTGAGTTGGAGTGTTTTCTATGTATAATATATATGTATTTACGAAAAATCAATGTAGAAGTATTCTATCAGTCTATGTAGCGGTTATGGTGCAAGTTCTGTTTAATTTGACGCTAGATGGCGTTGTTTGTCTTTATCTAAATATTTATTGTATTATTATTATGTTTGGTATTATACTTAGTAGATTAAAAATTAATATCAAAAACAAGATCTTTTCAAACATTGATAATGTACTTCTAACCGACTTTTGACTACGGCAGCCAGTTTCAACGGAGACCAACCAATTACTGAACCACTACACAAGAGTATGTGAACGCAGGTGCACTCTTTGTCCTCTCACAGTCGCAATCCGATAGAACGATTATCCGACACGACCAGGGAGAAATCAAGCGTGGATGGCTTTACGTGGTCTCCGAGGCACGAGTGTTAAGACCCCAACATTTAAATTCCGGTCTGTTATTTCCTTTCTACAATTACAAAAACTGAAAAGCAACTTTTTTACCCCGTCCCGGAAATCACATCTCGAACCCGTGAGACTTCTTAAAAGGCACTCGCATACACTAACCGCTAGACCAAGGAGGCAGTACAAATTTATTAACATTATAATGTTTGAACTATAAACACGTGTATGTGTACTAGTCCTAAAAGTTTGACATAGACAGGAAGCTAAATTGACAAATCTGGTTAAGTTTTGATTATTTTGGAACCAGCAACTGTGTTGATTATCCCTATTGAACCTCACAAGCTTGCACTAGAGAACAGACGTTGCAGTGACAGTATACTTGTGACTCGGGCACGCCGTCATTGCGGCGGTAAGACCCGTTATGGAGGATTGGCTCGAGAGGAATCACGTGACCCTCTCATATCGGCTGACGCAGGTGATCACTGGAAAAGGATACTTCGGAGATCACCTGTGTCTGATCTGAAAGGAGCCAACGCCTGAGTGCCACCACTGCGATGGCCGGACCGTGGACACCGTGCTCCACACGCAGGCAGAATGCCCAGCGTGGGCGGAGCTGAGGCGTGACCTCATGACGGCCATCGGAGTGGAAACTCTCTCGCTCAGAAGCATGATCGCCGCCATGTTGCGGAGCGAGAGCATGTGGAACTCCGCCGTCTCCTTTTGCGAGCAAATTATACTTGCAAAGGAGATGTCGGAGCGGGACCGGGAGAGGTTTAGAACTCTCCCGGTCCGCCAGGCCCGGGAACGTGTCCGGTATCACAGACGGCTCGGGCGCCGGAGATTGCAGAACGATCTCCGTCCTCCATAAGCGCTAGACTGGGGGTGATAGGTGAAGCCATCCGTCACCCAAGCAGAAGTAGGCCAGGATAGCAGCGGGACGTGCTACGGAGCACACGCTCTTTTGGAGCAGAAAAGGGGACATCTGCAAGCCGTAGGTAGATGGCCCGAGGTACGTCAGGGTTTCAGGGATTTCCTTTCTAGGGTACACCTGATTCCCTGGCTACTGGTACCTGAGACGGCGTGCGGTTTTTGGTCGGTTCGAGTCCGACATAACCACCAGTAGGTGGTATCCGGGGGGATTTCCGCAAAGAAAAAAAAAAAAATATACTTGTGACTAAGTATTTTATTACTAAATAAAAATTTGAAATCCGATGTCAACGCGACCCACTACCCGACTCATATTCCGTAAATTACTGAACATAACAATAAATTCATTTTTATTTTTTTAATACTTCTTCTGTACTTTACATACTTGTATTAGCAGAGTCTAATAATGATACAAAACGTACTTTTATTCTCCATTCTAAATTCTGACATTATCTGTATTTTGCCATTAATTAACCCGAAATGGCCCCAAAATTAGACAACAGGGCCAAAATGTCGTAAAAATTTTAGAATGTTAATGCATTCTAGACTTAAAATCTTCACGGCGTTAGATACAAAAAGAAAAACAAAATAGAGGAAACTCGCTCACAATTAATTCAGTCCGAAAGCAATTAAAGCTAAGCTAAATTGCCATATTTTTTAAGTTACACATTTTTTGCGTCGACACTGAAATTTCCTTTCGCTTAATTTATGTTAATGTACCAAGAACCCTCTTCGAGTTGCACTGAAATAAACGGATTCCGTAGCATTGTTTTATAAACGTATGCTAGAAGACTAGATTTGTTAACAAAATCCAGTTCATTTCTTTTTTTTTTTTGTAGCAACCTACCAAAGTGACTCTATTCTGCGTGATGGAAAGCATGAATAGAATCCAATTCAAGCGGTGGTCGCCGTACTCACTGCGAATGAAGACAGTGCAGTATGGCGACCCCCGCTATGGCGGCCTAGTGAGATGCTTTTTCACGCCCCGCTTAAAGGACCCAGGATCGTAGTGGGGGTGAAACACGTGCGCTGGTAATTAATTTTAGGTACATTATCTGATCTTTGTGTCTTCATGTCTTATTACCTCTTTCTTTCAAAATTATCCCATATTCGCCATGTTTATCTTCCAAAACGTCGAGTTGAAATATTATTTGTTTATAAAGAGAGAATACCATGCACATACAAATTGTAAAAGTCGCCAAGCCAAACCACCATAACAAGATACGCGAATATTCAAAATAGCGGTCATTATGGATTCATAATCATTCATTCAAGAATAAATAACTAAAAGAGAAGTTAAGGGTGATATAAGGTACATATACGTATGTGTATGTGATATATGTATCTACAAATGTTTTAAAATTTGTCTTCTGGTCATGTTAATATTGCAATTAATTTATATAATTTTATTGTCTTATTTTATTAATTATTTTTTTGTTTTAATCAAGTTAATGACTGCCTCGATGGTGTAGCGATAACGAAAGCGGCTACTATGCTTGAGTACGTGTGTATGATGTTTGTATGATCTATAAATATTGGTTTCGGAGTTTGGGTGTTTTCTATGTATATGTATGTATTTATATAAAAAAAGTATATAAGTATTCTATAAGTCAGTCTAGTTATCATAGAACAAGCTCTGCTTAGTTTGAAACTAGATGGCGTTGTGCGTCAAATGTCTGAAATATTTATTTTATTATTTATTTATGTAATTAAGTGTTGCTGATTGTTTTTGGTATTGAAATAGGTCCTTTGCTGATTTAGATTCGTACGCAGTCCTATAAATGAATCTAGATCCTGCAATCTAGTTCTACGGTTTAATACGTTTTTGAGTAGAAGTAAAAATATAAGCCTATAAAAAATCTACAAATTTGTATAACTGTACAAATCTGTTGCCGTTTAATTTGGGTAAAAATATTTTTTAATGTAAAAATGTTGAAAGTTTCCAACAATTTGCCAAGAAAAACAGTAAAACAAAACTTTGCATTTACGTGCATTAGAAAAACACAATGCCGAAGCACAAAAAAAGGTTTCGATACGTTTTTAAGGCTTTGCCTTTAACAAAACATTTACGGAACTCTATCCAGCGTTTGCTATATCAAACTCAAGTCGAAAAACAAAAAACGTGGGCTAACTTGAACTGGGTTTAAATACATTTAAAAGTGTCTTCGTCGCGAAATATCATTAAAACGAAAGTATATTTTCTTTGTGCGCAATAACTTATGTTTTTTAAACACTTTTCTAACTGAATGTTAACTAAATTTATATTAAAGCGGGTATTATAGTTTAATTAAATTATATAAAAGTACATTTAGTACAGTGAAAAAGAAATTTCGTGTTATTTTTTTTTAAAAAATGTGCTTTTTTTTTGAGATTCGCGATATGCCGCGAATTCATATGTATTTTTATTACCAAAGGCATATTTCTGAATAAACATACTCATATTAATAAAACAATTATAATGAAAAATGAACCACTGTAAGTTCATGTTGATAAAAGGTACCTATGTCCTAAGTGGCATACGAGTATGTCTATGTACGTGTTAATTCTGACTTGATTCGCTAGAACTTAAGCGATGTAACTTACTTTAACAATCGTTGGTGAATGCAAGACCGGAGGCCTATTGATACAGGGGTGACGGTTATCGTGGTTAATGTGTGAACCTTACATTGCCATGATGACTGTCCGTCCTCAAGCGGGGTTTGAAAAAGCATCTTGCTATGCCGCAATGAGTATGGTGACCACAAGTCTTGGACTCTATTCATAGTTTCCATTAGGCAGCGTAGGGTCACTTTGTGATTGTATGTTTAGTTATATGTAACTAAACTGTAACTAATAATCCGTAACTAAATATAGAATTACTGTCATAATTGCGTCATACTCACATTCACTTAAATCAAACTGAAGCAGAGTGTGCGGAGTACAGGCTGTGTCTACAGGAAATACATCGCGTGTATGTCTATATGCATATGTCTGTCAAGCAAATAAATCGCTCTTTTAGTTACATGTTAATGTGTTTTTAATACACTGTAATGGTAAAAAATTTCGTCTCCTCAACACGCTACTCATAGCGTAATCACTTCCCGCAAAGGGTAAAATTAAGAAATCCAAAAGTTGAACAGATTTCGAATTCTATTTTGTTTAATTCTTTTTTGTTCTTTGTATTACATGTTGTTGCAAAATAATAATTTGTAAGATCAAATATGAACCAAGCATGTTCTTCAAATTATTTTTTCCCTTCTTACAATAAATATTAAAGATATCACTATTCGTGCATGAAATACCTCAGATGGTCGTTTTGACCCTTAACCTTGCTTTGTAATTGTTAAGTAACTTTGTGTGTCATAGTGTTAATAGCACGTTAATGCCCGATAATGTTATTTTAACACTGTGAAATTAAAAATATTGTTTTCGTTACGGTAAACCGTAGGCCACATAAATAAATACCTTGTCTTTACGCTATGATTCTGCATAAACGAGCGTGCAGCCGAATCCCTTGCTAATTACCTCTTTCGCCAAATGAACCGGATCAGCATGGGAATTGTATTTAAAAAAGGATCGGAACTAATTAACGAGCTCCCCTTGTTCCTGTTACCCGGCGGAATTAAAAACGTGGGGTAAATAACATTTGAACAAAGTAGCCCGGTACAGGTGAACGAAATAAGGGTGTATTTGTATACAATTGCGATATATATTTTTTTTTCAGATATTTAGGTGATTTTTATGTATCTACTTAATGATAATCAACGGAGAAATATCAATGATCTTATGACACTGTGTATCAATACTTTGACTGTTCCATCTCTTTAAAGGAATGCTACAAAACTTTTTTTTTATATTTAGGACATTTGACACACAACGCCATCTAGACTTAAACTAAGCAGACCTTACACTAGGCTGACTGATGGTATACATATATACCATTTTGATTTGTAAATATATATTACATACTAGCTGACCCGGCCACGCGTTGTTGTGGCTGTTTACCATAGCAGCGCCATCTACTGATTACTTACTCAACCCAGTCGAAAGGTATCGACATCTGTTAGAATCATTTGGAGTTAACAGATAATTGTGACTGTCAAATAATAACAGACAAATAATTAGCAATAAATTAAAATTGCGACTATAATTTGAGATTTAAACTATCCTATCTCTCAAGTTGGATCGAACTGCACATGGTGTGCGAATTTTATTATAATCGGTTAAGTGGTTTAGGAGTCCATTGAGGACAAACATTGTGACACGAGATTTATATATATTAAGATTACACATAGAAAACACCCAAACTTCGAAACAAACATTTGCAGATCATGCAAATATTTAGTCGAACCCGAGACCTCAAACTCATCAGTCGCTATTACTGCGCCACTGAGGCAGTAAGAACTTAAAATACAATGAAGGAATTGTTAACATCAGTTTTCTGAGAAACTGTGATATCACTCCAGTAATTGATTCAGCTGCATGTGTACTGAAGCATGGCCTTTACCCTATAGCATGTCTTCTATGGGGATTTTTTTTCTTTTGTTATGAACAACCATCAGAGTTTATAAGTAGAAGCGAATTCCTTTACATGTTCAAACTTGCCAACTTTCTCTTCAAGTATAAGCACGACTTAACGTCACCTGACAAGGACAGCCGACGTTGGGAACATTTTGAGTGCTTCTTAATCTTGATTGGGTTAAAAGTTATAATGGCACATAGCTTTGTGTATATTTTGAAACACAGTGTGTTGAAACATAAATATAATCTATAGAATTAAAAATATAATATGAGAGCAAAACAATTAATTAATTTAAACTGCTTTTTGATAATTAAAGTTTAACTCTCATGATCCGACAAATATGATCTACATAAACTTGTCAGTGCGGTATATTGACTACAAAACAAGTTTATATCTGACTGCCTCAGTGGTGCGGCAGTCGCATGACTTCTGCGCTTGAAGTCTCGGGTTCGAATCTCAGGTCGCACTAAATGTTTGTATGATCTGCAAATACTTGTATGTCTCGATCTCTGTATCTGAAATCGGTGGTCCAATATATTTTTTTATTTTTAAATGTGAATTTTGCTTTCCTGTTTTATTGTTTTTAAAAATGTGAATGAAATGTATGTATATTAGTGATAAATAGAATAGTAATATAAACTTAAGACATCTGATACACAACATCACCTATCTTCAAACTAAGCAGAGTTTGTAGTATGACAGCTAAATTGACAGAATATTTAATCATTTTTTGGAAATATATACGTATTCTTTATATAAAACACTTAAAATCTAAAAAAAATGTTTGTAGATCATACAAACATTTTTTTTTTTTTTTTTTTTTTTATACCACGACGGTGGCAAACAAGCATACGGCCCGCCTGATGGTAAGCGGCTACCGCAGCCTATGGACGCCTGCGACACCAGGGGCATCACGTGCGCGTTGCCGACCCTTCAAAAACCTATTAACCCCCTTCTTGAAGAACCCCATGCTGTAGTTCCCAGGGAAAACCGTGGCAGGGAGCTCATTCCATAACGGGATTGTTCGCGGGAGAAAATTTCTCTGAAACCGCACTGTGCGCGACCATTTAGGTTCCAATGTATGTGGATGAGCTCCCTGACGATGGCGAGCGGTGCGATGGTAGAATGTGGCTGTGGGGATCATATCAAACAATTCTTCTGAACACAACCCATTGTAGAGACGGTAGAGTACACACAGGGAGGCAAAGTCTCTCCTAAGACTTAGTGGCTCGATACCGTCCGTGAGATCAGGATCGTCGACTATTCTCACAGCACGTCTCTGGACTGAATCGAAAGGCTCAAGCTGGTACTTCGGTGCTCCCGCCCAGAGATGACAGCAATACTCCATGTGAGGCCGAACTTGTGCTTTGTACAGTAGTAGCCTTTGTGCCGGTGTGAAATATCGCTTCGCTCTATTCAGAACACCAAGCTTTTTTGATGCCAGCCTCACCTTTCCCTCCAAATGAGTCCGAAATTGGACGTCACTGGAGATGTCGACACCGAGGATCCCAATACTCTGTGAGATGGTAAGGGGTGTATTTTGGAATTGTGGAACCACAGTGAACGGGGTTTTTTTAGCAGTAAACGCACAAACTTGTGTCTTAGAGGGGTTAAATTGGACCAGGTTATCCCGACACCAATCGGAGACTCTGTGTAAAGTGCTCTCGATTTGAGACACAAGTTGTTCGCGACTTTCTACTACAGCGGTACGAGGGATGTTAGCCCGGCCCGTGTAATACGCATCTCCAGTACTGTCATCCGCATAACAATGAATGCTATCTATGGTCAACATATCATTGATATGCAGCAAGAATAGTGTTGGAGATAGCACGGAGCCTTGCGGGACACCAGCGTTTATGTCCATGCTTTCGGAGCAGCTACCGTCGACGACGGCTTTTATGCGTCTGCCAGACAAAAAGCTAGCCACCCATTTGCACAAACCCTCGGGCAGGCCGTAGGACGGTAACTTCGATAGAAGGCCCCTGTGCCAGACCCGATCGAACGCCTTTGCTATATCCAGGCCAACTGCCAAGGCCTCACCTTGACTCTCAATGGCTGAAGCCCACCGGTGAGTGAGATACACTAGAAGATCACCAGTCGAGCGACCGCGGCGGAAACCGTACTGGCGGTCGCTGATCAAATCGTGCTCTTCCAGGTAACTGAGGAGCCGTGTGTTGATTACACGCTCCATCACCTTAGAGAGAAGGGAGGTTATAGCTATAGGCCTGTAATTCGATGGGTCCGATCTATCACCCTTTTTTGGCACTGGATGCACATGGGCAGTCTTCCACTAAGACGGCACTTGCCTTTTGCGGTAGGAAATCGCGAAAAGTCGCGTTAGTACAGGGCACAACTCAGGGGCACACTTTTTGAGCACCACTGCAGGTATGCCGTCTGGCCCACTCGACTTATGAACGTCTAGACAGTTTAGTTCCCGCCGCACTTCTCTTTGCGAAATGTGTATTTCCGGCAAAGTGTGTTGGCACGGCGGGTTAATAGGCGGTACCGCACTTCCATCCTCGTTCATAGTCGAGTTCGCGGCAAAGAGTTGCCCAAGTAGGTCGGCTTTCTCTTTAGCACTATGGGCCAAGTTACCATCGGCATTTCGCAATGGTGGTAAAGACGACTGGCAAAAATTTCCCTCGGCAGCCTTAGCAAGAGACCAAAACGCACGACTCCCAGAGGGATAGCTCGTAAGTCGCTCACCAATCCTGCCGATGAAATCGAATTTGGCTCTGGCAATTGTCTTTTTACTGGACCTCGAGGCAGCATTTAGTTTGCGTCTCACATCAGAGATGTTCGGATCCTTATTGGTACGGGCCGTGGTCCAAGCCCTATAGGCCCTGCTTGACTAGCCTGGCTTCCTTGCAAAGCCGGTTAAACCACGGTCGCTTTTTTTCCCCCGCAGCTACTGATGGGTTGGGAATAAAATACTCCATACCCACCAGGATCGTCTCAGTGACAGCGACTGCGCAGGAGTCAGGATCTTCTGGCGTGAAGCAAAGCTGTCTCCACGGGTACGATGCGTAGAATTCACGCAATCCATCCCAGTCTGCTGATTTATATTGCCACATGTGGCGCAAATTGGCTGGGCGAGGTGGAATATGCCGAGGGCATGGGACTTCGGTCCGGACGAGGCAGTGGTCGGACGAGCCGAGAGGTGCGTCCACTGCAATAGTGTAGTCGTCCGGACGCGTCGTCAGCAGAAGGTCCAGCAAAGAGTGTGCATGGCTCTCAATATCAGGTATTCTTGTTGGAGAATGTACCAGTTGTGAGAGGCCATGGGCCAGAGCAAATTCGTGAGTAGACCTGCCTGCAAAGTCGGTGGATCGAGAATTTAGCCACTCACAGTGGTGGGCATTAAAATCCCCTAAAATCGCCAACTCAGCACGAGGGTACCGCTCAAGAACTTTGTCAGTCGTCACCTGCAGGTGCTCAAAGAGTGCTTTAGTCTCCCTGTCACCGCTATGAGACCTGTATAGGCACGCATAGATTCGAGTCTCACCTCCGTAGTCTACGCGCACCCACATTACTGACAGGTCCCTGTCTTCATAAAAATGGAGACGGGGACAGCAGATATCCTCCCGGACGTACATGCATACACCGGCACGTCTCAGAAATTTGTGTTCGAGTTTGTAGCCGGGGTAGTGTAGGTATGATGTATCGGCCGGGCAGGATATCTGCGTCTCCGTAAGAAACAAGAGGGTCGGCTGCGCAATCTCCAGATGAAGGTGGACTGCGTTCAGGTTGGAGTGAAGTCCCCTGATGTTGCAGAAGTCCATATATGTGGAAGAGGATGCCGCTGTAGATACATTTTTTCTATTTTTCTTCGTCATTTTTTTTGGGGGGGTTTAATTGGTTTGTGAGGATTCACTGTGTTGACAACTAAGGGGGCAATGGGGCGGTGCTAATCTACTCATGGTCGATGCGGGTAGTGCGATTTGTCGGCGCGGCGTACGAAAGGGCCCCCGCTCCCCCCCTGCAGCAGCGGTCGGGTTCCACTCCGGTCTCCTCCTCCGGCACGACTACTACTGCAGGGATTTTTCGCAGGCTGGCGGTTCAGCCTCCCAGGGTGGAGGTTGTAGTGATCCCTGGGTTCGGGAACCCATCTATCCTGCGGGCGGCCAGCGGACAACCGTTTCAGCGGGTCTTCCTGACCGCCGCGCCCACATCCCGCGCCCACACGAGCCAGTAGCAGTATTATAAGCACCACTAGTCCCCCGTTGTCAAAACAGCGAATTCTCTAGAGCTCTGGATACCTTACTCACCACAGGAACACAGCACTGCCGAAGATGCAGTGCTATTTGGTTGTGGTCTTCTGTAAGGCGGAGGTCCTTCCCCAGTCGGGCTGCTCCAAGTTTTGAGCGGAAAATATCACGCTATGCCCTACCTCTCATAAATCGACATTTGATTCGACTCGTGAATCGAGCTCGAGACCTCAAATATAGCAATCGTATATGTTACCACTGCACCCCAGAGGTAGCCAACTAATACATTTTTAATTTTTATATCAAGAACCTGCCAAAGTGACTCCACTCCACCTGATATAAAGCATGAAGCGTTATGGTCACCATACTCATTGTAAATGCAAAAGTGAGATGCTTTTCCACGCTCCGCTTGGGGACGTAAAAGGCATGACAGTCATCGTGGTAGTGTAAGGCTCACACGGTTACCACGATAACAGTTTACACAATAACAGCTGCATCAATGGGCCTCCGGTCTCGCACTCACCAACGAAAGCACAGATGCGGTCGCTTGATTTTTCTTCTGTGAGAGGTTGATCTTCTGTGAGAGGGTTGTACTGCCGCAGTTGCCCTGTTGTACTGGGCCGTTCATGCTGAAATCAGCGTGGCTCTACTATCTAATATAGAAAGTCAGAGCATAACAGTTTCGCAGAAAGAGACCACTATTCCCCAGCACTCCTCACACGCCAACATGGCATTAACGATTGTTGGTGTTGTTACTATTATTTTACCCCACTACCATCATCATCAACAGCCTATAAGAATCCACTACTGGACATAAAAGAATATACATATTAGCAGGCCTGTCGGTTAGTGGTATTGACTACTAAGCCAGAAGTTGTGGGTTCAATCCCGCCCCTGATAAATCTTTACATGATGAGCACGATCACATATTCTGTGTCTGGGTGTAATTTATCTACAATATATACGTATTTAGAAATATGTAAATATGTTTATCAGCAATCTGTTTACCATAGAACAGGCTTTATCTAGTTCGAAATCAGACGGCCATGCGTGACATGTGTGAGTATATTATATTATTATATTTAGTTTTTTAATTTTTTTATGATTGCCCTGTATTGGATGCACAACCTTCACCTCATTGAAGTACTGAAATTTCACTTCAGGTATCCAAAGAAGGATAGTGAAACCCCTCGCTGCTTCTTTTCATTTGTTCTAAATTTTTCCATATTGCTACTAAAAATGATTACATTGCCAAGGATGGTTGTCATCAAGTTTTTTGGCTACAATAACCAAAACCGTTTATAATGTCAAGCATGGCGTTTTCGTCGAATCTAATTGGAAAAAGACAGAAGTTGATGATGTCAATTTTATAATACTTGTAACTCCTTGTTATGCTTCTATTTAATCTAATCTAATTAATTATATTTTTATAAGCATATATATAAACTCCAAGCCGATTTTGGCCACGGTGGTCAGTTTCAACGGAGACCAGCCACCTGCGCAGATCTTTCTCTCGGTTCCCACATTCTTACTATCTGATGGGATGGTTATCCGACACGACCGTGGAGAAATCAATCGCAGAACCGATGTCTTTACATGCTCTCCGAGGTACGTGGGTTAAGACTCCAACTTCTAAACTCCGAGGCGGTGTTAAGTATTTCAGTAACGAGAAAAGCTCAGTAACACTTTTTTAACCTGAACCGAAATTTACTTAAATTGTTCGAATCGTTACTATTTAATTAACAAATTATATCTATCAGCTTCTTGAGTACATAAAAGCACACTACGTGATAATGGACTGTCAATTTAAGAGGCGTACATAATTAACATTGATCTTTCGCAAGCGAGTAAGGCAGTTTGCTCACAGATAGCGAGTAGCAGAAAACAAAATTCACAATATCGCTAAATATCATACTAAGAATTGTTTCAGTATGAGAGATACGTATTGATGGTAGTATTTGATCTTGATTCTTGATCTTGGTTCGCATTTTTTTGAAGGACCACTTGGATTAGTGATTACTGGAACTTTGTTATATGGGTCGGCGCAACGCTGGTGATACAACCGAATCCTAAGCTCCCCTCTCCTTACTCTAGTGGGAGTGGTCAAAGCTGGTAATGCACTTGTACTTCTTGATTATCACTTACAATTAGATAACCTCGTTTACCTCTAACATATTTGTGCCACAACTAGCAGGGTTATTTTATTAGCGAACTTATAATGTCTCAATCGTTATGATATAATATTGGGTGATAGTTTAGGTAGATGTATTAGAAAAATATTCTCAATTTTCTATATTATTTTTAGAGTTCAAAACGTAATAACAAACCTTCCTGTGCAAATCAGTTAAAACCTGGAACTACACTACCAACGCACGCGTTTCTCTCCCACTATAATCCTTTAAACGAGGCGTAGAGAAGCCTCTATACCGCCATAGCAAGGGTCGACATACTGCGTTATCACCATTCGCAATGAGTATGGCAACCACCAATCTTGGATTCTTTTACTAGGCTTCCATTAAAAAATCGCTTGCTCTCCAAATGTGAGACAAACACTTTACATCACTTACTCGGTCAAACTTTAGAGCTGTAGTTAGTGAAGTGATTATTTAAACGAACACACAGGTCACTGGCTATACAGCATCTGTCACGACCGTTTAACTCAGTTGTGAAACTTGCGAAGTTTGGTCAAGTATTTGCTTGACGTTGACCGGATAACTAGTTCTCGAGATGCGAGTGAGTGCAGTCAACAAATGTAGCTAGAGTTATTTACTGCAAATTCTTGCTTGATACTGTAACAGACTGTTATCTTTTCCAGAATTCTATCAAGAATTCTTTAAATTAATTTAACGTTAAGTAATATTCATGTCTCTCAAATTGTATACCTTTTTTACAATATTGGAGCTAGAAAATAATAGTGACAAACATATGGATCTCTTGAGTTACAGATGTCACCTTTTTTTTTATCGTGTGGAATTCCCCTTGGGCCGTCCCCCACCGGAGTTTCGGCGGGGTGCTGTGTAAGAATTGGACCGACTGAAACCACACGATATGCCACTCTGCACCTGAGATAGAAGGGGTCCGGGAACCGCTGCTGTTACGACATCCAGAGGTTACAGATGTCACCATGCGTCAACCACTGCATTGTGTGAATACCAACTACCGTGAGCTTTACAGCCACAACAATGACCGATATTTTAACTTTTAAAGCTGATTTAAACATGGGTTATTTATCACTTGTTTTTCTCCTGTCTATAGCGTATACAAATATGCTCGTCGTGTATTTCAAATTTAAATTGGATCAACTTTACGTACTGTACCAATCCCTTCACAAAAGCATAAATATCACATAACATACACACAGAAGAAATAATACTCCATCGATACAAGTAATTTCTTCTTGTTAAGTTCGATTAAGAAAAACTTTATCTTGCCAAAATATGAGTTTGGCATTAAAAAATCATATACAGTCGAGCAGTTTGCACTTCTAAAATGAATGTACAAAATTTTTAGGAAGATGTCATTTGTTGTACTCCGATGCTAATGACTTCCATTACAGTGGACATTATCTGTAAGAAGACGGTTCTGCAATATTCGGCACTACTGTCTCAGTAATGACTGCTGTACATAATATTATAGCGTGATACAATTGATTCAGATAACGTAGCCATGTTAAACCATAATGTTACAAAATCGTTATTTTAAAAAGCTTAACTGCCAGTTCATTTGTACAGGGGTATAATTTTCGCTTAGAGTTGAGAGGTTTTGGGTTCAAATTCCGGATGAGCTCAAACATTTTTGACCACCTTATTATTCATCAAAACGTTGGAGACGCTGTCAGCAGTGTCACTGTGGAGGCAGTGAGGAGAACAGGTTTCATCGGGAGTACCGCGGGGCGCAGAAAACTCTAAAGCCAGGTCATTGGCCGCCTGTCGTCACTGCGACTGAAGTAAGGATTCGGGTCAGCACACGCTGGCGGTCTGCTCTGACCGGCGTCTCAGCGTGGAACCCTTATCGTCATACGCTTCATGGCTGATAGTGACAGTTTTACCACGGTCGCAACTTTCTGTGAAGATGCTATTTCGCAGGAGAAAGCCTTCATCCGAACCCAATTCGCTTCCAGAGAACTGGGCGACGAACATTCTACATACCCCGAGTGCTGCCGCGGATGGGACGGCATTTTTCCTTCCATCCGCTGTAATGACCAGCCGTGAGCAGAGGCCTGGATGTCATAATAATAACTTTTTCCGTATCCCTCCTAGTTGTTCCAATTTCGATATACTAAGAACACAGCTAAGTAACGGCCCGAGGAGTGACATGTTAAAAAGGGATTGTTTCAAGTTTGATGGTCTAAAAATTCAGTGACGCACTCGTTTGAAGTATTTTTACTTTTATTCAATCGTCATTTAATGCCCAGCTGACGGCCAGCATTAAATATGTTAAGATTCAGATGTAGTAACGGTACAGTGAGATAATTTTTCAACGTCCTACTGATACCACATGTCGATTACATTGAAATTAAATATTTAATAAATAATATATAATAATTATAATTCGACTTTTATTGCAAAATATATTAAATCTTCTTGAATTTTAAATATCTAATTATTACATTCATACGTCTTTGGCATAAAGAAAGTCTCTGAAGCCGATAATTAAATTAGGATGCCGCGTTCATTTCCATCGGTATCTAAAGCACATTTATTACAAACTCGCTCACGTGGTTATTTCTTACATATTTAATGTTTCTAACTTTGGAAATCATTAACTAATTTACAACTGTTTATCCTTTATTTTACCTTCTTAGGGTTGAAAGTTACAAAAATCCTTTTTTGGTGAGTGTTTACATGAAAATTATTTGGGCCAAATTTGGGTTCAGCGTTACTGAATCAGTTCATCAATCATCAACAGCCTTTTACAGTCCACTGCTGGACATAGGCCTCTCCTTAGTAAGGAGGTTTTGGCCTACTATACCACGCTGGGCAGATGTGTTGGAATAGGGTTTGTTTCAAGTTTTCCTTCTTTTTTTAATAATGTTGTCTTGTATATTTGGTTCTCTTAGTCCCCTTTTACGACACCCAGGGGATGAATAGGCGTGGTAACACTAACTGTATCAGTTGATCAGGGCAAATATTTTAGATGTCAACATTTAGAAACTGTTATAATTAATTAAAAATACCTTACTTCAGTATTATATCTCTAGCTGTACAAAGTAGTCAACATTATACTTTCAATATACGTAAAGCAATGTGCAACTTGGGAAATAACACTGCGGTGTGACCACAAACAATAAAAGCATAGGTTTATTCTCTTTGGTTTTAGGTAGCTTTTACCACGGTAATATTATCTATACAGTACTGTGACTCGGGCCTGTTTTGGGAATAAGCATCCGTGTGATAAGTAAACACGCGCTAGTATCACCTACGGTATTAAAATTTTATGTACGTGCAACTTCAGTGTTTTTTTTTATTTTTTAATAATAAATATTACGTTTTTAATGTGAAAAAAATAAAATATATTTGAATGAAATTTGAAGTATTCAATTAAAATACATGTTGTGTTTTGTTATCGATGTAGGTATTAAAAACAAAATTAACGCCTTTTTTAAGAGGGCAAAATATTTGCGCCTGGACTAAAAGGTACAAAAAGCTTTATTGTTAAATTATAATAATACTAGCTTTTACCCGCGGCTTCGCTCGCGTAGAATTTGGTAAGCCACATTAATTTTCGTGGCAGATCATTGTAAATATTTTTTTTAATAAAATTAGCCTAGGTACTTCTAATACCTCCAAGAACATGTGTACAAAATTTCATGATGATCGGTTGAGTAGTTTTCGCATGAAACCGTAACAAACAAACTTATATTCGTATTTATAACATTAGTAGGGATTTTATAAATGTAATTTAGGAAATGTTACCTCTAGGTGTGTTATAGAACAATGCAAGTGATCAAAAACACCATAATATAGTTTATAATTGCTCTTTGCAATATTAAGTAAATACTTGTACTTAATTCAATCAAATATTTTTTAGCGCTAGCATCCGTGTTGTCGTGTTTCGTTGGTGAGTGTGAGATCGGAGGCCCATTGATGCAGGGGTGACAGTTATGGGGTGCTTGGCTAGAAAACCTCCACGTGGTGCACCCTGGAAACGTTGGCGTTGGTGTTGTTCATCACTGCCAACGGCTAATATTCTAGCACGAAGAGGAAGCCATTTTCTTCGGCAATTCGGCCGAGACTTGGTTCAACAGAGCGGGCGTGTCTGTCGGATCCTCTGTTGGTTCTTCGCTCTTCGGAGTATTGAGGATGAAAACCTCGGTAAAAAATCACGATGGTGGGACCCTTTCCAGGGTCGGAGTTCCTCCGCTCAGCGGTGGAAAAGGTAGGACGGGCTCGGTGTGCACTTACACTGCCACTGAGCAGGCATCAGGAGACTTAGTCTCCCTGCCGCCGTCGACATATCGTAGTCTCGAGTTGGAGTCTCGCGACTCCAATCGGGGGCGAGGGTCTTGGCTTAACCGCCCGGACTGCGAGGAAGAAAACCTCTATAAAAAAATACCCCGAATCCCGTGTTCTGGTGCGTGACCAGGGGATGCATGGCTGATGGGTAGTACAGTCGCAAGCGCACTCCCAGCCGAGGCACCTGCGGACCCCTCGGTTGGGCATAAATTTACGCTTGCCCGGGTATTGGGGGATCTCTGCCCGGGTTGACCACTATTTCTCCCCCAATCGTGGGATTAGATATGGAAAAATTTATTGAAAAAAACCAAACACAAGAAAGAAAGAAGGCGACTAAGAGTCAAATGAAGAAGAGTTTAAGAGCGGATAACTGCTCTTCGAACGAAGAGGACGTATTGGAGGGAACGCCTATCTCGGAGCGGCTCCCAGAAGTCATCTTGGCTGCTGGGAGCCGAAGAACTTCGGAACGGCTACGTTCCAAATCCGCAATTCCGTCGGACGGAGGTAACTCCAGTGTAACGATAGACGCACTGGAGTCGACAAGGATGGAGCTCTGCGAAAGTCGAAAGCGCGGATACTCCAGGGACGAGGAGAGTGATACGTCCCAGGAGATGCTGCCCCCTAAAGTGGGTAGCAGCCGCAGAGGTCGATCACGCACTCCAATCTCGACCCCATCAGGCTCTGTCTTCTCCAAGGCAGAAGCTTATAGAAGGGTCCGAGCGGAGGGTGAAAGCGCGGCGGAGGAGGAGATAGCTGATCTCCTGCAAAAAATACGAGGACCGGTGGAAAGGGATTCTGTCTCCCAAACACCGGTGTCTTTGCAGGAGAGAGTAAATATGGGGGTGGCCATAATCCAAAAAGTGGCCACCAAATCCAGGAACCTTAAGAGTTCTTTCGTAAGGGCTCTTAGGGACTCCTCCTCTGCCATTGCTGGAGTCGTGGAAGACCTCATGGGGGACGTAGCTCGTCTCCAGGCAGCCAACGACCGCCTGACCGGGCAAGTGGCTGAGCTTAGCGCTCAGTTCGCCCAATTCCGGGCGCATCGTCCGGCAGGGGGTCCAGCCTCGTCCCCGTCTCAGCCTGCTCCGTCTCCCAATATTGGTGCCATCGCTGACGCCCAATTGCGCCAAATTACCGACGCTGTGTGGCGCATGATGGACGGCCGTCTTGCTGGCCTAGAGGCAAGACTGCCTCCGGCCCCTGTTGTCCGGCCGCCGCTCGGAGCCCATAGACCAAAGGTCACATCAGTGCCAACATCGCTGCCAGTTGTGGGCGGTCGTGTGTCCTATGCGGCGGCGGCGTCGTTGTCGGCTGCTCCTGTAGCCATTCCGAGGGCACGACAGGCGGTCGGGGTAACAACTAAGACGGCTGCATCAAAATCTGGGCCTAAAAAAGTAGTAAAAGCTGGAGCAGAATATCCTCCGCTCCCCACTCCAACAGGTATACCTGGCACCACTACACCTGCCCCCTCCGCATCTGCCCCATCCAAAGATGGTTGGCAGATAGTCGGCGGGGCTAAGTCCCGAAAGCGGGGTAAAAAGGCAGCTCATAAAGCAGCCTCTACCCCGCAATCGTCATCGGTGGTAGTGGCCCCTACAAAGAAGCCGCGAAAGCTGCAGGTGCCCAAAACCGCGGCGGTGGTGGTCACGGTGTCACCGGAGACGGCTAGCGGTGGACTATCCTACGCGGCCATATTTCAGAGGGCCCGGGCTGGCCTCGCCGGTGACACGGGGACGGTAGGAGTCAGGTTGCGTCTTGCTCAGACAGGAGCTCGAGTACTCGAGTTCCCTGGAGCCGAAGGCGCAAAAACGGCAGATGCCTTTGCCGAGAAGTTGCGGGGCATGTTTGCAGCCACGGATGGTGTGAAGATCGCCAGGCCTACCAAATGTGCAGAGTTGCGCATCTCGGGCCTGGACGACTCCATAACGGCCGAGGATGTCCGCGTTGCAGTAAGAGAGAAGACAGGGTGCAACGCGGACAACATTAGGGTCGGCACCATCCGCCCCGGTCCAGGAGGGCTTGGCGCAGTGTGGGTCAGCTGTCCCGTAGCGTCAGCCAAAATTTTGGGCGACGCCGGTAGACTGCTCATCGGTTTCGTGAGCGCTAGGATCACAGTCCTGGCGGCGAGACCGATGAGATGCTATAAATGTCTGACATCGGGGCACACACGCGCCAAGTGCGTAAGTCGTTTTGACTGCAGCGGACTATGCTTCCGCTGCGGTCGACCGGGGCATAAGGCGGCAGTGTGTTCTGCCGCCCCTCACTGCCCAGTGTGTGCGGCGGGTAACAAGCCCGCCAATCACCAGATGGGGCAGGTGGGGTGCAAACCTCCCCGCGATTCTCGACAAGTGTCGGGGGCTAGCCAGTCGGCCCAGGCTGCCCCCGATACTGTTCGCACTTCGGCATCGTCGCCCATGGAGGAGGTTGTAGAGACGGTTCAGTAATGGACCAAGTCTCCAACCTCCTTGTCCAGACGAACCTGAACCACTGTGCCGCGGCACAGGACCTCTTCCTGCAAACCATGGCACAGTGGTCGATCGACGTTGCCGTAGCCGCGGAACCTTATTATGTTCCTCCCCGTCCAAATTGGTTGGGTGACCGGGACGGTTCTGTGGCAGTCGTCGGCTCCACGGCGGCTCATTCCCCGCCCTTGTCGCTAAGAGACAAGGGCACTGGATATGTTGCTGCTGAGTGGGGGGGGATCACCGTATACGGTGTATACTTCTCCCCCAACCGGAGTTTGAGCGACTTCGAGGTTTTCCTTAACAACTTGGAAACCTCGATGCGGCGACTAACGTCTGGGCACGTCTTAGTGCTGGGGGACTTCAACGCGAAATCCATTGCGTGGGGTTCCCCCAGGACGGATGCCAGGGGCGAGGCCGTAGAGGAGTGGGCGGCCTCGGTGGGCCTCTGTTTATTAAACAGAGGCTCCACCAACACGTGCGTGCGACAGCAGGGAGGGTCGATAGTGGACCTTTCATTCGCTACCCCTGCCCTCGCCGCACGAGTAAGGAACTGGCGTGTCCTGGAAGAGGTTGAGACGCTCTCGGATCACCTCTACATCCGATTTGAGCTCTCCCGGACCCAGGACCCCAGTAGGGGTCACGCGGCGCGGCGTTCTTCTCGCTTTCCGCGGTGGGCTGTAGCCAAACTAAATAGGGACCTACTAGAGGAGGCGGCCATTATTCACTCTTGGCTGTCTCCGCAGGCCCCGGCCGAGGAGGTTGACATGGGGGCTGGTCGCTTCCGCGATGCGGTTACGCAGATCTGCGATGCGGCCATGCCCCGCATACGAGGTTGTCGGCCTCCACGGAAGGGGGTTTACTGGTGGTCCCAGGAGTTGGCGGACCTCCGTGCGGCCTGTACTCGTGCCCGGAGGTCCTACACCCGTAATCGGCGGCGACACCGCGAAGAAGGCGAGGAGGACCAGCTTCATGAGGAGTACCGAGAGGCGCGGAAAACTCTGAAGCTGGCCATCAGCCGCGCCAAAGAAATTAAGCGTAAGGAGATGCTGGAGGGTCTCGATCGTGACCCCTGGGGTCGCCCTTATCGAGCGGCGCGACAAAAGCTCCGCACGTCGGGCCCCCCCCTTACACAGACTCTCCAGCCCAGCTTCCTGCGGGAAGTGGTCGAGGGCCTTTTCCCGCAGCGGGTGGAACACACACCCCCGTCGATGGCCTTCATGGTCGGAGACGACGGGGGGAACAACGAGGAAAATGTGCCACCTGTCAGGGAATCGGAGGTAGGGGCGGTTGTTCTACGGATCCGCTCCAAGAACACCGCCCCCGGGCCAGACGGGATACCTGTCCGAGTGCTGGCCCGAGCCCTCGAGCACATGTCGGACCGCCTCAGGGAGGTCCTGGACGCTAGCTTGGCGTCAGGATGCTTCCCTGAGTGCTGGAAAAGTGGGAAGCTGGTCCTATTACGGAAGCCGGGACGGCCTGCCGATTCGGTAGCGGCCTATAGGCCCATCGTGTTGCTGGACGAGGCGGGTAAACTGTTTGAGAGGATACTCTCTGCCCGCATCGTCCGGCACCTCTGCGAGGTGGGCCCCGATCTATCGGACGCCCAATTTGGTTTTCGGGCGGGGCGTTCGACGGTCGATGCCGTGCTGCGCCTGAGGGCCGTTACCGAAGAGGCGGTGAGCTGTGGCGGCGTGCTGTTGGCGGTGTCGTTGGACATCGCCAACGCATTTAATAGTCTGCCATTTAGCTGCATCAGGGAAGCACCCCACTACCACGGGGTGCCAGAGTACCTGAGGCGGCTTGTGGCAGACTATCTTGAGGAGCGTACCGTCATGTACGAGGACCGAGACGGTGTTCTGAGGCGGCGGCTCATGTCGTGCGGTGTTCCACAGGGGTCTGTCCTCGGACCACTCCTGTGGAATATGGGATACGACTGGGTCCTTCGAGGTCGTCTGCCCCCCGGGCTGGGCGTAATTTGCTACGCAGATGACACATTGGTCACGGCCCGGGGAGCAAACTTTCAAGAGGCGGCGCGCCTGGCCACCACGGGAGTTTCTCTGGTGGTCAGGCGTATTGAGGCGCTGGGTTTACGGGTGGCCCTGGACAAGACGGAGGCCCTTTTGTTCCATGGGCCCCGTCGTGGTCCACCCTCTGGCGCCTCCATTGTAGTCAATTCGGTCCTCGTGCCGGTTCAGGCCCAGATGAAGTATCTGGGCCTGATCCTTGACGGCAGGTGGCTCTTCGACGAGCACTTCCGACAGCTTTCTCCAAAGCTGGTCGGCGCTGCTTCTGCCCTTGGGCGACTTTTGCCCAATTTGGGTGGAGCCAGCGTCGCGACGAGACGGCTATACACGGGGGTTGTCCGGTCAATGGCGCTGTATGGTGCACCGGTGTGGGCGGCGGCTCTGACCGTCCACAATAGGGCTCGTCTCTGGCGTCCTCAAAGGATCTTGGCGGTTAGAGCCATACGCGGTTACCGCACTGTATCGACGGAGGCGGCGTGCGCATTAGCCGGAACTCCCCCGTGGGATTTGGAGGCGGAAGTGCTCGCCGAAGTTTATCGGCGAACGGCAGACTTCCGGGTGGGTACCGGCATTCGGCCCCCACCCGAAGAGATACGCGAGTGGCGAGAGGCCGCTCGTCGAGCCACGATGGTTCGTTGGTCGTCCCGGCTGGAGGCTCCACGTGCTGGCTTTGCCGCCGTAGAGGCTCTCCGGCCGGTCATCGCCGAGTGGGCAGGGCGGCAGCACGGGACCCTTTCCTTCCGACTGACGCAGATTCTTTCCGGGCACGGTTGCTTCGGGAAGTATTTGCACTCGGTCGCCAGGAGGGAATTGAGTCCCGCCTGTCACCACTGCGACTGCAGTGAGGACTCGGCTCAGCACACGCTGTCGGTTTGTTCCGCCTGGGCGGCGCAGCGTGGGGTCCTCACTGCAGTTATTGGAGGAGATCTCTCGCTACCGGTCATCATACGCTCCATGGTCGGTAGCGACAGTTGTTTTACCGCGGTCGCAACCTTCTGCGAAGACGTGATTTCGCGGAAGGAGGCGGCGGAGAAGGCCCGGGAGGACAACCTCCACTCGGACCCAATTCGCCGCCGGCGAACCGGGCGGCGGAGGCGCGCGTACCAGCGCCTCATGCCGCCTTGAGTGTGGCCGCGGGTGGACGGGACGGGTTTTCCCCTCCATCCGCTATAATGGCCAGCCGCGAGGATGCGACGTCCGCGTGTGCCGTACGTCGCCTAAAAGGAGAGTTTATACGCAGATGGTGCCCACGGTAGCGGGCAGGCGCTAGGAGGGATCTGGATGTCGTAATAACAGCTGTTCCCGGATCCCTCCTATGTCAGGCGCAGAGTGGCACACCGTGTGGTTTTAGTCGGTCCGATTCCGACACACCACCCCGCCGTAAACCCCGGTGGGGTGACGGCCCGAGGGGGTTTCCACACGTAAAAAAAAAAAAAAAAAAAAAAAAAAAAAAAAAAAAAAAAAAAGGGGTGACAGTTATCGTGGTAACTGTGTAAGCCTTACACTGTCACAATGGCTGTCATGCCTTTTACGTCCCTAAGTGGGGTGTGAAAAAGCATCTCAGTAGGCCGCCATAGTGTGGGTCACCATACTGCGTTGTCAGCATTTGCAATGAGTATAGTGACCACAACTCTTGGATTCTATTCATGCTTTCCATCGGGCAGAGTAGAGTCACATTGGCAGGCCCCTAAGACAGAAAAAAAAATCACATACCGCACGGAAGAATCACAACGTCTATTCGTGCACACTACGACTGAATGTGTACCGAGTGTATACTGAACTGGAGGCACGTAGGTACGACTCGTTTTCCGACCTTTTCTATTAAGACAGAATACTACATAGATGTTACCTTTACAAACATTATATAATTACAGTTGCTAATGTAATCAGTTCTTTAAGTATTTTGATCAACATCACCATCATCTCAGCCAAAATACGTCCACTGCTGGACATAGGCCTCCCCCAAGGTTCTCTGCAACAGCCGGTCCGTGCCGCCCGCATCCAGCAGCTGCCCGCAACCTCCACCAGGTCGTCAGACCACCTTGTGGGGGGCCTACCAACGCTGCGTTTCCCAGTACGTGATCGCCACTTCAGAATTTTACAGCCCTATCGACCATCGTTTCTGCGTGTAATGTGGCCCGCCCACTGTCACTTAAGTTTAGTAATTTTACTGGCAGTATTTCGACAATGTTGTTAAAATATTTGGGTATAGCCAACTCGAAAAGAATTTATTAAATGTAATTTAATCATTTATTACCTATATCCTATTGAGATACGAGGACATTGAGACGAACAGATTTTTTTCGTCAATTAGCATTGTGACGACCAGCGTCCATGAACGTCCGCAACTCATAAGTCACCAGCATGTGGCTGACATTTGAGGTGGGTAAATAATTTCTCGTAGGATATAAGAGATAAATACAAGGTAGAGTACTGATATTACTCTATATATCATCAACAGCCTTTTACAGTCCACTACTGGACATAGGCTTCTCCTTAGCAAGGAGGTCTTGGCCTACTTTACCATGCTGGTCAGACGGGTTGGAATAGGGTTTGTTCCAAGTTTTCCTTCTTTTTGTAATGATGTTGTCTAGTATACTTTGTTCCTTTATTCACCTTTTACGACTCCCACGGGATAAATAGGGGTGGTAACACTATGTATTCTTAATCCGTCACCACACGGTTTGCTATATACATTAAAGTCAAAATATCTTAATTTATAAGCGCATAAATTATATAACAATATGAGATTATAAACAGTCTAATGAAAACAGGATGCGTCAGACTGGCGCGAGAGGCGTCACGGCTGTCAGGAAATAGCGAGAGATGGGCAGATTGTATTCCTTGTCAGATTTACTCGCCTTTTGCCATGTATCATTCTTTAGCGTCTGAATTGCCTTAGCTGAAGAGTCCACACCGTGTATTTATGAGACAAAAAGTCTTTTACAATAGAAAATGTAATGTTTTTTTGTTCTTGACGTTGGAAATTATTTAGCTAGCGAATTAATTTCGGAATAAAAATCGCTGTACAGATTGACGATTAGCCATAATAATTCAAATATTAAAGTCTCACCTCCAAATGCTCTTGAATATCTAACTTTTCATTTTTATTTTTCTGTGAAAAATAAGGTATTTAAGAAGTTTGTATTTACGTATAGGATCAAGCGCACGAGCGTCTTGACTTTCGCTTGTTCTCCATTTATCTCACCACTTTAGGGTTTCTTAACAAAGACAGAGACATTTAACCTGAAAAATATTGACTGGTATCTATTTCATAGCTGTCACTGAAACTTCCTACTTAAAACTACCTAAATTTAGTTTGCTAAAAGACAACTTTATTTGTTAATTTTGTTACAGATAGATTTTTATTAAGAAATCACTCAAAGTAATAAACCCACAAAATATCTTTGTCTACAATAATCAATTTTATATTTATTATTGGTGTGTAATAAAGAAATACTAGCAAAGTTATTCCATACGCAGCTGTCCTATACTTTATTGCGTAATTTTATTTACTAACCCTGCCGTCCAATTCTATATCGCGGACTCGGAGATCATAACTGGCAAGAATCGAAAGAAGTAGACACTCTTCTACAGGCATAGGTAACAAATCACACATTTCCTAGCCTCAACTAAGCAGAGTTACTACTATTATCGTACTATTATTGTCCGTGTGGCAACGGATTAAGAATACATAGTGTTACCACCCCTATTCATCCCGTGGGTGTCGTAAAAGGCGACTAAGGGAATAAAATATGCAAGACAACATTACAAAGAAAAGGAAAACTTGAAACAAACCCTATTCCAACCCGTCTGGCCAGCGTTGTATAGTAGACCAAAACCTCCTTGCTAAGGAGAGGCCTATATCCAGTAGTTGATTGTAAAAGGCTGTCGATGACTACTATTATCACATTTATACTTACTATCATATTCCGTATGGTGATAGATTAAGGATACAGACTGTCACCACCCCGATTTATCCTTTGGGTGTCGTGAGAGGCACTACGTGAGCAAACTATACAAAAAAACATCACTGTAGGAAAACTTAACGTAACGTAAACCCTTTATCAACCTGCCTGGTTTTCGTGACATTAGGCCAAAACCTCCTTTCTTAAGAGAGGCCTAAGTTCAACAGTGGACTGGTTGTTCATGTGATGTGATGTAATGTATACTATCATCGGTAAGGTAAGCCGAGTGTGTGTATACTCTTGACTGTCGGCGTTTGGTAGAACTGGTTAAAATACATGCTTTAAATTAAACTCATTTGTACTTTTATTCGAGTATTTAATTCACCACCTCACACCAATTCACATTAAACTTAACCTGACTGATTTCGATCTATGTTAGTGTTAAAGTTTAGCGATTGAATGATCCGTCCCTAAAACCTTATGACTGAGGGTGCTTAGGAATAACAGTGTCCGTGTAACAAAGTGTGACTTTCTTCTCATTGGTCACATTCCACTTGCGTGAATTTATAGCAATATATTTAATCATTTTGTGAAAATATTCATGTACAGGAATGGAATATTTTTTACATAAAACAGGGCAAATTATTTCATAAGTATTGGACCTTCCTGCCAGTGCATAAACGGGTAATTATAATGTAACAACCTGGTGTGGCTGACACTTCTGTAGGCTTGAAGCTTTAAATAAGATTGTATTAAAATTCAAGAGTATAAAATATAAATTTTATTATACATACCTATGTATTAACATGTATCTGGGATTTCTACGGTGTAGTTATCATCAACAACGTTATGAGATCGCAGGTAATAACTAACAGTAATGCACAAAACAGCACATAGACTACTTTTATCCCGAAAAATGTAATGTGTCCGTGGGATAAGTAAAAAATTTAATCTGATAAGCCGTGAACAATATTGTAAGGCTCAGTTAGTTTAGAAAATATGAGTAGATACATGGGTTACGTTTAATTGTGAAGCTATCTGGACTATTATTGAAAATGCAATTCTCACTCTAGTGAAGAAGAATAATGCTGTGTCGCAGGGGACTTAACAAACATATGTGCAACGGGTACAATAAACATTCAGTCAGACCAGCAATTTGCGGACACAAATTTTTCCACGTACTGTTTGAAACGACAACACTACGCCATCCGTACAGTGAAACCTATTATTGATGATGGAAGGACTACTGTGGTATGTTTGTGTGTTTTCGTTTTCGCTTAACTAAGCGGTCTACTTAACCTCGATCACGGGGAACGATATTCAGGCAAGTAATCGAAAAAATCACTCGTAACAATCGCCTTTCCGGTCACGTAGTTAACAAATATAACCACTCCAGGCCCCGAAAGCACTACACAATGTGGTTACTAATATAATATTAATGTTGCGCCTTAAGTCAGTATTAATAACTGAAACCACATGTTTACCAGTATACCTATATTAGATACGCTCTGGATATTGAATACCGCAAAACTACTTATCAATTTACATGTTGTAATTTTTTCACCTAATGTTAAGCAAAACCAGTTTGCATATACGACTATCAATCAAAGGTCTCTGACTAGCTTTCCGGGTCGGGTTAAATGTGTGGTTGGATTTTTCTTAATAACAGTCAGACATATGGAATATTGACGGTATTGCATGCCTCGGAGATTACGTAAAGCCGTCGGTCAAGGTCGTCATGAACATCTATGGCAATCGTTATTAGGTAGCCAGTGCCCTCAAGTATACTAAGAACTGGTTCAACCTTCAAATTTAGTTCACACGAACGGTTGAGGAGGTTCGACGCCGGTCATTCTGTTTAAAAACTGACGTTCAGATAAAATCAGTTGAACTAGTAGCCGACCTCAAATAATCTTGGGAATAAGAGAGGCTACAAAGAAGATAAGTCACCGACCTCCGAAAGAGATCAGGCGGCTTTCATGACTTCCGATCTCTATTACTTGTTCTGTTCTATTACGCAGACAGCGCGGTTTGAGGCCATAATAACACTCCGGCTGAACCGGCTTATACTTGTCAAAACATGGCTCTATCAATGTAAAATATACACCTCAGCCTCTCTAAACCATTATCGACACATCGATATCATATCTTCCTATTACTACATGTAGCAATAAAGATCCAAAATCTACGCAAACAATTCAACGAATAACTTACTGAGCTAACGACCTGCGAATCTACATGTACTAGTACACACAATAGCAAATTAATCTCGACCAAAAGGCTAATAAATACATTTTAGTATCCTTAACCAGTTATGGTTTCATATTCTCTTCCCATCTTCCATTCTGAAAAACTTGAAAATCTCAAAAAAATTGTAGAAACGTTAAAATTCAAGTATGCTCATCGTTTTCTACTTGACTTCAACAGAGCCATCGAACAATATAAAAATTGGAGTAGAAATAGCCTTCAAAGGAATAGCTGTCTCTGTTCAGGGTGCCTCGTTTATCACACGTCAGTTACATTGTTCGTTATCAATAACAGTTGTTGATAAATTGACTGCTACGAACGATCGTTGTTTAGAAATTCAAGAAGTTGTATTTTCTAATACACGAGTGGAAATAAAATTCCTAAACAAATATGATGAAGTTTATGACATATCGTTTACAAACAAAACAATCTTGTTTATTCCTTTTGTCTAAGACAAACGAACAGGCACAACACATGATGGTAAGTATTAACTGCTGGCCATGGACACGTGCAACCTTATTTCGTCATCAATAGCCTTTGATAGGTGACTGCTGGACATAGGTCGCTACTTAGATAGGAAATTTGGCCTAATTGGTATTTTGCTTGTTAGTTTGGTTGATTACGCTAATCTCAGGAAATACGGACCCGATTTGAAAAAAATTTTCATTCTTGAATAGCCCATTTCTCAGCAAATTCTATAAACTATGTATCATCACGTTACGATCAGTACAAGTACCTTTGACAAATGTTACAAAAATAGAGGAAACTTACCTTTGAAAATGTTCGTTGTTTGCGCTACAATAATGGTTAAAGTTTCACAAAAGTAATGTATGACAGAATTGTTTGTTTTTAAAAGTTCAAGAAACAGTCTGCAAGTGCATGTGTGTATCTTTTAAGGTCAGTGGGTCAGCTAGTACTTACATATTCCTAAATACAGACTTAAGGAAGTACACTTACAGTGGCGCAGCTGTGGTGAATGCGACTACTGTGCTTTAGGCCTCGGGTTCTATTCCTGAGTCGGACCAAGTGTTTGTATAATCTGAAAATATTTGTTTTGAAGTTTCAGTGTTTTCTATGTATAACATTTATGTATTCACAAAAAAATATATGTTAGTATTCTATCAGTCTAGTTATCATAGCACAAGCTCTGCTTAGTTTGAAACTAGATGACGTTGTGTCAAATGTTTGAAATATTTATTTACTTGTAATTTGTGTATATTACTCACGCCATCTTAGTTGTCTTTCAATAGTTCTAATTTAATTCTTATGTTTGTACTCAAGGTATCATTTAAATGTGAAGTAAATTTGCCACTTCCAAAAGTGATACTCAAATTTATCATGATTCAAGTGAATTCAACTCGATGAAATTATGTTTAAGAGTCATGTATAAATTATGAATTCATACTCATTTTAGCACTAAATTTATCTCAAGTTTACGGTTTACTGTGATAGTAAAAAGATCGTAAAGTAACAAAAACAAGATCAACCCACTAACTTAAAATATATTCAAGAGTTAATACTCATATAAAACTCTGCTATAAGTTGTATAATGGATGAAATAAGTTTTTACCCACTCTAACCTCTCTGTAAAAGATGGCAAAAGAAAAGAAAATAACTTAGAGTACCTTAATGTTTCTGATGAAATTTCGAGTTCTGTTTAGTGTTAGATTTTATGTTTTAATATAAGATCTGTTGTATATGATCAGGCCTTTACTTCATAAGTTTTGAAGCTTAGAAAGATCTGGAATATATTTTTAAATCGATTCTAACTTGTGAAAAAAATTATGGTTGAATACCTTTTTGATTTAATGTTTGTTTATAGCCTTGATGTAAGATACCTTACTAATTTATCCGGTGAGCCTCTCATCTCTTATCAAGCCCATCGGTTCATTTGTTCCAAGCCTTTCAATACCCTGCGGCGACTGCCACATATAGTGCAAAAATATTTACTGCACATCTATCGCAAACATATCTAACTACGCAGTAATGAACTACAGAACAACTACTAATCCTGAATCGCGATATAGAAATTCTCACAGCGATTAGCACATACGTCCCATATTTTTAATTTTTTTTTAACGTGTGGAAACCCCCTCGGGCCGTCACCCCTTCGGGGTTTGCGCTGGAGTGGTGTGTCGGAATTGGATCGACTAAAACCACACGGTGTGCCACTCTACGCCTGAGACAGGAGGAATCCAGGAACAGCCGTTATTAGGACATCCGGGTCCCTCCTAGCACCTGCCCGATACCGCGGGCACCATCTTCGGGTAAAACTCTCTATTTAGGCGACGTACAGTACACGCGGACGTCGCCTCCTCGCGGCGAGCTACTATAACGGATGAAGGGGAAAACAGCACATACATCCCAACCTTAACATCATTTTGCCTGGTCGGAGGATCCTCCCCTTGTGTAGAAGGTACATAACACCCGTTCCTCCACACCCCCCTTATATCTTAAGCTTTTTGACTAGTCGAGCAACAATAGGTAGTATAGTAGTACATTCAGTACGTTCACACAAACATCGCAAAATAAATAAAAAAATCCTTACCAAACAAAGGCATATTTGTTACTTGCTGTCGGTAAGCAGAGCGTAATGTGGATAGCAAATATTTGAACTAAATCAGTAATTCGGTCGGTCCCTAAGATGACAGTGAGGGTGAAGCAGGGTGAGTCGGGAAGAGTGGGGGAATGTAGGCTACATTGTATTTTGGAAAATTCTCACCATTAGGAATTAACCTTCCACGGTAGAAAAGTAGTTTAAATATGTAATTAATAAAGACTTCTATTAGCCAATGAATAGCACCATTCTTTAACACCCAGACCAACGTCTATGTCTATAATACTCATATGTGAATATTAACAAATATATAATTATGTTTTTCAACAGTCTGGTCATCACAGGAGAGATTCAGTCTAGTTTCAGACCAGACTACATTGTGTGAAATGTGTAGTTATATTGTATTTCTATTGAAACAATTCAAGCAAATCTCACTACAACTCACACTACATACTAGATTTTAATGTACTCCCAATTTACTGAACCTTAGGGCTCTAATTGTGGTAGGAATACTCTGTATCACGCGAATGCCACCAAATAATAATGTTGAGGAAACGAGTGTCATGACTCTCCGATCAGGTGAACTGATCATGCCTGGCCGGCCGCGGACCTTTCGTTGGCATTCAGATGTTGTGTATATTCTAATCGCCATGAGAGTTTCTATATCGCGATACAGTATTAGTAGTTTCTCCGTAGTTTAATCTGTCTTATGTAGATGGCGCTGTAGTATGTCTTTTTTTGTTTGCACTGTATGTGGAAGTCGTCACATTTTCGTAGGTGTTTCATGTGCCTCGGTCTATTGCTATATCACAGGTGAAATTTTATGTATGTTTTGTCCTGGGTAAAACTCATGACGACTGGTCAATTAACAATCACAAACGCAAGTAAAATCAACAGGCCATCTAAAAATGGTTTAACAACCTATACTAAGCTGCTCTTAATTGACTTCTAATTTACTTAAATAGATGATTTAAACGACTTCTAAAACAGACTCATCTTCCTTAGTTTGTGATACTTAGAAATTATTTTTTATGTTGAACCCGTCAACGCCGGTCAAGAATAAATTATGTAGTCATCTCGGAAATTAAACTTTACTAATTATTATGAGGGTCTTTTTAATTTTGTTGCTCGTCTAATCAGCAGCCTTATTATTAATAGAGGGACATAGCTATTAAATCAGGTGACAAGGTTTAGTATAAATGTACTTTTATTTATTATTATTAAATAGTAACTGACCTGTCGAACTGCCTACTGCCATATTTTTATTTCATCTTTCTAAGATTTTTAAATACTTTTGATCATTTTCATTCATACACACCTTCTTTTGACAATAATGAACACATAATCACCGAATCCCGTAACCGTAAATAACGCTACTATCGAGGTTGTGCAAGAATAAATCTACCTTGGACAAACTATTAAACTTGGCCGGCACAACTTCGATCGGAAGGCCGATAGGAGGGTTCGTCTGAGCTGGGCAGCGTTCGAAAAGTTTCGTCACATCTTCGAGTCGCCGATCCCACAATCATTAAAGACCAAAGTATTTGATCAGTGCGTTCTACCTATAATGACATACAGAGTCGAAACGTGGACACTCATCGTTGGATTGGTCCATAAGTTTAAAGTAACTCAGCGTGCGATGGAGCGTGCGATGCTGGGTGTTTCTCTGGCTGATAAAATTCGTAACGAGGTTATTTGACTGAGAACTAGAGCAACTAACATCACACGGAGAATCAGTATGCTGAAGTGGAAATAGGCCGGCCATGTCTCCAGACGAACCGATGGTCGCTGGAGCCGAAGTGTACTAGAGTGGATACCACGATTGAGCAAACTTGGTGTAGGACGCCCTGCGGCACGATGGACCGACGACTTAAAGAAGGTGGCTAGCAGCAGATGGATGCGAATTGCCCAAGACCGGGATAGTTGGCCTTCCTTGCGGGAGACCTTCATTCAGCAGAACGGTGATAGGTTAAATTGAAAACAAAAAAGAAAGATAGTGCATTGCAGTCGTTTGCAAGTTATACGCGTGAAAACATTTCGGTGATACCATCTTAGCTGTAAAACTAGTCAATCTGAACCTATTACGGGCCTCCACCAAGTGAGTTAGTTCGTTAGCCATTACAGTTAGTGTTTATGTAATGGATGTAAGGAATCGTCGAACTATGAAACATGTGTCCATTATAACAAACCTGATGAGAGTTTGACCTGACCTGATTTCTTGTATATTTTTGTTTCCTGAAGTGAAGTATGCAGTGATTTGGATATGAGATCTGTTGATGAAGCGATGATTTGTATCATTTTTACTGTATGTTGATACCACATCTGTCGAATTTCATTTACAAGTGGGATGTACTTTAATTTTTTCCTGTGTACTTTTTCTTTATTATTTTTTTTGTATTTGGGATTGAAATCTCTATCTGTAATATTTAATTCTTACATTTTTTAATGTAAGAGTGATATTTGGTCTGTTGCTCGGAGTCGATTTGTTGGTAATTTTATCTCAATCCCAGTAGTTTACCGCTTTGATTGTTTACAATATTATTTAGTTTACATTAATAACACGTCTTTTTTTTCCCCGTCAAAGTAACTCTACTCTGCCTAATGGAAAAATGAATAGGATCCAAGAGTTATCACTACACTCATGGATACTGACAATGCAGTATAGTGACCCAAACCATGGTGGTCTAGTGAGATGCTTTTTCACGCCCCGCTTGAGGACGTAAAAGACATGACAGTCATCGTGGTAGTGTAAGGCTCACACACTTACCACGATAACTGTGAAAGGGCGTCCAATGTCGCGCTCACCAACGAAACATGGCAGCATCCTGTCGCTTTAGGTTGGTCTTCTGTGAGAGGATAGTACTGCCTCCGTTGAGCCAGTCCGTTCGTGCTTAAATCAGTGTGTGTATTTAGATGCTTTTAAGTTATCTATTTGTTAGCAACTCACTTAAATTACACTGTTTGTTGGCAAGAAATGGGCATCCTCCTATGATATAATGTATGATTTCTTGATTAGTGCTACATAACCTACATCTATCTGATACTACTGTTGGGTTAGGTATTGTATTATTCATCAACAGCCTTTCACTATCCACTGCTAGTCACAAGCCTCTCCTTAGCAAGGAGGTTTTGGCCTACTATACCACGCTGGCCAGACGGGTCGGAATAGAGTTTGTTTCAAGTTTTCCTTCTCTTTGTAATGATGTTGTCTTTCATATTTGGGTCCCTTAGGCGCTAGGAGGGATCTGGATGTCGGAATAGCAGCGGTTCCCGGATCCCTCCTATGTTAGGCGCAGAGTGGCTCACCGTGTGGTTTTAGTTGGTCCGATTCCGACACACCGCCTCGCCGTAAACCCCGGTGGGGTGGCGGCCCGAGGGGGTTACCACACGATAAAAAAAAAACAAAAAAGGGTTTGTTTCAAGTTTTTCTTCTCTTTGTAATGATGTTGTCTTGTATACTTTGTTCCCTTAATCGCCTTTTACGACACCCACGGATTGAATAGGGGTTGTAACACTATGTATTCTTAATCCGTCACCACACGGATTCTTTTAATTGTATTATTAATCGTTATTATTATTATTATTTTAAACACTATGTTAATCAAAGTTATTGGATTGTAATTTTGATAGAAATGCAAATTATAGCTTGTGTTAGTATTCTTATTTTTAAAATACATTGAATTACACAGAGATTTATACTATTTCTGGCTTTACAGGGTGTAAAGCCAGAAATAGTATAAGCTTAGCTTCCTGGCATCTTCAACAAGTCGTTCTGGCTAAAATTGGTAATTTAACTGCCACTAACTACTCAGCAGTGAGTTTAAACATCTTTTTCAAAGACTCTCTCACTCATGTTTTATCAAAACGCTCACTAGTAATACGATTACGCCTTATTTTTGATCTGTTGCAATGTGAACCAATAGCAGCCAATTACTAGAGCAAGTTACAACGTAGCCAATAAATATTTTCTAAATATTTCAACGTATTTAAAACAGTGTGAATATCGGAATGAATACAGCTTAACACAAATAACACCAAAAGCGCATCAGAACACGGTATGTGTACACAACGAGGTGAAATGGTGAACTATTAAAATATATGAAATTAATCAATGCTGTGATAGGTATTTTGCCGTTATTAATGGGTACGCTATTGGAACTTTAGAAGTCACACGTCAGGCATTTATACAATAGTTATAGTTTCCTACTGGCAGTGTTATATACGTTATAACAACAGAATGCTCCATACTTTTAGCATAGAGTATATTTACAAAGCTTATCTATATATTAATACGCGATCCAAAAACTTTGGACCAGTTTTTACGAAAATTGCGGACGCAGGAGCATAAAATTTGACACACTTATAGTTTATGTGTAGGAGAAGTGCAGAACGCTAATATTTTTCAATAATAATGCTTACAAAGTACATTAAATCAATAAATAAAACATTACACACACTACCATGCATTTCACACACACATACATACACAAGTATTTGTACACGCCATTTTGTCCATAGACATAGAGTACTGACATAGATATATCAAAAAAAAAGTTTTATTTGCCTTATTTAATATAAAAAAAGATTTTAATAATAATGCATAAAAAGTACATTAAATCAATAAATAAAACATTACACAAACCAGCATGCATTTGACACACGCATACACAAGTATTTGTACACGTATACATACTCTGTGGTCAAATTGTCTCTTTTGTTTATTATAGACATAGTTGAATGTCAAACAGAAAAGTTTTATTTGACGAATCCTACGTGAAATACTGAGCGCGTATACAAATTTATGTAATATATACATATATAAGTTGTGTAGCAGTAAGATACATTTAAATGTACACGGACTTTCATTATATGCATAAAGAAAGTTCTGTAGCAGCAATCTGCAATGACAACATTCAGGTACAAAAAAAATATAATTTGCTATTGCTGGTTTTAAGCAATTATTAGTAGTTGTAGTATGTAGTTTACGATTTCAGTAATTGTATATACTTCAGTATAAATAAGTGATTTTGAGAGATACGTACATTTAAATGTGCTCTAAATATCATTCCAAATGTGTTTTTAAGTTATGATTGTGGATTCATATTTAGAGTGCAGGTCTTGCAATGCGAAACATTTTGAATCTGAAGTGACTTTAGGCGACCGAACTGCATTCACTTCATGTTGTCACAAGGGTAAAGCAATATTACCACCCTTAAGTCAAAATGAATATTTTAAATCATTGTACTCATTGACTTACTTCAAATGAACCTTCAATAAAAAGTAAATCAAAATATTATTCAGAATATATTAGGAAATATAATTCATGTTTTGCTATAATTAGCTCAGAAGTCAAAGTTGCTGAGGTAGGTACAAGTGGAGTGTATTATTTCAAAATATATGATGTTTTTTATCACAGATCAGGCCCATAACTACTGCATATGGTCGCTCACCATGTTATGCACAATTATATTTTTATGATGTTGACACTCCTATTAATTATAGATTACAAGAACGTATTAGTCAAACATGTAACAACAACATAATGCGTGAAATTTCACTGGAATTGGACAAAACAGTCCAAAAAATTGGTGTTTTCATTAAAACGGCCAGTTTTTACACATGGGCAATTGTATGTCGCAGCAAGTAGAGTTCGTTCATTCGCTGATTTATGGTTTTATATATCTGAATATAATAGCCAAGGACATTTAGCAAACGATGAAAGAGTTTTTACAAGAAACATTGTTTTCAGAGAAGTTTTAAATCATTTATTATATATTATTGCAATATGCGATAAAAAATGTTTTTTTGTTTTGCATCCTCTTATAGCATGTTTTGTTTTAATAAACATTTTTTAAATAGGTATTCTTTATTTTACTTCTTTTTAATTTCATATAATTTGTTCAAAATAGAAATTGGCAAATAACAGTCTTGGTCAAATCTGTGGTTATAGTAGTTTAGTTTTGGACAGTAGAACCTTAATAATGTTTGAACATTATATTTTAATAATGTATATTAAGTCACTTACAATTTAAATTTATTATGGTCGAATTTCGACCAATGGGCGACCACTAGTACATATAATTGTACATTAACTGAAGTACATACACTATTTTTTATATGTATCAATGTGTGCCAAAACGTCACGTTCCGAAGTACAAAAATAGAAGCAAAGATATTCAAAAATAGAAAATAAATTACTCGAAAATCTTGTAAATTGCGTTGTAGTAAACCATTGGATTAACAGGGATACGACTAATTCATTATTAAATTAAGGCGACGGACAAAAAGGATAAAAACACATTTACGGGTTTGACCCTTTTCGAAGCCCTTTTCAGTGGGTGCTAAGGAATTTACTACCGGGTCCGGATTACCGAACATGTATAACCGGGTTTTCAAATCCGTTTGTGGGTTTTACGCTAAGATTATTGTTTATTCGTTTATTCAGATCTATATGTTAAAGCAGTGTAAGAGTTGTTTGGTTAGAGATTTTTGATATATCCCCTTATGAAATATTCATGAATGAATAATGTAACTGGTAATACTTTATTTAAGCGTAATATATGTATAATGGGTTAACTTGAGATAGTGCTGTTAATTTTGTACTCTTTCTTATACTGGCGAGAGGCTGGATTTGAAACTGGCGAGATTTACAGTCGTCACATTCGACATGTGAGGTCTGACGTCTTACTTATTAGTTGAGGACCAAATTTACCACTACTCATTCATTAAATCCAACCACATGTAACCACGACCGTTTGCTACACATTTCGGTTTTTTCACCAAAATACTCCCACAAATTAAATTTTTTAGAAATTTAACTCTTCTAAAAAATTAAATAAATAATATGTTGTATTATAATTTATTTACATTATATTTAGAGATTTTTTTTTGTATGTTTATGTCTATATATTGCTTGTATCTATATTTCCTTAAACGTTTACACCATTTTATCTTGTTGTGCTGATATTCTCTGTTCACTCATAGACTAATTTAGCTAGCTTTTTGTTGTAGTGTTTGCGTTATTGTTTTGTAAATTATATTTTAAATAATACAAAGAATAAAAATAAATAACAATAAGAAGAAGATATTAAAATCGAAATTAGTTCGACTCCATTACGAACTGAATGTTAACATTTTCATTTTATAGGAAGCTAAGAGGATTATATTTGATATTATCTCAGTGGCGTTCATTACTAGCTCAGCATCTGGCCTCAGCTTTACTTAGGTTTTAAACCTAATGCCTGCAGGAAATATTTTCATTAACAGCTTTAATGAATGCAGACCACGTTTTAGTATTTTAAAGTTCAGGTTTTCGAGAAGTATTATGTAGAAGATGTCTGGCAACGCTTCTGCAGGGTTGCTACGTGATTTTGTAAGAGTTTTCAACTTAAATATAATAATGATAATTTTGACTTACAATGTTAATTTATAATTTTATATATAACAAAAAGATACATAGAAAGAGCGTAGTCCAATATTAATGACTGGTACTTATGCCCTTTACAAATAAAGTTCGTCAAACGTAGTCACTATTAAACAGCTGATTATCCAACGAAACTTTACCCAAAGTAGGTCAGGTTCGGATTTAAGTCTACCCACCAAATATTCTACAAATGACTACCACCATACCTCGTCAACCAACCTACCAGACCCTATCGAAGTTGAAGATAATTGCCACAGAAGTCCGCAAGACAAACAAGACCGACGTGTTGACGTGTTCCCCGAGGCACTCAGGGCTTTTGTTTTTTAGCAACCTACCAGAGTGACTCTATTCTACCTGATGGAAAGCAGAAATAGAATCCAAGAGCGGTGGTCACCGTACTCACTGCGAATGAAGACAGTGCAGTATGGCAACCCACGCTATGGCGGCCTAGTGAGATGCTTCTTCACGCCCCGCTTAATGGACCCAGGATCGTAGTGGGAGGGAAATACGTGCTTGCTACATATTGAGATACTGTACTTAGAATGGTCACCCATAGATTGAACTTTACAAAGTGCTAACTTACTCGTATATCACTTAGTCACGAGCACTACAAACACTAAAAAAGCTATTTCAAATAAAATAAATGTAAAGTAAAAGTGAACCTAGTAATTAAACACTGTACCCTACTAAATACTTACTATTATTAGCATTAGCATTAGTATAATTTTCGTAATTAAGAATCTAGCTCTAGGTTATTATTATAAACATGAAAATAATTGACCGTATCAATAACTATTATAACCTATCAAACTCTTAATAATACGGTCATTGACTTTGTTTTCAAATCCTTCTATTTTAAGCAGAACTTTCACTTTTAATAGTTATATTTAGCAGTTTTGACTCAGATGTTCCATAACATAGTCCAATAGTTTAACTAATTAAATTTCTTTTTATTTTATAACCTTTAGTAAATATATTCTTCTCCGTGTGGTGACGGGTTAAGAATACAGAATGTCATGTCTTATTTGTCCCATGATTGTCGTTAAAGGCGACTAATGGAAGAAATTATGCAGAATAACATCACTGCCAAGAGTAGGGAAACTTGAAACAAATCGCTTGGCAACCTGTCTGCTCGGTATTAATATACCACGCTGGCTGGCCGCCTAATGGCTAAAACCACCTTTTTAAGGAGAGATCTATGTCCAGCAGTGGACTGTTGATGTAATGAGTAAATATTTCAGTATCTGTTCCACTTTTTAATTTTCGAATCAACATAATCTGTAAGTAATTATTTATAAAAAAAAAATGTTATTATGTAGGTAGCAAAAAAGCTAAGAAATGCTTAACGGTAGTAACTAGGCTACGCATCCCACAAGTTTATTAACCTTGTTGGATATGTGACATAAAAATTGGTCGTGAAATATTAAACTTCCAACTCCGTCTCTCATATTTGCAACTGGACTTGATTTCTTTGATTCATATGGCAGTACAACGTTAGCCTGGTCAACTAGTATTTAATAAAATTACTGAGAAAGTCCATACAAATCTTTCATTGCATAAATTCGAGTATGAATTTATTGCTGGTACTGCCGATGTACTCACACATATATGACTGTGTACACATGAAACATAACGTGCCATGATATTACACCACGCTACGTCATCATTAAAAACGATATTTCAAACCGAATTCGACAGAATAAAATTTGAAATTAGAATACCGCCAATGTGTGAAATAAAACGTTCTTTTATTGTGTTGTATATTCCAGAAACAAAATATAGAACAATTTTGATATGAGTTGAGGTTCTAGTAAGAAAGCATTATCAAATGCATTTTGACCACATCTCACAAAAAAAGCAATGTATGTGATTATAAACATATATTTGTGTATCTATAATAATTCTAATTATAACCAAACATCTCTCACACGGCTGCCTGACCACAAACTTGGCAGGGGATGAACTATTGAATATATTTCTAAATATGTATTTATTATAGATAAATTACACTGAGACATAAACCAAAGATCGTGATCAAATACGATCACTAGCAACCACACCATCTAATTGATAAACATTGAAGATTACAAGGATTTTAGGAAGTTCAAACTCGAGATCTGCCTCTAAGAGTGAATAGGTCTTGCACTTACAGAGCCTTTGGTTGGCGATGCAAGTCATTTTAAGTCGTGTCCGGACCACCGAAGTATTTATCACCACAAAAGTTCGTTGAACAGAAAAACTGAATTAACTACAAAACTTGAACTCAAAAGCGTTCTTTATTAAATATTAAAACAAATTACTTCAGAGCCTCAATTATTTCACTGCTACGCAAAAGTTATGGTCGCCACGTAAATAACTGACGATTAAAATACCGCATCAAATTACTTGTAAATGGTGGAACTTAGCAAATTATTACGACACACAGCTGTAGCGGTGTCTCATACTAAACATGTATGTACACTACAAATATATGTAGTTCAAGATTTTTTTATTCCTTTTTTGAGGACTTGCCAAAATGACTCTACTCTGCCTGTTGGAAAGCATGAACAGAATACATGAGTTGAGGTCATTATACTCATTGTAAATACAGACATTGCAGTATACTGACCCACACCATGGCTGCCCAGTGAGATGATTTTTCACGCCTCGTTTGGGGACGATAAAAGACAGGACAGTCATCGCCCGACAACTGTCACCTCTGCGTTTGCCTGTGGGCCTCCAGTCTCGCGCTTACCAACGAAACACGCAGCACGTATTTATCGCTTTAGGTAGGTCTTCTGTGAGAGGGTAGTACTGCCCTGGCCGAGTCGGCGCGTTCGTGATAAAATCAGCGTGGCTCTACCACCTACAAAATATATGTACATACATGGAGTTACTTATTGATGCTTAAGTATTTTAAAACCAACTTATACGGTACACGGAAGTCACTTATGTGTTTATCAACCAAGTGGTAGAGCGAGGCATGTTAAAATGTCCTTGTTTTTCCTACAATCGATTTAGCTTCACTTATGTTATAGGAGGCGATCCTATTGCCTTCATTTAAGATCATATACATTTCTAAATATATACTCATCACGAGCTCTCATTTAGCAGCATAGAACTCGTGGATAAGGTTGTCATACAGAATAGTCTCGTGTTGAGCTCCATTATTTGTGGGCTTTGACCTAGAGTGGCATTTGAACCTGCATTTCAATGATAGTATTAATCAATAATATTAAAAAGTAAAGTTGACGATATACATTGAATCCTGTCCTTATGTAATCTGAAAACACGATTACTAAAGAAATTCTTCATAAAATAATAAATAAAAGGGCTTAAAACTAGGTATATGGACGACAATTGGCGGCCTTAAAGGATCTGAGGCAATCTCTTTCACAAGCTTGCCTCTAAATTCTACAAATAAAGCGCAAAAGTCAATAAATACTTTGCCAATACGTAATTAGTACTGTATTAGACATAAATATGCTTTGTAACTTAACGTGTAAATACAACGTACTACAATACGTGTACAAATTATTCATATTTTAGGCATAGGCTAAAAAGGTAGTCATAAACCAATACAATTGAAACAAAAGCATTTGGAGCCAGCATATTTTAAAATCTATATGTTAGTTTCTCACGTTTAAATTTAGATGACATTCGGTAACGAGATAGTGCTAGTCACAGAAAAAGACAGAATAGTTTTATGATGAAAGTCACAACTTTTAAGAGGGTGAAAAGAGGGGTGGAAGTTTGTGTGGGGAATCAATGGCCACTGAAGCGATTTAAATGAAATTGGGTATGGAGATAGTTTGAGTTACAGGGAAGGGCACAGAATAGTTTCTATTCCCAAAATTATATCTCAAGGGTGTAAAATAAAATAAATGAGAATGTAACTCTGACTGTTTGCTTTCACAGCTAAATAGCTGAGCTGACTTTGATAAAATTTAGACTGGATATATTTGAATTCTTAAGGTGCGGGCAAAAATAAAGAGTAATTTATAAAGATATAAAAATTTATTTAGTAATAACAATATTTAAAAATACTTTGTAAAAGATAAAGGCTCCCAAAAAAATTGAAGCATTCACACGAAATAAAAGGAAAATCTTGTTCAGAGCACCAAAGGTAATCAAAATAATTTAATGACATTGACGATCTTTGAGTTCGTGTATCGGGTTTGGTATCGTTCGTAGAGTGACACCTGCCTCATGGTGAGCTCGTGCGAGCAAGATAAGTGCAGCTAGCTGGATGGTGCGGGTGCTATACGACCTAGCAGTAAGTCAGGGAAAAAACTTGAACTGGAACTAGGATACTGAGAACTCTTTTCTATCCGGGTGTAATTTACCTACCCATATCAAACATATCTTAATCAAACATTCTAAAGTTACCTACATAATCATTCATTATGAGAAGCTATGAGTAGTATCCTTGTAATAGAGATGATCCAATATGGTTTTATATGAATGGACATAAATTGGCTACGTTTCTGGCAAACATCCAAAGAATCCTACACTCTGGTATCATTTGCATTCGTGCAATAAGGCAATCGTTTACAAAGAGGCCTGCTGTGCACTTATTTGATTTCTGAGTTGAGAATAATTGATTAAAATATTTTTATTTTCGGCTTCATTTATATTACTGTAGGTTTTGTCCATTAAAAGTGTTCAAGCCTGTCTAGCTGTCGTCTATATTAGTGTTTTTAACCGTTGAATCTTCTCGACACGATAACTGGATGTAGTCTTGGGTATCCACACCAAACAAATAATCGTCTCCATGGCAACTTCTACCGGACTTAACCTAACACTCGGACTGGTTTTAGCTGACGGACGCTCTTCGGGGTCCGCACCCATTGGATCTCGACCTCGCTAAGTACAGAAAGTGGCACAGTACAAGACCCGGGCGTAACTAGCATGTTGCAAGGACTCGACTTCCTTAGAGATGGCCTCCACCGAACTGACACTCCATAAACAACAACAGGCCCAAGGGCCAAACCCTATGACCCACCTGTAGTTGCAGATGGCGCAAAAGAACAGTTAGACATGTCGTAGACCGAAAACCTAATGAGTAATCAGAAATTACGTGGTGTCCTCTGTGTGCAATCCTGGCTGGAAAGTGGTGTGGTGCGATCTGGCGCGATGACAGCAGACACTTATTGAAGTGCGATATCGAACCAAAAGTATGATTTTGTATCATAAGCGGTGAACAATCAAATGGAAGATCAAACTCTTGATGGAAAGTGATTACTGCCACCCATGTACACAAGCAACTGAAGAGTCAAAAATGGTTTTAAAGCCTTTAAATGCTTGTCCGGAATAAGAGGTAAAAGGCGAAAGAAATTTGGGGTCACGTACACGAATAAATTGCTTCCAATCAAGTTTGATGTGAACTATAAGTAGTTTAATTATCTATCACATTACATTACATCACACCATATCACATCACCAGCGTTCAATAGACCACTGATGGACACAACTGATAATGTGCGACAACGTAGGCCACGCCTGTCACACTGTACAAAATCACATTAAAGTCTATTATTGGATCGCACACAATCGCATTCACTGTGAATCACCTACATTGAACGTTACCTTGAAGCATTTTATTTTACTTAACACAAAATAATCTAGTGGTACATTTCTTTTTCTTGCTAATGATTTCTTGCATAACTTTTTAAATTGCATATACACCTCCTTGTTAAATCTTGGTTCATTGACTGTAAATACAAGACTCATAGACTTCGTAGATGATCTAAATAGATAGCATTATGCCAAGTGCATGCAACATCAAATTTAAGTTAAAATAATCATTATTATCTTAAATTAATCTATTTGTGATTACAAATAGGATGTGCTAAGAAGCTGGAAATCATTGTAAATTTATTGTCGTTTTACGTAATCTGGATTACATTTTCGTAATGTTATTGCATTAAAAAGTGCATTGTATTTACAAATAATGTTGCCATGTATTGTAATTGACATTTGAATTAGAAACTATGTAAATGTTTGAGGATATAACAATCGATCGTAATTATCGCATCACCGACTTTACTGCGTCTATATAAAGATGTATATGTAAATTTTCATTTTACTTATTTTTAAGGTAGTGGAGGGTGTTCTCAAACTTAAATCTACCTCAGGTGTAGAGTGACACACCGTATGGTTTTAGTCCATACGATCCAACACACCACCCCGCCACAAACCAGTTGTCTGATGGCCCGAGGGGGTTTCCACAAGCTGAAAAAAAAGAGGATAAGAAAAATACATCTATACTCATATTGTTAACCTTGAGAGTTTTGGTTCGTTTTGTTATCGATAAAAGATGATATAACAACACGCTACAATCAATAAGAATCGATGAATCAATCAAAATATTGCAAAAGCGGAAAGAATTTATTCCTTTTGACGTCCAGACGCAGACAAAGTTGCGTGGGTTAGCTCTTTTATTAATGATGGATTTCAGAGTGTGAAGCTACAATGTAATTTTTTACAAACCCAACTTTTATTAACGTAACTTACTTAAATATTCTATGGAAATTGGCGGTGTTATCTACCTTTTACAGTCCACTGCTGGACATAGGCCTCTCCTTAGCAAGGAGGTTTTGGCCTACTATACCATGCTGGCCAGACGGGTTGAAATAGGGTTTGTTTCAAGTTTTCCTTCTCTTTGTAGTGATATTTACATACTAATAATGGTTTTACTTTAACCTTTTGCCTTACACTGAACGAAAGCCTCCCCAAAAAGTGTCAACCATCACGATCTTGGGCAAAACGCATCTATAACCTAATAAAAGTAGTTTTTTTATCATTTGAAATATAGACTGCATAATTGGCCTAGAGATTTAAGCGGTCGCTACGCAGCTCTCTACTGCGCTGAGTGTTGCGGGTTCAAGCCCCACACGGGACAATACTTTGTGTGATCCACATATTGATGTTCCGAGTCTGGGTGTTCTTTGTGTTCGTTTCTTGTATGTTTGTAAAGTCCTCCGCGACACAGGATTTATGCCTAGTGTGGGTGTCGTCTCTTTAAATAAAAATAAAAATAAAAAAGAATATATATAATTTAATATTTCTTTGTTATTTTATTAAAATTCACAGTCATACCTTTTATGTCCCCAAGCAAGGCGTGAAAAAGCATCTCACTAAGCTGCCATAGTGTGGGTCACCATACTACATTGTCTGCAGTTACAATGAGTATGGTGACCACAACTCTTACATTCTATTCACACTTTCATCAGGCAGAGTAGTCACTTTAGCAGGCACTTAAAAAAAAAAAGCATTTCAGATCGTAATCGCATACAGTAATGAACGTTTTAACATCACTCGTGAAAAGTCACGAGTTTTAGTACCATTAATACACATTAATGGCAATTAATTTCATTTAGTTCAAGGAAGCTTCTCCAGTAAGCATTCACCGTTATGAAGCCTTTGGTAGTTCACTTCTGGACGTAGGTCTCTCCTTAGAAAAGTAGTTTTGGTCTGCAATATAATGAGTACAACAGTAAACTTATTTTCTTAAATTAACTTAAACAATCTAAATATTGCTTCCTTAATAAAAATGTAAAATTAAATTCATGACTTTTAATTCGATCCGTTGATTTTTACTGATTTGAGGAAAGTTTTGAAGTCACGGAAAAGTGGGATACAGTACATGAATACTGATTGCAACCTACTTTGATTAAGGAACAGTTTCAGGGAGAGGTTACAGGATGGTATTCATTTTTTCAAGATTTTTTATATATTTTGTTTATAAACTAAATTGACGATTTTAATCCTACATAAATAATTGTGTGACGAGTACAATCATTATTATATTCTGTGTCTGGGTTCGGTATAATTATAATATGTCTATATATGTATCAAACTGCGCGGATGGTGTAATGATTTAAGCGATCGTCACACCGCTCTTTACTACGTTGAGTGTTGTGGGTTTAAACTCCACACGGGACAATATTTTGTGTGATCTACAAGTTGTTGTTCTGAGTCTGGGTGTTCTTTGTGTCCGTTTCTTTAATGTTTGTAAGACCCCCAGCTACGCAGGATATATTACTAATGCAGGCGTTGTCTTTTAAAAAAGAAAAATATGTGTGTACTTAGATATTTTCAAGTGTGCTTCATGTTCTTCTAGGCACCACACTACAGAATTTCCTTACTTTGGGATCAGATTGACGTCTATAACATGTATTGTTTTGTCATTACTCATATACATCATAATAAAATGTATTTTCTTCATATCTTAAGCCTTACATGCGTTAGTTTATGAACCTGAATCAATAAATCATCTCAATAAAGTCAACAGCTTCATTCTCATGAACAAAAAAAAAATAAACATAACTTAGTAATCATAGTAATTACAGTCATACCTATGACTAGTTGACCACTGCATAACAGATTCTGCGCAAGAGCATATAAGAAAGGTGCGCATGCGCAGTGTTGGTTCTAAGTCTACGCCAATCGCACGCGCAGTGTTAACTGACGGATATGAAGTTGCCGGTACGTTTACGTAAATGTTTTTTTGTGTAATTTATTAGAAAACAAGTGTATATAACATTATTTTTATTCAGTTTTAAATTACTGGTTTTTTTTTAAGTTTATCGTGGCCATTTCTTTTTATTGTTACGTTGTCAGGTTAAGAGTATAACTTTTATTGACTTTTGGCTTTCACGTATTAGAATTTAATATCTATTGTGTGACTGTTTCACTAAAAGACACAGCTTGTGCTTTCTAACCTCCTAAATAAGCAGAGACCAATGTCCTGCAGTGGAGTGAGGCTGGTGATACAAAGTAGTAGGTGTTTTATTTTAACACCAAGAGGGAGGCACTACGTGACGTGCAGGTGACACTATTATTTATGTAGGTATAAAATGTTATTTGATGAGTGTTTAGTGCAATCAAGTGACAAGATATTTAACGTAAGTAATAAATGGAACATATTTTTCAGTCTTCTTTGTAAATAAACCCTAAAGAGCCTAAGTCAGGAATACCTTGTTTGATCTGGATGTCGTAATAGCAGCTGTTCCCGGATCCCTCCTATGTCAGGCGCAGAGTGGCACACCGTGTGGTTTTAGTCGGGTCGATTCCGACACACCACCCCGCCGTAAATTCTGGTGGGGTGACAGCCCGAGGGGGTTTCCACACGTTAAAAAAAAAGGAGAACCTTGTTTGCTAATGTGCGATAATACTTACCATCATTTCATTATTAATAGCCCACTGCTGGTCATAGGCCTCTCCTTAGAAAGAAGGTAATGGCTATATTTTACATCATTTGAAATTTGATAAATATTGTCTCATATATATAGATATACATATAAAAATAAATGTTTGTCTGTCTGTCTGCTTACATGTCCTTTATAGAATCGTAAACTATGCTTTCGATCATGTGATTATCTTTAGTAAAGTTATTGTGCATGAGCCCACGAAGGTTTCTGAGTTAGTATTTTTTTTTAATTTTTTTTTTCAAATTTATTTTAGTTAGTGACGTAACAACGCGCGTAGATTACAGCTAGCATATAATATAAATATTTGTAAATGTACACTGTACGGATGGCGTAGTGATTTAAGTATAGTGGTAGTCAAACCCTATGTGAGACAACACTTGTGTGATCTACAAACAGTTTTTTTAGTCTGAGTGTCTTTTGTGTCCCTTTCTTGTATATTTGTAAAGACCCCCGCGACACAGTGTACATTTTAATCTATTTTTTTAAATATAAAAAATCATACACTATGACAGGATTACCTTTAAATTCACTAAAGCACAATCAAAAAGGTGAGCCGGATTGCAGTCTATTTTTTAGCGCTATGGAAAATTGTACTAAACTCACACCAGGCTGTATTTTTCATGTTCCTTTCATGCAATCGCAAAAATAACTAATAATAGCAACAGCCTTACATATCACGCAGCCGTCTGATTTCACACTTGGCAGACCCTGTGCTGTGATAACCAGACTTCTAATAAACATTCTTAGACATTTTTTAAATATGCATATACTAGAGATAAAATACACGCAGCCATAAAACACATCATCATACGTTTCACACAATCATTTATTTATCTTGAGAGAGAATCGAAATCATGGCCCCTGGCAGTCCAGACCACTAGACCAACAGAATGTTAGTAATCTTTAACAATGAAACTCGTGTGGGTACCCCACTAACTCACCCTGTCATAACATTGTGTGAACAGTAACAATCAACAAATGATGTATACTCGTATTATCCGGTTAATTAGCTGAGAATTTGTAGTTTTAATGAGATACGTATCTTATTGAAATAACACTTTTGTTGCATTGTTTGTTCTTGTGTGGAATTCTGTGTGTTACACTAATAAAGAATAAAGATTTACACATTTAATTCATTATATTTTTCGAGTATGGCATGTACTATTTATATACACACTCGAAAGCGTTGGACTGAGTTGACAGTCAGCCTGTAGCCAAGGCTATTACAGCCTGGTCGAATATTTACTAATGGTACCCGCAAAATATTTATTTCATAAATCGAAGAACCTGAAAGTTTAAAATATTTTGCTTGTAAACACGACACATTATAACTTGACCTGTCATAATTTGGACATTTAATATTATGATAGATCATAGTTTATACTTTGCCCTGGATTGTGTGCTTTGCACTTTTAAAATCAGTCTCGACGGTGACCAGCCAGCTAAGCAGAAAATATTACTGTGGATACCATAGTGTACACACACAGGTACACTCTCTGTTCCCTCACTCTCACAACCCGATGGGACGGTTATCTGACGTAACCGGGGAGAGATCAAGGGCAGTATCGACGATTTTACGTGCTCTACGAGGCACGTGGTTCAAGACCCTTTGGCAACAGGTAGTAGAGCCAGGCTGATTTCAGGACGAACGAGCCGGCTCGACCGGAGTAGTACTACCCTCTCACAGTAGATCAACCTAAAGCGACAGCATCCGTGCTGTCGTGTTTCGTTGTTGAGTGTCAGACCGGAGGCCCTAGAGGTGACAGTTGTCGCGGTAAGTGTGTGCGATACAATGCCACGACGAATGTCATGCTTTTTATGTCCCCAAGCGAGGCGTGAAAAAGCATGTTACTAGGTCGCCATAGTGTGGGTCTTCATATTGCATTGTCTGCATTCGCAATGAATATAGTGATCACAACCTTGGATTCTATGTATATTTTCCATCAGGTAGAGTAGAGACACTTTGGTAGGCTTTTAAAAAAAAAGAAGTCCTAAACTGCCTAACTCCGGGTTGTTACAAAGAATTTCTGTAGACAGAAAAGCACAAACTTTTTGAATCAATTTGGCTATCGAACCCGAGACCTTTTGATTGTTAGTTGCATGCGCTTACTGCTAGACCAACGACACAATAACATAGTAAGATATATAATGTAACAAAGCGTACCAAAAATGATATCCTTCATACGAGATTTTTTTTTTTTGAATAGCTTATTAAAGCGACCCTACCCTGCCTGAAAAGCGTGAATACAATCCAGAAGTTGTCGTCACCATACTCATTAAGAATGCAGACAATGCAGTATGGTGACACACACTATAACGACCTAGTGAGATACTTTTCCACGCCCCACTGAGATGTAAAAGGAAAGCACAGAATTCTCCATGTATTATATAAGTATACCACTGCGATTGATGCAAAACCCATAAACCAGAACTCGTATAATCTATAATTATGTAAGTCGATGGAGATATCTAGCATGTCATAAGGACAGACTTATGCGCAGTTAAGATAGGGATTAAGCAATGATAGTCGCTGTATGCAATTCATAAGAGTGTTACGTGATTTGAGTGGTACATAATTTATTAGTAAAGTTCGTATAGTTACGGATTAAGAATGAAGAGTGTCAGCACTCCTATTCAACCTTTGAGTGTCGTATGAGTCGATTAATTGCGAAAACTACACAGAATAACAGTGCTCTAAAGAGAAGGAAAACCGTCTGACCAGGTGGTATCATCATCATCTCAGCTAAAACACGGCCACTGTTTGACATAGGCCTCTTCCAAGGTTCTCTAAAACAGCTGGTGCCATGCCGCCCGCATCCAGCAGCTTCCTGCGACCTTCACCAAGTCGTCGGACCACCTTGTGGGGGGCCTACCAACGCTGTGTTTCCCAGTACGCGGTCGCGTGGTATAGTAGACCAAAACCTATTTTCCTAAGAAGAGGTCTTGGACAGTAGTGGACTATTAACACATCATCAACAGCCTTTAACAGTTCACTGCTGGACATAGGTCTTTCCTTAGCAAGGAGATATTGGCCTACTATTCCACGCTGGTTAGTACAGGGGTTTTGCCAAGTTTGCCTACTTTTTGCAGTAATGTTGCTTTTCAAGTTAATGATGCTATTTTTTTTAATTCTCGATTCAAAGAACTTGTTTAAAGTTACCGTGTGTAGCTATCCGTATATATTTGTTTAGCTATACTTTATGTATAGTTCTTAAAAATATGGTTCAGTACTCTTTTAGTTCAGTTAACGTTCAAAAAATTTGTGTTCTAATTGCTAATCTAATTTCACAGATGTTGCTACTACTGCTAATAGCAGTTGGTGGAGTTCTATCAAAATTGACCACTGAGAAAAGTCCTGTGTCTGGCCAGACCACGAAACGCGAATTACTTGAAGGAAACTTTGGACTGAAGACTGCATTCTTGAACAAATATGGTAAGCTATTTAATTCTTTTTTAAACTTTGATTTTCAAGTTACCATTTGACTGCGTTAATTTCCCTATGAAGGATATCACGCCTTGTGAGTGTAAATTGATTTAAGGTTTTTAAGTACTCACTACAGCTGGTAGTAGAACTGACTGATGCTTTAGTCTAGCGGTTAGTGTATGCGATCAAGAGGACTTGGGTTTAATTCCCGAGGCGGCCCACAGAGTATTTTTGAACATTTTCTGATTATAGATAACTTTTAATAACAGCTTGGACTTTGGAAATTTGGATGTTAGCCCCCATGTCTCAGAGAGCATGGAATAAGAATGGCCTTGCGTCTGATTTCTCCTCGGTGGTGTCGGATAGGCGTCCCATCGGATTATGAGAGTGAGACTACAGAGAGTGAATCTGTGTTTGCGCACACGCTTATATAATAGTATGTCTTCTGCATAGTTTGCTAATCTCCATTGAGACCTACGTCCGTTGACCGTCGTGGCCTAAAACAGCTAGGAGTATATTAACATCATCACATCATAGCTGGTAGTATTATAAAAAAATCAGTCGGAAAAAAATATGTATCTAATGTCAAACGCCATTAAGTAAGTGTATTTGAGATAATACGAGAATGTATTTTGGTGGCACAGTGGTAGCGCATGCGACTGTTACACCTGAAGTCTTGGGTTCGATGCCCGGGTCAAATCAAATATTTAAGCGATCTGCAAATGTTTGTTTCAGAGTTTGGCTGTTTTCTATGTATAGTATGCACGTATTCATAAAAAGAAAATAGTACCCGTAGCACAAGCTCTGCTTAGTTTGGGACTAGATGGCGTTGTGTGTCAGATGTCCGAAATAGTATTATTAATATGTCTGAAATATTTTGGTGACTTCGTACAGTCTTCTAGTTGTAAGTGACGCAGTCAAGGTGAAGTGGAGGGGGAATACTACTTCTAGTGTCGAGTGCCTCGCTTTGGTCACATAAACCAAATCTCCTTATTTACTGTCCAAATAATTTCTAAGCTATAATTTACTTATTGGACCCTGATTCAAAAAGACAGAGAGAGGTTAGCAGCATTTGAAATGTGATGCTGGAAACGAATGATGAATATTAGTTAGATTGAGAAAAGAACCAATGAGGAAGTTCTTCTAATGGTAAATGAAGAGAGGCTATTGAAGATAGAAGAGGTAAAATGGTTGGTCATTTGGTAAGAGGCGACAACTTCTTCAGAATAATACTGGAAGGAAAAAAGAGAAAACGAGAACGACTTAGATTAACATACATACAGCAACTAAAAGAGAAAATGGGAGTCCTGGCCTATCAGGTGGTTAAACAGATCACCGAGGTCAGAACAGAGTGGCGATTGCACCACGACAAGGGCTCTTAAGTCGGGAGAGAGATATCTTACTTACTCGTGCTCATTAGTTCAGTGGCTAAGCCAGAGGTTGTGAGTTCGATTCTCTATCATAATAAAAAATATGTGATAATTACTCTTGGTTTAATTATTTATCACAATGATATGTAAGTAAAAAATATATGTGTGTTCATCAGCAGTAGGATTATCAAAGTATAATCGCTTACAATTTTGGATCAAATAACGATCGATCGAACAGGCAAAATAAAATCATACAAAACGCACAAAATCTTGGTTAGCCGCCAAATAATCTTATATCAATAATTTTTAATTTAAAGCAACTTTTTGATGTAACAGCGTTATAATAATAAAACACATTTAGGCTTTCACTTTAAAATAAAACAAAAAACATGAACAACTAATCTCTACGTACAACTAAACTTAAAACTGGATTTTAAACATAAAAATGTATGTTTATCAAACAGTTTTATTTAACAACTCTACTATTTACAGTCCGTTTAAATGGCGTGAATATATTATTAAAGATAATTATGAACATTAATAGCAGTGTTTACAGAGGCCGCTCGCGAACAATCACATTCAATCAACACATTGAAAATACAAAATTTGTAAACGTAACATTTTATGTTTTGGTGCAGAAAGTAATTTTAAATTATCTGAATATTATTCTGAAGAGAAATTAACGTATTTCAATCAAGAATAGGGATTGAAATAAATTGTAAACATAATTAATATTTCGGACATTGGACACACAACGCCCTCTAGTCCCAAACTAAGCAGAGCTTGTACTATGGGTACTAGACAACTCTGGATGTCGTAATAACAGCGGTTCCCGGATCCCTCCTATCTCAGGCGCAGAGTGGCACACCGTGTGGTTTTAGTCGGTCCGATTCCGACACACCACCCCGCCGTAAACCCCGGTGGGGTGACGGCCCGAGGGGGTTTCCACACGTTAAAAAAAAAAAAAAGTACTAGACAACTGATATAAATATATATGTACTTTTTTCGTAAATACATGCATATTATACATAGACAACACCCAAACTTCGAAACAAACATTTGCAAATCATACAAACATTTGTCAAGACCTGAGAATCGAACCCGAGACCTCCAGCAAAGTAGTCGCATATGCTACCACTGCGCCACTGAGGCAGATAAATTAATAATGGCAGATTGCACTTACGGGAAATTCGAATTTACCAAACGAATATCTTGAATCAAGGAGCTAAGTGACCTGTAGCGTTAGTCCCAGGTGTGTAAAATACATTTACACGACATTTGTTTAGCACTAGTTAATTTTAATAAAAGATTATTGAACTCATCACACAATATTTTATGTAGGTTTCGAATGCATAACTTTAGGTTAAGCCGTCAGGACCATTAACCGTCAGATCAGCAATCAAGACCCAAAATACATGTACTCTTATTTGCTACAGTTCAGTGTCTCTTGATCTCTGTAGGAATATTTTACGTTCTTAATAAAATGAGTTTATCTAGTCTAATTACAAGTCTAATTATTATTTACAATAACTTACGATTACTAGTAAGTATTAAACCTTATATCGTTATTTACAGAACCACCGAACACCACTCCTGGGATTCAGTATACCGAAAACCTTAAGCAAGACCTACACCAACAGTCTGCAGTAGAGGTAAGTTTAGTACTAGTATGATCACTATAAGTGACTTTCTTTTTATTTTTACTCATATTTTTTACATTATAATTACTTGAGTGCCCGAATGACAACACTACAGTTGCTTAGTCTCAATTACGTAACAGAAGGATTACGCAAGGAGGCCTAAAGGAGGACTTTTTGGGTTAAATATAGATCTGTATATATATACTTTTTTTAAAAAGACAACACCCGCATTAGGAATAAATCCTGTATCGTGAGGGACTTGACAATCGTACAAGAAACGGACACAAAGAACACCTAGTATAATTTGTGAACAGAAAATGTTGTTCTATGTAAGGTTTGAACCCACAAAACAGCGGCGTGGCGACATTTTTTTTATAGACCACGACGGTGGCAAACAAGCATACGGCCCGCCTGATGGTAAGCGGCTACCGCAGCCTATGGACGCCTGCGACACCAGGGGCATCACGTGCGCGTTGCCGACCCTTCAAAAACCTATTAACCCCCTTCTTGAAGAACCCCATGCTGTAGTTCCCAGGGAAAACCGTGGCAGGGAGCTCATTCCATAACGGGATTGTTCGCGGGAGAAAATTTCTCTGAAACCGCACTGTGCGCGACCATTTAGGTTCCAATGTATGTGGATGAGCTCCCTGACGATGGCGAGCGGTGCGATGGTGGAATGTGGCTGTGGGCATCATATCAAACAATTCTTCAGAACACAACCCATTGTAGAGACGGTAGAGCACACACAGGGAGGCAAAGTCTCTCCTAAGACTTAGTGGCTCGATACCGTCCGTGAGATCAGGATCGTCGACTATTCTCACAGCACGTCTCTGGACTGAATCGAAAGGCTCAAGCTGGTACTTCGGTGCTCCCGCCCAGAGATGACAGCAATACTCCATGTGAGGCCGAACTTGTACTTTGATGATGATGTTAAAAATAAAATAAAAAGTCATCAAATTAAAGGAGAGAAAGTTACCAAAATAGTTTATCTGTGTGTTAAGTATATAAAAGTCCATTAACAGTGCGGTTTGTGTCGCCGGGCGCGTAATTACAACACATATTACGTGCTAATTGACTGTGGACAAATACTTTCTACTCGAAATTTTATCAATGGATTAAGCTCACGGCTTACACATTGGACAACATTTCTGATTCTAACTGTACGTTATTATAAAATATAGGTTGCGTTTCTCTATCATTTTTAAACAAGATATAATAGCATAAATACTTTTATGTACGAATTTTTAAGTGGCGTTAATAAAAATATTAACAATAACAAAAAAACCCTTGACATTTTATTTGTAGGCCTTTTAATGCAAACCTTACATTTTTGTCACTGTTGTTTTTACAAGGACGAAGAAAGTGAACTTTATTTGCTTAGAGTATGACATGCTTGCCTATTGGTGTCTACTGCTGAACGAAGGCCGCTCCCAAAAAGTAGCAAACAGGACGGGTTTGATTAATAAAACTCTTCTTAGTAATTGATTTCTACAATAAATATTTGTCACCACCTTTGGTATCATTTTATTTGGTAATAGCGCTCAACTTCAACTTCTTACGGGTTTCATTGTACTGTCATATCAGACTATTTTGTTTAGCAAGGCCATTAAATTAAAATATATTACAACAATTTCATCTCTACCAATCCGAATTGTTTAATATAAAGTAAATTTTAATCCGTTATGACATACGGAGCCGAAACATGGACACTTGTGGTACGGCTGGATCACAAGTTCAAATTCATCATAGTATGGATAGGACAACGCTCGACGTTTCTCGGTGGGATCGCACCAAAAATGACGTTATCCAATAGAGAACCAATGTCATTGACATGGCCCACCGAATTGGCAAGCTGAAATGACAGTAGGCTGGCTACATTACCCACAGAACCGACAACCGTTGGGGTAAAAAAGTTCTACAGTAGAGTTTGCGTCTCATCAAACGTCCCACAAGCCAGGTGAAGTGACGACTTGCACAAGAAGGTTGGCAGGAGTTGGATGCGTGAAGTCCAAAATCAATCAGAGTGATTAATCCAGTTAATGTACGTACTATATTCAGTGCTTCTACTATACTCAATCCACGAAAAATCGCCAAGTAAGATACTTAAATCTTTCTAATAAATGCATCCATGGGTGAAAAACATATAAAAGTTAACCTTTTTAGAATTTATCGTAATCCAAAAAACACACAGAAATATTAAATACACACAGAGAGTTTTCTTTTATAATCTGACGTTATATTAAACAGTTATTGCCGTCAAAGTAAATAAAGACTTACTAATCACTTGAACGAAAAGATTTTAATTTATCCAAAAAGTCACTACATTGTTGTAAGGACTTTTATCTTAACTTGTACATTATCAAACATTGTCCATTTAGCTTCTAAATCTGTAACAAGTTGCAACAATATACAATGTATACACACTTGATCCCAAAAAGCATGTTCGCAAAAGCGTGAGTGACATACAACCTCTTGGTTCACTTCTTCCTCATGCCTCTGGCTTTCTTGGGAGCAAGTTTACCAAGAAATTTAATATAAACTTTGAGCAAAGTTCGATCGTGTATAAAAAAGCCGCAGCGCTGTACGGTTCTGTAAAGAATTTAAAAGTTTGGATATCAATAGTTTGCCCTGATGTGTCGCCTTTTTAAACTTTTACTACATTCTTAAATGTAACAGTTCGTGATTGAAATCTTTATGGAAATTAAATAAAGAATTGTTCAAACTTGATGTATTGCCCTTCAACGTTTTCATAAATGAAATAAAAAAATTAAGCTATGAATTAAGTAGTGTATTACACTGTTATGTCAATAAATACATATTTTTACATCTACTGGAGCCATCTACCCTCAAAGACAAGAGTTGATTTCAACTTCCTTCATATTTCACACAATTGACAGAAAATGTGGCTACAAAGGGGTGCTTCGATGGTTTAATCCCGTGAAGAGAATGGATGATAAACGACTCACAAAAGAAAAGTGCGAATGTGTGTGAAAGCATCGGTAGAGGTCGTCCACAGTGAATATTTAGCGACTAAATTGGTGATGTTCTGAAGAAGAATCGTGTCGAAGCACCAGAAACCTATGATCATACAACGATTAATTAATGTTTACGAAATAAAAGAGGTATGTAAGGACCATAGTAAGTGGTGATCAATTGTCTCTGCCTATTTCTCTGGGAAATAGAGGTGACTTTATGTTGTGCATCACATAAGTATTTCATAAATGAATTATCACTAGTGTTTGATATAAGTGGTAAGTAGCAGAGACAGTAACTTTTAAAGAAGAATTTTATCCATAAATTGCCATTCTTTGGTATTTGTACGTATTCAATGACGGCGGTAATCACTTACCTGGTGGTAAAATATCTGCTCGTTTTCCCCTTGAAATATCAGCTACAATAAAGTTTCCGTGTATGTAAAGCTTATGTTTCAAAATCCAAAAAAGATCCAATAAGTTCTTACGTCACAACTCACTAAACCAAATCAAAAACAATTTGAATTGTTTCTCCCTGTAATCACTATTTACATTAAACAATCTGCCCAATTAGTGTTAGCACTAAAATTGGCTAACTTACTTAGACAACATAGCAAGAGTTATCTAAAAAATACTCATTATATTTTCTAGTAAAGGTTATCAAGATGAAATATTTGCTCATACTCGTTTAAATTGCAGAATCAGATATTAGCCCACATAATAATGTGTTTGGCAACTGTGCGAACTGGGCCAGAACAACTATTGTCTGTAGGGTTATAAAAATCATTGTACATTTGCTGAGAAAGGCAATTTACGCTGGTGACTGTACATCAGTCGATGTCTCATTACAGACAAAGTGAATTATCAATACAAACTACATAATTACTAATTATATCTGCTTAACCTTGATGATAACGTTTAGTAGGATAACATTAGAGACAATATTATACTAAATTACTTATAAATGCATTTTTATCACTAGCCTTATAAGAAATACAAACCTTTTACTGAGAGCCATGTTTCGATACAGATGAGCTTCTCGACCAGAATGTTACTACAGAATCACAGAAAACATTTTTTAAGTCATTTTTTCGTTGTTATTTGCTGAGTGAATGAGGTAACCTAAATACCAATCCTTACTAGTATAAATTTTAATATATAGAGTACTCCAAGCACTTCAAAAGCTATAAAATTTTTACAAATCACAGCATCATATCACATCAATAACCTTTAACAGTCCATTGTTGTTGGTATAGCGTTGGTTTCAGGTTTTCACTCTATTTGTAGTGATGTCCTAATTTGTCAACTCTTATGACATCCACGGAGTAAATAAAAAGTAATAATAACAATTCTTACTAATTGTAGAACTCGCCAGTCGTTTCAAATTTGTCTCATTCGACGATTAAACTTAACTCTAATGTCAAAACACCGCGTAGTTTCAAACTACTGAGCTCTGTCTAATGAACCTATAGAGTAGATACTACACGCAAATAAAATACGAAACAAGTAGGTACTTTGAAAATTGAGACTTTGAAAATCGTCCATAGCGCTTTTTGGCGAAGTCTAGTGTCTTATTACAAAGTGCTATTCAAACAAAATGTAAGAGTTTGTTGTTAACATCACAAATATAATAAATTTCATTTCAGAAAACTGTAAAAAATTCACCATTCATCCCAACTTATTAGTAAAAAAAGACATTTTCAAAAAAATGAAATGTCCAACAAATATCTGCATATTGTGCGTTAAAACTTTTTGTAATTTATTATAGTCCCTCTGCACATGAATTTAACTTACAAACTTTATTTTCAGTAGCAATATATATTGGCAACATTCCCAAAAAACTTTTTAGTAAAAAGAGATTCGATATTTTTATGAGCTGGTATCACAATTACAATGATTGTTAAAACAGCCGTTGAACTTAATTAAGCAGCTAATCTTATTATTTTCGTCAATATAAGACAAATATATTGTTAGACAAAGTACTTTCTATTGTCAAAGGTACGCAACTGACCTGAAAAGATTAACTTGATACCTTTATAACCAATTTAAAAAATGACACCTTATCTCCAATTAACATTATTGAGTAACTTGATTGTTACAGAATAGGTTTACTTATACTTTTATGAAAGTATTTTAAGTATGTCATTAAAGAAATACGTGGTTGGTATAAATAATCAAGAGTACCTTAATTGTAAAAGAAACACTTTTTTTATTGTAAGAAAATAATATAATAACAACAGCGAAATAATTTAAAAGAAAAACTAATTTAGTTGCGTTCCAATTCACTGACAGTTAAAACTCAGCGAATATTATTAATTATCTCTTTATTACAATTGTAAACATATTAATTACATTTTTAAATATGTAAAAAAGAAAAACTGAAATACATTTTTTTAAATATAAGAAATAGTAGACCACCGACAGACGGTACAGAGGACCAAGACAACGGTGGTTAGGGCTCCAAAGACCTCCTCACTATACGGGCCGTGTCAAAGAGGACTGCCTTCTGCATCAGACCCTTTTTTTTTTAACTTATGTGAACCCCATCAGGCCGTCACCCCACCGGGGTTTACGGCGGGATGGTGTGTCGGAATCGGACCGACTAAAACCACACGGTGTGCCACTCTGCGCCTGACATAGGAGGGATCTGGGAACAGCTGATATTACGACATCCAGATCCCTCCTAGCGCCTGCCCATGCACCATCTGTGGATGAACTCTCCCTTTAGGCGACGTACGGCACACGCAGACGTCGCCTTCTCGCGGCTGGCCACTATAGCGGATGGAGGGGAAAACCCGTCCCGTCCACCCGCGGCCACACTCAAGGCGGCATGAGGCGCTGGTACGCGCGCCTCCGCCGCCCAGTTCGCCGGCGGCGAATTGGGTCCGAGTGGAGGTTGTCCTACCAGGCCTTCTCCGCCGCCTCCTTCCGCGAAATTACGTCTTCGCAGAAGGTTGCGACCGCGATAAAACAACTGTCGCTACCGGCCATGGAGCGTATGACGGCCGGTAGCGAGAAATCTCCTCCAATAACTGCAGTGAGGACCCCACGTTGCGCCGCCCAGGCGGAACAAACCGCTAGCGAGCGTGTGCTGAGCCGAGTCCTCACTGCAGTCGCAGTGGTGACAGGCGGGACTCAATTCCCTCCTGGCGACCGAGTGCAGATACTTCCCGAAGCAACCGTGCCCGAAAAGAATCTGCGTCAGTCGGAAAGAAAGAGTCCCGTGCTGCCGCCCTGCCCACTCGGCGATGACCGGCTGGAGAGCCTCCACGGCGGCAAAGCCAGCATGTGGAGCCTCCAGCCGGGACGACCAACGAGCCATCGTGGCTCGACGAGCGGCCTCTCGCCACTCGCGTATCTCTTCGGGTGGGGGCCGAATGCCGCTACCCACCCAGAAGTCTGCCGTTCGCCGATAGACTTCGGCGAGCATTTCCCCCTCCAAATCCCACGGGGGAGTTCCGGCCAAGGCGCACGCCGCCTCGTCGATACAGTGCGGTAACCGCGTATGGCTCTGGCCAATATCCTCTGAGGACGCCACAGGCGAGCCCTATTCTGGGCGGTCAGAGCCGCCGCCCACACCGGCGCACCATACAGCGCCATTGACCGGACAACCCCCTCGTCGCGACGCTGGCTCCACCCAAATTCGGCAAAAGTCGTCCGAGGGTAGAGGCAGCGCCGACCAGCTTTGGAGAAAGCTGTCGGAAGTGCTCGTCGAAGAGCCACCTCCCGTCAAGGATCAGGCCCAGGTACTTCATCTGGGCCTGAACCGGTACGAGGACCGAATTGACTACGCCACGGTGGTGGACCACGACGGGGCCCATGGAACAAAAGGGCCTCCGTCTTATCTAGGGCCACCTGTAAACCCAGCGCCTCAATACGCCCGACCACCAAAGAGACTCCCGTGGTGGCCAGGCACTTCCCGCTTTTCCAGCACTCAGGGAAGCGTCCGGACGCCAAGTTAGCGTCCAGGATCCGTTGAACAACCGCCCCTACCTACGATTCCCTGACGGGTGGAACATTGTCTTCGTTCACCCCGTCGTCTTCGACCATGAAGGCCGTCGACGGGGGTGTGTGCTCCGCCCGCTGCGGGAAAAGACCCTCGACTACTTCCCGCAAGAAGCTGGGCTGGAGTGTCTCTGTAAGGGGGGGGGGGGCCGACGTGCGGAACTTTTGCCGCGCCGCACGATAAGGGCGACCCCAGGGGACACGATCGAGATCCTCCAGCATTTTCTTTCTCTTAATTTCGTTGGCGCGGCTGTTGGCCAGCTTCAGAGTTTTCCGCGCCTCACGGAGGTCTGCCAACTCCTGGGACCACCAGTAAACCTCCTTCCGTGGAGGCCAGCAACCTTGGATGCGGGGCATGGCCGCATCACAGATCTGCGCAATGGCATCGCAGAAGCGACCAGCCCCCATGCTGACCTCCTCGGTAGGGGCCTCTGCATCAAACCCTTGATCCAACCTTCGTAACGTGAGCCTCTTAAAATGTTGGTTCTCTTGTTTATCTGTTGTTGTAGTAGTATATAATTACTAGACGTATATAATGAGTGTATGTAATATGTCTTTTTCTTGAAGGGGTAGAGAAAAAATAAAGTAATTTGTTTTGCAGCAGTCAATTGAAAGGAGAGGCCAATGTACAGTAGTGGACTGTTGCAAGTTGCTAATGATGAAGTAAAAGGAAATGCTCAGACTGCTGCAAAATATACGTGATAGTCCTAACCATCTCTTGAGCGTGATTACAGATAAACATGACAGTCCTGCAATTAATTATTCACGACAATTGCACGTACTAACATAGATATTAAGGTCCATTGTATACAAACAAATTATAGATAATATTTTGAAATAAAGGAATTATTACATAAAATCGTAAATTGAGAGGTGATAAAATTTCAACATCGATAAAGGTTTAGTTTCAAAACGAAGGAGGATGTTTTACGAGAATCATAACATTCTATTTTCACATTAAAATTTTTATTTCTCTATAAATCGTAGTTCTATCGAAGTTATAGCTTTATTGTTCTTTTACCCGTTAAGTAATTTAGCTTCGAAATCTTCTTTTTATCCTATAATATCTCAATTTTATTTGGGGTCGTCTACTAGTTCAACCGGTTTTACCTGAATATCGGTTTTTCCACTGAGATTTAACGGAAACATACATATTTACGTGTATGTATTTATATATGTCGTATCTTTAAACAGTTGACTACACGGTTGGCCTAGTGGTTTAAGCGGTCGCCACGCCGCTCTCTACTGCACCGAGTATTGTGGTTACAAACCCCACATGGGACCACACTTAGTGTGATCTATAAATTGTTGTTCTGAGTCTGAGTGTTCTTTGTGTCCATTTCTTGTATGTTTGTAAAGTACCCCTTGACACAGAATATATTCCTAATGCGTGTGTTGTCTTTTGTAAAGGATTAAAAATATTTTAAAGTTATTATGACTCGGCATTAATTTTTTTTTTTCTACCTTAAGAGCCTGTCAAAGTGACTCTACTCTGCCTAATGGAAAGCATGAATAGAATCCAAGAGTTGTGGTTACCATACTCATTGCAAATGCAGACAATACATATGGTGACCCACACTATAGCGGCCTTGTGAGATGCTTTTTCACACCCCGCTTGAGGACGTAAAAGGCATGACAGTCATCGTGACAGTGTAAGGCTTATACAGCTACCACGATAACTGTCATCCCTGTATCAATGGGCCTCCGGTCTCACACCCACCAACGAAACACGACAGCACGGATGATGGCACTTTAGGTTGGTCTTCTGTGGGAGGGTAGTACTGCCCCGGTCGAACCGGCCCGCTCGTGCTGAAATCAGCTCTTAGGCTCACTACCTAGCTAGATACATGTATACATATGAAGCAGACAGAATTTCAAAGAAATGATATATAATAATAGATGTAATATGTAAGAATAGATGTTTCTTTATCCTTGAATTTGACCTTTCTGTAGAATTATATCTTTTAAATGCATGGGCCGATTATAATGTGGTTTTTATTGTTTGAAAACTGACGTTGTTGAGATTGATCTTAGCTATGATTAACTTGATGAAGGGATCTTACTAACTTAAGACAAAGTTGCGATTTGTTTTAATCATTTAGTAATAACTACGGAAACCTACACTACAGCTTGACCAGACAAGTACTGGACTCGTTCTTACATAGGTTCGCCCTTTGAATTTTGCGTGTTTATTCACGCCGATATTTGATTGTTTTTAATATAACTTAGTTCCTTCCTATGATTAAACTGAAAGAATTTAAAGAATCTCTTCTTCTCATCAGTCGCTATAGTAAAAGTTAGAACGACAATCTCACAATAATTAAATACAATAAATTTCAGTAATTGCACCTTTCTATTCGGACAATAAGGGGATTCATACACAGATCTGTCTCACAGGAGGTTCAGTCAACAAAAATCGGTCTCAAAGATTTCTTTTCTCGAAAGAATTGCCTTTTCACGGGATTGCCTTCATATTTTAGGTGTTTTCTATTTATAAGATGTACGTATTTACGAAAAAAAGTAAATGTAAAAGTAATTTATATCATTTGCTAGTAGAAGCTCTACTTAATTTAGAATTTGTGGCTCGTGAGATGAATTGAAATATTTGCTCTGAAATGTTCGTCATGCGGAACGGTGATATCGATTAATCAGGCTTATTGGTAGCAATAACCCTGTCTCTGATAATAGCAAGTAAAGCAAGCCGTAGTATTCACTATTAGCAAGAAGAGAACAACCAGAAACAATATGCCTGATAAACTCTATAAGATGGTAGCATGTCCTATCTGTCGAGTATCCGTCAACCATACCATCGATCAACCGTACCAGTCTTCACAATATATTTCCGATAATTATTCGTTATGATAACTTCGTCCATAATCGCACAAACAAAACCTTCTGTTTCTCCGAAGAAACTCATTTAAGGCTTGATTAAACGCACCGTGTAACATGGTGCCTTTCCACACTTTTCTGTGATTCATTACTACTAAGCACTACAAGTTTACTCCAATTCTTTTTAAGCGATAAGAGCGAGCGTAGTGAATTTGATATTTTCTGCCACTACATACATTACGATGCACTTCGACATCAGTATGTAGAAAATATCCTCAATGATTGTACACCTCGCGATTGTGTAGGATCTTGATATTTAAGAGTCCACGACCCCCAAACTTTCTTTTAAGATATTGCATAGTTTTGATCGTTGGCTTCGAACGCAGCGACCGAATCAGGAAATTCCGTAACGAAAGCAAACCTAACACCCCCCACTTCGACCGGCATAGTGGTGCGGCGTTGAAACCCGTGCATCGTCTAACGTCGTTTCAGTTCTACAGACTTCGGCACGGTGTTTGTGTGCGTACGACTAGACGTGTGCGTGTAGACTGTACGAAGCTCGTACGGATCGAGACGAGCTGCTCCGTAATATTATAATTGCATAAGTTAATAAAAAAATACTATGCAATAGCTTTACCCCAGCAGTCCCCGAGTGCCACACGTATTTTTTCTTTGTTATTATTATATGATAAAGCTGTTGTCTTTACGATATATATATATGGAACGAAACACTTCATAGTTCAAGCCGATTTTGAAAGTATTGTAACAGCAAAACCAGGTGATATTCCAAATGATATTTTTTAAAAACTGTTAAGTTATTCATCTGCACACACGGAGTGGTTTCACTTTAATGACACCATAATTATTGCCTACAACAATGCAGCATGGTGATCCACACTATCTTGACTTAGTGAGGTGTTTTTTCATATCCCGCTTGAAAGAACCGGGATCATAGTAGGTGGAAAATACCTGCGATGGTAGTAAGTTCCAAATTTTTACCAAGGAAGAGCCACCTTATCTTCAGGTGCTTTGTTGGCTTGACCCTATACCATAAGACATACAAGTAGATAATATTTACGAACAGTCTTTTAACTAAAATTTCTCAAAAGAAATTTGCAGGAGTATTTTTTTTTAAATCTGTAACTTGGCGGTACCTATGCACGGTGACCCTAAAAACATAATTAGTTCATTAACAAATTTCACGAACTTTCAAATCCTTATTGCCTTCCGTTCGGATAATTCCGAAACGAAACCAATTTCCCGGAGACTCGTCAGAGCGCAAAAAAAGAGAACACTCCAAGGAAATTAATTAAAAGAACAAGTTTTATTAATTTCTATAATACGAGTTTGTTGAAATTTCACGGGTACTTTTATTTAAAAACTTGATTGCGAATCATTTACAGTGGGATAACTTTTACCGTGGGTCGTTGCATACCGTTGGTCGCCCTTCGGGTTCGAAACCACTCATGCACACTTGAATGTGAGTAAAACCTTATGTGCGTAATAAATATGAATGCCCATGAAATAAATATACTTGAAAAGAACACAAAGAATATACAGATTTTGAAAAAAAATATGGATCACACAAAGTGTTGTTTCGTGTGGAGATGGAACCCACTGCACCCAGTGCAATAAGAAATGGCGAGGTGACTGTTCAAACAACTATACTAACCGTGCAATTTAGTTAATACATAACACTTAGTTAATTTACTTATCACCTTTCTGTTTATTTTTTTATGCGGGAAATGCTTTTCGCACCATACCCTCCGTAGGGAGATGAAGAACGCGTGTGGGACTCGCGGAGAATCGATATACTCACAAAAACCCGCTGCAGAATACCTTGGTAGTCATCAGGGGCTTCTGGAACTTATCTGCGGTTTCTAGAGATCTGCCTGTCGTACCCCACAATTGAGGTACATCCCGGGATGATCAAAGTCACCCAGGGGTACAACATAAGAGTATCAGCTATCAAAATTTCAATTTTGTAGTGGTTCGGGCTCTGTGTTAATGACAGTCAGGGCCAGAAATTTTATAGGTATAAAAATGTACAAGTGGACTGCATCGATCCCATTTGTTACTGCATGCGCTGGTGAGAGCTGCCCCACATGTGTCGTAATAGCCCACGTAACGACCAGTACCTGTACACACAGTTTAGATAATCATCGTACGGCACACTTCTATTACCGTTGTGATTTATTTACCAAATGTCCAGTTTACCAAGATCGATATTGTTACGTAAAACTTTACTCGAATATCGATGTAATCGATCGATCGAGATAGAACCAAGAGATTATCGATGGTGTGATAAGTGGTCCTATGTGTACAGAACCAGTAATGCTTCTATGTTTCTTCTACGTATAGGTACACTAATACAGAATTTAATAATGTACTACATTTTATGAGTATTTGTGTTTATATATTAGTCACTTCTTCACGCTTAAACGGTTAGAGCAATTTTCATAAAATTTTGTGGGAAACTAATTGATGACTTGTATCTTAATCTAAGAGATTTTTCTGGATAAATAGCAGCCTATGCCTACACTCATACATAGACAACCTAAATAGCACATTTATCCCAAAAAATTTAGAGTTGCCACGGGATGAACAATAAATTATAATTTAATTGAAAATCTGCGGGATAACATTACAGGACGCGGATAATTAATTTATATTAAATTATTAACAATATAAAAGTTTATATATCAGGACGTTAGATAATATAGTACACACCTACCGTTCTCATAATTAACTTAATCTTTGCGACAAACGTACGAAGTGTACTAGAGTGGATACCACAATAGGCTGAATGACACCTTACTCAAATTAGTAACTTTTTATCATCTGTCAAAACAACAATTTTGTATGAAAAATGTACTAAATACCTAATTGTGACATCACTGTTTTAGACTACTCAATTGAACAATATATTTCACTGTATATTTGATTGAAATTCGTAATAATAATAAAAAGCTATGTTAATTGTATTTGCCGAGATGTTTCGCGATATTAGTTTTAATGAAGTGGACATTGGTATTTATTTACGATACAGTCATCTACCCAATTGGGCAAACGTAGTGAAGGACGCCCTGCGGTGCGATGGACCGACGACTTAAAGAAGGTGGCTAGCACCAGATGGATACAAATTGCCCAAGACCGGGATGGTTGGCATTTCTTGGGGGAGACCTTCGTTCAGCAGTGGATGGCGATAGGTTGAATATATAGTGTGACAAATGGTTACAAAACGAAGAAGTAACTTTGACCAAGCGATTTTATTTTGTATCACGCATACTTTCATTTTTTTGTATGCCAGTTTTATCATAAATGAAGTCTAACGCAAAATAAATACAAAAATGAACACCTAAGATGTACCTCGTAAGTTCTAAAATGACACTAGTGACATTTGTCACAAACATCAAGCTGTATTTCAAGGACTATACTTTGGGATCAGACGACCGCGTGTAAATCGTGTCGACCTGTTTTTAATTTGCGGATAAACTCCTGTTATCCCTAATCTTTTTAAATGTAAATCTCTTAATGTAAACCTTACTTATCATAAATCACTTTTCCATGTAAAAATACTCTTAAATAACTGTACCAAGATTGAAACGACAATGTTTATAAATATTCATTATTTAGATTACAAAGACTTATAACTCCAAAATAATTACGAAAACATTTCGTAGGCCAAAGGGAATATAAAAATAACGAAAGTGTCGGCGCCCAGGGCTCGCAAAGGGTTGAGGCGTTAATTTGGACCGCTTAGTGCGCGAATTTCACCCTTACAAATTCACATAAATACGTTGAGCATCTCTTAGAAGGGCCGTTTTATGACCACAAATTGTTTAGTTTTTTTTTTTTTTCGTTTTGGAAGGAGTGAAGCTTGTACGTTGGTGTAAAGAAATTACATGTTCGCAGGCGTATGTTTGAGGATGCGTATACGTGCGGTTGAGTGAATAGAAATGTTGGAGTGAGTGAGTATATAAGAATAATAAAGAGCTGATAAATCCTGGCAAATTGATTAACAAGTATACCGTTGGAGACATAATATACATCACACTATAAGTTCTGAACTAAAACTACTACAAATTGCATCAAAAACATCAGTTGTAAATGAGACATTTTTCCTCCTTAATTATGTTGATAAATATAATGATTGTCACCATGACACGTCTAGTTTCAGTAGCTTTTATAATCAAAGACAAGTTTAGGACTAAGTACATATTTTGATGGACATTCAATCGAGTGATCATAAAGTATCAACAATCTTCATCAGTCCACTGCTAAACATAGGTTTCTCCTGTTAAGAGAGGTTTTGACCTACGATAACATGCTGGGCAGACACAGTTGTTGTACTCCGGTTGGTTTAGGGCTTGCTTCAAGGTCCATACGTCAGACTGTTACTAGTGTGGCGTCTGGATGCTTTCCTAAATGCAGGAAAAGCGGAAAGCTGGTCCTGTTAAACAACATGTACATTGTTTGAGTGGGTACTCTCTGATCACATTGTTCGGTACCTCTGTGAGGTGGGCTCCGGTTTTCAGTTTACGAGCTGGTACTGGTAGCATGATAGTCCAAGAGCGTTTCAACCCATTAAAAAAAAGAAAGAAAGAGTTCGTTTTAAGTCCTTCTTTCTCTTTACAATGATGTTGTCCTGTGTAGTTGGCTCTCTTAGTTGCTTCTTACGTATGGGATATATAAGGATGGTGTCACTTCGTATTTTTAATTCATTACCATACGAAGATCATGCGAACATCACTTTAATTTTTAAAGAAAATCTAATCTTAGTTTTACAATAACCAAATTGATATCACTATTAATGGTGACGACAATCTTGCGTTAAAAAAAACGAAGCCTGGTTTAAAGTACACTTCAATAAATGCCTAAATCATTCTATGGCACAAAACTAATTTTGTCAGTGACAAAATTCTATGTGGATTTCTATAGAGTTACATAACATAATAGTAAACATCATTTGTATTCAAAAGAAACTTAGGGAGTTGTGATTATCAGTGAGTGACTGATGAAGTAAGTCAGTGATAAAATTAAGAAAGTTTGGTTTATTTTATTCAAATTTAATGTAATTCAGCATTACATATAACCATAATTAGGCTCGTAAATCACAAAAAAATATAATTTTGTATATGAAGAAAAAAATTCTTTGACGTAGGCTTCATAACTTAAGGTTCTACTCATTCTGAAGTATTTTGGTGATGTCAAACACCAAGTTTCTCTATACTGCTTCCTTTTTTGCAGTTCCAAGTGCTTTAAGGACAAGAAAATGATCTAAAAGACTTTGAAAATAGAAAGATACAGCTGTGCTTTGCTTTTATGGCGTTGTGAAAGTATATGTGATGTGTGCCTCCAACACTTAAAGTGTTGAAGGATAAAAATTATTTTGAAAGTGGTACATATGCTCATCGGTGTGGGAACTTTTTATATCATGATGTAGTATGTATGTAATATGTGTGTCATCATCATCAACAGTCTTTTACAGTCCACTGCTGGACATAGGCCTTTCCTTAGCAAGAAGGTTTTGGCCTACTATACCACGCTGGCCAGACGGGTTGGAATAGGGTTTGTTTCAAGTTTTCCTTCTCTTTGTAATGATGTTGTCTTTCATATTTGGGTCCCTTAGTCATATGTATGTAAGTAGTAGTAATTATCAGTTACTCTGTTCGATCCATCTTCTATAGGTAGTGCGGAAGAATATTTTTGTTTGACAGTATGTGGTAGTCATCGCAAGAACAGTGACTCCACCAAGTCGGCCAATAATAAAATAAATTTTAGATAACTGTAGGGGACATTCAACCATATTGGCTTACTCACACCATTCTAAATTGATTACTGAAGTTGATCAAGTTGAAGTAAATTATTTAATTAATATTTTACAACCTTTAGATTCTGCACCATTAATCTTTTTGCATACGAAATCAGACAACCTTTTATCATTTTTGTTATTTTTGTTTTACCTTAGTTTTTATAGACAACTATCGCATTAGGGACAAATATTGAGTCGCAGAAATCTTCAAAAACATACGTGAAATAGATATACAGAAAACTCAGACTTAGAACAACGGTTTGTGGCTAACACAGGGCTGTCCATCATTGTTAGAACTTGTAACACTCAGCGATCTAGTAGAAAGTGGCAACACCATTCATTATGACAAAATTGTTGTTGATGTAACATCATTATAACGTAATAGGCTTAAATATTTTGCTCCGAGTTTGATTTATCACAAACTTTATCAACATATTATTGTTAATAATTCCAAACTTGTCCGTCCATCGGCTCGTACAGTTACGTAAGTCATAAAAATGCCAAAATGGTGGACCTCGGCGATATTTTTACCAAATATATGGAGGTTGTATAAATCCATGTCTTACGATACTCATAAAAGTATATTGATTCAATCAAATGGGTACTAAACCAACACATAAATAGTTTTTCTATCGTTCACAATAATTGCTTTGTACGTTCTTGTAGTGTAATACCTTATGTATCCGTGTGGTGACGGATTATGAATACGAAGTGACACTATACCTATTTATGCCATATAGGCCCTTTGATAAAGGGGTGACAGTTATCGTGATAACTATGTGAGCCTTACACTGCCACGATGACTGTCATGCCTTTTACGTTCCCAAACGTGGCGTGAAAAAGCATCTCACTAGGCCGCCATAGTTTGGATCACCGTACTGCATTGTCTGCATTTACAATGAGTATGGTGACCACAATTCTTTGGATTCTATTCATGCTTTCGAGCAGGTAGAGTAGGGTCACTTTGGCGGGCTCTTCATATAGAAAAAAAAATTGTGTGTGTCCTAAGAGCCGACTGACTGAGCTGCACGACAACTCTACTGTACAGAGAAGGAAAACTCAGATGTAGCGTACATATAGACAAACTGTCCTCAAACTTTGGCGAATTTGAATCATAAATGATGAACGTAGAAAACAAAGCATAACCAGAATAAGTATATATATTTATTTTTTCTTTTTTAAAGACAACAGCCGCGTTAGAAATTTATCTTGTGTCGTGTGAAATGTTACAAACACTCAGATTCTTCAACAACAATTTTTGGATCACGCAATTTTGTTTTATTCGGGATTTAAACCTACAATACTCGGCGCAGTATAAAGCGGCGAGGTGACCGCTTAAATCATTTCGCAATCCATGCAGTTTTGTTAACATTTTCACAGATACAAAAATGTTGTTTGCCAAAAAATTATTTGTCATCATCATCATCAACAGCCTTTTACAGTCCACTGCTGGACATATGCCTCTCCTTAGCAAGGAGGCTTTTGCCTAATATTCCACGCTGGCCAGACGGGTTGGAAGGATTTGTTTTAAGTTTTCCTTCTCTTTGTAATGATGTTGTCTTGTATACTAGGTCCTTTAATCGCCTTTTACGACACCCACGGGATGAATAGCTGTGGTAACACTATGTATTTTTAATCCGTCACCACACGGACATTATAATTAATTATTTGTAAGACATATATATTCATATTAACATTATAAAATTATTAATGGAAGTAAAAGTTACGAAAATATTTCATATGATTTAATATTTGACTACACATATGTGCTCAGCCGGAGTGACACCATGACCTCACAGTAAGTAGTATTAAGCCACACACCATGCTGGCGTGTTGTTGAGCCGCCGGCCACGCCGCACAAACTAACCGCCGATATTACCGCTGGGTTATGTCTGTGAGTGGTGCGGGGAGTCGGTGTCTGTTCGTTGTGCCTTTCTTCGAACTGCTGTGCAAAGTGTATGATAAAAAAATAAAAGATCATTTAATACGAATGAGGAAGTTGTGTTGGTTCTCATGAAATTTGGTAATTTGGAAATTAATTTTTTTACAGTTTTCTTGTGCACTGCATCTTTATTTGAAGATCTTAAAATCTTTATTGATGACATTTATTTTTTAAATGAAATTCAAACAATATACTGTTATGCCACAACCGCCCTTATTATAACGGCGGTATACCCACGTGGCCTAAACCCACCAGTCAGACCACCGGCATGGTGTGCAGGAACCATTAGGCTATTACTGAAGCCCAGATTTTTATCCTTCTCTGGATTCTGGGAGTAAACTATGTTTAACCCAGATAAGCCTGAAACTAAAATTTTCTGAAAATTTTGAAAAAAGTTACATTATTTAGTTTATTAGATCTTATGTAACATAAAAAAAATTATGAAAAAAAAATTAAGTGTAAGGCTTTCAGGGAAACAGCCGTCCTATATGTAGGACAGTAGGATAATAAGAGGAAATAAAAGACCATTTATGACAAAACAGAATGTAATCAAAAAGTGTAGTTTATTAGATAACTATTGATTATATTACCCATTGTTATATGTAATTTACTAGATTAACACTATTTATGAATGATATGTTTCAAAACACTTGACACACACTCCAACATCACATTTCTTGCAACGTGTCAAACATTTTTTGTGACATTGACGACAGTGTGTTTGCTTCGATTGAGGAATAACCAGATGATTCATCTGGTCTTTACGACTATCAGCATGTTCATGATGGGAGGGTCGTCTAGGCCCTCTTTTGGCATTTTTTCTGTTTGATTCAATCAAAGCAATTGCTACCCTTCTGCGAAAGCCAAGATGATCCAGTTTTCCATGATTTATTTTATATAACTGCCATGCATTATGTTCGGCAAGATCAATCATGTGTGTGAGCAACGGCATGTACCATTTCTTACCTCGTATACCAATTCGGTAATGTGAAATATTTTCATCAGACCGATCCACTCCTCCCATATATTTGTTATAAATAGATGGACACCATATGTGGTTCTTCTATGACAATGTTTCTCTTTTCACTTTGTGAGAAGCGTTTGGCAGATTGTTTAGGATTTATTCCTACAGCATTAGAAGCAATACTGAATATATTATTGTCATGCCATTTAGCAATAATGAACGTGTTGTCATGTGTCGTTCTGTAATCGACAGCACCACGTTCCTTTTTTTTCAGTAACTACGATGTAATCAGAGGACATCTAGATGTCCAGTTTTCTCGAACTGTCCCAGTGCAACGAAGGCCTTTCTTTGTTATCTCTTCCAGCAAGGGCGTCCCAGTAAAAAAATTATCAAAAACTACGTGGTAAGGAAGGTCGAAGCCACGTGAAATCAGCACATCGCAAAAAGTGAGAACAACGCTTGCACCCAGCCCCAATTCTTTATATATTGGATTGCACATAGTTGTAGCACCTTGGTATGGTTCCATCCATAAAACATACCCTAACCATGTAGCACCAACCCAAGTTTTGAACCCGTACCTAATAGGTTTACCTTTTATGTGCTGTTTGCAGCCATGTCTACCATAGTAGGGGATCATGGCCTCATCTACACTGTAATGCTCTTCAAGAGGAGAAAACTCTAAGAACTTTTTATTTAGAAGTGTAACTAGGGGGCGTACTTTTGTGTATTTGTCTTGCAAATCCAGATTATCATTGACATGAAGGTGGCGAAAAATAAAGTCAAATCTATCCCTAGTCATAGCCGAGCTGATCAATTCATTCTTTGTATCAGGGGAGTTTTCCCAATACATTCTTCTACGGGGGAGCCATGAATAACCACTAACCAACAATATGCCGATGAAACATTTCATATCTTCAGTGGTTATGTCTCCAGGTAAATTCTTTTTGACAGCATATTTACTGCTCTCTGACACCAACAACGAAATAACATCTTCATCTAAGAAGTTTTCAAACCACTCAATTGGGCGCTTATCTTGGCAAGCGCCTTGAACATCTGGCCAATTCACGGGATTTTTTGCCAAGTCCCGTTTTCTCCATGCGTAGGTACGCCTACGTTTAGTTTGACCTGTAGAATCAGAAGGTTCTTCTTCTGTATCACTCACCATAATCTGCCCTTGAATCATTACTTCAGCCGGTTGAAGCAGAATGTTTCGTGGCAAATTATTCAAAGTTACATTATCTTCTTCACCCGAATCTTCGTCAGTGAGACAGTCAGGATCAACAGGAGGAGGTAGAATACATATCAGTCGTTCTCTATAATCTTCTTCATTATCACAAACATTTTCTAAAGCATCTAAAATTTCATGCGCAGCTAACGGTCTGTAAAGAAAAAGTTGTATTATTGTACTAAAATCATGTATATTATCCTACTGTCCTATATATAGTACGCTAGTATTTGTAACAAGTTATACGTAATTTATTTATATTATTTTGCTAGAATATTTATTTAGTACAAAAGTTAAGGTTATCAACTAGATATTAACACAGAAAAAAACAACTCACGAGTAAAATATAACTTTTTATACATACCTGTCATTTGCCATGTCTGCAACGCACTTTTATTACACACTTATAAGGTAAAATATAAGGTAAAAACTGTTAAAATAACTGTCTTTTTATTTTTTCTAATAAAGCTGACACGTTTCTTACTGCAAATCATAAGACTAAATAATCTTAGATAAAGAGGGTATTCTGATATTTTTTTTTATTTCTACTGTCCTAAATATAGGACAGTAGGCTTATCTGGGTTAACTGTTGTATGTGTTTCTTGTCTGTTTTATGGGTGTACATAAAATGCACTGTAGAACTTACAACTATTGAAATACAAGTGTATCTATATGCCGGTAATCACTCACTATCAGGTGAGCTTTGTCTTCTAATTTCATCTGAGTAGTCTCATTGACGATTGAAAATAATCTTATGATAACTTCATTTACTCTGTGCCTACTATTTATCCATCTGAAATAAATCACATTGATCACATTTACTTAATATATGTGTTGACTAAATAACGATGCAAATTAAGTCCAGCCCAACAGCCCTCATCGACCCAAAGAACTCAAATATGAACTCTCTGAATTGTAGTAGCGTTCACAAAGTTCTTACTTTAGTTTTAGTATTGAAATACTGGCGTAGATAAAGCCTGGAAATAATTATAACAGAGGACCATAAAACGAACAAACGTTGAATTCTCCAACATTGTATTCATGCATACTCGGCCGTTCGGGGTAGTGCTACCCTCCCACAGAAGACGAACCTAAAGTGTCAGCATCAGTGCTGTCGTGTTTCATTAGTGAGTAAGAGACCAGAGGCCCATTGATGCAGGAGTGACAGTTATCGTTGCAAGCGTGTGAGCTTTACACTGCCACAATGGCTGCCATGCCTTTTACGTCTCCAAGTGGGTGTAAAGAAGCATCTCACTAGGCTACCTTAGTGTGAGTCACCATACTTTATTGTCTGTATTCGCAACGAGTATCAACAGTGCAGTGCAGGCAGTGTAGTCACTACTCTTAAAATATAAAAAAAAATGCTGTTGACGTAAAAAAATATTATTGTCACACATTTTCGGAAGACGTTGTGAAATAAAAATGATTTATAAATAGGTTTGCAAATATTTTTATTTTTCTAAAGACGGCAGCGGTATAAGTTATCTATGCAAATGGGTCGTCCACTTTGATACTCAACTGATGAACAAAAACATACAGAACTTAATACAGTACACAACAGACGTAAATGACTTTTAACAAAATACATATGTATCTCTGACCTCAATACCCCTTTTGAATTATTAAAATAAACTATGATTCTCATTACTTATTTTTCTTGCAGTAGTCCACATTAGGTGTGATAAGCTGTCACTAAAATAATAACTATGATCTAGTCAATTTTACATGAGGCATGTGGAAACTCGCATTACCAACTCACACAAGTCTAATTTCTGCGATTACATACTTCAAGGCTGTCGCAGATATGAAAACAAGAGCGACATAGTGCGTTCACATATCAATAGGCTTCGTTACTGTTATACAAAGGTTTTTATATCCAAGAACTCGATACGCCAACTCTGTCATACTCTCCTAGTACTTTAACTCGTTTTTAAACATACCTTTATACGTAAAACCTAGGTCGTCGGTAAATGTGACCGCCTAAATTCACCGCTTCTATGTTTCCAAGCCTGTAACACAGTCAGCTATTTTTTTATGTAGGTGAGGTTATCGGGTCATCTGTCTGCTCATACAGTCTTCTTATTGGCACTGCTCTAGTTGCTCCCTGTTTTTTAAAGTAAAGGACGCTAATACGTTTGATATTTTATATGGCTCTTTTGTTGAGGACGAAATGGCTTTGACGCCATGAGCACCATTTATTATTGACTGGATTTGAATAGAGCACATCTTTCATTATGATGATAATTATGATTCGCTTTCATCATAATTTTACCTGCACTTTCTTAATCCTTTTTGGTAAGAAGAAAAGTAAATAGTGGTAAGGAAAATAGGGGAGAGAGTTTTTTTTTTAAATAAATAGATGGAATACTTGATGGTGAATAACTTTTGCCACCCATGGATGCCTGCAATGCACGAGTTACAGTTGCGTTACCACTCTTTGAGTAACCAGAACTTTGTTTGAACTTTGTAGTTTCCACTAACTTAGTGAAAGTACAAAATGAATTCCTTGATTCTTAATGTTTTTTTTAAACATAGAGATTGACAGAGTAACTCTATAGAGAACCACACCGTAGTGATTGCCAGATTTTAGCTGATTGGCAAGAGAAAGAAAAGCCAAGCTGTTTAGTTTGGTTTTCTTTGAGACATTTGTATGGAAATATGGCACTCCATTGCAGTAAACAATGTCCGCAACATAAAGTTTACTTTGTGACGTCATAAAGTGAGTTATAGCACGATTTATTGAACCAACTGCATTCTTTACAACCTGCATACTCATAAATACTCTTATTAGAACCTTAAAGTTAGCTATGCAAACAACTGTGGTAGTAAATTTTCGTGTTTTTAAAGTTCAAAAGTTAGTTCAGTTATTGCTTTGCGTTTTTAACCAGAATACGAGCAAACGACCATTAAAAGTTTAAAACTAGTACTTTAGAAGTACTTTAGTACTATATCTTTAATAGTTTATATGTACTTGGTAATTGAATAAACAATACTGAAGTCGGTATTATTAAAGGTATATTCAACCGGTCTGTGAAACAAAACTGAATATACCAGGTGGTAATTCGCCTGAAACTTTCGGGCTAGTATGACTGGCAACCCTTTAAAAAAGGAACATACCTCAAACTCAAAGGCCAATAGCATTCTCATGACTTCTGAGCTGCACGCGGTCGTCATGTTCGTCATATACAATTCTAGCCGGATAAGTCTATACATGCAAGATCATATTTACGACATTGAAACCCATCCGTGCCTCATTCCCATGTGAGCCTCGATGACGTTAAATCATCCGTCCCGGTTGTCATACCAATATCTGTGGTAATCGATATGGGTATTTGGAGTCCTTAAAAATCCGAGAACGGTCTATCTGTAGAACTTAGTAAAAACTAGTGCGTAGTGGAGGTCTGAAGGTAGTCACTCCAGGTAAAAAATCAAAGTTCAACCGTACGTAGTAGTAGTCAACCCCACTCTAACTTTGGAAAAGGTTTGTCAGATGAATAAAATCCTTTGAAACCCAGATAATGTGATGTACGAAAAAATTTGCTTTACTTAAATAACAGGGCTACTTTTTAAAACTTTTCGCCACTTAAACTATCCTAACATAAATCTTAATAATCTCCTAAAACATGTTCCCCACACATCGCAATATTTAATTAAAAACGCAACGTGAAAAGTAACAATGATACATTGTTACTGCAAGCAATTTTACCCACAGGGCCTTTTGAAAATATATCCTGCTTTTAATATGGATGTGTGCTGTAAATAAGATTGAAAAATATGATGGAAATGAGCACGGAAAAGGAAACCTGAAAGTATTATCTATGGTAACCAGTTCTTCTAGAATCATGCTTGGTGCCACACTTAGGTACAAATGAGTGGTCTTGTCAGAAATGATACCGTTTAACTAGAGTGTTTTTTTTTTAATATAGAGCCTGCAAAAGTTATTCTACTCTGCCTGATGGGAAACATGAGTAGACCAAGAGTAGCGGTTCCCATATTCCCTGTAAATGCAGACACATGTGGTATAGCGAGATGTTTTTTCACACCCCGCTTGAAGGACTCAAGATCATAGAGCGTTGGTAGTAAATATCAGGTTTTGATTGCTGTATACAGGAAATAAGAATCGAACTGTTTAATTCGAGAGCGTATGTCTATAACAGTGACTTCCAAGGTCAGCAAATATTGGCGTGTAGAGGAAGGTAGAAGGTGGGACCGGGACATCGCAAATATGAGAACTGTACTCCACACAGGAGCGAACCTGGGTCTTATAAAGAAGACACAGATGTCCGGGCGAGAAGAATCATTTCACTTTGTTTAGTATATCTAGTTGCCTGTTTTGCGAAACCGCCTTACTGATGCTCTCAATGTACTCGTAAGGGAAAGAAACGAAGACTTTTAGTTTGAGAGCGATCTGTGTTTTCTTGGCCCTGAAATCGAACACACTCTCATAACCCCATGGAGAAATGTGGCCTAGTATCAGGTCAAGCCTAGCGATAAGCTCCTGTTCTTCTTCCTCAACGTTTGCTAGCTTGGCACTAGCGTCAATAGAAAATAGATTTTTAGAAGTTTTTTCGTTGCTTTTCAATGACTTTGCAAGTTTAATACAAATCCTATCCCTTCCCCTGATTGTAGGGGGTACTTACTATCCGCTGGTAATCACTTACCATCAGGTAACCCCGTTGGACAACTACTCTCCTCGGCCTCTTCCACACTATAAAAACATATAGATGTTTATTCAACCTACAAATTTACCATCACTTAAATCATTTCCTAAATCTTCGAGAGCTTACTGAAAAGGCGTAATGTTCGAGTAACGAAGTGTCCACGAATAGCCGACCAGCCCCAAATAGCGGCAGTAATCCAGGCATTATCAGCCATGACGGTATCTCAACGGGTTTATTGCCTACGACCTCACCATACACTCTACTGTCGACGCCATTTATGTTTACATATTGTAGAAAAATAAACAATAGATTAAGTTGTCGTTGTCTCTGAGAATTCTACATTATTTTTTTTATATATTTTATTTCTATCTTTTTTTCAATAATATATAGGCTACAATTTATAATTGTTTTATGTAATTTGGGTCGTTATACATATTACGATACATGTCAATTAAATCGGTAAAAAACTGACCTCTAAGAGTTATCTTGGCGTACACTGTCTAAACCATTAAAGTTACACAAAGATGATGTACCGTAGGATTGCTTGTATGTTAAAAAAAATATATAAAAATAATCTGTTTGGAAACTTAATGTGGTAGACCAAATTTCACACGAACGAAGCCTAGGGCAAAAGTTTGTAGCTCAATACAATGGTTGCGGCTCTTGTACGAGTGTTAAATATTAGTTAGTCTCTTGTTGTGATGAATTACTGAATTCCACTCAATAAATATTATAAACTCTAGCTTCTGTTATAGTTAACTAAGTGTTCATGGTTGATGTTAGTAATAAAATAATATATGATGAGTATTTCTTAAGCTGTTAACTAAGTGGAAAGAGACTGTGAGAAAACTAATGAAAACTTTGAAATTTTAACTACTGTCTCATACCTTTTATCTCCTGTTTACGAGTTCATAAGTAATCTCATCAAATAAATGTTTGAAGTTCTGATGTGAAATTTTTTATAACGCAGTAATTTTAAACCATAGACTAATAATAGGAAGGGGCCGTTCAATTATTACGTAAGCACTATGGGGAGGCGGGGGGGTCTTTGCTTTGCTTATTTTGGATGACATGGGGGGTAGGGGAGTCTAGATGATGATTACGTCATCGGTAGTTATTTTCTTCTTTACACGAATGGCAACCCACACATTGTCTTTGCTTGAAAACGAAAAGCATTTTCGGGGATTCCCGCAAGTAATACATACATTTAGTGAACAGTGCGCGGTAATTCCCCTACTCGCTTTAGAACCGAGTAAGGGAATTACCGCGCGCTGTTCACTTGTCTAAATTTCCTCTATCAGTGTATTGTTTCGTTTGGCTGCTATAGCGAGTAGACGTATTGTAAGCATAGTAAAGCAAGTTAACATTTGTGTTACCATTCATTCCATTATCCAAAGTTTAATGTTTAAATAAGATGTCATTTCAAATAGACAAATCTAAGTTATACCAAAAATTGTTTGAAAGTTTTAAAAAATCTCATACAAGTACGAAAGTACAAAATGTACAAAAGTTAGTTAACGAAGTGTGGCGAAATTATAAATTACAAGCAAAATCCGACAAGGAACTAGATATTATTGTATCTAAGAGAATCGAAGAAGAATTGCAAGCAGCGACTAAGAATAAATCCAATTTACTACATTTTTTTTCTAAGGTGAGTGACGAAATCATTTTAGGTACCTATGAGTACCTACTAGAAATATTAGAAATCGCCAAAAAGTTTCTCTTTGCTAATTAGAAAATATTATGGCCTATCTTAAAGTATAGAGGTAATATTCATTATATAGATTTATTTCTTATAATTGATTCCGTCAATTGGTCACAAAATACAGGATGCCAGTTTTATACATATATATATATATATATATATATATATATATATACACCTACAGAAAACTATACTCTATTCAAATAGGTATTTAACAGAATGTAAACAATCTTTATATGTCTTTTTATTGAAATATGTGGTTTAAAATTGTAAACTGTGTAAAATCTGTTGTGATTCATTTAAAAACTCAACCAATATTAAAAAATTGCTTTTCTGTAAGTACATAAAGGTGCGTACAAACATCGTGAGGCGTGCGCCGCGAATGGTTCGCACGTATACATGTGCCGTAGCATGCCTCAGGTTGATGTATTCGAGACGAACCATTCGCGGCGCAAGCCTCGCGATGTCTGTACGCACCTTTACAGATATCTGATTTTATAATTGCATATTTCAATAAAAAGACATATCAAGATTGTTTATATTCTTTTAAATACCTACTTGAATAGACTATAACACCCTGTATTTTGTGACCGGAACGATTTGCTCGTTTAAAGATATTAGATTTAAAGCCATAGGGTTTTGTATTTACCATATTTATTGCCATACTTTGTATTTATGTAGCTTAATAAGAGAATCTTTAGCAGAACCCATAGAAAGTTTTTATTTTTAGGCAACCTGTAAACCTGCAGAAAAAACACAAATTACACAGCCAGCTTCAAATATTAAAAAACAGGAAGAAGATAAAATAAAAACCGGTAATGAATCACAACAGCAATGCGAAATTAATAAAAATACAGATAAACAGAGACCAAAACCTTCTCAGGAGGCTATGAAAAATAAGATTGCTCTACTCGAAAAAAATTTGAATGCTTTGTATTCTGCCAGAGATACTATGTCAATCCGTGCTGAAGTTGATAAACAGATCATTAAGTTGCGCGAGGAAATAAAAACAGCAAAACAGTCTTTAAACAGGAAGGTTCAAAACGCAGTTGCCCAGAAGAAACACAGGGATGGTATGAAAAGAAAGTTAGAAGATATTTGTCATGAAAATCCAGAAATGAAAAAAAGACTATCTCTGAGGGATTCAGTGGGACGTCCTAATCTTGAAAGCAATCAACCTTTACTATTGAAAACAATCGCGGATATAGCTTTATTTGGAAGTGCAGCAGATGATAGAAGACGAACGGAATCAATTCGCAGCGTAAAAACTCTTGATGAACTCACACAAGAATTACGTAAAATGGGATTTGACATTAGTCGCAGTGGGACATATCTTCGTTTGATTCCCAGAAAATCTAATTCTGCAGAGGGACGAAGACATGTATCGACAGTCCCTGTTAAGCTCATTCGGGCTCAAACTGATCACCACAAGAGCCACTTAGATAGCAAGTTCGCTGAAACATCAATCCATTATTTAGAGAACATAGCATCCATACTAGGACCAGATCAAGTATTTTTCATATCTCAAGATGATAAAGCTCGAGTCCCTATTGGCGTAACTGCGGCAAATAAGCAAGCACCTCTTCTAATGCACATGGAATATAGAATCAAATTGCCTGATCACGATTGGGTAATCGCTGAGCGTCATAAATTAATACCATCTGTTTATGCTGGTATCAAAATCACTTCCAATATGCTAGGACAACCGCAAGCCGTTGGATATTCTGGACCAACATACATCGCTATTCGAAGTGGAAAGCATAGTTCATCTACTGCTAATACTCATGCTCAGGATTTCGAGACGCTTCTCGAACTTGAAGAGTTTCGACCATTAGCTAAAACTGACCATGGACTAGTAAAACCAATGGTAATCATGACGGTTGATGAAGGGCCAGATGAAAATCCGCGTTATCAAAAAGTCATAGGGTTTGCTATACAACACTTTAAGCGACATGATCTCGATGCATTGTTTTTAGCTACCAATGCTCCCGGAAGAAGTGCGTATAACAGAGTAGAGCGCAGAATGGCTCCTCTTAGTCGGGAACTGGCTGGTTTAATATTGCCTCATGACCATTTTGGGTCTCATTTGGATGAACGTGGCGTTACAATTGATGAACATTTAGAAAGATCTAATTTCGAATTTGCAGGAAAAGTATTAGCTGAAGTATGGAGTTCAATGGAAATTGATGGCTATAATGTTAATGCAAAATATGTTGGGGCAGGTGAACAAGATCTTCCTGATTTTCCAGACATTAAATGGTATTCAGAACATGTGCGTGAAAGCCAATACTTGCTCCAAATTGTAAAATGTAGAAATACAGAATGCTGTCGTCCAAGAAGTGGACTATTTAGATTACTAGACAACAGGTTTCTTCCACCACCTGTAAAAGTAAAACAAACAGTTGATGACTTGGTTTTAGATGAAGGAGGGCAATTTCTTAATCTTCCAGTCAATTTAGCTCTACGCTTAAGTGCTTCACACAAAGATTTCCTGCAAATGCCATACGATTATTTTTGTCCGACGGTACAATTGAGGCTATCAAGTCGAACATGCAAAACGTGTGGTCTTTATCATGCTTCCGTCAAGTCACTAAATCGTCACATCGAAAAGATCCATAAGAAAGTAAACACGCACACTGATAGGAAAGTTAGACCTGTAAGAGTCGCTGCTCGTCGTGCTAATGAACTGATGTGCATTATTCAAAATTTAGAGCACCATGATGTTGAATGGCTCGATGAGAATGACGTAGACATTCCAAAATCGGATGAAAGCGAGCAGACTCACAACACTGAGCAGCAATCAAAGCAATCCAATGTCATCGAAAACTTAGAATCATGGATTCGGGTTTCATGGACTGAAGACTGTTAATTTGAATTTAATATATGTACCAAAAATTTAAAATAAGTTTGTTATGTTAGTAAGATATAATATTTTTGTCCTTTACTCTATGTCGAATACCGTTTCAGTAAAATATAATCTCTATCCTAAATCTATTTTCTTATTTTTCAAATTATAATTATAACATTATAAAATTAAAAAAACAATACATTAATTGACAAATGTTTACGTAAGCATGGGGGGAGGGGGTAAGAGCTTTGCTTACTTTTGCTGACAAGGGGGATGGGGGGGTAAATAATTGCAATAAATCTGCTTACGTAATACTTGAACGGCCCCGAAGGTAATTAGTAAGAACGAATATCTTCCGTGAAGCATTGCAGATTTCTATTCGAATTGTACTATATATAATAAAATTATGTTTCTTATAATAGTAGGTATTGTTAGTTTTAGTTGGTAATGCACAAATTTCCCCACTTTTATTATGTACCAATTTACTAACTTAACTATTTAGGAATCAGTATATAGATCCTACTGTCTTAATTATATTCTACTAATATTTGAAATGTAAAATTTATAAAGATATTTGGATGTTTGTGACGCTTTTACACAAAAACTACTGAATAGATTTTGATGAGACGGTACAGTAACGTAACTTATATATCAGAATAACACTTAGACTACTATTTACCGCGATAACCGACATACAAGTGGGCAGAGGCGTGGGTAAAAACTAGTACAGGTATACGGTAAAGTAACGAAATTGTGTCGATTGATTTTTTTGCTTATTTGATTGATGTGCGACTAGTAGCTGCTATTATAAATTATATACTTATGATAATATTATAATTTATTGTCCCCTCACAGGAAACCAATCTAAAGCGACAGCATCCGTGCTGTCGTGTATCGTTAGTGAGTGCGAAATCAGAGGCCATTGATGCAGGGGTGACAGTTATCGTGGTGTGTGTACTTTACACTGCGAAGATGTCTGTCACGCCTTTTATGTTCCCAAGCGGGGCGTGAGAATGCATCTCACTGCATTATCTGCCTTCGCGAAGAGTATGTTAGTATGTTGACCACAACTTCCATAACAAAAAAATTAATTATTTATTTTCTTATAATACAATTTTGAACTTGAGGGACACGAGGATTAATAAATTAAAAATATTTTTTCCAGTCCTGTAAAATGAAACTTCTCTATTTATTTCTATTGTGTACGCTAGTGGGCTGTAGAATAGACAAGGACAGCGATTTAACGCTTCGTTGTAGACTTACTAGCGATTGACGCCGATTCGGGCCGACTCAAGCCGCGTTAGAGGTTTGTCATTGTTGTTTTTTTTGATATTCATTCGATTCTACCAATTTAGTGAACTTCAAAAAACGTGGTATATAAGTGACTAGCAATTTTAGACTTGGTTTTCGTGCATTAATTTTGCGTTTCTAAGTTAAGAACGATTAGCGTATGTGACTTTCAATCAAAAGGTCGATTCCCAATTCTGTCCAAAAATGTAGCTGCATTGTTCTTGCAAAAAAATCTTAATAACAGCCCGGAGTATGGCATTTTGTCTGTGTTTCACGCCCGTGCGTCCGAGAGCATGTTTAGCCGTCCCTCCCGATTGATCTGGTCCGTCCGTTCATCATGAGCATTATACGTTTATGGCAATCGTTATTGAAAAGTCAGTATCCTCAAATATACTTGGCAATTTTAACGTTTTGAATGTGATGATGGTCCGAGGGGAATACCTCATCATCCCACCGAGATTTGCAACGGGGTGGTGTGTCGGAATCGGACCGAATAAAACCACATGGTGTGCACTTCAGTATTTATTATTATGTAAATGTCATAACAAAATCAATTAGAAGACTGTAACCCTGTCAATTTACACATTTATATATCGCCATATTTTTATTTTTGGTTCAATTCTTTTTAAACCCACACATTACAAAATTAATAGTGTACTTTATCGAACAACAAATAATAAATGAAACTATAACAAGCTGTAAGAAGTAAGAAGTTATGGATAAACGAAAATATGACTTAACAATTTCATTCGTTCTTTGGTGGAGTATAATAATCACATTTTGTTTCATCCCCAAGACACGCTCGTCGTTTCGTACGTAAACATGTCAGGTTGAACTAACTTACAACTCCAAACTTTCTAAACAAAGAGTTTATTAACAACTTTCTCTACTTTTATTTAGATTTACTTTATTCTAGAATGTTCCACAATGTAATTTCAAGTTGTTTGAAAAGTTCTACGTCTGCTTCTGTACATTTGGCATTGCTTCGGTAACTGACATTCAAGTAAAATCAGTTGAACTAGTAGCCTTAATAATCATTTCATTAATAAAGACTAGGAAAAGACATATAACTGCTTTCTTTCTAAATTTCAGTATCAAATTTCTGTATAAGAGAAGATATAATATTTTGTAATAAATAGATTTTTCTTTTTATTTTAAAAACCTGCCAAAGTGACTCTACTCTGCCTGATGGAAAGCATGAATAGAATCCAAGAGTTGTAGTCACCATACTCATTGTGAATACAGATAACGCAGTATAGTAATCATACTATTGCGCCCTAGTAAAATGATTTTTCACGCCTCGCTTGTGGATGTGAAATGCATGACAGTCATCGTGGCTTTGTATTGCACACACTTACCACGACAACTGTCAACCCTGCATCAATGGGGCTCCGGTCTCGCACTCACCAACGAAACACGACAGCACGTATGCTGTCGTTTTAGGTTGTGTAATCTTCCGGAGGGTAGTACTGACCCGGTCGAGCCAACCCGTTCGTGCTGAAATCAGCGTGGCTCTACTACAGCTGATTCCGGAATTATTTACGGAATTACCATACGTATATTGGGTCAGATGGGGTATATATGAGACAAAAACCCAATCTTTTGATCTTTTATAACCCTAAATTTATTTTTTACATATCTATGCTGTTGATTCATAGCTATAAAGTAATTGGATGCGTTTATAAATAGTTACGTGATAAAGACATGTTTTAGTATGTATATATACATGTATGTATGTATATATCATATTTTAGTAAAAAATAATACTGCTTGTATTTTCTATATCTTCCAATATTTTTAACATTGAAGGCTCGATATAAGACAAGGATTTTAAAAATGATACAAAAACTTCATTTTTCAAGCAAAATATTCTTAAAATGAATAACAAAGCAATGTAAATTTATTTTCTATTTATGTTTGCAATGAGTTTGTTTTATATTGGGATACGGTTCTATTTGAAGTTTATTTAAATGAAATTTTATCCACCTAACCCTACATAAAATATTAAACGCCCACTAGTCACCAATAAACAGAATCAATATGTCTTATAAACTGTAGTAACAATTCACACATCTCACACACGGTAATCTAATCTTGAACTAGGCAAAGCCTGTGCGAAAACAACCAGACTATTGTTAAGTGTAAATCAACAAAAAAATATTGCTTGCACATATTTCTAAAGGAAAGGCAGATTTATATTATTAAATGCCAATTTTACGTTTAAAATTTCAAGTAGTTACCTAACATATTACATTATGTGTGTATATCTGTCAAATAAGTATGTCACTATTCAAGACTTCTGAAACCGAAATTTGCAGTTATCCGGCAAACAAGTTCGCATTAATCTATCAGAGACTTTGTCAGCAAGTGGTCAAACTAGCCCTTACTCAGCTAACATATGAGTATTTTGAATTTTGCTTACCTGTCTCCGCAGTTGGTCTAGCAGCTAACGTATGCGATTGCCGATTCTTGTTTTCGGGTTTCATTTCCGGGTTGAACCAAAAAAGTGTTACTGGGTTTTAATGATTATAGAAATGCTTAATAACAGCCCGGAGTTTGGAAGATGGGGTCTTAACTCCTGTGCCTTGTAGAGCAGGTAAAGCCGTCGGTGACCGGTCGTCGATGAAATACACCTCACCATCCTCAGTCGTGTCGGATAACCGTCGCAGGGGAAAAAGTATACCTGTGTTTGCACACACCCTTGTGCACTAAACAATAATTAGATAATAGACTAGCAGTTTAGTTATTATAGCCTTGTTCCAATTGGAAATCAATATAACGAATTTACGAGCCCGCTTTCATACTTCCCACTTTTACTAATAGTTCAACGATAAAACACCCAAAGTAACAAATTGATTGAACACAAGCTAAACCCACACCTAAACCTAACACAGCACAAGGGCCAACATATGCCACATGACGGAATCAGCATTTATTTTTATACCTACACGAACTAAAGTGGACCAAATAAACAAACTCCCAAGCAATGTAAATATCTCTGACTTTCATAGGTAGTACGTGAACAGCAAACAGGCTATTGCCACACTTTAGTAATTAAATATTATAACCTGTAATTTCCCTCAATTAACGCCTACAGCGTGGAATTGGTTTCACGTTCGTGTGACATAGCGGGCTAGAAACAGCTGTAGGCTACATTTAGCGCTGTGATACAACCGGTCGATGAAGTTATTATACATACGTAGGAAAAGATGAATTCTATAATTAAACTATTACGTCATTACTATAGAGTTTAATTTAATTAATATAATTTTATATATCTATACCTACTATTTATGGCAATTTCCACATACAGCGCAACCAAAGAAAAACTACTGTGCCATCTATCGGAAACAAACTGAAATACGGAGTAACCACCTATCCTGTATCACGATATCAAAATTTTCGACCCCATTATCATGTATATAAAGTGCTATTTTCAGGAAAGGTTTGAATCGAAAAATTATTTTATTGTTGAATGGTTTGTTCATCGAAAAAGCGTATACTATAAAAGATCACGGTATGACAAACAGAGGCCTATTATCAACGTTACAAAAAGCGACCAAATTTATTCTTTTTAAGAGACGCATACGAAGTTGAACAAGTCAGTTAATCCTACATATGCCTTTTCTCCGAAGGGGCCGATAAAGGGCTATTAAAACATCCAATGTCTTTGTAGTGACGGATTTAGAATTCAAAGTGTCACCACTCTTATTCATCCCACGGGTGTCGCAAGAACCGACTAAAGAGGCAAACTAGGCAGGGCAACAACACTAAAAAGAGATGGAAAACTGGAAATAAACCCTATACTAATCCGTCTGGCCAGCTTGATGTAGAAGCCCAAGCCTCCTTTGGTTTGAAAGGTACAGTAGCCTTGAAAGGTTACTGATGAAAACGTCCACATTTTTACGATCTCTCCACTGTTTGTTCTTAGATAGTCAATTATTTCTCTATTTATAAAAAAAGACAACGTTCGTATTATAAATATATTCTGTCACGAGAAAACTTAACAAACATACGAGAAACGGACACAAAGAACACTCAGACTTAGAATAATAATTTGTAGATAACACAGTGTTGTCGCATGAGGGTTTGAAGCTCCAACAGTCAGTGCAATGAAGAGCGGCGTGGCGATCGTTTAAGCCTCTACGCCACTCGTGCAGTCGTTAAGAAAATATTAAAAAAAAGTTGAATGTTGATTGAAACAACACTAAATATATATGCAAATAAAACATTTAATACTAAACTCTTGTGCTGATTGGGGGGATAATCAAATTTTATATTAAGAACCTGCCATATCAGAGTCAGAAAGTATAGATGGAATCCAAGAGTTGTGGTCACGATAATCATTGCAAATGCAGACAATGCAGTATAGGTGCCTATTGTAAAAAGTATCTCATTGGGCCGTCATAGTGTGGAACTATGGCGTCTCAATGAGATGCTTTTTCACACCCCGCTTGAGGACGTGAAAGGCATGACAGCCATCGTGACAGTGTAAGGCTCACACGGTTATCACGGTGACTGTCACCCCTGCATCAATGGGTCTCCGATCTCAAATTCATTCATTCTGTCCCAAATTTCATCCAAATCCGTTCATCCGTTGAGGAGTAATTAATAAACATACATTTATAAATCCTAATGATCATATTTATAATATTAGTAAGAACTAATTACGTCTTCTCATTTCTCCATTCAAAAAAGGCTGACATCACATGATAGAAGCTAATTCAAAATGGTTTTTATACATTTATTTTATACGTATGAGTAGTAATTCTAAAATGCAATGCGTACAAAAACCAGTCAAAGAAATGTTTCTTCCAAATAATTCACTCCAGCCTATTTTATTTTCCGAATTATACCCAATTGATGTTTACTAAGAAAATGTGTCTCACAGTATCTATGTTATAAGGCTTTTATGTTTTCCTCAAAGGTAAATAATATAAGGAAAATATGTCCATGTCTCTTATGAAAGTCGAACGAAGCCGGAAACTCGTTACATGTATGAGAGGACGTGAACATCCTTTTTTTGTAAACTTCAATATGTGATCAGTAATGCATTGTATATTTTATTCCTTTATATTTTTGAAGTCAGTTCACATGTCTGTCTATTTGTTAATTTCTCATAAGCTACGTTTTTTTTTCCTATATTTAGAGCCTGCCAAAGTGATTCTCCTCTGTCTCATGGGAAGCATGAATAGAATCCAAGAGTTGTGGTCACCATACTCATTGCAAATGTAGACAGTGCAGTATAGTGACCCACACTATGGCGGCCTAGTGAGATACTTTTTGACGCCCTGCTTGGGGACGCACAAGGCATGGCAGTCATTGTGACGGCTCATGTGCAAGGCTCCCACAGTTACCAAGAAAACTGCCACCCCTGTATCAATAGGCCTCCGGTCTCGCACTCACCAACGAAACACGACAACACGGATGCTATCGCTTTAGATTGGTCTTTTGTGGGAGAGTAGTACAGCCCCGATCGAGCCGGCCCTTTCTTCCTGAAATCAACGTGGATCTACTACTTAGGAAGCGATTACGTAACCGATTTTTATATACTTTTTACCATTAATTTTATATTTTCTAAGAAAGTTTATATGTAAAATCAAACTTAGTTGAGTTTTTGTTTAGTAGACGTATCCCTACTAAAACATACCCACTAGTAGGGATACTTGTGGGATAGAATATAGAGTGTCACCACTTCCATTGGGTATTGTAAAAGGTGACTATGTGAGCAAAATATGCGGGACATCACTGCAAATTGAAGGAAAACTTGAAATAAACTCTATATCAATCCGCCTGGTCAGCGGATGGTATGGTAGGCCAAAACCTTCTTGCTAAAGAGAAGTCAATACCCAGCAGTAGACTGTTAAAGTAGGAATTGATAGGGAAACTTGGTACCTTCTACTCTATATATTGCTACTAATCAAATTGGTAGTCATAATTGGTTATTTTTCTGTTTATCTCTGACAATAGGGCAATAAGTTTCAGAGATTTCTTTTTATGATTAATTAGATGTAACTAAATGAGAATTGTGATTACAAATATTAAATTACACAAAAAAGGTCGTATAAACAATTATAATTTAAGCAATTACGTGCTTAATTGCCTACTACTAAAAATATTACTTCCTTTGATGCAACGTAAAATAAAAACTTATAAGGGCGTCGAGCCAATGCCACTGCCAATTGTTATTGCGTATTATAAACATTTCACAGTAACAGTTTTGGGACCCAATTAGTTAGTTAACAAAACCTACTCAACCATTACAGTTCTCCTTTTAAATTCGTTATATGCACATTTTCAGATGTTTTCAGAAACTATTTTGTAACGAAATCATAATAAAATACACTTGGGTTAAATTTTAAAACTTTCTTAAAATCGGTGTATTTATAGCTGTGTGAAACTTGGCCACGTGTTAACGTATTCTATTTCTTACTTTTCCTGTACAAATTCAATAATCTTTGAGGATTTTATAGGCATATATTTTATGGGTATTGTAAAACTATTGGAGCAATATATGCAGGACAACATCACTGCAAAGCGAAGGTAAACTTGAAACAAACCCTAAATCAATCCGCCCGGTCAGCATGGTATGGTAGGCCGAAACCTCCTTACTAAAGAGAAGCGAATACCCAGCAGTGGACTGTTAAAGTAGGTGCCGGTAGGAATAAATGATATCTTATATCTTGATCATAGTCTACGATAGTAGAAAAGGCAGTGTAGATAGCTTGATAGTTAACCAATAAATAAAATGATAACATTTTGAAGCTACTCCATTTATGTTATTTAAAAAACAAATGAACATTCGCTGTTCAGTCAATAGAAGTAATGTTAAAATAGCTCTCGTTCCAACCTTAAAAGGTCTTCAAAGACAGCAACCACACCACTTATAGAAACACTTATTTACAGTTGCGAGGTCATTCCTGACAACTGGGAAATTAATTGAATTAAACCATTGAAATCGGTACTTTGAAAGGTTAGGAATGGTGAACACATTATGGGTGAGGATGGTGATTGTCTTTTATTATTCATGGAGTATCTTGTTAAGATTATTCAACGCAACATTTAACTGGTTACGTTGCAGTCTATGTACTCATGTAGTCATAATGACATTCTTTGTAACAAAATCAAATCAAACTTAAGATCTACCTAAATTTATCTTATACTCTGAATCTCGGAAACGGCTCCAACGATTTTCATGGCATTTAGTATGCATGGGGTTTCGGGGGTGATAAATCAATCTAGCTAGGTTTTATTTTTAAAAACGTTGTTTTTTTAACGGTTAACAAACTGCAGTCACATGTTGTATAAGCCCTCATTTCGACAACCTTTATAACATCAGGTTGTAATCTTCGGGAACTGAGTAATAATAATAATATACTCTATACACCTAGTCCTAAATTAAGAAGAGTTATTAATATGTGTGTATTTCCGTGTGGTGACGAATTGAGTATGCGGAAATATACCACAATGAATAGATCATTCTATGAGTCGTAACAAAGGGCTTAGGAAACAAACTACACAGGATGACATCACTGAAAAAATAAGACAAATTTGACACAAACTCACACAAACCAACCTCTCTGGCTAGCGTGATGTAGAAGACCAAAACCTTCTTCTTAAGGAAAGACCTATGTTGACCAATGAATTGTTAAAAGCTGTTTGATTATGATAACTATAGAACAATCAAAATTGATTGTATTGAGAGCTATTTATTCAAACAATAATAATTTTAATGATCCCCGTAGAAACAGCAGTACACAGGCTCTGCCCTGTCCTCTACACACATAATTATTATCCGCAGGGCGTAAAAAAGCAAACTATTTTAGTCTACTAGTCTACGATATATATATAAAAGAAAGGTGTTAGGTACACCACTTATAACTCAAGAACGGCTGAACGAATTTAGCTGAAAATTGGTGGGGAGGTAGTTTAGAACCAGGAGACGGACATAGGATGCTTTTTATCCCGTTAGAATGGGTTTAAGTAAAAAAAAATCTGCTTATTTATTGACTGTAAGGCAGAACAGAGTTCGCGGGGTAAGCTAGTCTAATATAAGACGCTAATATCTGAGATATATTGGTTCCAAGAAACTACAATTATAATAGTAATGCCATAAAAACTGTTTAGAAGTAGGTTAAAATTATAAATCAAGATTTGTTTTCTTTGTTCTTTGGTCATTTAACCAGTTCCCGATGTCCAATTACGCTCAAATTTGTAGTAAGTATACATACACACATAGAATAATATGCTACCATTGGATATTGTACAACATTAAGTATTATTGTAATCAGATCAGAATAACTCGATAGCTGTTCCGACGATGAAGTACAAAGTTAACCCATTGAGTTTTGGACTCATTTGTTCTGTTTAGGTGAGTATTTTGGTGCTACGTGACATCTAAGGTCTATTAAGTGTTGTTTTAAATATTTTTTTCACAATTAACGTTTTCTTTCGTTAATGACATGTCCATGTCATTAAATAAAATTCAATACTGTTAAACAATATATTAGTTTTTGTATTTACATAAATTCAAGTAGCAATGCGTACAAATAGATTAATGAAAGTTTATATACAGTGCAAATTTTTTCCTATATACTGTGTCAAATTATGAAGTTAATCTTATTAGGGACAAGTGTCTGAACCTGAGAGCTTCGGGACGTCACCGGTGAGGGGGGGACGGGTCTCAGACGAGATAAGACGATTACTGTCATAATATTGTACTTGGGTCTCAGGGAATGTGGCACGGACAAGGATTTATCTACACTAAATAATATACATGAGTGTGAAATAGGTCTTTAACACGAAGTATTCATTTTGTATAGCGAGGCAGGCAAAAGTCTAATCTGCGGTAAAAATTCTTTTGGTCCTAAAGTAGGTTTGAGAAAAAATATAATGAAGTTATTTCCTTAATCTTATTGCCGGAGAATTCTACGGTATTCAATTATTCTAGACAACATACCAAAAGCATTGAAACTTGGTAAACTAAAGACAGTTGAAAATCTATGAAACGAAACAAACTTAATAAATAAATTTTGTCAAGTGGACAATAATTTGTCCGTGTAGTGACGGAGTGTCACCAGCCCTCCTGGTTCCATAGGTGTCGTAAGAGACGATTAAGAGAGCAAGCTACGCAAGACTGCATCACTTTGAAGAGAAGACGAACTTGAAAGAAACTATGTACCAACCCGTCTGGTCAGCGTGTGTAGTAGACCAAAATCACCTTTCTTTGGAGAGACCTATATTCAGCAGTGACGATGAACTTCTTACATAATGCCACGCGCATTGTGGTTGTAGCACAAATCAATTTTTTTTTTCGACATGCATTAAAAAGGCCCAAACAATGTGACCCAGATTCATTGTTCTCGAGTGTAATATTACCAAAACGTAGCAAAATTACATAGGAAATGAGTGGACTCCAATATTGTTTCATTTCCAAAACAGACTTTGTCCAGAGCGAAATGTTAAGAGAGCTCTTGTTTGTTTTTGATTTACTGATGCGAAATTTTAAATCAACCATAATTCATTCTGAATTCCAGTGAAATTGTCTTTTCAAAGTTGTCAAAACAAAATGATTGCCATTTGATATATTTTATGTAGCATAAATTCATTGTTAAAAGTAATATTTTAAGTTTATTCAAGACTTTACAGTTAATATTACTTATTCTTAAGCTTTGAGTTAAAATAACTTAAGACTCCCAAAGAGATATTTTTGCGTTAATTTGTGTGGTGGATTGAAACACAAAGAACTGTCAAGACCTTACAGTCTACGTGTAGTTTTCAGTCAGGAAAGTTTTGAGCACCGGCAACTAATCTCTTTTAAACTGAGCGAAGGAAGTTGAAAAATTAGGTTAGAAGTCAAGAAGATTACAATGATGAATGCTAGCAGAAACATAACAAGCCATATTTTTCTGTTTACATCGCAATATAGAGCAATTCGCTTACCTATTCAGTTGTACAAAGATAAAAACAAGATATATGTTTTTTTCTTTTTCTTTTTTAAAATGCCAAGTGTTCTGGCAACCGATGTGCTCAAATAAGCATTAATGAATGAAATTTACGTTCCGTTCTTATCAAGTTAAATGTAAATGGACAGGGCTCTTTACATCTACCGTATATTAAGTGTGCCCTCCTTTTTATTTTCCGGCGGGAAATCTTTCTGCCGACTCGGTTCTGCCTCGTTTGTGGTCGTATCTGTAGTGTGGACGAAAAATATACTTTTATAATTATAATACATGGGCACTGTGTATGCTGTGCAATGTCGGGAGTTGAAATTTTAAGAATTTTAATGTTACTTTAAATTTAGTCAGTGCAATAAAAAATTATGAGTTATGTTGAAAAAATAAATGAGGAAAGTCAGTACTTTTTCTACATATTTAACTGCGTGGATGGCGTAGCGCACCTACTGCACTTATGTTCGTGGGGTCCATAACTTGCTGTTCTGAGTCTGGATGCTCTTTGTGTCCGTTTCATGTGTGTTTGTAAGGTCTCCCACGACACGGGATACATCCCCAATGAGGAAGTGCTTCAAAAAAATATTGTGCAAATAGTCGCTTTAAATAGCATTCAAGTATTGCTACACTCCTACAAGAAAAATCTTTAGCAAAATTTTTACTTATAAACACAAGTTCTAATCTAATTCACTATCAAGTATGTAATTAACAAAATTGATAAATTGGATAACGGTCAGTAAGCCTGAAAACACTATCTTACACAAAAATCATCACGCTATAGGTATCCTGTATGTATGCGAATTATGCTAAAACTGCTAAATAATATAAAAATAATTTAATCCAACACTAACATTGAGGTTGGTGACTTTTTAGTGTTTATATTTATTACGAGATTTAATGAAACTTTACAAGTAAAAACATCTTTTAACTAACAAAAATAAATATTAAAAATTGGCATAACACCCACCCAGAGTCACGACTATTCATGAGTGCTTTTACTTCGTTGCTTCGTGATTTGTGTGCCAATTGCGTAAAAGTGACTTTCCACTTAGGGACGGCAGGAGACGTAGGGTTTTGGGTGGCAGAGGAATTTTTTTTTGTTGTCAACTCATGTGATGCCGGTGAAAACTTTTAATAATAAACTTCGGTGTACTTCAAAAGAACTTGATTGATCTAATTTTGAAGTCTAGTCTGACTTAGTTTTTTCAAATGATCTGCAAATATTTGTTTCGGTATTTGGATCTTTTCCATGTATAATATGTATGTATTTGCAAAAAAAAAGTGTATTTGTATTTATATCAGTTGCCTAGTACCCATAGTGAAAGCTCTGCCTAGCTTGGGACTAGATGATGTTGTGTCAGATGTCCGAAATATTTCCTTATTTATTTACTACTTTTTTCTATTTGTAAAGGACTGTTTGTCCTCTAAATCAATAAAAAATTGTTATTAATCGTAATAAATACATATATAATCACTTTGTTTGTTCAGTAAAGTTTTATTATTACTAAATCACGATGAAAAGTGAAGACGTGATGACATGCAATTTCGCACGGAAAACATGCGCTCTTAGATACGTTGAAGTTGCCTGAATTATCTGAATAGTGGTCGAGTTGTCAAAATATTTGACTGTTGTCGATCACTCACTAAAATAAATCACAAAAAAAATGTTATCCAATTGCCTATTCTGGAGCACATTTTATGATACGTAAACTCATCCATTTCTTTTTTATTAATCCATTTTTTTTTTAACTAGCCTATTAAAGATTTATATTTCAATTCATTTTCCTCATCACTATTACTTATATTCTCTTTTCATTCTACTTTATTATGATAATAATAACAAATAAATAACCGCGTTTCTTCCAACTACGATCCCGGGTCCTTTAAGCGGGGCGTGAAAAAGCATCTCACTAGGCTGCCACAGCGTGAGTCGTTATACTACACTGTCTTCATTCACAGTGAGTACGGCGACCACCGCTCTTGGATTCTATTCATACTTTCCATCAGGCAGAATAGGGTCACTTTGGTAGGTAGCTGTAAAAAAAAAAAAGTTAACACACAACTCCATCTAGTTTCAAACTAAGCAGACCTCGTACTATGATAGCTAGACTGACTGATAGAATACTTATATATATACTTTTCTTTTGCAAATACATACGTATTATACGTAGATAAATCAATGTACACCTCAATTTGAAAACATTAACAATTAAATCAGCAAAACCCTTAGTCGTTAAAAATTTGTACAAAATCCCAAGTGGGCTAACCAACCCACCTTATTAAGAACTTGACGAGGTACAATCAGCATTCCTTTAAACGACTGGAGATTTTATATTAATAACACGACGCGACTGCTGATGATGAACTAACGGCATAGTAGTTTAAGCGATCACCTCGACACTTCTTATTGCGCTAAGTGTTGAGAGTTCGATGGCCAGATAGAAAAACATTTTATGTGATCAACTAGCTATTGTTCTGTGTCTGTGTTTTTTATGCCCGCCAATAAATGTTTGCAAAATTCCCTATGATATGCTATAGTGAGAGTTATGTTAAATTTCTTCTTAAAGTTATGTTCCATTAAAGTTCTTCTCGCAAAGGCTGGAGTTTGTCTTTTCGTCAGGGCGGATGTTTGTTACCGCCGTCTGCGCTGCCTTGAGGACCCATCCTTCTCTATCCTCTGGCTCCACGTAGATTTCGGATCTACAAGCCGAATCTGCGCGTGCGTCTAGCGATCCCATTCCGGAGACTCTGAGACAACTCGCATCTTCGATCATCTCGGTCAGGCAGCAGATAATGCACAGGAGCAATTTCCGACCGCTGAGCTGGTGTTTCTGGGAGACTTTAACGCCCACCATGAGTCCTGGTTGGGGTCTTCCAGAACTGACCACGCTGGTCGAACTACTCACGCATTCGCTCTCACGCATGGCCTCACCCAGCTGGTACTCCAGCCCACCAGGATATCAGACATAACAGGTCAAGCGCCCTCTTTGCTAGACCTACTGCTGATGAGTCACCCAGCGCAGTACACAGTATCGGTTCTCTCCCCTCTGGGATCTTCCGATCACTGCCTGGTGTCCACCACGGTGGCCCTTGTTGCCCCGCCACGACCTGTGGCGGCGAGACGACGGTTATGGCACTACTCGTCAGCAGACTGGGATGGAATGCGAGATTATTTTGCATCCATCCCCTGGGCTCAACGCTGCTTCAAAGACAGGGATCTGTCGCAAAGTGCATCCGCCGTTGCTGGTGAGATCACTGTTGCTATGGAATATTGTATTCCCTACAGTGAGGTCGTCAGCACGAAGGCCCGCCCCTGGTTCAATCGTGAGTGCACTCACGCTGTTACTCACAAGCAAGCGAACTACCGCGCATGGGCCAGGGCCCGCGCTCAAGACCATCCAGACGTAGATCGCCTTAAAACACCGTACAACAAAACCACTAAGGAATGCAAGAGGGCTTACATTAGAGCGGATGCCCAGTGCATTGCACGGACTGGCCAAGAACTCATCGCACACCCTACGGGTAGCCAAAAGTTCTGGCAATTGGCCAAAGCCGTGCAATTCAATCACTGCCAATCCTCGCTACCATCACTGAGGAATCCCGACGGATCGCTCGCCTATCAGCCGCGAGAGAAAGCGAATCTACTTGCTGACCTTTTTGCGGCCAACTCACGAATCGAGGACCGTAGCCTACACCCGCCCACCATTCTGACCTGCGACGTTACAATGCGGGATATTCGTATTCGGTAAAGTGACGTCCGCACGGAGCTACGGTCACTCGACGTCCGGAAAGCCAGTGGACCAGACGGTATTCCGGCGGTGGTTCTTAAGAACTGCACTCCAAAGTTGTCTCCAGCATAGACGCACCTATACCGCCTGTCGTATTCCTCCGGGATTGTTCCGGAGATCTGGAGAGAGGCGAATGTCCAACCTATACCTAAAAAAGGCGACCGCTCCAACCCGGCCAATTACTGACCTATAGCCATCACTTCCATTATCTGCAAGGTACTCGAACGTGTCATTAATAAACAACTAGTCCGTCACCTGGAGGATCACTCGTTGTTAAATGATCAGCAATACGGCTTCAGACCGAACCGATCCACGAGTGATCTCTTTGCGTTCTTCACACACCTTTGAAGTGAGGCTACAGCCTATAGGCATAGGTAACTGTTTCTTCTGCATATCAATGACATGTTGACCCTTGGCGATATACATTGCTATGCAGACGACAGCGCAGTTCATGGCCGGTACTACGGTCACCCTACAACCAAACTAGCGGATGTTGAGGAAAAGCGACAAAAACTTGTCACTTAGCTGGACCGGGTCCTAGGCCGTATTTCTCAATGGGGTCATGAGAATCTGGTCGGGTCCAATGCCAAGAAAACACAGGCGTGCGCGCTCTTTGCCAAAAAGTCTCCATTCCTTCCCCTCCCCACTTTTCAGAACACTCAACTGCCACTGCAGGACAATCTCAGTATCCTGGGTATGAATATTGGCCGGGACCTCAATCCGCGAGAATATATTAAAAGTGTTACTAAGGCGGCCTCACGGAAGCTGGGTATACTTAACAGAGTGAGACGGTTCTTTGCGCCTGAGCATTTGTGGCTTCTTTGTAAGACCCAGGTACGCTCCTGCGTGGAGTATTGTTCTCATCTTTACGATGGATCCGCGTAGTATTTGCTGGACGCTTTGGATCGGTTACCGTGGCGAGCAGTCCGGATTATCAATAATCCGAAAGTCACTGAATCCCTTGAGTCTCTGCAGTTGCGAAGATCATTTACTGTGTAGATCCTAAAAGAAAACATTAAAATAATTGTATCATATAATACAATATAACACTATAATATCCTCACACATCTCAAACACGGGCGTCTGATCCCAAACTAGGCAAAGCCTGTGCTATGGTAACCAGACCGCTGATGAATATATGTTAATAAATAATATTAATATGTAAATATATTTAATGAACATAATTAAATAAATTATTAATTTAACGAACATAACTGCCTCGGTGGCGCAGCGGTAGTGAATACGACTGCTATACTCGAGGTCTCGGGTTCGATTTCCGGGTCAGACCAAATGTTTGAATGATCTGTAAATATTTATTTCGAAGTTTGGGTGTTTTCTATGTATAATATGTATGTATTTACAAAATATATATATAAGTATTTTATCAGTCAGTCTAGTTATCATAGAACAAGCTCTGCTTAGTTTGAAACTAGATGACGTTGTGTGTCAAATATCCGAAATATACTAATTTAAAAAAAAAAATTACACCCACACAGAACAAATGATCGTGTTCATCGTACAAAGATATGTACTAGTTGGGAACCGAACCCACGACCTCTAGCCATTAGACCAACAGGCCCATTACGAAATTGTATAATGAAACCGACATGATGATAAGATCATGTTATTTAAGTGTACATCTGTAAAAAAAACATTTTCCAAAGTAAAAGTAAGCTTCTGCCAACTTGTGACATCAATTATTTGTTATTTTGTCGGTTTTGTGTAGAAAACTTCTAAAATAAGTTTACACCTATCTGTAAAGTAACATCCTAAATAAAGAACAAAGATTACCAAAAAGGTTTGGATTGTCAAAAGAACCGACTCATGGAAAAGTCCTTTTAGGAAGTTTTCGAGTCGAAATAACGTCTTTTAAAAGATTAAAGACTTACACGGTTTGCTTTTCTCATGGTCAGATTATTTTCTTACGGCTCTAATCTTAATTGTATACAGCAGTAGATACTTGTTAATTAATCTACTTTGCAGTTACAACAGTTAGTATAGGGTGAGCCACGAATTATTAAAAAAGCCAGTTGATATATAATAAAAATAGTTTATTTACAAAAAAACTAATTAGTGCGAATTTATTTTATAAAAATATCACTGTTTAATTGGCCACCGTTTCGACGTTTGCGCTCTTCTAAGTGAGCACCGAAATTTTCGAACACTCATCGCCAAAGAGACCGTGAGGTTGCCGATATCGCTTTGCTGATTTTTCTTTTAGTTAACGTAGTGTATTTGGTTTACTGATTTAGACATGATTCTTCAAATAACCCCATTAAAGGAGGATGCTGGGGATAACTCTAGACTTCTAGGTGGCCATGGAATTTCGTCTCGTGTGAAAATCAGCTTTTCCAGGCACATGTCTTGGACCACCGGCAGGGACTCATCGGATGTGTGATGAGTGGCTTCATGTTGTTGAAATCATATGTTACGATTGTAGCCAGCAAATTCTAGTAGCATCGGTCCTAAGAACACCCGTAACATGTTTGCGCCGTATGTTAGATTCAAATGTTAACGAATTCTTGGCCCACCCTACATAACTTTTTCTTGATAGTCGGGTAGACATTGATTATTATTGTAAAAAAAATGCAATGATGAGCAGTACGAGTCAGTAATTTAAATTCAAACAATTCATTTGTAGAGAAATTTCTCTAAAAAGATTTCAAATGATTAAGCATTCTAAACATGCGACTTTAGTCAATCTTATCTACAACACATTATTGTCATAATTATTATTAATAATGATCTTTTCAATGAAGTCCAACGTACTATTCACTATCAATATCAATAAACCATCATATTTATTAAATATCTACCTTTTCCTCCAACAAACAGATAATCTACATTCATTGAATTACCTATTTTTTACTGTTTGTTCTCAGCAAATATTTGGATCCAGGATATTTCCCATCACGAAGATCTCAGACTTGCTAACAGGACAAGGCCCACCGTTCGACATCGCTCTCGCCAACCATCTTTACTCTCCAGTATCTGTCTATAACACTAAGGTAAGAATTACTTTTATGACATATGAAGCAAATGAAATAGGGAACAAACTCCTTGGCACTTTTAAAGCACTTCAAACTTAAGAAGATGTGGACATTAGAGGTCAAATTATCTCACTTACTGGGTGGATAGCAACAGATTTATTGCTTAACACTGGTTTCCAAGAGATGGCAGAATTATTCCGGTTGAATTGGCTCATATGGCATTAATAATGATAACATAAGAAGTTATGCCTATTTTCCAGAAGGGTAGGCTGACTAGGCCAACTGACCTCCTCTTACTACGACCCTGCCATACCTCTTTTACTTTCCCCACATTCAATAATAAGATGAAAGTTTTATTTCTCTATAAAGTTAGATATATTATAAACACAAATATGGCTTACATCATAGACACTGTTGTTAATAACGCTGATCTCTAAACTTGGTTATAATACTTGTATTTAAACAATTAGAATTTATTTAGAAGTAAAAAATAACTAGAATTTTTTATGATTCTTTGTTTTAGCTTCAGAAACTAGCCACAACAGACGATTTATCAACGGAAAATCCTGCTAAATTCGATTTTGGTCATGTCAAATTAGAAAAATCCAAACCGCAAGGCGGTCCTTATTATGTAGAAGAAGTTCATCCAAAGAAGACCCTCAGCCGGCAACCAAATTTCCATTTGCCGGGCATTTTAGGTTCTGAATTTTATACTCAAAAATCAAAATATCAAGAACTACGACCAAAATCTTTCACTTCAACCCCAGAACCTCAACTTTATGTATATAAAGAGCAGTTTAACTTTGGTCCATTTATACCAATTACCTACAATCAGCAACAACCACCATTCAAAGCAAAACCTGAAGAATTAGGCTTTGACTATGAAAACCAAGATGGCAGTCGAGAAGATAAGGATAAGGGATTAAACAAAGTTGCACCAACTTATAGACCGGAGAAGCCTAGCAACCCGTATATAGAGGTAAGGGTTAAGTGCTTCAAGGTGTATCAAGTCTATGATAGTTTTTAAAATTATTATAGAATTTTAAAATTGTTTCTATTAAAACTTTAAACATATCCATATAAATTAAAACTTACTTTCTACAAAACGTTATTTTACAAATAAAATAAATCTTTTAACTATATATTTTTATTTACAGGGATATCATGCTCATCCGGATGGAGCCATAAGTTACTCACGTTTTATTCATGATCAAGCTATTATAGATGCACAACCTGATCCCCAGATCTTATTACATGCACGTTCTAAAACAGAGCAACAAACCTTCGAAACAGAACATGATCAAAAAGTAAACATTAATGTACCAGAGCCACCATCATCCAAGCCTAAAGATGATGTTGCTCCTCAACAATACGTGCCAGTTTCGCAATCACAGCAACAGTTTTATCAAACACCTATAAAACAAGCACTTTTCCAAGGCGGACTTCATCTTGAAAATTTATTGCATCCGCAATTTGCTATTCAACAAAGCTCACAAAGTCCTGATTATTATTTACATCCAATAAAGAAACCGTATAGCCAACTTCAATCAAGTCTTGCTTTGCCTTCTTTAGAAAACCAACAATCTGCACAAAATTCGTCACCAAGTATAGCAGCTACGTTAGAATCTTTAGATCAAGTTGCAAATAATTCAGCCGCCAAAGATACAACGTTCCTTCCTTCGCAACAATTGTTATTATCTACTGAAACTAGAATTACTCCTCAACCAAAAGCTCAAAATTATCTTCCTTTACTACATCATTATACACCATCACCTGCCACAGGAACATATCATCAGTCCGCCGCAACTTTAAACACAGTTCCAGCTACCTTACAACCGCTAGTCCAGAACACTCCAAAATCTCTACTGTCTATTGACCAAGTTTCACAGTCGACAACCACACAACCTGAAACTATAAGCGATGCTCCAATAGATATTAAAACAGAACCAAAATATTTATCTCAAGAATCAATTTCTCTAACTTCACCAACATTACAATCCTTTCTTGCATCACCTGTAACTTTACCATCTCTGTCGTCTCCGCAACCAACTGAACATAACTTATCTTCAACATCAGAAGCTGAATTACTAACACATGCACAACAAACACATGTGCAAGCTACACCACCTCACCAAGTTCAAATTCAACAGCAGAACCTTCAGGAAATACATTCAGAACTAACACCTGTAAGGCAACAAAATTTATCTCATGAGAAGCAGCAATCCTTACCAACTACACTCGAATATCAACCAACCACGCCATCGTCTACGGGTACATCTAGCCCGGACTATGAAATAGAAATTGCATCCCACATTGATCATAATCAACTTCCTAAAGATCTCCAACCGGTAACAATATCACAAGAAACAAATGACCTAATAGAAAACCACGGCCAGCAAAGTCAACAACTCTATTCACCAAACAACACACTTGTATTGCCAAGACGACCTTATATTGTACCGATCCAATCTTTTGGAGAACCTCCTTCATATCAGAATATAAACTATCATGATCCTAATTCTCTTTTTCTTGGTCAGTCTCTAGCAACAATTCAGCCTTTTTTTCAGCCGCAAATCTTTTCCAACGTCCAAGAGTTCGCCTTACAACCGCATTTTCATCAAACATCTAGTTTTCCCCCGGTACAATACTTTGGAAAATATGCTCAATCTATATTTGGCAACCTTTGATTCTGATAAAAAGGACAAATCAGTATTTGTTACGTATATACGTAATAAAAATAGTAGAATTTTCTTATAAAATTATTATAATATCAAACAGAAATAAGTATTTAAAAATGCAAATAGACATAAAGTAGTTGGTTTTGTACGTAAAACGTTTTATCTTATATAAATATATCTTATAGCCTAAGAACAAAAATTAGAAATAGTGTATAATATTTAGACGTAAGTAGTAATGCTTATTGTAATGATATGCTGATTAAATGGTGTGATGAACTGTGATGCCATAACATGATGTAAATGCTTTCTATAAGTAAATAATTGAAATGTAATTTTGTTTTCTTGAAATGTATGATTAAACGTAAACTACCCTAAATGTGTTTGTCAGAGACATCGAAACGTTCATAGTAAAGTCGAAGTAAAGTCACGAGAAATGCTTGAAGTTTTGAAGTATTTTGTGTAGATATCTATCATCGACAAATCGTTAACAGTTTATTGGCCAACATAGGACTTTCCTATCTCTAATAGATTTCCTTAGGACTAATACTTTTTCTTTTAAGACTTTCCTCTTAAAAGATAAGTTATGAAGAATCTTGTAAAATAACTAACAGAATCCACGTCCATATAATTTTCATCTACTATTATTTCCATATTTATATTTATATAGGCTTATATGTATTTAGTTGTATGTTCAATGTCCGTGTGGTGACAGATTAAGAATACATAGTATTACCACCCCTATTTATCCCATGGGTGTCGTAAGAGACGACTAAGGGAACAAACTATTCAGGAAAATGTCATTACAAAACTTGAAACAAACCCTATTCCAATCCGTCTGGCCAGAGTGGTATAGTAGGCTAAAACCTCCTTGCAAAGGAGAGGCCTATGTCCAACAGTGGACTGAAAAGGCTATTGATGATGATGATTATGATGATAGTGATATACGTACGTATAGATGAATTTATAAATTATGTGTATTTGATAAATTATTTAGTCTCTTTATTCTACCTATCGCCGTCCACTGCTGAAGGAAAGTTTCCCTCAAAGAGCGCCAACCATTCCGCTCTTGGGCAATTCGCATCCATCCATTCAGTCTCTTTATTTAAAGATAAATTTCAACCAAAAGCACCTACTTCTTCTACACCCAATGGTTGGCTGGTAGAGAATGCCGTAGGCATTAAGTCTGCCAATACACTAAAAAGGTATGATGTATTAAATAAATAAATAAACCATGGTAGCCAGCTAGGGTTTGTATCAAGTTTTCCTTCTCATTGCAGTGTGTGCAGGAAAACATCTGTACTGTTTATTTTCTTGGTCAGCTCTTACGCCACCCACGGCACCAATAAGGGTAATGACACTCAGTATACTTAATCCGTCACGACGGACGAGATAACAACGACACATATCTATATAGTAACTCAACATTTTATTTATTTTACCTTCGTAGACATTTTGATGATAATTAAAATCCATTAAAAAACAACTGGTAAGTTTAGATTATTAAGTCATCACTTCGTAGATTTAACTAAGTTGGAACTATGGAATAGAAATAGGAAAAGCTACATACAGACATAAATCACACCTGTTTTCCCGTGGCTGTAGGCAGAGGCATATTAAGCGTCCACTTTTCGCTAGTGTTTTGTTTACCCTAGCCTCGACCGTCGATCAGCAGGTCCACCATATACATTACTTGGCACTCTAAGTTCTTAGTGGGAACTGATAGGAAAAGAGAATATTTTAAAAATATGACTAAAATCTTTTTTTAAGTACTGTTGTAATGGTTGTGTATAACTACAATATTAAATTATATATGTAAGTATGTATGTAAGTTTACTCATAAGTATAAGATAGAATATAGATAAAAATATGTAAATACAATTTCAACGAGAATTAAGTTGGGGAAAGACAGTAACACCATCTATGTTACAACGCCGTAAATAATGTTTTTTTATTATTAATATATTAAGTTAAACATTCTACAAACAAACGCCTTATGAAATACGTGCTCCAATAAATAGAGATGACATAAAAACAACTCCAAATTTATTGAAATAAAACACATTTTCATTTGTAAATCATCAAAAAAGAAAAAACAAACAATTATGTGCTCGCCTTGTTGTTCAATCATTGTGTCCTCTCTACTCAACATCTTCGCAATTTCCTTTGCTCTTCACGCCGAATCAAAAATAATAAGCCTTCATTTTATTACAAAGCAACGAAACTTTTCATCTTGACTCAATTCTAATTTGCTTTTGACGTTGTCACGTCAGCACGGCTCGGGGCTAAGGTGACATTCAAAGTAATGTCAACACTAGAATATATATTATGTTTTGTCTTTAGTCTTTAGTATTTTCGTATCATTCAAAATAATAGATGCATATAAAAATATGTGTCTCCTTTTGCTGTCAACTTTCATACTCACATAATACATACAATCCTGGTAAGCCAGGTAACCACAGAGGTGGGCAGAGACAGCAGTGTGTACGCACGTTTAATCTCCCAAGGAGAAACGCATGGTAAGCATTTAATTTTAAAATTTTCAAAAAAACACACACAAACACACAGTGCACGTAATCATGATTTAATCGAAAACGACCCTTAGCGTTCTCGATTCTTGACATTTTGATTTCATACTTGCGGGTTAGGGGCTTACATCTAAACCATTCTGACCCTATTCATTTTCCTCGGCTCAATTTAATGCCTCTTTTCTTCTTTTGCATCGTGTCTACAGATTCCTTCTGAAGATTGGCGTCAGATAGAATACCAACCAAAAAAACACAAAAATCCTCTATAATATTATATATTAACAATGTCGACCACAAAGAAAACTCAATAAGCAGCAGAAACAATGTATTGAGTAACTACTTGAATAATTCTAATGAATTTTTATATACACAATCGGTGGTACTACTTCAATGAACGCTTAACTTTTAAAAAAGGATTTATATTGGTTAACATTACGCTACTACAGCTAGGAGCAGATCACTGGACCACAGATGGTCACTGGACCATAAACACATATTATTATGGAACGCATAAGATCACGAAAATGTCAATCATTTTTTTTTACATTTATATATAAAAGTATGCTACTTATGCCAGTTTAATGAGCCTGATGAGTCTTTGTTTGTACGCACGTATGATTATAATGATTTTCATCAGCCTTTTACAGTGCACTGCTGGACATGGCCTCTATCATTGGCCTACTATAACCCTAGCACATATCAATCAGGTTTAAATAATTATTTTTGTGTTAGATATATAAAATGTTAACTGAAAATGTTTGAGCAGAAGAATCATCACTGTACTGCGTTTAGGAGCGAAGCTGTAACAATAAACACAAATGGTAAACTTGAGATGTTATTTGTCCTCTTTAAAATTTTTCGCTTCCTATTTCCTACGAACACTCACAAAGCACATACGACGGTATCCAATAATTTTCCCACAACAGCGCTCTCGTAAGCGAAGAATATAAAGATAAGCAAATATAAAAAGCAATGGCGACATCAACACGTTATCAGCGCCCAAACAAAAGATTATGTCTTTAAGGTTCTAACACTCATTATCTATAATGTCGAAATATAATATAATATCTTTTCCTAAAACAAAGACATGTGTTGGTCATCAATCTTTGTTTATAAACTTTAGTAAGACTTTATTCATAGATTTCTTAAACTAATCTACATTACATACATTTATTAAATACGTGGCGACTTCCACATACAAATAAAAATATACCACAGCGCCATCTAGCGAAGATACAGCGAACTACGAAGTATAATAATGAACTACGAAGCAACTACTAATCCTGTATCGCGAAATAGAGATTCGCGTGACAATTATCATATTTACAACATCAACGGCTGGGCCGTGGCCCGCCAGGCATGATCACCTCGCCTGGTCGGAGGATCCTCACTTTGTGTCGGAGGGCCATGAGATCCGTTCCCTCTACAGTGGCGGTGTCGCTACCTGCCGTGATGTCCCTGGCACCAATTTTACTCACGTGGAGTACTTCCACCTGACACCATCGTGGAAGACTTTTCATTCTTTGAATAAAAGTCTCATCGATCAAAAAATTAATGAGAAAACATGTAAGCAAATTAAAATATAAATATACATCGTGCCCTTATATTTTTTTTCATTTAAAGCTAAATGAACATATAATAGGGTTAAATAGGATTCCCACCAAGAATCAGATCAACCTCACCTGCAAGTAGTGCACCTGGCGATCAACGGACGAGCCTCTAGCAAATAAAACATACCGATTAGCGTCAATAGACTCGCCACCTTTTACGTTGGACCTATATGCCGATGAAAAGTGGGCTCTTAAAATCCCTTTGCTTAACACTCCGGGGAAACAGGTATGATTTTATAAATATAAACTTGTTATCACAAGGCTACGTAGTTTACGAACATTCAATAACAAAGAGTACCAAAAATACGATATTTTACTTTAATACAAATCTAGAAGGTGATATAGTACTGCGTTAATGTGTTATTGCCGTTCTGAAATAAAAAGGCGCTGAGGCGAGCTTGTGTTGAAAATAAGAATATGGCTAACATTTATTCTCTAAAAACTTTACTTACAGCCCGAAATTCCCGTCTTTAGTTCTTCTTTTCTCTTATTAACACACTAGGAATATATATTCTATTAACAGCGAACTTTATAAATATACAGGAAACGATAACAAATAAAACTCATGCTCAGAACTACAATTTGTACGTCACACATGGTGTTTTCTCATGTGGAGATTGAGTCTTTCTCATAGGAGACCGCATAAACCAAGACCTACACCACTTGTGTAATATATTTTGTACTAGCTTTTGCCCGTGGCATCGCTCACGTGGAATTTGATCTGCCATGTTAAGTTTTGTTACAGATCATTTTAATTTCTTTTTTAACGTACAAGCAATCCTAAGTTATAACATCTTTGTGTAAATTCAATGGTTTAGGCAGCGTACGCCAAGATTACTCTCAGAGGCCAGGTTTTTTGCGACTTAATTGACATGTATCGTTATATTACGACCAAAATTACATAAAATAATTACAAATTGTAACCTATATGTTATTCCGATGTATAGTTTATATTACTGTAAAGTTTCATCCAAATCCGTCCAGTAGTTTTTTTCTTAAAAGAGTAACAAACATCCATACTCACAAACTTTCGCATTCATAATATTAGTAAGATACATTTTATTTTCAGTGTGCATTCAAACAAAGGTTTAAATACTTATTTTTGTTTCATAAAAACAAGTATTTAAAAACAAAACCCTAATACAACAAAACCACATTACTATGTAGTTTCAAATTGTGTTTCAAATGAATTCCTACACGTCCAATATACCCAATTGTACCTGTGGCAACGTTCTAACTCTAAGCACCATTGGTGTCCCTATAACGTTCCCGACGTGGCTCAGTGTACCGCGGAGGGGAAACCGAATTCTGACGCCGCAGAATCGAAATTGTACAGAACTACGTTTGAATTGAGGAAAGGATTACATTGGGTCGGGAACTTACCGGTTATTTATTTAAGTGTGAATTGAACTCAGTATTTCCAAAGTGATATTTTAACTTATTACTTTTAAAACGATAGTGTATTATAAATTATAGGAAATGTATTTTTTTATTATATAAATTATTAGTAGGACCAAGATGACATACCATGCAATTTGTAGGACAATGAGGGTGGTCAACTATGTAAATGTTAGCCAGCCAATAAAAAAGAAGTAGCTGGTTAGTAATTATTTTTCATGACCTAGTTTATGATACATGTTGGAGAGGGTGACTTTCTAACGAAACCCTATATTTTGTAGGACAGATATTCTTTCAAGTTATTTAGATAGTTAACAAAGAAAAATTCGGTTGGTATTTAATTTTTTAAATTTGTCCAATCAACATATTTTATCCTTGCTACCCTGTTAAGCTACCATTTACCAACATTGCTATAACGAAAAATGTTGAGCGTCTTGTCAAAAGGAAGCTACTCACGAAAAATTAGCTCGTTAGTAATAAATGATGAAATGTATACCAGGGATCCTGTACTATTAGTGTTTATCGAAAAATAAAATTCAATAAATCATTTTTCTAATTTGTTTGTTGCTTGCTTGTGCAAATATGTAATACTGCTAAACATGTCAGCTGGTTATCTTTATAACCCGTCACATCCAATTATCGAGTGATTGGAGTACTTTGAATATAAAGTATTGTATTTCTTAAACCTGACAAATACCTAACACGTCTTATAATCAATAAAGTGTTTTAGAAACCTTCAAAATCTCATCATTATCGACAGCTTTCAATAGTACACTGCTGGACATAACCAAAGCGACAGCATCCGTGCTGTTGTGTGTCGTCGGCGAGTGCGAGACCGGAGGCTCATTGATGCAGGGGCGACAGTTATCGTGATAACCCTGTGAGCCTCCTTCATCAACACAGACCTTGCAAATAACACTACACTATGTTGCTGAAAAAAAAAGTTCCTACATTGAAGCTTGTTTCCTTTTATTAAGACAATTCCTGAACTAATTCTGTGTTTCTGACTTTGCAAACATTGATAAAACGAGCACAAAGACACTCAGACTTAAAAGAACAATCTTGTGGATCAGTGTTGATCCCCACATGAGGATTGAACCCAAAAGACTCAGCGCAGTAGTGCCGCATAATATTTGTAAAAATATATAACAATGGGTATTCATAGTTCATACGTTCAGAAGTCGATGTAAAAAAGACAAAAGGAGCCCCTTGAGATTGCTTCGACAAAAGTTTCAATCAAGCAGCTTATCTTTACAGATATTAAGATACAAATCCCTATCGGTTATTGGGATTCGAACCCATTATTGTAGCAGACAAAAGACGCTGTTAAGAGTTTTGGCCTCTTACAGGCTCGGGCTCAGAGTGGTTCCCGAAGTAAAATTACATTTTTGCTAAGTACGTACCTACTTAATACATATCTTGTAGATGTGTAAAGGTTTACAAAATAATTATATTCATTTGAAATTAAAGCTTATATCCCTAATGTGATAGATGAAGATGCTATCGAGATTTACATAATGTTTTCAGCCTTATTTGTTGTACTATTTTTTTTATGGTAGGGAAGGTAAGCAAGGAGACGAGTCACTTGCTGGTGACAACGGATAACCATCGACACTTATAGGTCAGAGAGAAGAGAGGAAGTATTTTTTTTAACAGCCCGACAAAGTGGATCTACTCTGCCTGATGGAAAGCATGAATAGAATCCACGAGTTGTGATGGCCATACTCATTGCGAATGCAGACAATGCAGTATGGCAACCCACACTATGACGACCTATTGAGATGCTTTTTCACGTCCCGCATAGGGATGTAAAAGGCATGACAGTCATCGGGACAGTGCAACACTCACGCACTTACCACGAGATCTGTCACCCCTGCAACAATGGGCCACCTTGGGCCATGGCCGTCACTTTAGGTTGGTCTTCTGTGAAGCCGGCCCATTCATGCTGAAATCAGTGTGGCTCTACTACCTTGCAAATATATACGTACAGAACTATGTACATAATGTACCGCCAAGGATCAAATAATTTTAAAACTTACGTAGTCAATAAATCGTATCTATCTGTCTCTGTTTTTTAAAAAGTGCAAATGTCCACTTCGACTAAGTTCAATACATCACGTTAAACAAAAATGTATCGGTGTACTGAACCAGAACGGAATCAATTCCAATGATGCCCCACTCAACCGTAAAATCCATTACGTGGGTCACTGAATGCCAATATTTCAAACAATCACATTAAAACTCTGAAATTGGACAACAATTTTAAACATTTGTTTAAACCATGCAGGATGTACATAACTGTATATTTAATAAAGAAATGTCTTGTCATTGATATTTTCGAAAGCTTTAGTAAAGATGATAATGATGTATTTCTAACCATTTTGGCCACCGTGGCCAGTTTCAGTGGAGATCAGCTAACTGCGCAAGTGTTATTATAGTGTACAAGTGTGTCGCAAACACAGGTGCATTCACTGTTCCCTCACTCCCACAATACGATGGGACATCTATTCGACATGAGCAAGGAGAGATGAGACGTCGAACCGACGGCTTTATGTCTTCTCCTAGGCACGAGAAGTTAAGACTCCAACTTCCAAACTCCGGGCTGTAATTAAACATTTCTCTAGTCAGAAAACTCAATAACACTTTTCAGGCCCGACCCGGGAACTAAACGTGAGACTTCTTGAACGGCACTCGGATCGCTTGCCGCTACACCAACGTGTCAGTCCGTTCATATGTGCTATTTTTTTATGTTTGAAGGCACCGATCTACGTAATTTTGTAAACTATTTCAACATATTTATAAAAATAGCAAGGATAATCACACGATATGAATCCTTTAAAAAAAAGATACTTTAAGTAATATTAACACAGAGCACTAAAAATCAAAAAATGATATAAGTCTAATGGGAAAACATTAGTTTTTATAACGGTCTTTATAATAGTTGATATTACATATAATAGAGGCTTAGCACCGACTTCAAGCAGACAAAAGGTGTGCTTGAAGTCGGTGCTAAACCCAATGCGCAATAAGTATTACTAACACTTGTGCACGTAGCCCTGTAACCCAAAACAAAAACTTTGGCAAATATTTTGGAAGAATAAAGCAAGGTTAATACCATTGTTGTATTATTAAAAGAGTAATCCTCTAACTCCTAAAAGTCAAGTACTCTGCTATCATCATCTCAATAACATTAGTAATCACCATAATCAGATCCTGGCATGGTGATAACAGGATAAATTTGGGTATATATTTTGATTAAAAAAGCATTTAGAAAATCGGATGAAGGTATACCACAATAAAACTAAAAAAAATACAGTTAAATTGAGACTTCTTTCTATTTTGAAGTCGGTTCAAACACAAAAATTGCAATTATGACTTGTATAACTGGCACGCAAATATTTAATATTGACTGATTTTTTTTTCATCAAACCCATACGTGTAGGATGAATATCTATGGATAGATCTACAAAAATGACATTGAGGTTTCCAATACCATTTTTTCTAAACTGAATAGTTTGCGTGAGAGACACTTCCAAAGTGGTAGAATGTGTGTCCCGCCCCTTGTAACTTCTGAAACAAGAGAATGATAAAACTAAAAAATATATATGATGTACATACAATATAAACTTCTACCGAAAATTGATTTGAAAGAGATGCAGTAAGTAGTTTTATTTAATACGTCATAAATCGCTGTTACGGAACCCGTCTTGGGCGAGTCCGACTTGTACTTGCCACTTTTTTAATCTCGTTATATTGTAAGCTGTTAATAATATGAACGATGTTATCAGAGCAGTCGGTCACAGAAGAAATCAGCCGCGAAAAGACTCAAAATTGAAGAAAATACAAATATTATGTTAATCAGTTAAGACTTCATATATCAATAAATTTAAAAAGCTCAGACAAATTACTCTCAAATTTCAAGATTTAAAGTACTGTTAGACGATAGACTTTAATATATAATATAATACTACATTCTATGACAACATAGCAATAAATAAACACATTAATTAGTCAAGCAACTCTTTCCAGATACAGAAAAGCAAAACAATTATATTTTGCGACATTTAAGACAGCGCGAATTAGCAATTTTATACTCAAATACATTCAAAGTCACTGCGAAAACCTTTCAAAATTCTAACTTTAAATAAATCTCATTGGACTAATACGCGATAGAGCCTCGCTCTTATATCGAAATCTCCCAACGACCTTATCTAAACCAAAGGTAAAGAAAGTCACCGCCGGCCTCTGCATAGAGACAAAGGATTAAGGTCACTTGGACCCTTGAGGGAGGCCGCTGGATTAGCATACGCGAAAATAATTTACATATTATAACTATTACTTGTTTGTTATTCGAGGATTTATGTACGGTTTGGTTACGTTTGGATTGTTACTTTCGACTTTGCCTTTATTTTTAATGAGTTTCTTCCTTTCATATTCTTGCAATCTGTGGAAGTGATTAAAACATAAGGAAGGGAAAGATATATGTAGTAAAATCATCATCAATCAACAGCCTTTTACAGTCGACTTCTGGACATAGGCCTCTCCGTAGCAAGGAGGTTTTGGCCTACTATACCACGCTGGCCAGACGGGTTGGAATAGGGTTTGTTTCAAGTTTTCCTTCTTTTTGTAATGATGTTGTTTCGCATATTTGGTTCCCTTAGTCGCCTTTTACGACACCCACGGGATGAATAGGGGTGGTAACACTGTGTATTCTTAATCCATCACCACACGGACTAGTAAAAATAGTAGAATACTAGACATATTCCTGTGTCGTAGGGGACTTAACAAACGTACGTAAAACGAACACAAAAAGCACCAAAATTTACTATAATCAATAGTGTGGATCACAACAAGTGCTGTCCTTGTACAGTTTGAACCTACAATAATCAGCGCCGCAGAGATCGTCGCTGATCACTTTAAACACTATGTCATCCGTTCAGTCTTTATTATTTTAATAACGTAACACGCACAATTTCACTATAACATTGTGTATTTTAGTAAATAAATAATGCTGTTGGTAGTAACACTAACATGATTATACATTTTTATTTTTTTTATTTTAATAGCCTGCCAAAGTGACTAATCTGCTTGATGGAAAGCATGAATAGAATCCAAAAGTCGTAGTAACCATATTCATTGCGAATGCTGACAATGCAGTATGGTGACCCACACTATGGCGGCCTATTACGAATTTTTACGCCTCACTTGGGGATGTAAAAGACATGACAGTCATCGCAGCTCCACAGCAGTCACCTTGCATCAATAGGCTTCCGGTTTCGCACTCACCAACGAAACACGACAGCACAGATGCGGTCGCTTTAGGTTGGTTTCCTGTGGGAGGGTAGTACTGCCCCGGACGAGGCGGCCAGTGTGGCTCTACTACCTGGTCGCTTGATAATAATGTGTACTTTTTTTCTGACCAGCTTGCGGCTCCATCCACGCATATGTCGTATGTATGTCTTATCGCTGTCATTCTTCATATTAATGTAGCTTTTTTTGTTGACCGGTGTAATTAAAACAAATGTAAATGTTAAGTGAAGCTTACAACAATACAAAAGAGAAAATCGTAACTAAATCAGTTAAGCCACTTCGGAGATTAGCACGCACAAATACACAGACTAATAGACAAAAAAAATGTAAACTGTTTGTTTGTTTCAGTTCTGTTCTTTATTAGTTTTTCTTCGATACAGTTTAATTATATATATAAATAGTACTACGATTTGCGGTCCCCACCATATAATTAAATAAATAATTTGTTACTACCGTAACTCTTGTGTTTTTTATTCGTTCACGCGAGAGGTAATGTTAATTTTGAACAAAAATTAAATGTTTTTATTGTTTCAATAAAACACGTAATATTATAAAAACATGTTCCGTAAACAAAATCTTATCAACAGTTCAACAAATTCTACAACTTCGTTTCATCAATATAAAAATTCGTCGACCGCCCTAAATTTCACATAAATTGTGGAATGTGTAATCCCAATTTTATCATTTGCTCAAATAAAACGCCTCCCCCACCGGCCGGCTTCATGATTATGTAAAAATCGGACACAGATGTAATCTCCTCATATTTTTGGTAAGCGTATATTTTCAATTTCGCTATGATTGGATTGTGGTACTGTTTTACATACTGAATATATGACTTTGAAATTTAGACGTGAAATGTTACTTGGAAAGTTAAACTGGAGTGGTTTAACATACTCATTGTGTTCAATTTATTTATTTCTTAAAAGACAAACGCAACAGGAATATTCCTACGTCGTTGGATATTTGGCAAACATATTTGAAACGGACACTAATAAAAATCACCAAAATCACTCACGTTCTATTTTAGTATCTGAACACTTCTTATAATTTTTTAATACAGTCTTTAAAGCCTCAGAAAGCACGTAAAGCCGTCGGCCCTACGACTGATCTCTCAAAAGTCGTGTCGGACAACTGTCACATAAAATTGTGAGAATAAAGGAACAGAAAGTGCACCTGTGTTAGCGCACACAGTTTTCCACTGTCCTGCATAGTTGGTTGATTTCCATTGAGATTGGCCGCCGTGGTCGAACTTGGCTCAAACATCATAGTCCTTAAAATATAGTTGGACGTGACAGATAACTATAAAACCGATGCAATAACTTTGGCCAACAACTTTCTTTCCCATCACCTATAATTTCATTCTTTACATACCAGTTTAATAATAAATGAAGAGGAACCCATTATAAATATAAGAATTCACATTTAAAATACACCACGTAAGTTTTAAAATGACACCAGTGAAAACAGTCATAGACATCAAAGCATATTTGAAGAACGTTGTAGGTCTTGATATATACAATCATATATGGTTCATACTTCAGCAAAAATGAGTCTGATTGGATCCCACTGATACCATAACCTCGCAGAAAATCGGTGTTAGCTAATTGTTTCATTGTTTTTCTACGAGTGAGTGAAGTTAACTAGACTAACGGGAGGTACGCAAAGGGTAACAACACTCTTGTTACCCACGAGTTGCAGGTATCCATAGACGTTGGTAGTCACTTATCACCACGTAAATCGTTTGCTTGCTTGTTTCCTATTGAATAAAAAAAACATTCAAAAGAATAAGGAACTTTTTACTTCATATGCTTGATAAAAAGGTTGTATATCACTAAACCGGCCATGCTGAATCACATTTTTTCACTGAAACTGTAAGTAATTTATCGTAAGTACACGTGTCACAGAGTTTGTAACCAAATTCCTCCCAAACGGCTAGACTCACTTAATTTTTTTTAAATATCTGATAGATTTGAGAATAGATCGTTAACTATTTTTATACCCCTAAGTGACAAGGATGCCTTATCATAAATTCTTTTCAAAACTGCTTGCAGGAGTCACTAATAAACTATTTCTATTAATTAATTTTATCGGTGGTATAAAAGTAAGCTCAAGAAGCCATTACTTATTTTATTTTGTGATATATGTTTGTGTTGTCGCTAAAGTTTTGTGATAGTAGTCGACCTTAATCTATGCAGGTGTAATTTTAACTCGTCAGGGTGTGCTTAACTTGTTCGAAGACGATGGGTTGGCGATTTGACTTTGATTTTATAATAAAATCAAAAGCAATTTTTTTTTTGAAGTTTTATTTTTAAGAGTAAATAATCTTAGCGATTCTTTAAAAAAACAAGTCCGTACCTAAAACCAATCATGTGAAAATTCACGAACCAACAAATAATTTCAACAGCCAAATGAAAACAAATTAAACTATCTAAAATGTAACTCAAAAACGTTTTCCTAACGGTAAGCATTTTATTAGCAAAACATTTATTTTCTAAATAAACTGATAACAGAACGAAAGCTCTCAACATTAAGTAAACCAGCGTAGATAAAATCCGTACTCAAAAAAAGGGGAAAAAAAGAGAAAAAATTAAGTCTAATGCATTTCCCGGGTACACCCAGGTGGTTCGAGGCGGCGAGTAGCCGACAGCCACATCAATCATGAACACTTCAACTGAATGCTAAATAACCCTCGCCGACTGCCAGCAGGAGACCAATGTTATGTGATCATTTAGTTTTTATTACAAATTTCGTTTCACAAGTTTTTTGTGGATTTATGAGCGGCAAACAAAGAAATTGCTTTATGAATTTCACACAAAAAATCTAATCCCTAACTAGACAGAACTTATTAGTAACTAACTATTTGTAAACACACATCTATTTCTTCTATTATGCGTAACAAGAAGCTTAAAGAAATAGACGTGTTTGTTCTGTACCGGAGCGTAAATCAATAGTTCTATTGAGTACAATAGCATTGAATGAACGATCAAGATTACTAAGAACTAGATAAATAGACCAACAAAAAAAAATTAATTAGAAATTATTAATTACCATATAATTTTGTTCAGTTACGTGGTGACTTACGCATTCAGTGCAAATACAAGATATGCTACAGCGCCATCTACTCAAGACACACTGAACTACGGAGTAACTATAATCCTGTATCGTGATATAGAAATTCTCGCGCCGATTAGCACACATATAACTTTGCAATATCAACCGTGTGATCGCGGCTCGCCGAGCATGATCACTTTGCCTGGTCGCAGGATCCTCCCGTTGTGTTGGAGAGACACGACACCTGTTCCTACACAGCTAAACAATATCCTAGCTTAAATGATTAAAACTTACTTATTACAAAAAGAGCTACAAAGTTTTGAAGTCTTTAAATAGCATATAAACGCCACACTCTGCTGCGCCATGTGTAGTGGATTCATACCCCACACGGGACTACACTTTGTGTGATCCAATTAAATTGTTGTTCGAGGTGGGTGTTCTTAGTGTCCGTTTCTTGTGTTTGTAAAATCCCCGTGATATATTCTTAAAGCAGGCGTTTTATAAAAAAAAAAACCTATACCATCTATAATGTCAACAGTTTCAAATGAAACTGCACTACCAAAGCCAATAAAGTTTTTAATTTCTCCACGAGCTGGCTCCACTGGGTGGATGAGTTAAAACAACTCGAGAACACTCAACCCCTATCTAAAGAAAACAAAGACACATTACAACTGAACATAAAGTTTCTCACAGACTGTTATTTCCCTAAACGACGAAGCACTTTAATTGTGCTCTTGAAACATTTCCGCTATAAATGGTTTCTACAAGGGTAGTACCCTTGTAAAGATATTTAAATGTTGAAAATGGCTGTTGTTTTAAAGAGGTGTGATGGTTTCCTTTCCCAATACGCTTCCAGTACGGAATCGCTGTAACCCATTGGAGCCTTAAGGCAAGCGGTATAAACAAATATGGAATTGTGGTGACTGAAAATGTTAGTAATATTTTACGCACAAAAAAATAAATTAGTCTGATTGCTACAGGCATTTTCTATTAATCTAGCTTCCAGTGCTTAGATCCACAACTCTTAAATAACTTAAATAAGCATTAAACGTTAGTAAGCAGTTGTAAAGTGAATAATAAAACTCAATTTTTAAGAAGAACATTAATAAGAAAAGAAAAAGAAAGTGATACAAAAAACAACACAATTTATAATTCTATCATAAGAATTATCATCATCATCATCATCATAAACAGCCTTTAACTGTCCACTGCCGGACAACACCCTCTTCTTATACTAAATACGACTATTACTATAGAATAATATATGTAATAAAAACAAATCACGTCTATATTCTTGAAAAGATAAGCAGAAGCATCTTAAGTTCCTAATTCCTACATTATAGATGTCCATAGATGGAGGTAACCTTCCATCAGTTAACTTGCATTTTCCCAGGAAAGGCAAAGAAATTCATTCAATAATCTAGATAAACTGTATATATTTCAACAAATGTTTGTTTCGTTTGTTGTTAAAACACATATTTTATCGACTGTAATTTTATTTCCACTTAAGTAAATGTCAATCACTCATATATCTGAGTAATCATGTCATACATTTTTTTTGAATTGAGGAAAATCCTTGCAGATACCTAGTTCATCGAGGACAGAGGAGTCAGGAATATGTGATCTTTCTACTAAAAACGTCCCCAAAAGTCGATCTCAGGCACCCTACTCTAGAGAGGACCGGGAAAATGTTATTTCAAGTACACCGGGACTCACTGCGCCTAGCCAAGCCGCATTTTTCTTCGTACTAGATGAAATACGTCCTGGTATAGAATACTTAGTATTAATAATAATTTTAATAAAAATATAGAAGACAATCAGGTGATTTCCAATTCGACAATGAACGAACTGCACAACTTGCATCATCTTTATTAATAATAATGAGTTCCATAGTTGTTATAGACTCACGCGAGGGTTTGACATCCCACAACCAATCACCCTCCGTATGAGCGTCAGGCACTGATCAGATGTTATGCCAAAATGAATTAATGGTATTTTCATCTGGCAAATGCCCATCACTCACACATGGACTCGGTTCGTCCCATTTCCGGTATATCTATTTCTCATTACTTTCAAACATTCGATTCTGATTGTACCGACCTACTCGTTTTTATAAAGTCTTTCATTTTAATAATAAACTAGTGATATATGTAAAAAAAATAATATTTAATAATTAATAGTTAATCATTAAATTATTTGTTCACGTCAACACAACCTTACAATGAAAATAATAAAAGTATAGATTATTCAGCTACTGGTAGTACCACTCTATTATTTGATATCAAAACACACTAAAATACTAATAAAAAGCTTGTGACGGAAAAATTAGTGCTCAGATTTCCGCATCACTTCACAAATTCTTATCAAACCGAATCACTTATCGAGATAATTAAATCGCTGGTTTATTGGCTCTAATAAAGCTGGTTCGACGAAAGCCGCTCAATCTACAGTGTGCAAACTCCGGCTGGCCATGTCGCAGGCCTCCGATATAATAAAGTAATTGTGTTTAACTATTTGTTTTTTTAATTTTTTGTAAGTGCGCCACTTTGGTCCATTGAAGTTCGATCAAAGGTAAGCCCTTTTTTAATATACGAACATAAATATAAAAATCTAATTAATATTTATATATATTATAATATAACTATTTTATAACTTGGTGCATGGTAATATTATTGCCAGTTATTGAACTATCAGATCCATATTGTAGTATCTTCCGAAGCTTATAATGAATGTTACTCGAACCTCAAACTCCTTGGCAAAATGACAATAAAATAACCAAAAGGAAATATTAACATTGTTTCTCAAAGGTAAATATTATTTCTTCTCTTTTCCTGTGTACCCCGGCCTGTACCCTTGGTGGTACAGTTGAAGATAAATTGTTACCGCCGTATCCCTAACCGCGAAACCCGATAAAATTATGTTGTTATGTTTCTTATGAAGTAGAAGCATATTTATACTTTTCGAACGTAGTTTTCCCCCAAATATCTCCACCGTGACCAGTTCTGCGCCTCTCACATCCACAGTCCTTGTACTCATTGCAGTCCAGATGGAAAATTATGCAGGGGTGACAGTTGTCGTGGTAAATGTGTGCAATATTATGCTACGATGACTGTTATGTCTTCATCTACGTCCCCAAGTGTGGCGTAAAAAATCGTAGTAGGCCGTCATAGTGTGGGTCACCATACTGCATTGTTGCAATGACCACAATTCTTGGATTCTATTCATGCTTTCCATTAAGCAGAGTAGAGTCACTTTGGCAGGTTTGGTAAAGTAAAAAAAATAAAAAAAAATAGATTCAACACTGTAACCCAGAATGTAAAAATTGGCCAAGTGTGTATCGAGCTACGCTCAATGTAAGGTGATGTAATTAGCTAGTAAAATAATGCAGTCTAATACGTAACTCAAATTGAAATATGACAAAGGTGTTTTTGTTATTTTACATTACGAACGTTTTACATTAACCATTTCGGACGTCTTATAAAGTCGAACTAGTCGTTCGACTATTACTCATAAACTAATAAAGTCTACTTAGTTGGACAATTTTTTTTTAAATTCGTACATATTCTGCTACTATGACTTTTTATAGACCTCAGACCTCGAGTCTAAGAAAGATCGGCGTTTTATAACCTACAAATTAATACTTTAATCAAAACATTGTCTTCGTAACTCATATTATTTTTAAAATACCTATCCAATAACACCCCAGATCTTAGGGGTATGGGGGAACAGGGAACATCACCAAATTAAAGGGAAAATAGTTTTGAAGAATTTATTTTAATACTTGAACGGCATCATTAATGGTATGTTCAAGCAAAATTGCAGATTTCTAACACTTCGTCTGTGAGAATTAGTGTGGACATATGGGTGGACGGATGAGCAAGAAACTATAAGGGTTACGTTTTTGCCGTAATGGCTACGGATCCCTAAAAAAAGTAACCCACTTAATGACACAAAAGGAGTTTTTTCCGACACAGGTCCAGTCGTGACGGAGATATTTTCGATCTAACGGTTAGTGTATGCGACTGCTGATTCAAAAGTCACAGGTTCGATTCCTGGGTCGAGCCAAAAAATGTAATTGATTTTTTATGTTTATAGAAATGATTAATAACGTTTGAAAGTTAGGGTCTTAACAGTCGTGTTTCGGAGAGCATCTAAAGCCGTCGATACTGCACCTGATATCTCCTTGGTCGTTGGATAGCCGTTCTATCGGATTGTGAGAGTGAGGGAACAAAGAGTGCACCTGTGTTGACGTATACATTTGTGCACTATAATATCTCCTATATAGTTTGCTGGTCTCCGTTGGGAGGGGCTGCCATAACCAAAATCAGCTACGAGAACTTCATATATTTAGAATTTGATAAGTATGTTTGTTAGCGGTATAGTTATTTTTTTCACACACACTTTCACAGCCTTTTCCTAAATTATTCACTCGGCCCACCGTGACCGAAATGGGATAGGAGTACATCATCATCATTTAGGGGAAATCTATGTACATCTACCTCGGTGGAGCAGCGGTGGTGAATGTAACTGCTGTGGGTGAGGTCTCAGGTTCGATTGCCGGGTCGGACCAAATGTTTGTATGATCTGCAAATATTTGTTTCGAAGTTTGAGTGTTTTCTATATATAATATGTAAGTATTTACAAAAAAAAAATGTATATTAGTCTAGTTATCATAGCACAAGCCCTGCTTAGTTAGAAACTAGATGACGTTGTGTGTCAAATGTCTGAAATATTTATTTACTTATTTATTTTTAGGGCAATAATCTGTTTTCGGTCTTTGTTCTCTACTGTACCTCAATACATACTCTATTTAATTGAAAATTTTTGTCCAAATTTCGCTGAAACTTCCAGAAATCAGCTTGTTTAAGCAAATAATTAAACAATACATTGCAAAATGAAGCCAGGGTGACGATTCTTCATATATTGCGACTAATTCGTGCCGCGGAGTATCATACATTCATAATTGTTTAATTTAGAATCAGACAGCCATGTGTGAGATGCATAATTATTTATTTTATTTAATATAAAATATAAATTGAGGTTAATATAAAACTTTGATAGTAAAGAAATGAATGCATAATATTGTATTCAAATAATACTCCTATTTAGAAAACATTGGAGTAACACAATGAGCGGCATGTCAATATAAACGCGCCTAAAAGGTTAGCAAATACGCACAGCGCAATTTCTACTTCATTCTTATTTTTATAATACTATAGAAAATTTTGTAACAAAATATGGTAGTTTTATCTAATGTATGCCATACAGCTGCTGCATCTTCTCTCTCTTTCTCTTGACACAGATTCAGCGAAGTTTAGATTCTCATATAAAAATTAAAGGACACTATTCTTTGATGTCTACATTTTTTTATCCGTCTTTGACGTTCTTAGACGGACCTGCTGTATTAGTTCAGTGCCGATATGAAGTAATCAATAAATCAAAGAATCATTTTCTTACTATTCAAATTTAAAAGCCCTTTTTTATACTTGCTTGCATCAGACTGCCGATGATTATTCGTATCCTTCCAATTCCGACTAATTCCGATGTCTAATATAAATATAACACCTTTATACGTATTCTTGTATACACATTTATAATCTGAATTTCTAAAACAGCTCCAATGATTTTCATGAAATTTAGTATGCAGAGGGCTTCGAGAGCGATAAATCGATCTTGCTAAGTTTTATTTGTAGAAAACGTTGTTTTATCTGTGTTTTCAAGTAATAAATTTTTTGTCTAATAGGTCCATTTTGACACTTATCTATATGACAAAATTAGGGATGGGTACAAAAGAAGTTGGTGAATTGAGAATCGACTATCACATAATAATACCGAGCAAAACTTGGTTTTCAGGTACTAATAATATATATTATTCTTATAACACAATGAGTTGAAATAATAGGAATTCACTGTTTGAAAACTGTGTATTAAAAAGTTAATTTTCCTTTTCACAAAGACCATTTCGTAAAATGTATAATTTCAACTGTCATTTTTTATTCTAACTATCCGTCTCATGAATAATTCATTTTATTAATAGATTAACAGACAAAATAATTTATAAAATGTCTTTTGACAAATACTGTTCATTAAATATGTATGTTCATTTGTAAAAATATAAATTTTATTACTTTTGTAACAATTTATTATCTTGTCCTTGATTTCACGCGATGGTTTTATAATCCAGAATGTGTAGCGTATAAATTGGCTGTTGATAATGACTGTAATAGAAACAGTTACACCTCCTTGTGTTGTGGATATATATCTACTATGAAGCTCGTACCACCCTCGTTGAGGTGTTATATTGTGTATCGGTTCATTTAGAGGCAGTAGACAAGAACACAGACGATCGCCCTGAATACAAGAATAACCTACGCAGTCGTTGTACACACGGTTCTCGAGAAGATAGGCTGATTTGCTCTTTGTGTCCTCGTCTATTGAGATTAACTTCAAGAAGCTGGCCCATTGGTTTATGATCCTTACTGTTAAGCCAGAGATTGTGGATTAGATTCTAATCCATGACGAATATTGAGTGATAAACGTCCGCGTGAATATTCCATTATGTAAGTGGTGTTAGCTTTACAATCGGGAAACGGTGACTGTTTTAATTCGCATACTTCAGAGATATGGATGTTAGAGTATGTTTGTCTCCTGAACACCCAAGATACCGTACTATTCAAATGGGAACATGTTCTGCACACGATAATAATTATAACGGAAGCAAGCACAGCTCAATTGTAAAAATGAAGTAAGAGTGGATATTTCCGGAAGCCAAGATGAATAATTACATCTAATTCTTGGTGACGCGGAAGTACAACATAAAGGTTAAATGACCTTTGTGGTACGTTTTTATTAATGTTAGAGTATGTCAAAGGATTTATAATATTTAATCACCTTGCCAGAAGGTCAATTGTTACTGATAATCACTCGCGTAATAAATATTCTTTACTATAATCTAAAACAGTTTGTTATTCATTACCATTCGCTTCAAATAACAGCTAAGTGCTCTTGAAACCACTTTTGTCTAATGCAAAAAGTATTTTTGGCAACAGGCCTTAGGGCAACAGGAAACCTAATTATTAGGATAGATATTTTTTTTCTGTTATGTATGACAAAACAGTTAGATAAATTCATGTATTCAAGTATTTGCTGCCTGTAAACAAGTCAGTGAATTAACTTCTGATCATTCTTTCTTGCTGATAATTCTCTTTATCTATCTATCTATCTATATTTTTTTATTTGAAGAGTCCCAATGTAACTTAACTCTGCCTAATGGAAAGTATGAATAGAATCCAAGAGTTGTGATCACCATACTTATTGTGAACGCAGACAATGTAGTATGGTGAACCACACTATGGCGGCCTAGTGAGATACTTTTTCACGCTGCGCTTGGGATTGCAACAGGCATAACAGTCATCGTGGCAGTATAAGGCTCCATAGACTTACCATTACAGCTGTCTTCCCTACATCAATGGGTTTCAACCAGTTTTCTTAATACTTAAGCGTGAAACCAATGTTCAGCAAAGGACGTTAAAAAATAAAATATTTTTAACATTTAATACACAACGCCATCTAGTTTCAAACTAAGTAGAGCGTGTACTACGATAACTTGCCTGACTGATTGAATATTTTTATACTTTTTTTTTGTAAATGCATTCACCCAGAATCTGAAACAAATATTTGTAGATCATACAAACATTTGGTCCAACCCCGGAATCGAACCCGAGACGTCGAGCACAGCAGCCACTTTTGTTACTGTTACGCTATCGAGGCAGTCAGAATTATATTCCAGCAGGGTAAACAGTAAACCCTCTCTCCCTTTTTCTTAACACTCAAAAAACAAAAAAAAACAAACAAACTTTTGACTGCATGATTGTCAAAGTGGTATAAGCGGTCGCCATGCCGCACTTTACTTCGCTCAGTGTTGTGGGTTCAAATCTACATGGGACAACACTTTGTGTGATCCACAAATTGTTGTTCTGAGTCTTCTTTGTGTCCGTTTCTTGTATGTTTGTAAAGTACCCCGCGACACAGGATTTATTCGCAAAGCGGACGTTGTCTTTTCGAAAAAAAACAGTAGCAGTCGTGGGGCTGCCGATAGAAGTGAAAACGGAACTATTAAGTTGAGAGTAATTAAAACTATATGCAAAAATTATATGAAATTTTTTATGTTTCATATATAGCTATATATAATATATAATATCATATATAATATATAATAATAATAAATTTCATATATAATATATAATATCATATTCTCCATAGCTATAGATATACTATTATCATTAGCATGTCGGTGACGCGAACCGAGGATTTTACCCTCTACTAAAACGCTCAACGCGCCTAAAGAAGTTTTCACTTCAAAAAACTTACAATCAATTGACTAATCTCCTCTATCTAAAATTGCCTAGAATTTTCAACACTTTGTAATATTGAATAATTTAGTGACGACATAGCAATATTTTTCGCGCTCAATAATGTGGAATGTAAGTGAAGCCTTATTATCAGATCTACATACACTCACTCCACTTGTTGCCCTTGCTTCACTGACGCACAATTGGTGCTCAATAGATCGCGGCTGACCAAAACCTGTTTGTTTGTGTTTATTTTAATTATTTGTTAAGTTATGCAACCTTACAGACGTCTAGTGTACGGCTACTGCGTCTAGTGCGGCCACTAAAAATGCGTTTTAAGATACCTCTGATTCCTTTCATTGAGTTGATTAAAGCCATGAGAATATTGTTATATTCCTGTAGACATGTTTGTTGATATAATACTTAATTTTTCTTTTTTAGTATTATTTAAATATTAAAATAAATACTTTTACGAAGTTTTTCTTTAGTCTATAGAAACCCAAACAGTTAATGATAAAAATCTCTTGCAAGTTGTAGCAACATGCACGGAAAGTCAGACGCACAGTGAACCTATGTGTTCCTTGTTTGGGCCACAGATCCTTAAACAGATAAAAACTAATAATTTGATACATCTCACACACGTTCATTTGATCTCAAGTCAGGGCCTATATGGCCATTAGACTGCTAATAAACATACTTACATATTTCTAAATACATACATTTAGAAGATAAATTAAATCCAGACATGGTACAAATGATCTTGTCACCACGTAATTATTATGCATGTAACAAAACGGATTCTACTTACGAGGCTAACTTTAATTCTTGATGAAGTTTCTCGGTCCCTAAATTCAATTGGCCCTTTCACTTAGTAGTTAATGATCCCGACTGCTATTTCAGATGTCATGGGTTCGATTCCCACCCAGGACAAATGTTTTTGTGATGAGCACAATAATTTTGTTGTAGGTTTGGGTGTGATTTATCTATGACTTATTTAATATAGGTATGTTCATCAGCAATTTGGTTATCTGAAATAAATAAATAACCTCATAAATCTCACACACTTCTGTCTGATTCCAAACAAATCAGAGCCTATGTCATGGAAACCAGACTGCTGATTAACATATTTCAATATTTCTAAATATATAGATAAATTATACCCAGACGCAGAACGGAACACAGAAAACCAACCTAAAGCGCCGGCATCCGTGTTGTCGTGGTTCGTTGGTGAGTGTGAGACCGGAGGCCCATTGATGCAGGGGTGACAGTTATCGTGGTAACTGTGTAAGCCTTACACTGTCACAATGACTGTCATGCCTTTTACGTCCCTAAGCGGGGTATGAAAAAGCATCTCACAAGGCCGCCATAGTGTAGGTCACCATACTGCGTTGTCAGCATTTACAATGAGTGTGGTGACCACAAGTCCTGGATTCTATTCATAATTTCTATTAGGCAGAGTTCAGTTTGGCAGGCTCCTAAGGTAGAAAAAAAAAGAAACAAATAATCGTGCTCATCACACAAATATTTGTCCTGGGTGTGAATTGAACACACGACCTAACCACCACTAACCACTAGAGCAACAGACCCGGCCCTGCCTATTTTGGGACGGGACGTTCGTGTGTGTATTGTGTGAGATTATTATTATTATATTTAAATCCTTATGTGGGTCCTGCCTGCTTTTCGATATAAATCAGTTACTATCGTTTTATCAGGGTTATCATTGCATTGTTATTCCATTGTTGTTTTAAAGTGACATAACTATATCCCTTGGCTGCAATTTCAATGATTAATGTTAAAAGAACTTATCAGAATAACCAATTATACCGTAAACATTCTGGTTTCATTTATTTATTGCATAGTTTGCTGTAAAAGTAACACAAAATAGCTTAATAATTCAAAACTGTCAAATGGTAATAATTTACCAAACTTTATTGTGTGTGAAAGTTATTTTATATTGAAACTATTTTATTTTGTATTATATTTTTAAAGTTATTTTTTTAATGCCTCGGTGGCGCAGTGATAACTTATGTGACTGCAGCCCCATTGTTCCGTAATATATTCTCATTGATGCAGGGGTGACAGTTATCGTGGAAACTATGTAAGCCTTACACTGTCACAATGACTGTCATGCCTTTTACGTTAAGGCCGCCATAGTGTGGGTTACCATACTACGTTGTCAGCATTTGCAATGAGTATGGTGACCACAACTCTTGAATTCTATTCATGCTTTCCATCAGGCAGAATAGAGTCACTTTGGCAGGTTCTTAAAATAGAAAAAAAAATGTGTGTAGGCAGATATCAATTTAGAAGTTATTTAGACTAGTGTTAAACCATTCTTTAAGTGATATTCTTTATGTTAAACTGTCTCGGTAGCGCAGTGGTGACGAATGTGACTGCCGTGCTTGAGGTCTCGAGTTCGATTCCTGGGTGGAACTAAATGTTTGCATGATATATAAATATTTGTTTCGGAGTTTTGGTGTTTTCTAAGTATAATATGTATATATTTACAAAAAAAATGTATTTATGTATTTATATCAATTGTCTTGTACCCATAGTACAAGTTCTGCTTAGTTTGGGAATAGATGGCGTTGTATATCAGATGTGTTTCCTGACCGAAAGCAATTCTTGGAGTAGGTTCATTCATTTAACCGTTTGATACTCATGCTTCGACACAAAGAGGTCAACACTAGAGTGACACCATGACCTCATAACCACTTGAGAATGACGCGAACGCCTGTCTCTCGTAAAACTTTACACGAGCTCTTAAGGTCACACTTGCAAAACAAACACACCTCCTCCAGTATCAGATGGTCCAGTGATCCGTCTATTCATTTGTGCTGTATATCACCAGAAAGATACATTTTATTGCTATAATTAATTAAAATAAATCATTAAATTGGTAGAAAAGTATATTAGTTTTCGTAAGACGACAGATGAAAAATAATACATAAGTTCTAGATACTGAAGAACTGTGAGAATTAGAAAATAAATTGAATAAAACTAGAAAATTATTTTTTATACTGTTTGATATAACTGCGTTCTACTTTAAATGTAGATTAATATCCATCAAACAGAAAAGTGAATAATTAAATTAATGACAAATGTTATTATACGCGTCTCATAAATTACACGGTACAGGTATCGAAAGTTGACCAATAAATAATATTTAAATGAACACATTATGAGTGAAATCAATCACCAGTGTCCGTGAGCAAAGAATAGCGAAAAATGTCCCAGATTCTCCATCCAGCTTATAAAAATTAATTAAATAAAAGGAACAAGTTAATCTACTATCAAATGCTAATAGCGCTAAATAAAGTTATCGTAAAAGGCGATTAAGGGAACAAAGTACACAATACAACATCATTACAAAGAGAAGGAAAACTTGGAACAAACCCTATTCCAACCCGTCTGGCCAGCGTGGTATAATAGGCCAAAACCTCCTTGCTAAGGCGAGGCCTATGTCCAGCAGTGGATTGTAAAAGGCTGTTGATGTTGATGTTGAAAGTTAATCAGATAACCAGACTCAGAACAACAATTTGTGGATCACACAAAGTGTTGTCCCGTATGGCGGCCAGAGCGGTGTGGCGACCGCTTAAACCACTTTTTTTTTTTTTTTTTTTTTTAACGTTTGGAAACCCCCTCGGGCCGTCACCCCACCGGGGTTTACGGCGGGGTGGTGTGTCGGAATCGGACCGACTAAAACCACACGGTGTGCCACTCTGCGCCTGACATAGGAGGGATCCGGGAACAGCTGTTATTACGACATCCAGACCCCTCCTGGCGCCTGCCCGCTAGCGCGGGCACCTTCTGCGGACAACCTCTCCATTTAGGCGACGTACGGCACACGCGGACGTCACCTCCTCGCGGTTGGCCACTATAGCGGATGGAGGGGAAAACCCGTCCCGTCCACCCGCGGCCACACTCAAGGCGGCATGAGGCGCTGGTACGCGCGCCTCCGCCGCCCGGTTCGCCGGCGGCGGATTGGGTCCGAGTGGAGGTCGTCCTCCCGGGCCCTCTCCGCCGTCTCCTTCCGCGAAATTACATCTTCGCAGAAGGTTGCGACCGCGGTAAAACAACTGTCGCTACCGACCATGGAGCGTATGACGGCCGGTAGCGAGAGATCTCCTCCAATAACTGCAGTGAGGACCCCACGCTGCGCCGCCCAGGCGGAACAAACCGCTAGCGTGTGCTGAGCCGAGTCCTCACTGCAGTCGCAGTGGTGACAGGCGGGACTCAATTCCCTCCTGGCGACCGAGTGCAGATACTTCCCGAAGCAACCGTGCCCGGAAAGGATCTGCGTCAGTCGGAAGGAAAGGGTCCCGTGCTGTCGCCCCGCCCACTCGGCGATGACCGGCTGGAGAGCCTCCACGGTGGCAAAGCCAGCACGTGGAGCCTCCAGCCGGGACGACCAACGAGCCATCGTGGCTTGACGAGCGGCCTCTCGCCACTCGCGTATCTCTTCGGGCGGGGGCCGGATGCCGCTACTCACCCGGAAGTCTGCCGTTCGCCGATAAACTTCGGCGAGCACTTCCGCCTCCAAATCCCACGGGGGAGTTCCGGCTAAGGCGCACGCCGCCTCCGTCGATATAGTGCGGTAACCGCGTATGGCTCTAACCGCCAATATCCTCTGAGGACGCCAGAGGCGAGTCCTATTCTGGGCGGTCAGAGCCGCCGCCCACACTGGTGCACCATACAGCGCCATTGACCGGACAACCCCCGTGTATAGCCGTCTCGTCGCGACGCTGGCTCCACCCAAATTGGGCAAAAGTCGCCCAAGGGCAGAAGCAGCGCCGACCAGCTTTGGAGTAAGCTGTCGGAAGTGCTCGTCGAAGAGCCACCTGCCGTCAAGGATCAGGCCCAGATACTTCATCTGGGCCTGAACCGGTACGAGGACCGAATTGACTACGATGGAGGCGCCGGAGGGTGGACCACGACGGGGCCCATGAAACAAAAGGGCCTCCGTCTTGTCCAGGGCCACCCGCAAACCCAGCGCCTCAATACGCCCGACCACCAGAGAGACACCCGTGGTGGCCAGGCGCGCCGCCTCTGCAAAGTTCATTCCCCGAGCCGTGACCAATGTGTCATCTGCGTAACAAATTACGCCAAGCCCGGGGGGAAGACGACCTCGAAGGGCCCAGTCATATCCCATATTCCACAGGAGTGGTCCAAGGACAGACCCCTGTGGAACACCGCACGACATGAGCCGCCGCCTCAGAACACCGTCTCGGTCCTCGTACATGACGGTACGCTCCTGTAGATAGTCTGCCACAAGCCGCCTCAGGTACTCGGGCACCCCGTGGTAATGGAGTGCTTCCCTGATGCAGCTAAATGGCAGACTATTAAATGCGTTGGCGATGTCCAACGATACCGCCAAGAGCACGCCGCCACAGCTCACCACCTCTTCAGTCACGGCCCTCAGGCGCAACACAGCATCGACTGTCGAACGTCCGGTTCGAAACCCGTATTGGGCGTCCGACAGATCGGGGCCCACCTCACAGAGGTGCCGGACGATGCGGGCAGAGAGTATCCTCTCAAACAATTTACCCGCCTCGTCCAGCAACACGATGGGCCTATAGGCCGCGACCGAATCGGTCGACCGTCCCGGACCGCTTAAGCCACTAGGCCAACCGTGCAGTCAAATTAGCATTAGCTGGAATATCAGGTTTAATAATGTAGCATTCAAATGGTAACAGAATTTTTGAAATCGGTCCAGTACTTTTTGAGTCAATTCGTTACAAACATACATACAAATCTTTCCACTTTATAATATTATAGTACAGATTTGATATTAAACTTCATAAAATTATGTTTTCTATTGGGTGTAAGGCCGTGAGACAATTTTGTTATTTTATTCATAAATTATCCCTGTCTAGGTCAAGAGCCCATCATACATAGAGGTCGATGTGTTCTAAATACATACTCGTACTCGCCATTCTTATCATTAAATATTTGACTTAAGTGGAAATGAAACTACGACCCCTGGCTTAGCAGTCAGGATCGCTAAACACTGGATGCACAGGTCTGTCTCAGAGCTCGTGAGAGACCTCCTACCTTCACTTTTAACTCAACTGCCTAAAAATATGATGAGAATTATTTTTAAAACGTAATTCATGTTATACAACGACACCATTGCATAGTTATACTCGTATTCTAAATCTAGTCTAATCACGAAGTTTGTAATATATAGGTAACCGACGTGAGTACTTTCATTGTGCGATTTAGAATTGGCAGCCACTCCGTTGTTCATTGTGTCTTCGTTAGATGGTATTAACATACAGTTACGGCAAATTACTGTAACTGATTAAAAAACTATTAAGATATCGATTACTTAGAATTGTATTAATGGTTATAAATTTTCAGATACACAATTTCATCTGTAATAAGTACTGACTATTGGTGTACCTACAAAGTAATATCGACGTTGAGACTATAGAAATAAAGTTCAATGAAGTTTCTTGAGTGCACATATTGTGCACTAATTACCACGCAACTACCCTATATTGGAAAAGCTTCAACCTTTCTGAGAAAGTTAACGTTGAAGTCGTGTGTATATTTTACAAGTACTGTTTTTAGGCTCACATTTGCTGTTAAATATTACTTTTATGAGTACATACGAGTACATAAAATGTGTAACGTAACGTGTTACTAATATAAAACAGACTAACATAAGTTCCAATACAAAACATTTACGTACCCTCAAATACAAGTGTATAGTACAACGATCAGTAGTCAATCAAACCAACGTACAACATATTTTATAGCTCTCCGAATAAGCAAGTTGAAGTGGCAAAGGGTAGGCCACATCGCTCGTAGAACCGACAACCGTTGGGGAAGAAAGGTTCTTGAGTGGCGACCGCGTACCGGAAGACGAAGCGTGGGTAGGCCCCCCACTAGATGGACCGACGACATAGTCTGAGTCGCGAAGAGCCGATGGATGCAGTTGGCGTCCAGTCGTACGGCGTAGCATTCTAGGGGACAGGCCTATGTTCAGCAGTGGACGTCTTCCGGCTGATGATGATGATGAAAACGTATTTAGTAAGAAGTACCTATAACATAGTTTTGTTGTATAGCGGGACCTTTTCATGACACAATTATATAAAGACAACTTTATCTTCTACTTTGTATTGCCACTTCAAACACCCAGTATTAATTTCCGCTTTTTGTACGTGTAAAAGCAACACGTTGTATCACCTATTAACTGAAATAACGACTACCTAAAATATGAAGGATCCGAGAACAACTGTTATTAAGATACCTGGATCTCATAAAGCAAACAAATGCGGACGTCACCTTCTGGCTGGTCTTCGTAGCTTGATAAGCCGTCACATGCCGCTTGGGTATCTATTCGAGCATAAGTCGACTGCCACTATCCACTAATATCCAATTCCCCAGCATTGACACCAACCTTCCTAGAATAGACAATCAATTATTTAGCATGAAAACTCAGTAATAAATAAAAAGAAATATTATTTATTTTTATTCATCTCCGAAAAGAAACAGATCCAAGGCTCATAAAATTAACTGAAAGACACAAATTACTGTTTACAAGTAAAAAAGAAAAACTAAATAAGCCAAGGAAACTGAACCTACGAGTATATGTGTCAATGAATGGAATTTTTAAATATTACGTTACATGCATACACGTGTTATTTTAAAACTTGTCCTTTTTTGGGATAATTATCACAACATTGATTCAATTTTTTATTAGTTTTGTGGTTTTTTATTGAGTTGCGCGAGAGCAATTTAACAGCCCAAATATTATAGATACAACAAAAAATACTAAAAGAGTAATAAATTAAGTAATAAGAAAGATATTAATTTTTCAACACATTATTCTACAATTATTTTTTTTTTGGTTCACCCGTGAAAAGTAAGATTATTCTCGAGGTCGTATGTATATTCGTTTTTCATCATACAATATTTGGCTTAAGTGAGAATCGAACGTGTGACCTCTGGTTTAGCAATTAGGATCGCTTACCACTAGACGAACAGACCTGTCTGAGAGCTCGTGAGGAACCTCCGACCTACATATTTAACGCAACTAGCTTAAAATATGATAAATACCTATACTAATTCTTCTACTACTTTTAAAATGTAAATGAGAACTCCCAGTAATCTGGAACAACATGTTTCCAGAGTACTGGAAGTTCACGTTCCAAAGCACGAACTTGTTCAAATTTAAGTAATCTTCGAGAGTACTTTCGTTGCGCGATGCAAAATTTGTAGTTACTCCGTCGTTCGTACTGTCTTCGTTAGATGGCGTTTACATATAATTTCATTATATGCCAGTGACATGTTAGTGTGATTAAACTTTATAAAAAACAAAACAATGTATAATATGCAATGGTTGTAAATTATCATTCGCATAATTTTATCAGTAATGAGTACTGACTATTGATGTGCTTACAAAGTAATATGGACGTTTAGTTTAAAGAAATAAAGTATAATATTCAAATTAGCTTCTTGATTGCACAAACTGTTTACTAATTACCATACAAATAAAGGAACAGGGTACGCTTAATAAAATCTTCTAAAAAAACCAATAAGTAAAAATATGTACTACGAAGGTGTAGGTTGGCGAATAAGTTCAGTAGTTGTCATCGCATGATCTTATAACATTACCGGACCGCTACTAATGAAGGGGGGAAGTAGATCTCTCCTCTCTCCCTTTCCCTTGGGAATACATCGACTATTTATGATCTCTTACTATTATTACAAGATGTGATTAAGCCAAATAAGGTGACAACTGTTCTAGTGTCTGTCAGCCCACACACATGTACACTCACGCTTGTATCCCCGAAGGAGAACAAAAAGATGAATTGGTCGGGCATGTTGGTCTGGTGGTTAGTGATCCTGTCGGCTAAGACAAAGGTCGTGGGTTCGATTCTCACCCAGGACCAATCTTTGCGTCATGAGCACGATCATTTGTTCTGTGTTTGGGTGTAATTTATCTATGACATATTTTTAAAAATAAACAAATATAGGTATCTTTATCAGCGGTCAACACAGTTTAGGCTTTGCTTAGTTTGGGACCAGATGGCCGATGTGTGAGGACAAGAAAATAAAAATGTGCCGTCATGTAAATGACGTCAATTTCTATTTACATACATATTATTAGATACTGGTAACTGACTCAAAGTTTCGGTTTCGATTTCAGCCAGTGTCGGTCAAAAAATCTAGTATCGGTATTACCTCCAGTTTTGGTAAAAATGACCAAAACTTTTGGGTATGCAGAAAACTCGCGTATTTGTAAATCAATATGTGTCATACGGTGGATTTCACAGGTAACTCATGCTCGCCCGCCCGCACCTACATGCATAGTTAATGGCGTTGAGTTTTGTATGTAAACGATTAATACAGACTAGATTCGAGGGTAGAAACGAAAAATTTTCAATGATTTTTCAAGTGATACAGAACAACTTTAACATTTTGATAATTAGCAGTTACAGTACGTCGACTCAAAGCAGCGATCATCTGTATACGCGGCACTGTAACATTACACGTTGACTGTAGCTGCTTTTATTAGTTTTAAATCAAATGAAACAGGTTGATTGTTATGTCATCAGGATGAAAGACACTTGACCCTTAGCCACCGTAAATCCCTGTATGATTTATGCTGTTCGGTGTCCTTGTAGACGTGCTTATGACGAATTATCTTAATAATAAAGTATTTGACTATTTCACCATGGTCACTATTCGATATTCGGCCAAATAATTTGTAACATTCGGGCAAATACCGAACAGTGAAAATATAAAAAAGCACAAACAGACACTTACTGAAAATGATATTTGCACGAGATTTCTGTATATTGCATAAAAATTTTGGGGCTTGTGACTCAGTCTTAACTATGTAAGTTAAAACATTCTAAAGTTAAGCGATCTTCGGTAGGTCAGTGTATGAATGGGTAAATATTTTTAATATATTGAGGCCTCTTTGCCTCTTTGGCCTCTTCTCTCTTAGCCGTCGGCCCCGGTTTCCATATGAAAATCTTTGGTAATAGTTACGGGTAGTTGGTTTTTCATTAGTCTTTCCACAGAAGTTTAATATAGCCTAGTACTTGAGTTGTGGAGTTCTAATAGTAGTCGCTCCACGTAACAATCGAAGTTCAGCCTTATCTTGGTATACTTAAAGCCGACCCCAAGCTCATTTGGGAGAAATGGAAAGAAGATAAAAATTGTTTCCATTAATTTGGACGACTCAAGCAATTGTTTTTTTTTCCTCACACATTATACTTGCTTCGGTAATTACTCATTTACTGCGTAAACTGCTACCGGAATATGACAAATAAATCTTAAAAAATTGAAAAACAATATGTATTGTGAACCGATTACACTACGAACGAAACAAAAGTGCCTACGGCGCATCGTCACTATATCTTTCTGATCCAGGTTCAAATTTACCATTCGCAAAAGTACGAGTACTAACTGCAGCCGAATGTTCGGCTACCAAATATTCAGCACTTCACCTTGATGATGATTGATGATTATAATATTGTGAATGATAATCACAGCCCCGGCATATCCTGACGCAATAATAATTTACGGGTAACGCTATCAAAACGCCTTATTAGCTACGGCCATACCCAGATGTGGCGTAAATCATGTATGTCCCATAGACTGGAAAATTCTGCTGCACAAAAACTATAAGACAACCAAAGTACCTACTTTTTCGAATAACGCATACTGCCGAGTCTAAAGATAGTTGAGTATTTTCCAAACATGGCAATAAAACAATAACTAATTCATAAATTTAAAGAAGCAAGTGATCCTGACCCGGAATAAGAATGTAAACTCCAGAACTGTTCAACCACAACGGTTGTCGGCCCTGCGGCTAATATGGCCAACTCACAGCCACTTCAGCTTGCTAATCCCGTAGGATATATCGACGATCTTAATTCTTCGTCGGATTACCTCATTCCTGTTGCGATTTCTTAGAGAAACACCGAGCAGAACCCTTCCTATAGCAAGTGTGGTTTCAAGTTTCCCTTCTCTTTGTAGCAATATTGTCTTGCATATTTTATTTCCTCTTAACCAATCACCACACGGAGATACAAAAATCTAAATTTTGTTTCTACGTGCCTACTTTAACTGTTATACTTTCATGTTGTTTAATAGAATGCCATTGTCTGTATGTATACATAAATTTGTGAAAATACATTCGATTTCAGTACACAACACAAATTTTAAATAAGTTGAATAAGTTTTGGTTTTGATTGAAAAACCAGATTCGGTAGGATATTATAAGATACATTACAACTAGGCACAGAGTAAAGGACCATTCTCATTGTACAATGAACTTACTAAAATGTGAAATGAACCTACGACGCAGTCAGGATTCACTCACCGCTTGACAAATACACATATCTCATACTCAGTTTGGCTGGTTGATGATGATGAAAAATGATGAGTATTATTTTTAAAATATAATTTTAGTTTTGGACCCTTAATACAATAGGAAGCCTCGAGATCTTCCTATTGTATTGAAAGCTCACGTTCCAAATTATGAAGTTTTTAATATGGAAGTAATCGGCGCGAGAACATTCATTGCGCGATCCAGAATTGGCCGTTGTTCCTTAGTTCGTTGTGTCTTCTTTAGATGGCACTAACATACAATAAAGTATACTTCGGTGTATACCAAAAATACGTTAGTGAAACTAATTATTAAAAAAATATAAACAAATAATATTAAGCTCTTAGTAATAAAGAATTATCACTATGGCTGTGAATTATCAATAATAATTTATACTCGTATATGTTTGAGCAAGTTTTAATATCGAATGAAAAATCACTTTCGATTGGACACTACAAGATAGATTACAAGCAGACACAAAAACAAGGCCACTCTCATCATACAATATTTATTGAGTGGGAATCGAGCCCACCTCTGGTTTAGCAGTTGGGATTACTAATCACTAGACGAAGAGGCCTATCTGAGAGCTCGTGAGGAACCTCCTACCTTCACTGTTAGCTCAACTGCCTAAGAATATGATAAGTAATTTTTTTTAAATATAGTTTGTATGATAGCCTAGCAATACAGTAGGACAATTTCTGCTCACAGTACTGCAGGTTCACGTTCTAAATCACAAAGTTATTCATATTTAAGTAAACAGCGAAAGCACTTTCATTGCGCGATGTAAAATAGGACACGTGCATGATTTTTTTTTTAATTTTAGAAACGTTTCTACTAGATATTATATTATCAAAATTAAATATCATCATAACATCCAAAGTATAAGCTAATAAACGAAAAAAAGATCAAAATCATCGCACGATTTAAACGCGGCCATTTTGCCGTGTTTCTTCTGTGAAGACAGACTACACTCATGTCAACAACAAAGTTTTTGGTTCACAAAGTTACCGAGTAATTTTTTTCTAATCAACTTATTACCATGGAAAAGTAAAGAAATACTTATTATAATGCTTGTGTGTGTATGTATTTTAATACATATGACAATATTGTTACTTAGTTAACTGCACGTATTTGTTTTGTTTACCAACTTCGACGAAAATATAACCTACTTTACAAAAAATTAAGGAAGATATTCCGTATATATATTGTATTAATCCCAATACATATTGTATATATATATATATATTAATAATTAACTTATGTATATTAATTTGTATGTATTGTACATACATACAAATTAATATACATAAGTTAATTATTGGAGTAATCTAATATATTAACAATTTAAAACGAAAAATCGATAATTTTACATGAAAATACCACGAAGGTATACAAACAACTTGTTGACAGACCAGAAGACGTCCGAGGGTAAGTGGACGTCACGTTTTATTCCACCATTTGATTATTAAATTTCACTATTAAATTGATATTAAGCCGAAAAATAATTACATAGAAATGTTTTCTTTAGTAGGCGAGTTTAGGAGTAGGTAAGTAGGCAAGTCCATTTAGGAGTCACGTGCACATATCCTATCGGCAGTTACTCCATTCTTCGTTATGTCTTCGTTAGATGGCATTTACACACAATTTTGCCATATAACAGCGACAGGTTGGGTAATGGAACTTTTTTAAAAAAAAGTAAGATTATTAATCAATAAAGACTGTAAATATGACAATAAATTATTTATCATACACATAACTTCATCAGTTATATGTAGTGACTATTGGTATGCTAACAAAGTAATATCAATGGTTAGGCTCAAGAAATAAAGTGCAATATTCAATTAAGCTTCCCGAGTGCACAGACTGTGCACTAATTATCACGTAACTTCACTATATTGGAAAAGTTTAATCCTCTTTTGTGAAGTTAACGCTGTAAGCCCATGTGTACACTTTAAAGTAATTTTTATTTTCAGTTTCATATTTGTTGTTATACTTTTATGGGTACAAAGAGGTGTACCTAGGTTACTGTTAGTAATGTAAAACAGAACTCAAATAGGCTAGTCATTTACATACATTCAAATACAACTATATTATACAACGATAAAAGTCGATTACATTGACATTTTTTCTTTTTTATTAACAGAACGAAAAATTTCATGGATGTCCTTCACCCGTTGGAGGTCAAGCGAAAGGGTCTCTTGAACTTTTACCGACTAAAAACCACCCTGTTGGTCCTCAGCTTGCCAATAGCCGGGGAGCGAGTATCACAATTGCATATTTCCACTCATCTCACCCAAGACGGATACTGTCACCCGTTGCGGCCGTCACCCATCAACATCAGTTTCCCAAAAGCGCACGATGTAACGATTTTAGTGCGTTAATACTTAAATTGCTTTATTTAGTAAAAAATATCTCTAACTTTTGTCATGTAATTTATTATGATATTTTTAAACATTATTATTTATGTTAGTTATTCGCAGAATAAAAAGTAATATAAAGCGTTGGCAGTTGGCACCACAAAATACTTTTCAGACCGATATCTTTTTTTAATATGTAGTTACTTAATAATTAATATTATTAGTAGATTTAATTAAATGTATATAAGATGTGCCACAAATTAGGTAACATTTAAAAAAATCATACAAAACCAAAACAAAAAGTAGTCTGCTGGGCATAAATCTGTACTTTTGGGTGGCCATCGAATGTCGCCTCGTCTGGAAATCAGTTTTGCCGGAAACTTCTTTGACCACCGGCAGAGACTCATTGGATGTGTAACAAGTGGCTCTGTCTAATTGAAACCGTGTGTTACGAATGTAGCTAGCAAATTCCAGTAGTATCGCTCCCAAGAACTCCCGTAACATGTTTGCGTGAGATGTTAGATTCAAATGTTAACGAATTCTTGGACCACCCTCTATTTATTTGTATTATTTTTTTATATCGACAGGCCTGTTAGTCGAATGGTCAGTGATGTTGACTGCTAGGTCATAGATTGTGGTTTCACTTCCCACCCAGGACAAATCTTTAATGTAATTTATCTATAATATGCATGTATTCAGAAATATATAAGTCTATCAGCAGTCTGGTTACCATAGTACAGACTTGGCCTAGTTTGGAATCAAACAGCCGTGTGTGAGAACTGTGAGGCTGTTATTATATTTATACATATTATTTAGATGGACTTGTTAACAAAAAAGTGCCACGTCTACGAGTACAATCCACTTCAAAGAAGGTTTTTACATAGTTCTGACATGCATTTGTATTGCATGCCATAGTAAAGCGTTACGTGTACGGCTAGTAATTTGTATTAATTTATATTTAAAATTTTTAAGTGTTGAAGATTTGTTTTTCATTTATTTTTCATTTAGTAAATTATTTACCAACCCCTACGTCGTAATTGCACTATGTTAAGACTACCTTTTTCATTTATTTACACACGTCATTCGCTATTTTATGAAGGAATTAGAAAATGAATTGATATATCGTATAGAACAAAACTCATAACGCAAAGATTAAGAAAAAGTAATCAAAACGAATTTTAATCTTCATCTTCTGTCACAAACCATAATCCATCGTATCTGATGTCAAGACATTTTAATATTTATCGTACACAATACACGAATGTCGACGGACATTTGATTGCTGGAATCATTAATCACTGATGTGTTTATTTAAACCGGATAAAATGTTTTTTTATGTACGAGACGACAAAGAATGAGATGGGTCTCCTGCTGTTAAGTGAACACCACCACCCATGGATACATTTTACTCAAGATGTCTTCGTCTTTTAAATCGTCCCCTTCAAACTCAGAGTGGGGGATAACAGAAACATAACATTGCTTAAACCATCTTAACATCAGTAAGGAAATCTTGACATTAGTTTCTTATGAGACCATGGATTGTGATTTGTCTGTGTGGTGATGGATTAAGAATACGTAGTGTTACCATCCCTATTCATCCCGAGGGTGTCGTAAAAGGCGACTAAGGGACTAAGTATACAAGACAACATCATTACAAAGAGAAGGAAAACTTGAAACAAACCTTATTGCAACTCGTCTGGCCAGCGTGGTATAGTAGGCCAAAACCTCCTTGCTAAGAAGAGACCTATGTACAGCAGTGGACTGTAAAAGGCTGTTGATGAAACCATGGAATCACTCAGCAGTGACAGCGACAACTGAAAAGCATTTAGTGTCGAACTATTAGGTATTAAATTCCTAGCCACTGTCCTTGTGTGTCAGTTATGCTGCCGCTGTCACAAATACAGCTACAAACCCTCGATTTGCACCTATCCTCAAATAACAAGTCGTCCTTAAAGCCGCCCTAAGACTATTTTTAAATATTTTTAATAGTTTTCATCGTTTAAAATAGCATTTGTGTCCAAAACAATTGTCCATGAGGTCACGGATGCTGAATATGCAGTGTCAACACCCCTGAGTGACTAAGGAAGCAAATTATGCAGGACAATATCACTGCAAAGCGTGTTATAGTAGACCTTCTATCCAAATAGAGGTCCATGTCCACAGCAATCTTCAATTAAAAGTCCCTTTAGATATATTTTTGAAAAATTTTTCTGTCATACTTTAAACGTTAGATTTATTTTCAAAATTTATTTATTATAGACTATTGTTTCGCGTCTGGATATTTAGAAATAATAAGTTTTTTGAGAAAAATGTAGCACTGAAGTGTGTTTTCACAACACACATAGGTTATAACTATATGTGTCTTTACAGCAAACGTTATGTTTGTGTCTTAGAATTACATATTTTCGTTTTAAATATTTCCCAACTGGTTTTTTGTTGCCTCAGCGTTCTCTGTGAAAGTTTTCAGCTCGTCGAGAATCACGGGTTCAATTTGTTCACTTTTTTTCTAGAAAAATATTAATCTTCATTGTTTTTAATATTTTTATGTATAGAAATGTATATTTGTTTTGCAATCGCATGTGTAATGTGTAGTTAAGTCAGCCAATATCGCCATAACTCATTGATGTATCATGTCCGCGTTAATATTAGCTAGCGAATGCCGAATGTGTGAGCGGGTAACGTTACCGCAGATATATCGCCGATATATTACCGGTTATCACCGGCTATTATTGGTGGTATCCGGTCATAACGGAGTAAGTGTTAGGTAAATTAAGTTAGGTTGTATTTGAAGTGGTAACTTACTCAATAAACATACATAATATTATATATATATAAGACTGCACAGTTGGCCTAGTGTTTTAAGCGGTCGCCACGCCGCTCTCCACTTCGCTGAGTGTTGTGGGTTCAAATCCCACATGGGACAACACTTTGTGTGATTCACAAATTGTTGTTCTGAGTGGGTGTTCTTTGTGTCCGTTAAAGTGCACAGCAAAACAGGACAGGATACAGTTAGTATTTATACAAGTAAATTTAACAGACTTGTGTAACATCTTTGACAGCAAAAACGAATCCAAATAGGGTCAAGGGGTCAAGATTCCCTTAGACTGGACCTATTTTTTACAATATGAAGTTGATGATAATCCTCCTCCCCCTCTTAGTTGATTGAAAGATTGATCCAATTCGATTCAGACCAAATGTTTGCATACTCTGCAAATAATTGAATCGGAGTTTGGGTGTTTTATTTGTATATATTTCCGAAAAAAGATCTTAAGCACGTATTTATATTAGTGGTCTTGCATAAGTACAAGCTCTGCTTAGTTTGAGACTAGAGGGTGTTCTGTGTCATATGTAAAAAAAATTCTAGGTGATAACTGAATCGTCATTGTTTTCGCGCGTGCAGTATTAAGAATAACAAAAGATTTTAATTTTTTCAATATATTCAAGTTTGCCATATCATCATTAACTCTAAACGAACAATTAAATTTAAGTTATTATCATTACATTTCAGATGGTGACAAAACTAACAATCCTGATGATCATTGCTCACCTGCATCGAGTCTACAACACACCGTTACGACAGTTCAGGGAACCGAAAGTAGCCCACGCACTCCCACTACTTATACCCCACCAGCCCTCAGAGACAACGTCCACCCACATCATAATTACTCCACCACGAATCAAGAAGAGCCCAAACATTATCTCAATCCCTCTATCCCAAATAATAGTTCCAAAACTTCACGTGATTCCCTTATCCCAGTCCAATGTTCATCACAGTTCGATCCACACAGATGTAAAACACATCATCACTACCGATAACATCAAAATTCCCATCATTTCCCAAACAGTATCCCACACCAGTTCAAATATAAGTCATCCAACGCCGTCTATTCCGATTCTAATTCCGTATACCCACAACTTTGTACCTCTTCATGACTTATCCGTAATACCACTTCAAAAGTCATTGCATACTGTCCACAGGATTGACCCAAAGACAGGTCATTACAGGCTCATGGAGAAAAAGGATGAGAGCATGCATGAAGAACCAGTCAATATTGTAAGAAGCATTTATGGTGGTTTTGGTACGGGATTGTATTTCGGCGGACAGGGAGCTGGTCATGGGTTTCATATTTTCGGATAGTAAATTCTTAGTTTAAGGTTATATTTAATAAATTATTTATTTATGGGTATTGAGGTTTTATTTTAGGTATTACACAATTAACTGATCCACATACATACATAAGGGTCTCACCAAGAACTTAGGGTCCCTTTTTGTTTTTTTTTTTAACATGTGGAAACCCCCTCGGGCCGTCATCCTACTGGGGTTTACGGCAGAGTGGTGTGTCGGAATCGAACCGACTAAAACCACACGGTGTGACACTCTGCGCCTGACATAGGAGGGATCCGGGAGCAGCTGCTATTAAGACATCCAGATCAAGAAGTTAGGGTCCCAAATCAACCTCACCTGTAAGTGGTGCACTTGCTAATCGATGGACGAGGCTATGGCAAACATAACATCTCGATTAGCGGCAATGAGCTCGCCACCTATTACGTGGAACCAAAACACTGGTGAAAAGTGATAGAGTAATATGCCTATCTCTCCGGCGAAACAGATATGGTTTTATATACGTTAACTAATCTGTGGAGAGATGAATTTAAAATCATAGCGTCATAACCCATAGGTGTTGCAAGAGTCGACTAAGGGAATAAACTGCACATAACAACAGTGATACAATAAAAAGAAAATCTTGACACAAACTATGCCAGTCCCACTGGCAGCATTTTATAGTAAGTAGAAACCTCCTTTCTAAGGAGAGATTTATGTTCAGCAGTAGATTATTAAAGGCAAGGCTGGATTGATAGTAAGTGGTTACTGTTTATCGATTCCTCATAGATACTAGAAGTCGGCAAAATACTGTTTGAAGAAACTATATTTGTTCCACTCTTACTTTACTAGTTCAACTTATATAAACTGCCTCGGTGGCGCAGCGGTAGTGAATGAGACTGCAGTGCTTGAGGTCTCGGATTCAATTCCCGGGTCAGATCAAATGTTAAGTTTGAGTGTCTTCTATATACAATATGTATGTATGTATTTACAAAAATAAAGTTTATAAGTATTCTATGAGTCAGTCAGTGAAACTAAATGACGTTGTGTGTCAAATGTCAAATATTTATTATTATTTATTATTATTATTAATTTAGTAGGTAATTCAATTCACATTTGGAAAAAGGTTTATCTCCGTGTCATGAACCTGGTATCTTGGATTGTTTTAATACAAGTGATAATGATAATGATATTCGGTGGCCCGTCTCAGCAGAGACCAGCTACCAACATATATAATAGATCCTGCACGGTGTGCCTGTGGTTTAAGCGGTCGCCACACCGCTCTCCACTTCGCTGAATGTTGTGGGTTCATATCCCACATGGGACAACACTTTGTATGATCCACAAATTGTTGTTCTGAGTCTGTATGCCATTTGTGTCCGTTTCTCGTATGTTTGTAAAGCCCCCGCGACACAGGATTTAATCCTAATGCGGGCGTTGTCTTTTAAAAAAGAAAGAAAAGACAGAAAAGATATTATACAATACAAGGATGTGTGCAAGCACAGGTGTATTCTCTATTCCCTTACTCTCACCATTCCATGGGACGGCTATCCGACACGACAGGGGATCGACCGACAGAGATCAGGCAGAAGATTGATAGCTTTAGGTGCTCTCTGAGGCACAAGGCTTAATACACCAACCTCCAACCTCCGAGCTGTTTTCAACAATTTCTATTATCAGTAAAATTCAATAACACTCATTGGCCCGATCTGGTAATCAAATCCGAGACCTCCTGATCGGTAGTCGCTAGTCTAACGAAGCAATAAGTAATTACTACCATTTCAACTCTACTCTTCTTCACAAACAACTACCCACTCGTCAGTCTTAAGTTGCAATAGTAGTAGTCACTTTGCAAAAGGTCACCCATCCAACTTAAACGTGGTAAGGAACCAGAGATCGACGTCATAACCTATGCCTATACTAATATTATAAAACCTTTGACTTTACTTTTTTAATTATAAACACTATTGACTACACGGTTGGCCTAGTGTTTTAACCGGTTGATCTGGATGTCGTAATAACAGCTGTTCCCGGATCCCTCCTATGTCAGGCGCAGAGTGGCATACCGTGTGGTGTTAGTCGGTCTGATTCCGACACACCACCCCTCCCTAAACCCCGGTGGGTTGACGGCCCGAGGGGGTTTCCACACGGAAAGTGTCTTAACCGGTCGCCACGCCGCTGTCTATTGCGCTGAGTGTTGTGGGTTCAAACCCCCCACGTGGGACAACACTGTGTGATCCACAAATTGTCTTTCTGAGTCTGGGTTTTCTTTGTCTTCTTTTCTTGTATGTTTGTAAAGTCCCCCGCGACTTTTAAAGAAAAAACGAAGATTTCATACCTATGGTTACGCTAATTTTGAGGATTATCGGTTTAAATTGAAAAATACTCCCAGTGTCTCTCCAAGTCTATTATCAAAGAAGGCTATATTTCTCTCAAAATACTCCAAATCTGTTATCAAAGAAGGCTATATATCACGCTATCACGAATAGAAGCTGAACATCAACGGCAAATGTTGCAAACTTATTATAGGCACATTAACATTCTTATCGCATAACATATTCATTCGACAACCACGACTTTCACTATTTCCAGTCAACCGTTCAACTCCGACGTGACATATCGGTCTGCATTTCAAATTCGCCTTGAGAATTAATAAAAATCCCGGGTCGCGGTCAAGTGTCAAATTCATCAATATAGAAAACATATATTTATTTATCACCTTTTATTTAGTAAAAGTATTCAAAATAAATTTGTTGGAAGATGGTGTCAAAATTCACTTAAATATATTTCAAACAAAGACCTCTAGAATGATCCGTTATCCAAATTAATCTTTGAATTGGTATAGCGAATATATGTAAGGGAATTTTTATCGTATTTTTAAGAGTATAAGGTATATTTTGTATTACCAGAGCCATTTGGATGTTAATAGTGGACAAAATATTAAATGAAAATCAATCCGTGTGTGACTACAGGTAAGAATACACTTATTTGTATATCTTTGTCTTACTAAGTGACTAATATCTAGAATTAATTATGCTTTCATTGACTTTTATTAACGAAATAATATGAGTTATTAGTGACATTAATCAATATATGAATTATTTAGGTATAATGTGGAGGAATACCGTCCAATATTAACAGTAATGTCATCTTATTTGAACACGGGTCATTGATCTGTCTGTGATAGGTCAATGATTCATTGAATACAGAGAAATTTTGAGACTAAATATGTCTTATGTGTACTTTTTACGAAATTGTTTTGTAGAACTCATTTATGTTTATTTTTGACATGCTCTTTGTTAACTTTTCAAAGATTCTTAAAAGAGATACTTAAAGATTAAGTTATGTGAGGGTTGTTGTCTCATCAACTAAACGCACTTTAATGGTCCACTGCTGGACATGGCCTTCTTCTTAAAAACGAAGTTTTTTTTTATTATCCTGCCAAAGTGACTCTACTCTGCTTGATGGTAAACATGAATAAAATTCAAAAGTTGTAGTCACCATACTCATTGCGAATACTGTTAATTCAGTATGGTAACCCACACAATTGCGGCCTATTACGGTTTTTTACGCCTTACTTGGGGACGTAAAAGATTACGTAGCATTGTATTGCACATATTTACCACGATAACTGTCATCCCTGTATCAATGGGCCTCCGTTCTCGCACTCATCAACGAAACACAGCAGCACGGATGCTGTCGCTTTAGGTTAGTCTTCTGTGGGAGCGTAGTACTGCCCCGGACGAGCCGGACTGTACATGCTGAAATCAGCGTGGCCCTACTATCTGAGCGTGGCTCTACTACCTGACCTGGAAACCTGATATTACTATACCAAGCTAACCAAACGGGTTGACACAGAGTTTGTTTTAAGTTTTCCCTCTCTTTGTAGTGATGTCCTGCATATTTTGCTCCATTAGTCACCCTTTACAATATCTCCAGGATGAGTAGAAGCGATGATGCTCTATATTCATAACCCATAAAAACACCAACATCCCATGGTTCCCTTTTGTTCCGCAATGTATGTAGAAGGATGTTATTTTAGAAGTTATTTGAACTAGAGTTAAACCCTTCTTTATGTGACATTATTTATGTTAAACTGTCTCGGTGGCGCAGTTACGACGTATGCGACTGCTGTGCTTGGGGTCTCAGGTTCAATTTCCGGGTCGGACCAAATGTTTGTATGATTTGTAAACATTTGTTTCGGAGATTGAGTGTTTTTTATGAGTAATATTTATATCAGTTGTCTAGTACCCATAGCACAAGCTCTGCTTAGTTTGGGACTAGATGGCGCTGTGTGTCAGATGTCCGAAATATTATTAAAAAAAAACATTACATTAATTTAATAAAATATCACTAACGTCATGATCAGAGTACTGGTACAACACTAGTACCAGAACACATTGTACTCGTAACATCCGCGTCTTTCAAAGTCAAAGTGATCGTCACCATGAGTAATGGGCTTAACATAGATAAAATAATTACAAAGTATAATGAACCTACTGGAATAGTTATTTAGATTAAAAACCCTTATTTATAACATTGGAGTAACAATAGGTAGTAATAATAAAACGTTTGTATAAAAGTAGAATGATTAATGAAAATCTTCACATTCCTTGTGAGGGTTACGTTTAGTTGACACATCTACCGAATAGTTACAATTAGTTGAGTGGTTGAGTGACGTATTCTTTAGTGACTTTATTTCTGGTTCTTACTTCACCTGGTAAGTTAATAACTTCTAATGTATTGACTTCTCGATTTTTTTTTATGTATTTTTAGATGTATTTTTATTTTATTTACTGATTTTCAAAAAAAAGGTGCAGGTATACTCGAATTTTTGTTTGATGTCGCTTCTAACTTCTTTTTAATAGGTGGGTCACGAATTAGTTAACATTTAAAAAATTAATTAACCATTTGATTTATTATAAAAATTGTTTATTTACCAGAAGGCTAATTAGCAGAATTTTTTTTTTTTTAGCAGTAGTATATTTCGTTTATAAATATATAGACACGATTCTTCAAATAACTCCATAAAAGAAGTCTGCTGGGGATAGATCCAGACTTCAGGGTAGCCATGGGATGTCACCTCGTCTGAAATTCAACTTTTCCAGCAACATGACCTTTGACCACCGGAAGGGACTCATTAGATGTGTGACAAGTGGCTGCGTCTTGTTGCTACCATGTGTCACGATTATAGCCAACAAATTGTAGTAGCATCGGTCCCTAGAACTCCCATAATATATTTACACGGGATGTCAAACATTATGGAATTCTTGGCTTACCCTATATTTGGGTTGGATTATAAAATATAACACGATTCAAGTTCTGTGTATACACTACCTGTATCTTTTACTGTGAATAACTCCTCACACAAATCAATTGAGAGGGCCGGCCATGTTCTTTTTATTACAGTCATTTTCTTCTAGATTCTATTCAAAGACACTATTTGCTCCGTGACACACATGATACTATTAACCTAAACTAGATATAGTTGGTACAATATACACAAGCACACGCGCACGCACGCATGCACGCAGGCACACACGCATGCACGCACGCACGAACGCACGCACGCACGCACGCTCGCACGCACACATGCACAACACCACACACACCATGTAGGTATGTATAAACAGACTTAACAAGGGACAGGCGTTGTAAAATGCCATGCTGGATATTTTGTAAAGTTTCTAGTGTCAGTATATTTCACGATTCTTTATCTATCTATTGCAAAGCTATAAAACTGTATATGACGCAGACGAGGAATGTAATATAAACTTTTCCTATTTTACGTCTCCATAAAGTACACTACGAAATAAAGAGAACAGAACACAATCCAATGGTACTTGAACCCTAAGAAAGTTCTATATCGTGTTTGGTAATATATCCTCACGTATACGTATGTAGGTATATAAAAATTATTCTAGGTCATTACTGATAATATTTTTTTTATTAAAATGTTTAGTTGGGACCTTGATACAAAGGTTAAAAATACTTTAGTTTAAAAAGAAAACCGACAGACGGAGTTACGTGTCCCACCTACGTGAATTACTTATCGGTGAAGTTGTAAGGTTTTACCAAATATCCCCTTCCTGCTATTTAAAGGGAGAAGAGCCTATAAAGGCCGCGAGCACCATCCAGTAACCGATCTTATTTATCTCCAAAAACTCTTGAAAAGTACCTTTAATAACCAATATCTCGACAACGTATTCAAGAGTACAGTCCTTTTTATCGCACGATTTAACTTCTGGTTGAGTAAAAGCGAATATACACAGATACAAAATCAAGGGTGAAGAAATAGGTCAGTGTGCCGAAGAATCGGCCACATGCCAATTACTTAAATGGATTGAAAGCAACAGGCTGTATAAAGAGAAAAAATTGGTCAAACGTGAGGCTGACTCACGTTCGGAGGGTTCCGTAAGCGAAATACAGAGTGTCACAGAGAAGATACATTTCATAGGTGTCATAAGAGACGACTAAGGGGTACGCGAGACAACATCACTGCAAAGAGAAGGAAAATTTGAAGCAAATCCTAAACCGCGAGCGTGGTATAGTGGTCAAAACTCCCTTGTTGAGGAAAGACCTATATCACACAGCCGGTGAGAAGCAAGGAATTTCTTGTTTCTTTGACACCCTTTTAAGCGTGGAAATAGTATCCATATGTGCCAAAGCATAACTCTGCTATACCATATGTGCTATAAGCCATTAATTTTTAACGAATCACATGACTCTTGACCAATGAAAAGGACATACTCTATAAGGCGATGGTTTGCTTATGCTTGCCTTTGAATGTGCTTTGAAAAAATTCATGGTTCTAATGCCGTTTGACTAAGAAACTTGTTTTTAATCTTAACTAATTTGAAGGACATTGATAAGAAAATACGTACGTTTTACGTTTTTTACGTATCATACGTTTCTGAGAAAAACTATCTTGACAGACAAACAGACGATAAGCAAGTAAACATAAAGGTTTCCATCTTTCCTTGTGGGAACTCTAAAAATAGCTATAGACAATTAAGGAGTGTCTCTATTGTCCTATTTGAAAGGCATAGTGCACTTATCTCCAGTGATTATTTTAAAATAAGATACTTATAATGTATTACATTATAACAGACGCAGAAAATTAAATATTTTTTGAGTAGAAGAGAGCCACGCTGATTCCAGCACGAACGGGCCGGCTCGTCTAGGGCAGTGCTACTTTCTCACAGCAGATAAACCGAAAGCGACAGCATCCGTTCTGTCATCTTTCATTGGTGAGAGAAAGACTTCCCATTGATGCAGGGGTGACAGTTATCACGGTAAGTGTGTGAGTTTAACACTACCACGATGACTGTCGTTACGCCGGTTTACGTGTCATGCCGTTTTACGACTCCAAGCGGGGCATGAAAAAGTATCTCACTAGGCCGCCTTAGTATGGGCCACCATACTACATTGTCTGCATTTGCAATGATTATGGTGACCACAACTCATGAATTCTATTCATGCGTTCCGTCAGATAGAGAAGAGTAACTTTGGCATGTCTTTAAAAGAAAAATATAAAAAATAAATAGAAATTGAAATGTAAATTTTTATTTATAACTGTGTTAACCTAATTATTTTTCTAATAATCAAAATATTAATTTCGAAGTAGGCATGTTATTGGGACATGACACTAAAAATTACAATTTACATCATACTATTCAAAATCGTGATGGGCACGCCATTTGTCCTGGGAGAAAATCAAACTCACAGCACTTGGTTCAACAGTCGCGATTATTAACCACTCCGACCACCAGGTCGGTCAGCTAAGAATATTATCAATCAATTCATCTATATGATACACCCTTTATTCAGTATTTAAGTTGAGTATTTATTTTATATAATGTTTTTTTGTTTCAGACACATGAAAAGTTAGAAATGAAAAACTATGTAAATGAAAAATCTTGCAACATGAGGTGAGAACTACATAGTACATATATATATATATTTGGCGAATTTCACATTAGAGCACAAATAAAAATATATATAACAGCGCCATCTAGCGAAGATACATTGAACTACGTAGTAAGATGAACTACTAAACAACTACTTTCCTGTATCGCGAAACAGAGATTCGTGTGGCAATATACATCCGTTGGGTCGTGGCCCGCCAGGCATGATCACCTCGCCTGGTTGGAGGATCCTCCCTTTGTGTCGGAGGGATATGAAACCCATTCCCTGCAGTATATATATATATATATATATATATATATATATTTATCTTGATTAACTGATTCGTTAACGAAGAACTTTTGTATTTTATTAGTCAATTCTTGGACATAGGCCTCTCCTTAGCAAGGGGTTCATTTGTTTCGGATATACCACGCTGGCCAGTCGGCTTCAAGTTTATCCTCTCATTGGAGTGATGTTGTCTTGCATATTTTGTGCCTTTAGTAGCCTCTTACGACCCCATGGGAACAACAGGGGTGGTGATACTCTGTATTCTTAATCCGTCACCATACGAAGACACCGTAGCTACTATTTAGTAACATAAAACGGTTGCCATCTTTACATCATCAATATTAAAAGATAAAAATACGAAATAAAAGAGAACCACTAAACGGTAACCGCTGGAACATTTTCGGCAATACAGCAAATCCCCGCCGAGATCATATAACTATTTATTATTTGAGAAATAGTTCAAACAGGTCTGAATTTCACATGTTCACAGACTGTTAAACAATTTATTTCAACAACAAAAACTACCGCAGTACACAGATTATGCAACGGTTGCATTTGACAGAACTGTATTAATTGAATTGATTTTTTATTTACAGATTTGTCATATTGATCACGCTTATGTCAACTGTCTGCATACATGGGATACCTACTGATGGTAAGCATCTATAATCATATCTTGATCGTATCTATTGCGTTATATTAAAATATTTTTCTACCTATATCTAATACGTGTGGTGGTGGAATAAGAATACAGCACTCTTATTCGTCCCATGGATGTTGTAAGAGGCGACTAAGGGAGCAAAATATGCAAGGCAACATCACTGCAAGGAGAACGAAAACTTGAAACAAACCGTATATCCATCATAGAGGTTTTAGCTTCTATAAGCCAAAATCTCTTTGGTAAAGAGAGGTCTATGTCTAGCAGAGTACAGCAATCTATTTTAACAGGTTATCGCTTAATACAATAGAACAAAAGATGACTGCACGGTTGACCCAGTGGTTTAAGCGGTCGCCACGCCGTTGTCTACTGCGCTGAGTGTTGTGGGTTCAATCCCCACATGGGACAACACTTTGTGTGATCCACGAATTGTTGTTTTGAGTCTGGATGTTCTTTGTGTCCGTTTCTTGTATGTTTGTAAAGTCCCCCGCGACACAGGGTTTGTTCCTTTCCCAGTGCGGGCGTTGTCTTTTAAAAAAGATACAACACAAATATTTTTCATCTTTTATGGACACGTCTGTTGACTTGATGGTAAGTGTCCTGACTGCCACGCAAGAGGTCAAGAGTTAAGAATTGTTTCCCACTTAGGAAAAATAATACTGAACACTATCATTTTATTGTAAGTCCGGATGTTTTAGGAAATACATAAATGTGTTTTTCAGCAGTCGGGCTACCATAATACAGGCTCTGCCGTGTTTAGACAGCGATGCACGAAATCTATCAGATTCATCATCATCATCAATAGCCTTTTACATTCCACTGCTGGATATAGCCCTCTCCTTAGCAAGGAGGTTTTGGCCTACTATACCACGCTGACCAGACGTGTTGGAATAGGGTTTATTTCAAGTTTTCTTTCTCTTTGTAATGACATTTTCCTGAATAGTTTCTGCCCTTAGTCGCTCTTACGACACCTTCGGGATAAATACGGGTAGTAACACTATGTATTCTTAATCCGTCACCACACGGACTTGGTGTCAGGTTATTATTATTATTTCTAATTGTGTTTTATTTTTTAAAACGAGAAATTAGCCTTGCGTTCTTGTTTCCATGGATTGTAGAAAATTGGCAGTATGAAAATCAGTGTTTGTCTGTTGTGAACATTTCAGGGATCTCTTCTTGATCAGCGCGCCTTAGACAAGAAGGTGTGAGCCTTCATCTTTTTAAACATTAGACACTTAAGCATTACATAACAGTTTTCTTGTTGTTTTATTCCGTACCTATTTGCTTACAATAACTTCTATTATTCTAGACCAAAATCCAACATAAAACAATTTGATTTACAAATTGTTTTGACACTAGAAGTGAAAATTGGTAATTGGTTCTCAGATGATTTAACTATTTTGTTTAACAAATGTTTCTAGCTGTACAGTTTGCCCGCGTGAAATAAATAAATGACGTTCTGTCTGTATGTATAAGAGTTGTTTGACAACTTATTTATACTTGAATCATCAACAGCCTTTACAAGGACATTTTGGCCTACTATACCACGCTGGCCAGACGGGTTGGAATAGGGTTTGTTTCAAGTTTTCCTTCTCTTTGTAATGATGTTGTCTCGTATACTTTGTTCCCTTAGTCACCTTTTACGACAACCACGGGATGAATAGGGGTGGTATCACTATGTATTCTTAATCCATCACCACACAGACTACTTTAATAAAGAGTATAAATGTCTTTATTTACAGGGTACACGGTCAACGAAGCAGCTGGAAAGGAGTACAAGTTAGTATACCAGTCACGAAACTGGAGTTCGGCGGAGGAAACCTGCGAGCGTGATGGAGCCCAGCTAGCAGTGCCGAAGTCAAAGGTAATCGAAATTGAATAATGATAAGAATTGAACTGCTCTCATTATAATTTTAATTTTCTTGTTTAATTGTCTGCCTATCTAATGCCTTTCTTCTTCGAAGATCTTACCATTTTATTTGGAGTTAAGTGGGATTTCGGTAGGGTAAGAAAACTAACGGAAGGCATACTTACAATCTTGGCAGAACAGAGACTGTACTGTAGTAACTCTTAAGAGATCACGTAGTCATGTTCATCCAGTGATTTGATAGGTCGCTAAGACAGAGATCCACTCCCTGGTGACAAAAGATGTTATATAATACGTAGTTCTAACTGATGGTACTAAAAGAATGGTACTTAGGATCAGATCTACCACCTTTGAATAAAGTAAGATTTTGTTGTCAACGTCTTGTTACGCATTATTTTCTAACCTTTACCCACGGCTTCGCTGTCGTGACTATTTTGTATTTCTAACTTTAAAAATAACGCACTCCCATTACAGCCGTTCATTTGTTATTTTTTTCTCCTTAGTGGTAAATATTCGAAATTCCTTTTTAGTGGGTATTTGTAACATAAAAACATCCCCTGCCAAAATCTTAAGTTTGTAACCCCAACGGTTTCAGCTCTGTTATGATGAATCAGTTAAGGCGAGTAATTTTGTATGACATATCGCGTGGAATTTGCTCTGCCACGTTAAGTTTCACAATTTTGGTTACAGTGACTTCCACATAAAAGGTAGATAGACATATGCTTTCGTGGACTTTTATTTAGAAGTATTCAAGACAAACAATTCTACGGCACAACATCTTTGTGTAACTCCGCAAATATTTGTTTCGTAGGTTAGGGCAGCGTATGCCAAGATAACTCTCAGAGGACATATTTTTTCAACTTAATTGACATGTATCGTTATATTACAACCAAAATTACATAAAATCATCATAAATTGTAGCCTATATGTTATCGCGATGTATAACCTATATTACTGTAAAGTTTCATACAAATCTGTTGAACAGTTTTTTCGTGAAAGAGTAACAACACAACATTCATACTCACTAACTTTTACATTTTCAACATTAGAGGGATAGTTTAGAGATGAAGTTATTCACCCGGTGAATATTCAAGAATAAACAATATAGAATAGATACTTGGTTGAAATTCCAAAGTTTTTTAAATACTTGGCAACGTGAACTTTTCATTAGACTGTACTACCAACGAGTTGAACTCCACACGCGTTTCAGCTTATTTCTACTAGATGGCGCTAAATTATACTTTTATGCTGTTACCATTTCAGGCAGAATTCGACTTTATTCAAAAACTTGTCCGTGGCATGTATTACCCGGGGATAACCGGCACTTCATACAAATTCTTGGTGTGGGTCGGTATCAACAATCTGGAAAACTACCATGTCTGGAAAAACGTCGACGGTATGTTATTATTGAAACTGCAACACATCGATAGGTTTAGACAGCTCGCTGCTGGACATAAGCCTCTTTTGAAAGGTCCACGTACATTTTGTTATTTTTTTATAAATCTATTTGTAAAATTAATTTTAACTGCTAGCGAAGAAGTTCCATAGCAACCATGGATACTGTGATAGTTTATTCAATTGCTAAGGTCTTGGGTTCTATTTCTTTGTAGGCATTAATGGGTGTTTTCAATATATAACATGTTTATGTTTACAAAAAAAGTTCTGCTTAGTTGACACTAGATGGCGTTATGTGCCAAATGTTCGAAAAAGAAATTAATATAATAGCTTACGTTAACATCCCTCTTTATTACAAAAGAAAACAAAAACACCTTTTTATTGTGTTTTATTTTGTTTCATTGACAGCCATTAACAGTCTAGACATAGATGTCTCCTTAGAAAGAAGGTTTTGGCTTACTATACCACGCTGACCAGGCGGGTTGGTACAAGGTTTGTATCAAGTTTTTCTTTCTCCTTACAGTGATCATGTCCTGCTCGTAGCGTGCTCCCTTAGTCGCCTCTTATGGTCTATGGGATAAGCAGGGGTGGTAACACACTGTATTCTTAATCCATCATCAAACGAAACTTATTTTCGGACATTTCGGACATTTCGGATATTTAACACACAACGCCATCTAGTTTCAAACTAAGCAGAGCTTGTGCTATGATAACTAGACTGACTGATAAAATACTTATAAACTTTTTTGTTTGTAAATACATATATATTATACGTAGAAAACTGTCCAAACTCCGAAAAATATATTTACAGATCATACAAACATTTGGTACGACCCGGGAATCGAACCCGAGACTTCAAGCACAGCAGTTATTCTGTTTACCTGTTTGTATTTACATACCGTTTTACTGTTGTGGGAAATAAATACTACCTGGTTTCCTCTTCAAATTTTTCCTTTCTCTTGTTTACGTGTTCTGCGATAGTTTTTAATGCAATTTTTCACTTTGTAGGAGAGAATATAGAGAACACTGGATATCACACGTTTTCTGGAGATAATGGCAAAGGTTATAGGTAAAGTATAGTATATTATAAGCAATATGAAACTAACTAGTATATAGTAGAGCCATGCCAATTTGAATACGAACGGGCCGACTCGACCGGGACAGTACTACTCTCTCACAGAAGTCCAACCTAAAGCGACAGCATTTGCGCTGTCATGTTTCGTTGGTGAGTGCGAGACCGCAGGCTCATTGATGCAGGGGTGATAGTTATAGTGGAGTGTGAGCCTCACACAGACATGATGACTTTTTACGTCACCGAGCGGGACGTGAAAAAGCATCTCAATAAGCCGTCATAGTGTGAGTTACCATACTGCATTGTCTTCATTGTCTGTGGTCGCTATACTCATTCACAATGAGCATAGCGACTACAACTCCTGGATTTTATTCATGTTTTCCATCAGACAAAGAAGAGTTACTTTGTACAGCTCATAAAACGAAAAAAAGGAAGAAAAATATTTGATATCTAAATCACATGCAAATCTTAATAAAAAAAAACAATTTGGCGTTATATCTCATATTATGAAGTAAAAAAAAATAATACCTAAGAAAATACAACACAATGCTGATTCAAAGTAATTTTTATATTTATGTGAAGATATTTCTCTTTTTCCGAAAAATAACAACAATAATAGAATTCCCACCAAGATCGTAGGGTCCCCAAGTCAACCTCCTCTGTAGGTGCACCTGTTGAACAACACAAGTGGCTCTGGCAAATGAAACATACACATGGGATCCAAAATACTGACAAAAAATGGGCATTTAATATGTCTCTGCCTACCCTTCTAAATAATTACTTCATCATTATCATCTACATCAACAGCCTTTTACAGTTCACTGCTGTACATAGGTCTCTCCTTATCAAGGAGGTTTTGGCCTACTATACCACCGCTAGCCAGACGGGTTGGGATAGAATTTGTTTCAAGTTTTCCTTCCCTTTGTAATGATATTATCCTGAATAGTTTCTTCCCTTAGCCGTCTCTTACGACACCCACAGGTTGAATAGGGGTGGTAACACTATGTATTCTTAATCCGTCACCACACGGACAGTAATAAAAAAATGTGTGCGTGTACTAGCGTACACTCGTACGAAGTGAAACTTCTTTATGACGTTATTTTTCAAAAAAATAATTTAAACCCGTCCGAAGTCGATGCAATTGCCACCTGGATTTCAAAAATGTAACTACTCAAAACGGGCCGCAAAATACATTGGAGACATTTACCAATCCCTACTCCGCTGGAGAAAGTATACTTCGAATCACGCGTGGTAGGGATAAGAAAAAGATGGCGCGTAACCGAAAAATGTGACGCGTAACGAAAAAATGTTACACTAAATTTTTTTCCAACTCCGATAAAGAAGTTTCACTTCAATAATAATAACTAAATATATCTTTAAATAATTACTCACTAGAAAGCAATTACCTATGAGTCCGAAGTCAAACTCAAACCGCGGTGCCGCTTCTAACCCTATAACGGTAACCATTTACTGTAGAACAAGGAGGTAATTTTATCTAACTAACTTAAAGTAATTGTTTATTTAGTTTTTACATATATAATAATATAATCCTCCCGCCAGTGACGACCCTGCCGAGCCCCACTGCGCTGGGATCGATCCAGCCAACCCAGGTCTGAGGGATTGGTGGTGTAACCACCGGCAGCCGTATGTCTGCGAGAAATCAATTGATAAAACTGTTTAAATTGTAATTTATTTAAGCGCAGGTAAATTTTTAATTAAAGTATTTCTTACTTACTTCTCTATGGCTTATATTTTTTTTTCTATATTAAGAACCTGCGAAAGTGACTACTCTACCTGATGGAAAGCATGAATAGAATCCAAGAATTGTGGACACCATACTCATTGCAAATGCAGACAATGCAGTATGGTGACCCACACTATGGCGGCCTTGTGAGATGCCTTTTCACACCCCGCTTGGGGACATAAAAGGCATGACAGTCATCGTGACAGTGTAAGGCTTACACAGTTACCACGATAACTGTCACCCCTGCTTCAATGGGCCTCCGGTCTCAGAAAATCTTCAATTTACTTACAAATTTCAAATTATTTTGGCAAAGGAAAATGTGTACATATATGTGTATTTCCCTATATTTATACATATAGACAGAATGAAAGCAGAAATTTCGTATCTCAAAATATTCAACTTTACACCCGCGATAAACACAATTAAGACTACGAACTTTGAAGATAACTCGTAGATTAATGAAGATAGAAAGTTGAAAGTTGAAACATACCCCCTTTTATCCAAACCTCACCTAGCGCCATTAATTGAAGTATCCTAAACTTCCCCACTACTTACAGCAATCGATGTTTATGTGGAGCAGCAGAAATATTGTATTTTTAAGATCAATTCAAATTATATTTAACATTCTATATGACATCGTAAACCTAAGTACAATTCAACTACAGTTAAATTAACTCATTCCTGATCGTCTTCGACGGAAAGATGCCTATTACACTTGAAGCAATGCCGCGTTGTACGGTCTTTGCACCAGGAACGAACCGGAACGGGGGTCACCATTGACTTCCATAAGTCTACGGCCCAGTTTCACGTTCTCTTCAGTCCGAGAAGTCTGTGGATCTCCTGTTTGCTTCACATTTAGTGTAGATCCCGTCTCTTTAAACTTCTTCACCCATTTCTTTTTTAAACTGATTTAAGTCGTGTAAATCGTATTTAACGCGAAATAAGCGTCTCACAGTAATAAGCGAACTGTTGTTTAAATAAAAGTGTTTCACACAGTAAGCTGCTGCGCCCCGAGAAGTAATCCATTGCGACAAAATTGACGAAGTACAAGCTAATGGTTAGATCCCTCCCCGCGCCCCGCGCGGCATTTGTTTACGCGGGATGTTAGATTCAAATGTTAACGAATTCTTGGCCCACCTAGTATTAAACATTAAATGTAAGTGTACAATTATAATCCTCCTCTTAGTCTTTTTTTGTACTTGGTTGGGTCTCTTACAGTCTACTACGACACGGTTGGACTTTAACGGCTGCCAGCAGATCTTTAAAACCCAATTACTAGACGATATCAAAGTTCTATACCTATATAGAGTTGTCCGGCATTTTAGGGCCCAAACTATCTGTAAAAATTGCCGCAGATGTCCATATGGCCGGGACCGACGGCTTAACATGCTCTCCGAGGCACAGAGGGATCTCAATGTGTTAAGAATGGTCACCCATCCATAGTCTAACGTGGACAGAATGGCATAACTTTACAAAGTGCTAACCTACTCAATTAAAATTTAGCAAGGAGTGTGTAATATAATGATAGTAATAAACAGATATTAATGTTATGTAACTTGAACATTAACTGTTTACCTCACCTCGCAGTTTTCTACTGCGCAGATTTTTGTGGGTTCTAACCCTATGCGAGACAAAACTTTGTGTGATCCATAAATTGTTGTTCAAATCCAAGTCTTGTTAAAATCCCCCGTGACACTGAATTTATTCCTAATGCGTTAGCTATCTTTCTTAAAGAAGAAAAAAATATAACATATCCCGAAACAAGAGCACATCTTAACAAGTATCAAGAAAACTTTTGTCCGGATTATGTTAAAATTTCAATATAAATGTTAAAAGTCAAACATTCGCCAAGTGAGCCAATAAAACTTGGTCGGATAACGACACGAGTTTTTTTTCTTTATAATTGGAAATGTATAAGGAATAAAAGTTTAGGAACGACGCCTGTGGTTTTATTCGTTACACTGTTAATACCTAGTTTGGAAGGCAGGGTCTGCTTTGTACACTTTGCTGTTGTAAACACATAGTTAGTTATATAACTATTTTAACAAAAGAATCGAATGTCAATAAAGTTATTATTATTCTCTGTAATTTATTGCTTTCTTAAAGACAACTCCTGTACTAATTATATGTCCTTCTCGCGACTCGCGCCTTCTCGCGATCTTCACCTGGTCGTCAGAACAACTTGAGGGCAGCCTACCAACGCTGCGTTTCTCAGTACACGGTCGCCACTCCAGAACTTTATGGCCTCATCACCCATCCTTTCAGTGTGTAATATAAATATATTAATGTAATGTAATATAAATATAATTATGTTTAAAATGATCCATTAAATACAAATCATAAATTTTATTTTTATAACTCACAAATGCCGGGTCATTTCACACAATTTCTTTTTCAAACCTCATGCTCATAAAACTAGACGCACTGTATTGTGTCTTAGGCATTGTCCTAAATGTACCATAACCACTGTGTGGAATACTTTTGAAATCCAAAACTTTTGTGTTTGTAACAATAAAAAAAGTTTTCAAAAACCACGAAAGAACCCTAAAAATAAGTGCAAGAGCTGCGACGAATTCTTTTTTTTAACTCCTATAATGGCACGTGTTCATTTTTGCTTTCAACTTAAGAAAGGTAGATCACCTTGGTTTTAAATTTTAAGCGTTTATTTCTTTTTTTGATTTGTTGCATTTTGACTTTGGAATGTTTGTGTTTATGATTACTTACTGTAGCAAGGGCCGAGCTCGTTGACAGACACGAGCATATTACTTACAGTTATTTTATTTTGTTAAAAAAAATAATTGCGTTGAGATGAATGAAATGTGTGCATGTAAAATATGTGTATAATATAGAAAATTGCTTTTTTATTACACAAGAATAAATGCAACAAAAAATTACAGGTGTGTTGCTAACCTAGAGGTTTTGCTTAGAAACTGAGCTATTATTTGAAATACATATACAGGTATTTTAATATCAATACAGTAACTTGTAGATAAATTATTGATATAGTATTTGTCTGCGTACTACGTATTCAACATTAAGAACTAATTTTGAAACGAACCAAGTATTGCCAGAGCTAAATTTATTTTGGGTGTGAACGGCGTGAATGTCGAAAAAAAATTTCATCAATCAATCGTCTAACTTAAAGATTCAGCAATAGTAGAAATTAAAAAAAAATAAAGACTCATAAACGCAACCTTGAAAAGAATAATGGTGATAATGTATGGGACTTGTGTATCGCCTTCCATTTCTCACGGTAGAGAAGTTTTTTGTATTTATTTGTCTAGTGATATCATCGACACCAACATTTTCAATGCCCAGATTTTTAGAACTTTACGTTAAAAAGTTATTTCAGTTTGTAGTTTACAATGCAATTGGCTTTGCATTGGCTGTACTAGCGTCACAAATGAGTTATCATCGTTGTCAACAAGATGGCGTAGTACCATATTTTAAAATCAAAATCATTCGTTTACGAATTTCTTAATTCGCCAATAAAGTATTACTGCTAAATACACATAAGCACATTAATAAATATCAAATTTAAAATTTTATCGCTTTTTACATAATTCGTATTTTATAATAATATAAAAGCATATTTCGAACATCTGGCACACAACGCCATCTAGTTTTCATTTAAGAAGATTTTAGACATTGTAAGTTTAAAAACCGTAGAAATGCATTTTTACAGTTGTAACAATTTTTGGAAAGAATTGAAATTATTTTAGCAATATTCTAAAAATTTGATAATTATATGTAAAATGTAAGGAGGATTCACTTTTTTAAACGGTATAAATATCATAACCATTCACAATATGTTGCTAGCGGTACAGGATTTGCCATTCTCCTTTAATTAAAATCTTTAGTACACAATACGTGAATTTGACATTCGTCAACGTGTGGTATTATAATCAGTTATAAACATTTATAGCCGTATCAATACAAGGTTAAGTTCACACAATTTGTTTTGCAAATGGTATGACGTAGAAATTATTAATAATTATGATTTAATATTGGTTACTTTCTAGCGAATATTGTTCATTAATAGCGTGATAAGCGATGTTTTCTGTTGATGTATCCTATTTTGATTATTTTTAGTTAAAGTATTGGACGAATATCAATCTGTGTGTGACTATGGGTAAGAATACGCTTGTTCATGAATCTTTGTGAGTTGTACTCATTGATTGTTTATTAACGTCATCTGTGTCAGTCTGTGTTCACGCTAAATGCAATTTGGTCAAGACATCAGGTATATAAGATCCGGCAAAACAATCGTCTTGGTGGTTTTTGGAGGACCACATACTCTTGGTTTCCTGAGGAAGGGAGTCGAATTTTTTTGTTCTATTGTCGAAATTAACAAAAGAAAAATATAAATACTGATTTTAGCCATAAGATAATTTAAATTGTCACTTGATATGTCATACTTAATTTTGTTATTAACAAAGTTAACTCAATAAATGGTCAATTTAAAACTTGACATCTACTACAGTTTGAAAAATGTCTATATCTATTTAGAAAATTGTAATATTACGAAATAAAACTTACTTCTATTTGTTTCACAGTTAGATGGTGCAAAGTGGTCAAAGTAAAGAAATCATCCAATACCTAAGTCAAGAAAAATATTAAAACATGCGGTAAAAATAATTACATGCTTAAAATCCAATGTTTACAAATTCATTGGCTAAATATTTGTTATTCATACAAATTTTTGTAATTTGTTTTCAGAATTTTAACATTGATCACGTTCCTGACATGTCTAGTCTACACATTGGGAAAACCAACTGATGGTTAGCGTATAAACAATATTTCTAATGAACAAACGAATTTTACAATATATTTAAGAGAATGTGTAAAATTTACAGAATACATAGTGAACGAAGGCTCTGGGAAGTCATACAAGCTGATGTATGCATCCAAGGTCTGGAGTGAGGCGAAGGAAGTCTGTAAACACGACGGAGGCAAACTCGCTGTACCCAAGACACAGGTGAATTTTTTTGGAGTTTACTCCTTAAGAATCGGTTTTTTGATATAAGGCGCCCGGTATGAGAAAAATGTGAGGAGTAAAATCTACTGAACGAATGACCTCGTTACGTTTTTGCTGCGGTTGCACTGGCAAAACTACTATATCCATATGTTATTTTCATTAATTTGTTAGTTTACCCTTTCATACGGTATCAATGTTTTTTCAGTTAATTTCAGTTTAATAAGCTTTTTTTGCGTCTGTTTTGACAATCGTACTTAAGTAGTAAACTCCAGTCGTGCGTCAGAGCTGACACACACCATTTTTTTTTTTTATTTACTACCTTACAAAGTGACTCTATTCTGCCTGATGGTAAGCATGAACAGAATCCAAGAGCGGTGGTCGCCATACTCACTGCGAATGACGAAAGTGTAATATAGTGACCCACGTTCTGGCGGCCTTATGAAATGCTTTTTCACGCCCCGCTTAAAGGGACCGGGGGTAGTGGGAGGGAAACACGTGCGCTGGTAATGAATTCTAGGTTTTAACTGATTTGCACAGGAAGGAAGAGCCGAACCGTTTAGACTAACTAACTCAGTCGATTATTTATTTATTTGGTTATTCATTTTAAAAAATGATAACTCGTTTGCAATATATATATGTATATATCGCAGCCAACCAGCTTATTTAGCTGTTCAATTAACCGAGTAGCTTCTTAACTATACAGCGCCGTTTAACTAGCGGCCTGAATGATCGTTGGACGTTAAACTACTTGTCTCGTCTATTCATTTGGATATTCACTTTTTGATTGTAAACCTACTGTCAATCAGTATCGCAATAATAGATATGCTGGTCTTAGAAACAAAGCTCGTTGTGGATTCAAATGCCATGGAAGCCTAACTTGCGTTAACAAATAGTATTATTATTACTAACATATGTACTTCGTTATTAATTGCCAAATAACAATATGTTGTATTTTAAATTCATTACATAAACGACTTTAATATCCGGTATTTCATAGTGTTTGTTTTTGTCACATGCTTTTTTTTATGAATGACCATGACATGCGCCAGCCAATTCTTTAAATATTGCAAAAGACGCTACGGCTGCATATTATTCAGGCTGTTAATTAAACTGCTAACTAAGTTATTAGGTTGCGACATGTAGATATTAATGCGGAGTTAAGTCCATAAATAAAATTCTTCATCGTAAAACGTATTACATAAAAGTATAAGGGTCTTATGTATATATCTATATTTTGTAAATTTTTATGATGATAGTTTGAGTTATACTGGTCAGTAAATGAATGAAGACATGCAAAATGATAAAAGTTCAACCTCTAGGTAACATATCTCTGCTGCGGTCTCCTTCTTTGAGAATGTTATGCTACAGAAGGAGTCTGCAAATCGAGATCAGGAAAGGGCCGATCTTATTCGAAGGAGGCAGCGTATGGGACGAGATAGAGGTCCCTAGCTTTCTAATCGCCAACTAAAGATCACCGCGGCCACATCTAGGTGAGATGTGACCGATGTGTGATGTGTAGAACAGTAAGAGGTGCGATAGTGTACTGCCCCAGATGTTACTATGGTGATCCTGGTATGTACCTAAGTCGTGGAGTACGGCAGGGAGGATTCCAAAAGCCGTCGATGCTTTTCTGAGCTCCTCAGGACTGCAGAGGTAGGCCACCGTGGGTTTTAGTAGATAGACCGATTCCCCAGGAGTCCAAATACGCCTTTCGTCTCCCCATGGAGGGTACGGTGCGATAAACCTTACCGTCAGAGAAAGTACAGATTTTGGTTCCGGCAAATACATTCACTCGATAAACCGCAACGTAAAAATTGGTTAGCACCAGTTTTGTAAGACCCTAGTACTGTTTCGGTTGAGCTGGATAATTTACGCCGCATGGCTAAATTAAATTGGCTTATCTCCAGCAGTGGATTGCAATAGCCTGTGATGATTACGATGGCTCCTACATGGTGTTATGTAGATTTTTTATTATTCTAAATACAAGCATCTAATATATTAAGGGTGTTTATATAATTTACTGTTCATTATACTGTGTACTCTTCATTCTCGGCATTAGGTGGCACTTGTTAAAATAAATAGTGGACATTATTTAAAATAATCTAACTGTAGCGAATTGTTTATATGTAATTGTTGATTTAGTTCACGGTCAACAACTTATTGAGTGTCGGTTGATTTTAAGATACCAAAATTTCTGTATGTGTAATGTAATGTATCTAATTATTTTTTTCAGGATGAATTTGACTTTATCCAGAAACTTATTCGTGGCATGCAGTACCCTGATATTACGGACACTTCGTACAAATTACTAGCCTTTGTCGGTATCAATAATTTAGAAAACTACAAGGTCTGGAAAAACGTGGATGGTAAGTTAAGAGAGACGAGATTCTCCACCTTTCTTTTTATTACCTGACTGCCAAGGAAGGGTTATGTGTTTGGCATGGATCTTCTGTGTGTATGTAATTTTTTTACTACCTGATATTTTCCATACTGATTGATTTATCTAGTTAATGTATCGTTAGATTCGTTTTGGTAACACAAGTGTTCTTAGATGATGATGCGAAAAAAAACAACATGACGATTATGAGATGCTGTAGATTAAAGTTTTGTTTGGAAACTGTAATGTTGGTATCAAATAAAAGGTCACATCATAAGAATTTTAAAAGGACCATATCATGACAATATCTTAATTTAAAAAAATGAATCCGGTCTTCCTCAGGGCTTGCTATCAGCGTTCTTGACTCTAAATAATTCCATTATCAATACACGCATGAAATAAAAGAAATAATAAATTCTAACATGTAACATATTGACTACAATAGTTGGGACCCATTTTGGATATAATGATTTAGCCTGGATAATTTAATGTGGCCCACTGTGGCAGTCTTTTTGTTTTTCATAGTCATCATCATCTCAACCAAAAGACGACTACTGCTGGATATAGGCCTACCCCAAGGCTTTCCATAACAACAAATTTTCAATTTTTGTTTAATGTTATAAGTTAGCTAATTTTCATGCAGCCGCTTTTTTTTTCTCTTTTTTCTCTTTTGTCTTCACCCAATGTCACCTAGGTTGATTTAAAAGTAACATTATAGAAAGTTTTTGGGTGAACTATTCGTACGTACCTTCTTTAAAAGATAAATTTCAAGCTAGCTGAGATTACAGAAACTGCTAGTTTCGAATGAGAAATGTGATTGAGTCTCTAATAGGTTGATAGGTCGAAAAAGATGGGGCCGCGTACCATTCCTAACCTTTAATTAGAAATTTCAAAATAACGGAACCTACACATAGAATAAATAGAATCTACAGCTGTCCGTGTAGTAACGGATTAAAAGCAGAAAGTATCAGCGTCGGCACCCCTATTCGTCTCGTGGATGTCGTAAAAGGCGAGTAATGGAGCAAAATATGCAAGACAACATCACTTGAAAGAGAAGGAAAACTTGAAACAAACGCTATACCAACCTGCTTGCCCAGCGTGGTATAGAAGTCCAAACTCTCGTTGTTGAGGAGAGGCGAATGTCCAGCAATGAAGCATGGAAACGAGATTTAGTTCGCTTTTGCGTTAAAATTCATTTTTTTTATTTTCACGCACGCACGCGTTATTGTTTCTTTTTACATAAGTAATGTTCGTAGCTTTGTAAATGAAGAACTTGCTTCTCCTAGGACTTTTTAGTAGATGTTTATGACATAAGAAACATTAGCTGTCAAAATGCCATGTCTGTTGAGATTTAGGCGGTCAGTTAGAGCAAATGATGTTATATGTATACCTTCACAGTCCATAAAATATAGACCAAAGACAACAATGCTTTCAAATTCATTAATCTTAGTGTTGTTGATTTAAAATGTTTTGAAAGCACGTACGTATAACATAATTGTGATTAATCACCAAGTCGACATGGCGTGAACGTTGTGAGTTAACTTTTTAATTGTACAGACACGCGAATAATTATATTTATTATGGAATAACTTTATTATGTGTGCATGCAATATGTCAGTAGATTTTGTGTTCAGTCCACAATGTTAATTGCTTTTTAGTTTTAAATAACTGTAGCAGTTCTATTTAATTTTATTCTGAGAATAGAGAAAATAATCTACTTTTTTTAAATTCTTTTATAAGTACACCACCAAAGATTAAACTGTGTTTAAAGTTGATAATCGTGTATCTAATGGTTGTACTTTTAATATGAATTTATTAGTTTGAATGTAGCGGAATCTTTGAAACCTTTGCATCCATTTGAAAAAGTTGTATTGAATTTTTTTACACCTTTTGTTTCTGTGGGGAAATCCCCACGGATAACAATGAAAGGTGGTTGTGTCGGTTTTTTACACCTACCAATGAGGACCGATGATAATACGATAACTTAGTAAGTTTCATTCATCAACAGCCTTTTACAGTTTACTGCTGGACCTATGTCCACTCCCTAGCAAGAAGGTTTTGGCCTACTATACCACGCTGGCTAGACGGATTGGAATAGGGTTTGTTTCAAGTTTTCCTTCTCTTTGTAATGATATTTAACTGAATAGTTTCTTCCCTTTGTCGCCTCTTACGTCACCCACGGGATCAATAGGGGTGGTAACACTATGTATTCTTAATCCGTCACTACACGGACGGTTTCATTAGTGGTACTAATATTGTTTTTTATTTATAGGAGAAAATATAGAAGACACTGGCTTCCACGTATGGTCTGGAAGCAACGGCAATGGTTACAGGTTTAGTATATAAATAAATAATTAACCTCACACATCTCACACGCGGGCGTCTGATCCCAAACTAGGCAACACGTGTACTATAACCAGACTGCTGATAGACATACTTATACATTTCTAAATACATACAAATTGTATGTAAATTACACGCAGACTCAGAACAAATAATCGTACTCATTACGCAAATATTTGTCCTGGATGGGAATAGAATCTGCGATCTTCGGTTTAGGAGTCACAGCCACTAGACCAACAAGCCCGTCAATATATATCCATATTACAACACTTTATATTATAAAATTGGAATGTTATGACAAAATTACTGCAACAAAATTCTAACTTCAACTTTATTGAATATATTTAAAAATATCTACACAGATTAAAAAACATTTTGACGATTTTAATATATCTCCACGTTTACAATTGAACTGTCTCAACAGTGATGACCCAGCAGAGCCTCACTGCGTAGGAATGGACGCTGCAAATCCTGGTCTCAGAAGTTGGTGGTGCCACCTGCCACAGCCTTACGTCTGCGAGAAATCAGTCTAGAAAGGAGTTTTTTATATACGCATACTAAATTTAAACTCAAAGTTGACGTAGACAAAATATGTCAGTACCTTTGCTTTAAACTTTTTGAACTGAATTTCTTTTATTTATATCGTTGTACGTTACGACGTTTAGATTTAAGTTTTTGTAACATGTCGTGCCGACATTGAAATGACCTTTCTAGTAAAATTTAAGATTTACAACTCCTAATGGCAAAAGTCCGAATCATCAATCATCAACAGCATTTTACAGTCGACTGTTGGACGTAGGCCTCTCCTTAGCAAGGAGGTTTTGGCCAAGTCCGAGCCGCTATATGATAATTGCTTATTTCGAACTTTTACCGTTCACTTGGTAAATATTAGAATTTTCCTTAAGACACGGTAAATTCTGAAATTATATATAAATATGTCATTCAAACTCAATGAATCAACTATAACAGAGTGCATTCGAGCCTCGATGACACGCTCGGTACGCTCGCTTGTCTTTGCGCGTTAATGGCTGCTATTCTAACCATCAATAATTTACATGATTCAACCTAATAACAATGTTCTTGTGACATGTTAATTTTAACATTTATCATGTCTTGATAAATAAACAATTATCATAAAATGGTTCACACTTTTACCATTAAAAGTTGGTAAATCTTAAGTTTCACTGGAAAATCTTAGAATTTACCGCAGTACGGGCTTTTACAGTGACATACTCTATTTACAATTTATAATAAACAATTTAATTTGATCTTGCATTATTTGTTATTGTTGTCAATATTTGTTTGAAATAAGTACATATTGCAATTATGAAAAGCGGAAACTATTGTATTGAGATCTGATGGCGGACTGCCGTAAAGTCGTAGTTATTATGTTGTGTTTAGCTTACTAAATATTTATTTATATGTTGTATGATCACAGAATAATATGTAAGTAATTGAAGGTAAGTGAAATAAAGCTAGTTAAGTCAAACTTGTTCTCGGACAAGTTTGACTTAACTAGCTTTATTTGAGTTTTTGAGACGGTAGACACAATACCTTAATTATTATTTAAATCCATCTAACCATTTAAAAACTAAGATACAAGGTAATAAAGAAATTTAGGCATAAAAATACAAGATTTAAGCGAAAAACATAATTATTGACAGTTGGGTAAAAGTGGGGTGATTATTAGGAAAAAGATTCCTACTACATGAAAATTTACAATAAATTACTGATTCATATACAAACTAAAACTTAACTAACATTATTTATTAAACAACTGAAAACATTTTAAATTGAGAAATGCTTCTACTCAGTAGAAGAATACATTGAAGAAAAACACTAATAATAAAAAAATACATATCCCGTACATACCAACAGATACAAAAACCAAATAATGCACCTGAACACATCAAGAGGCACTACATCTAAATAGACATACACTTAATAATAATAGCCATTAAAAGAAAAAACGAAGCGAATGTGAAAATTCATTAATGACTTTAGACTAAAATTAAATATTAATTTAATAAAATTAAATTAATTAATTCATATCTTTTATAAAAAAATAATTTCTATAATTTATCATGTAACAATTGCGTAAGAATGTATGTAACATATATAAATAATATATTCTCTCAAATTAACAGTACCTAAAAAAGCTAATAAGTCGAGACAAACTATTTTACAAGATCACATGTACACTTGTTAGCAATAAAGATTTTAATTTAATTTGAACATAAAAACTGTGTATACCGACATCTATCGTTTATTGAATGAACCGTGTAGATTATTTGTAACTCCCTTGCTTCAACAACTTACATTTACCGCGAGAGGGTCCTAGAAAGAATGAACAATGTAATGTTCTTATAAATATTAATCTTATTTATTATATCAAAAATTATCATATAATTACATTTTTTTACCTCTAACATCAGACTGATGATTTGACTAATTGTAAGTGAATGGTGTCATGCTTTACTTGTAAAATATCTATATAATAAATATTTTAACAACAATGGCATCGATTCTTTTATTTTTCACATGTATTGAGTATGTTTATTGAATAAATAATGTCTCATTGTGTTCTTTGAAACCCATAAGATTCTGTTAGGGTTCAATGGCTCACATGAAAAATTTATTCATCTTGCAACATTCATTTATCAAATGTCATAATTATGTCACGAAAGTAAGGTTAAAAAATTAAATTGTGGATGCAATTTAAAATTATATATGAATTAAATTTCAGTTCACAGTAACTATAGTCAAATTGAATTACTACTGAGGTAACTGACACTATTAATGAGTTTAAAGTGAGAAACAAACAAAAAATTAAATGTATTGTTATTATTTTAGATGAACTTCTTACGAAGAGGCTTAACACTGCTTTCTACTGGTATCAAGGCTCAATGCATTAAAAATAATGGTATGAATGTTTTATAAATACACTATAAGCAAAGTAATATTAAATTAACTCACCAAAAAGTTTTGATACAATTTGAGGTTGTAGACATTATTTCAGCATGTGTTTGGATTTAGAAAAATGCTTATAAGAATATTACACGCTATGCTCACAGTTAGCAGCCATATCATTTTTATTTTAAATGTTTATAAGGCTTTAAACAATCTCCAACTATCGTTATAATACCATTCAGTAATATAAAAATGTATTAGACGAATAATATACACAAATTTATCTTAGCAATAACGACCTCCCTTGTATCATTGACTACCTTTCAATGAGACCGACCAGCTGGTCTAATGGTTAGTGACCCGAGTGGTATGCATGAGGTCAAGTTTATAAGCAGACTGGTTATAGTAACACATACTCTGCCTAGTTTAGATCAGACAGCTGTGTGTGAAGTATGTAAAATGTTGTTCATATTATTTACTCATAATAAGAGGTCTAAGAAATCATCTAAGAGTGGCGCTTTTAAGCATCCGACTCAAAAAAGAAAACCATTTTAGATGTTAACAGTAATTTAACAGAGTAATAATGAAATTTAAGAAAATGAGTTCAGCACTTAGTAGTAGTAGCTTCTATTATTTAAGATATTTTTCAAATTTGCTTGACAATTGTAAGAATTTCCCTCAATTTTACATAACATTGTGCTCAAAAAGTTAACTGTATTATATTGTTCAATTGTATTTGTCTTCGTACACTATGATTTGCTGTGTACTTTTATTGTACTTGTATTATGTTAGTGTACGAAGTACATTATAACAAAAAACTTAATACTTCATGTTCTTAAAACTGTCCAATTTAAGATTTAGTTGATAAATTTTGGATATAAAGATCATGCTGAAGAGAGAATTTCGAAACCATAGGTGACTGAATGAGAATAGAACCTGTGTCCTTAGCAGTTAGGATCACTTACCACTAGCCTAGGAGGCCTGCTAATAGTAAGAATTAGGATCATGATACTATGATGATCAATCTAAGCTACTTTGATTAGCTACTTTTTACTTCTGAAGTAGCGTTTTGATCAGACACCCTTTTCAGTAACGCAATGTTACCTTTACTTTGCTATATTCCTTTCAACTGTATTATTACAAAGAAACCACAAATCCACTGATAAAGTGATTTCAATCACACCCCGCTTCCTTCCCACACAGATTGTGGACTAATACGAATTGAATCGCAAGTCTACACAATGCACACAATTAATACAATATGAATTACGGGAACGCCTCGAAGCCTTTCTTGTAATTGTTTTATTTTAGCTCTTTATCTTGTGTTGATAGCTTAAAGTTTATATTCCTTTGACAGGTTTTAATCCCGTACTACAATGTGTAGTTAACACCTGTCGTTTATGCAACGGTTTTTACACAACGATAGAGTATTTTTTGGTGTTTAAATGTGTTTCCAATCAATCGCTACAAATAAGCTTCGCATAGCTTTTAAGTTATTTTAATATTTTTCATGTATAAAATATAGAATAATTAGTTATAAAAATTGGATTACTCTCTAAAAATATAATGTTGGCGATATAAGACCCATTTCAGGGACCCTACTCACTCATTCTTATACCATTTTTTATAGTTTCCAGTCTAAGTTTGGTAGTCAGAGTTATAATGTAAACAAAACTCAATCACAAGACGTTATAACAGAGAGATTTGGAAACTGTTATTGTCACTAAGATTTTAAGTGTTGTTTTGACAATACATTTGTACAAAAAGCGTCAATTGTGTACACTTATTTCAGTTCCAGCGATAGCCACCACAACAGTACCTGGGGCTTCTATAACTTCACTGTTCAACCCAATGGGACTGTTGTCAAGAACAATGGCTTCGCTGAACCAAATGCATAGGACCGGGCCACATATTAAATCTAGGAAGTCGAGAAACCCCCTCAATGGCAACCCTTTTGCCAAGGTATGTATTAAAAATTGAACAATTGGAGCATGTTTTTCATGTTATATATTGAAAATTGTGGGAATCCTAGTCACATTATTTATATAAAAAGTGCCTCGGTGGCGCAGCGGTAGTGAATGCGACTGCTGTGCTTGAGGTCTCGGGTTCGATCCCGGTCGGACCAAATGTTTGTATGATCTATAAATATTTGTTTCGAAGTTTGGGTGTTTTCTATGTATAATACAGACTGACTGGTGAGATACCTTCAATATTTGAGGACGTGATAGTATGCGAACATATATCATGAAATAAAATAACATAAAAACGAAATATTAATTAACTTCTTAGTAAACTTCGTACACAGTACACCGAGAGCCCAGTATTTAACTGCGGAATACTTGGACACCGCGCGGACTTATTTTTTAGAGACATTTTGATAAAAAATAAGCACCTATTTTTTTATATCAAGTTAACGAGAATCGAGTACCTAGTACTCTCCATAAGTATTGAAGGTATCTCACCAGTCACAGTGTATATATGTATTTACAAAAAAAAGTATGTAAGTATTCTATCAGTTAGTCTAGTTATCATAGCACAAGCTCTGCTTAGTTTGAAACTGGATGACGTTGTGTGTCAAATGTCTGAAATATGTATTTATTTAGATTGCGTTAACTCTTACGCACATTAGACCACTCCCCGTAGTACCTCCTGTACGGTCACTGCTCACTACTCCTCAGATTCGTTTCAATCAACCTATCGCCGTCTACTGCTGAACGAAGATCACCCCCAAAGAACGCCAACGATCCCGGTCTTGGGCAATTCGCATCCATCCGCTGCCAGCCACCTTTTTCAAGTCGTCGGTCCATCACGCTGCAGGGCATCCTACACTACGTTTGCCCAATCGTGGTATCCACTCTAGTACACTTCGGTTCCAGCGACCATCGGTTCGTCTGGAGACATGGCCGGCCCACTTCCACTTTAGCATACTGATTCACTGTGCGATGTCAGTTACTCCAGTTCTCTGTCGAATAACCTCGTTACGAATTTTATCAGCCAGAGAAACACCCAGCATCGCACGCTCCATCGCACGCTGAGCTACTTTAAACTTGTGGACCAGTCCAATGGTCCCCTCAGATTCGTAATGTGACTATATTACCAGCTACACCACACGGCAGATAATTCGGTATGTCTTAAATATAGATAAGTTGCTTTTAAATTGCAGGGTGTAGTGTTAAAGACCTTGATCAAGAAGCCAAAGAAGCCCAACTCTGCGAATCGTAAGTGTGTGCTCGTGCGCTTATCCAACGGCAAGGAGATGGTCGCGTACGTGCCTGGTATTGGACACAACCTGCAGGAACACAACATTGTCCTCGTCAGGGTCGGCAGGTGCGTGTTCCCTCACTACTTTAGCTGTTCTAAATCGTGTTCGAGGAATATTGTTCTAGGAGGTACTTTCACTGTTTATCTTCGTGTATTTTTAAGAATAGCCTTCCGAATTTCTTATTACAACAGCGCTATTTTCTGTAAAGCTTTGAGACTTGATTTTATTCTTCGACCTCTTAAAGTTATGAGATCGGTCTCTAATGATTAACTGTAAGAAGATAACCGTCTTCAATGCGTCTACGTCATGTTATCTGTAATAATATGTATTCTTCATTCCTTAACTTTTATACTTCGATGTAATTTTATCTTTACATGCATGTAATGTACCAAACGGAAGGTCAATGAAAAAGAAATTTTCCAAATCAGTTTGTGAATCACAGAATTCTGAGGTTGTAAACAGCATGCGAAAACCAGACAAAAAATGCCAATAAAATCGATGACTGTGCCATTATTATAACAGTAACAATAATGATACTGGAACATTGTTAGGAGGGTTCACTATTTTGAAAGGCGCTTGCGCAAGTGGACTTTTCTCTCATTCGTTCTACTTCGTAAACTACAGACGAGGCATTTTATTTTTTATTTTAAGAACCTGCCAAAGTCACTATCCTACGTAATGTTAGGCATGAATAGAATCTAAGATTTATGGTGCCACTATACTCATTGCGAAACTAGACAATGCAGTATGGTGACCTACACTATGGCGGCCTAGTGAGATGATTTTTCACATCCCGCTTGGGGAAGCAAAAGACATGGCAGTCATCGTGCAATGTAAAACTCACATACTTCCCACGGCCATTGTCATCCGTGCATCAATGGGCCTCCGGTCTTGCACACACCAACGAAAGACGTCAGCGCGAATGTTGTCGCTTTAGATTGGTCTTCTGTGACAAGGTAGTAGTACCCCGGTCGAGCCGGCCCATTCGTGCTGAAATCAGCGTAGCTTCTTATATATGATATAGATATGTTGCGGCATAGATCGATATATTGATACAAGTAAGAGGTAACTGTTAAAAGCCAATATAGACAATAGATAAGTCAATTATGTACAAAACAATAATAATTACTTGATAATTCTACACGCCGGTGACTGATCCTGTTCCAGGGATTTCCTTTCTAGGGAACACCTGGTTTCCCAGTTATTGGTACCTGAGATGGCGTGCGGTTTTTGGTCGATTCGAATCCGACATAACCATGGAGGGACATCCGGAGGGATTGAGGGATTCACGCAGGAAAAAAAAAGTGTCTGATCCTAAACTTGCATTATAATTTAAATAAATATATTCATCACACTAAGTAACTGCTAGTAGACCATTGTGGATTCAGTAGTAGACATAACAGTTAAAAACCTGCATTGAGTGTTTCTTGTACATTTTCAGGTTAAAGGATTGTCCAGGAGTGAAGCTCAAGTGCGTGCGCGGCAAGTACGACCTGCCCCACGTCGTCAAACAGAAGGTCTAATGTATTTCGTTGTCTAGTTTTATGCCATTAGTACAATATATTTTAATAGTTAAGAGTTTTATACATTTTATTTCGCACCCGATACATCAGCCCTAGAAAACAATTTTCTGTTATCTTGTACATACAGACACCCACTGTCTTGGTGGCGTAGTGGTAGTTATATTGTCGGAACAAATGTTTGTATGATATACAAATGTTCCATTTGGTGTATGAGTGTTTTCTATGTATAATATGTATATATTTATGTACTCATAGTACAAGCTCTGCTTGGTTTGAGGCTATATTTTGTTGTGCAAACGTAGTAGAAAAAGGAAACAAAAATAAATTGACATATTAAACATACATTTACATTTTTTACTGTATATATTAAGAGTCTGCTAAAGTGACTCTACTCCGCCTGATGGAAAACATGAATAGAATCCAAGAGTTGTGGTCACCATACTCGTTGCAAATGCAGACAATGCAGTATGGCCACCCATGCTATGGCGGCCTTGTGAGATGCTTTGTCACACCCCGCTAGGGGGCGTAAAAGGCATGACAGTCATCGTGGCAGTGTAAGGCTTACACAGTTACCACGATAGCTGTCATCCCTGCATCAATGGGCCTCCGGTCTCACACTCACCAACGAAACACGACAACACGGATGCTGGCGCTTTAGGTTGGTCTTCTGTGGGAGGGTAGCACTGCCCCGGTCGAGCCGACCCGCTCGTGCTGAAATCAGCGTGGCTCTACTACCTAGTATGTATATGTATGTAGAGATGTTTTGTTCTTCTTTTAATATGAAACGCCCACATTTTGTCGACTATTATTTTTGTCACACTTAAACTGCTGACAGATATACTCTCATCTGCTTATCACACAAATGTTTAGAAATCGAAGCTGTCACCTCTGGTTCATTAAGATTACACCGACCACTAGATCGTCATAAACCGAAGAACTTAATGCTAAGAATTTTTATTCGTTACAAAATGACAATATCGTAACTTACTCCTTATAAAACGTTGGCATAGTAAGCATTCTATAACTGTTGCCGGATTCCTCCTCTGTCAGGCGTAGAGTGGCACACCGTGTGGTTTTAGTTGGTCCGATTCCGACACAGCACCCCGTCGTAAAACCCCGGTGGGGTGACGGCCCGAGGGGGTTTCCACACGTTAAAAAAAAAAAAGTAGGCATTCTTTAAAATTTAATATTTTTATTCAAATAAGGTAAATATATTTGTACAAGATATATATTTGTAATACAATTAAATATAATAAAAATAATTTGACATACTTTACACACGACCGCATAATTACAGATTCCTCTTAGCCTTTTTTTTATCGTGTATCGCAAAACCACCGGGATTTGCGTCGGGGTGGTGTGTCAGAATCGGACCGACTAAAACCACACGGTGTGCCACTCTGCGCCTGAGATAGGAGGGATCTGGGAACCGCTGCTATTACGACATCCGAACCCCTCCTAGTGCCTGCCCGTTAATGCGGGTACCATCGTGTAAAACTCTCTATTTAGGCGACGTGCAGCAAACGCGGTCGTCGCCTCCTCGGTTGGCCACTGTAGCGGTTAGTGAGGAAAACCTGTCTCGTCCACCCGCGCTCGTACTTAGGGCGGTATGAGGCGCTGGTAAGCACGCCTCTGCCGCCCGGTTCGACGGCGGCGAATTATGTGCGAGAGGAGATCGTCTTTTTGAGCTTTCGCAGCCGCCTTCTTCTGCGAAATTACGTCTTCACAGAGGGTTGCACCGCGATAAAATAGCTGTCGCTACCGGAGCGTATGACAGCCGCTTGCGAGAGATCTCCTCCAATAATTGCAGTCAGGACCCTACGCCACACCACCCAAGCGGAACAAACCGCCAGTGTGTGCTGAACCTAGTCCTCACTGCAATCGCAGCGGTGACAGGCGGTACTCAATTCCCTCCTGGCGACCGAGTGTAGAAACTTTCCGAAGTAACCGTGCCACAAAAGGACCTGCTTTAGTCGGCAGAAAAGGAGACCCTGCTGCCACGGTGGCGAAGCTAGCACGTGCACAGCCTCCAACCGGGACGACCAACGAGTGGCCTAATGCCTCTCACGTATCTCTTCGTGCGGGTACCGTATACCGCTACCCGTCCGGCAGTCCACCTCCAAGCAATTCCACCTCCGAATGCCACAAGGGAGTTCCGGCCAAGGGGCACGCCGCTTCCGTCGACATGGTGCGGTAACCGTGTATGGTTCTAATAGCCTCTGCGCGTGCCATACATTACTCTTAGCTTGTGCTAGACTAACCAAACCACTCATAGATTTACTTTAAGAAATAGAAATTACACTCAGAAACGGAACTAATGATACATGAACATTTCATAAGTCGTTCAGTCTCAGCTACTACTGATGGTCGTTAGAGCAATATTTTACATCTGTTTCCAACCATCATCCAGAAGTGACCTTAAGATTAGCGGTCAGAATAACCACCCGCGGCGTCACTCGTACAGGGTACAGGTACACTCGTACGCGCGCTCGCAACAACCCAACATTCTCAAGTACAACAATATATTACTTTGAATTTCGTGTCTTAAGTCGCGCATTATAAAACTCAAGCTACGCTATTCGCAATAATTTGTGGGAACGAGTGAGGGCTCCATATGATTGAGGCCCCTGTATTAGAGAGGCCCCTGTGTAAGTGAAGCCCCTGTATGAGTGAGCCCCTGTGTCAGAGAGACCCCTGTGCGAGGGAGGCCCCTTTATAAGTGAGGCCCCTGTATGAGTGAGGCCCCAGTATGAGTGAGGCCCCTGTGTAAATGAGGCTCCTGTGTCAGGGAGACCCCTGTGCGAGGGACGCCCCTCTATGAGTGAGGCCTCTGTATGCGTGAGGCCCAATATGCGTGACCCTGCATGGGATAACACTTTGTGTGATCCACAAATTGTGAGTCTGGGTGTTCTTTGCATCCGTTTCTTGTATGTTTGTAAAATCCCCCGCGACACAGTATTTATTCCTGGCGCGGGAGTTGTCATTCACAAAAAAAAAACACTTAGCAATAAAGCTATGACAAGTACAAACTCGACTACAAACATTCTTCACCAAAATACATCACAAAAACTGACGATAAAAAACGAATTACCCGCCCTTTGCTCACAGAATTATTGCTATGTGTGCCAAAAAGTGAGGACATATCATTTAAAAATGCACTGAACACTAAAGGCGGAAAGTTGAATGTCGTGTGATTCATCCACACGTACAGATGCTGAATAATATTGATCATTTAAATTATCTTACCTGCGCCTGACGTTCCACATAAGTATCTCTATAGGAACAACAGCGTACCTACTATATGTTCAACCAATGAGAACTCTTGGTTTGTACATAGTTGCATGTACTGTGTACCACACCACCACCACGTAAATAAAGGTGTTCCCGTCGGCTTGCGCAAGCGCATCAAATACAGTTCGTCACGTAGAATTTGGAGCAAATTCTGAATGTAACCATTACAATGTTACACAACAATAATTAATTAGTAAGTAGTGCAATACTTTTAATTAATAAATGATAATATTTAATATACATAGGATATCTATCTGTTTTGGTAGGTTGCAGAGATTTTTTTTTAAATTTCGTTGCCTTGTTTAACAGATTTTTGTTTTTAAATATTTACTTAAAATATTTATTCTATTAAATTAAATAAATATTTTAAGTAAATATTTTTTCTATTAAAGAATAAATATTTTAAGTTTAGTATCTAGTGGCTATTATCGCGCCATCACAGTGAAGCTATGAATGAAAAGCATATCGAGAAACAATGGAAGAGATTCAAATCACTGGGTCAGCAAATGTACTTTCCAAAAGGCTATTCGAAATCGGGTAACAACCCGTTAAACAAAGACTCACTGAGTTTATAGCCGCTGGAGAAGCATCGACTGTAATTATATTATTGAACCTGAAGTTGAATTTGATCCAGAAAGAATCAAATAAAAAAATAATAAGAAACTAAATTGACTTACAAAAAAAAACCAACGGCGACTCCCTTTTTGTTTTGTTTTTCCTGTGCGGAAATCCCCCCGGATACCACCTACTGGTGGTTATGTCGGACTCAAACCGACCAAAAACCGCACGCCGTCTCAGGTACCAGTAGCCGGGGAATCAGGTGTACCCTAGAAAGGAAATCCCTGAAACCCTGACGTACCTCGGGCCATCTACCTACGGCTTGCAGATGACCCCTTTTCTGCTCCAAAAGAGTGTGTGCTCCGTAGCACGTCCCGCTGCTATCCTGGCCTACTTCTGCTCGAGTGACGGATGGCCTCACCTATCACCCCCAGTCTAGCGCTTATGGAGGACGGAGATCGTTCTGCAATCTTCGGCGCCCGAGCCGTCTGTGATACCGGACACGTTCCCGGGCCTAGTGGACCGGGAGAGTTCTAAACCTCTCCCGGTCCCGCTCCGACATCTCCTTTGCAAGCATAACTTGCTCGCAACATGGCGGCGATCATGCTACCGAGCGAGAGAGTTTCCACTCCGATGGCCGTCATAACGCGCCTCAGCTCCGCCCACGCTGGGCATTCTGCCAGCGTGTGGAGCGCCGTGTCCACGGTCCGGCCATCGCAGTGGTGGCACTCAGGCGTTGGCTCCTTTCGGATCAGACACAGGTGATCTCCGAAGCATCCTTTTCCAGTGATCACCTGCATCAGCCGATATGAGAGGGTCCCGTGATTCCTCTCGAGCCAATCCTCCGTAACGGGTCTTACCGCCGCAATGACGGCGTGCCCGAACGGCAACTCCCTACTTAGAAACACTAAAAAGTGATAAATAAAATAAATTATTTATATGTTCAAAAATACACGACTTTTTCAACAACTTAAATCCAAAGTTTACGTAAATTAAAAAACATGGTACGTAATAACGACTACAAACGGATGTTAGGTACCTAGCACATATTATAATAACATGTTAATAATTAGGTTAAAACAAGGAATGTCACATAACACATAGTTTTATTGCTAAGTGTTTTTTTTTGTGAATGACAACTCTCGCGCCAGGAATAAATCCTGTGTCGCGGGGGATTTTACAAACATACAAGAAACAGACACAAAGAACATCCAGACTCACAATTTGTGGATCACACAAAGTGTAGTCCCATGTGGGGTTTGAACCCCTGGGCCTTGGCGAGTAGAGTAACCACACGGGGTCTCACTGATACAGGGGCCTCACTCGTAAAGGTGACTGCACGGTTGGCCTAGTGGTTTAAACGGTCGCCACGCCACTCTCTACTGCGCTGAGTGTTGTGGGTTCAAACCCGACATGGGACAACACTTTGAGTGATCCACAAATTGTTGATCTGAGTCTGAGTGTTCTTTGTGTTCGTTTTATGTATGTTTGTAAAGTCCCCCGCGACGTAGGTTTTATTTCTAGTGCGGGTGTTGTCCATTTCAAAAAAAAAAATTTTGGCCCGAGCGGTCATTGGTTCGTCTGTAGACATGACCACCCACTTCCACTTCAACATTCTTCAACCTACTTAGGTGTAAATACTTTCAAGTCTGAAAACAAACGTATCAGATACAAATAATCAGTGTAAATTACTTTTTCAAATCAAGGTTAAGTGATAAAGAGAGAAAGAGTCCAAACAATACTGTTATAACTGTTGCTCCGATGGGACAGCGCTAGCGAATGCAACTACTGTGCTGTGGGTTCTATTTCACGGTCGGACTAAGTGTTTGTATAATCTGCAAATATTTTTTTCGGAGTTTGGGTGTTGTTTATGTATAATATGTACGTACTTATTTACAAAAAAAACTATATAAGTATTTTATCAGTCAGTCTAGTTATTATAGTACAAGCTCTGCTTAGTTTGAAACTAGATGGCGTTGTGTGTTAAATGTCTGAAATATTTATTTATTTATTATTAATTTACTTATCTATGCACAGGCGTGCAGCAACGGCATGGGGTTGCCGTAAAATTAAGCTTACAAAAGTCAGACGGTTGAATAGAATACCAATTATTTATATTCTAAAGTCATTCCTATGTTCTACTACAAACATTGTTCCCCAAGATACATGACAAAAAGCGACGATAAAAAACGAATTACGCGCCCTTTGCTCACAGAATTGTTGCTACGTGTGCCAAAAAGTGAGGACACATCATTTAAAAATATACTGAACACCAAAGGCGGAAAGTTGAATTTCGTGTGCTTCATCCACGCGTACAGATGCTGAATAATATTGATCACTTATATTATTTTATCTGCGCCTGACGTTCCACATAAGTATCTCTATAGGTACAGCAGCATACCTACTACATATTCAACCAATGAGAACTCTTGGTTTGTACATAGTTGCATGTACTGTATACCACACCACCACCACGTAAATAAAGGCGGTCCCGTCGGCTTGCGCAACCAATGCGCAAGCGCATTAAATACAATTCGTCACGTAGAAGTTGGAACAAATTATGAAAGTAACCGTGACAATATTATAAATACAACAATAATTAGTTAGTAAATAGTGCAGTACTTTTAAGTAATAAATGCTGTATATACTACATAAATAGGATATTTATATTTGTTTTAGTAGATTGCTGAGAATTGTTCTAATTTCGTTGTCTTGTTTGATAGAATAAATATTTTAAGTTTAGTATCTAGTGGCTATTATCGAGCCATCACTGTGAAGCCATGAATGAAAAGCATATCGAGAAGCTATGGAAGAGATTCAAATTACTGTATCAGAAAGAGATCTTTCCAAAAGGCTATTCGAATACGGGTAACAACCCGTTAAACAAAGACTCACAGAGTTTATAGCCGCTGAAGTAGCATCGACTGTGATTATTGAACCTCAAGTGTGATTTTTTGTTTTATCTCGAAACAATTAAATCAAATCAATGAAAAAATTAAGAAGGAACTTAGTTGTCATAAAAACAAACAAAAACAAACGGCAACTTCATACTTAGAAACACTAAAAGGCTTTAAATAAAATGAATTATTTATTAGTTAAAGAAATACACGACTTTTTCTTATAACTTAAATCAAACGTTTACGTAAATTCAAAAAAAAACCGAATGGAACGTAATAACGACTACAAACGGATTTTAGGTACCTAGCACATACTCGTATTTTGGTAAAATAATAATTAGGTTAAGGCAAGAATTGTCACACAGTAATTTTGTAAATAGGACAAAACAACTTATAAAAACACATTACTACTAAGTGTTTTTTTTATCAGGAATACATCCTGTGTCGGATCCAAATCCAAAGTGTAATTCCATGTGGGGTTTGAACCCATAACGCTCGGTGCAACAAAGAGCGGCGTGTCGACCGCTTAAACCACGCTTTTTATTCTGTTTCAATACCTCAGGTAGGGTAAGGTACGCCTTCTTTATATTTATTGTGTATTAACTAATTTAACGTGAATTCTTTGTGCGTCTTTCTATCAATATTTAGTGATTGTAGAAACGTATAACTCGGAAAATACTTGATGATAAAAGGAAAAATAAAAAAGAAAATTAAGTTCAAATGGTTTAATTAAGAATCACATGTACAGTGGATGTTACACAATTACATTGCAGAACGCCGAGTTCCACTTGTCCTTACTCGGTCATACAATATAATCATAATATACAATTTGCAACTAAATACTCACTATACAGATATCAGTAATCACCATCACACTATACTGCATAAACATTAGGGAATTAAATTGGAAAGCTATTAAGATAACAATTAAATATATATATATATTAAATCACTACATTATTTACGCAGCAGTTTAAATGAAACTCTTTTCCTAAGGAGAACGGCAGATCCAGTGCCACTAGCAATATGTAATGAAAGGTGTATTTGTACCGTTTATAAAGTGGATCATCCTAAATGCTTTCATACAATTATCATATTTGTAGCACTTTGTTAAAACAATTGAAATTCTTCTCAAAAAGTTGTTAAAGGTGCAATATCAAAATACTATTTCACTTTTTCTCTAAATCTGCTCAGTTTGAAAACTAGATGGCGTGGTGTCAGATGTCTGAAATATATTTATATTCTATTACAAAATACTCCACAAAAAACGATAAAACATTTAAATCGATATTTATGAATGAGTTATTATGAATTATTTAGCAATAGATCATCTTTTTATTAACGAATCAAGTAAATCGTAAACGAATGATTTTGATTTTAAAAATATTGTACTACGCCATCTTGTGGACAACAATGACAATTCGTTGCGATAACCACCTGTCATAGTTAGTATGTAACTATTATATTGTAAACCACAAAATGGAAATAACTTTTTAACTCAAAGTTCTAAAAATCTGGAATTTAAAATGATATTCTCGACGATATCACCAGCTAAATAAATACAAAAATAATCCCTACCATGAAGCTAGACGGTACAAAAGTTCAATAAATTGCTGCCATTGTCCTTTATAAGTGTTATACATATAAAAAATATCTTTAACATGCTTTTTTTTTTCAACGCGCGGAAATAACGATCGGAGTCGGACCAATTAAAACCACACGGTGTGCCACTCAGCGCCTAGGATAGGAGGGAACCGGGTACACATTTTATTACGACGTTCGGCCCCTAGCGTCTGCCCGCTATCGCGGGCAGCATCTTCGGATAAAATTCTTTTAGGTGACGTATAGCACACGTGGACGTCGCCTCCTCGGGGTTGGCCGCTGTAACAAATGGAAGGCAAAATCCGTCCTGTCCACTTGTGACCACACTCAGGGCGGCATAAGGCGCTGGTAAGCGTGTCTCCGTCACCTGTTTCGCCGGCGGCCGATTGGGTCCGAGTGGAGATTGTTCTCCCAGGACTTCTTCGCTGCCTCCTTCTGCGATATGACGTCTTCGTAGAAAGCTGCGACTGCGGTAAAACAGCTGTTACTTCTGGTCATGAAGCATACGACGGCCGGGTTCTGACCAAGGTTTACCGATCGACGAGCAGTTCTGTTTGCCCAGTACTGGCCGGTGTGCTTCCGGTGGATTTAGAAGTCATCCGTGCTGTCAGACTAGGTGAAGCGTGCACACTAAACGTGACCAGAGAGGAGTTAGCAGCGGTGAAACGCGGAACGACAAACCAAGTGGAACACTTCAGAGAAGAGGAGTAAATCGATTTTTTCCGTGGCGGTTAGACTCGGGGTAGTCTGGGTGTCGGGGGGGGGTGGGGTCGGACTATGAAACGTCGCAAATTCTGACCAGATATGGCTGCTTCCGTAAAAGGTTGTATGACATGAAGCTAACCGGGGTTAGCGAATGCTATTGCGGCTTAGCCGTGGATGAGGATATGTATCACGTGCCGTGGTACTGCGCACTATACGAGGAAAAGAGGTGAAAGATGCTAAACGGGATCGTAAGACCTTAGGACGGACCGGTGTACTACACCGACTTTGTTTCTACGTAGGCAAACTTTACGCAGCTACAGGATTTCGTGCACGGTTGGCACAAGGTAAGGAGCAAATTAGAGCGATAACAGCGGCAACATAGGAGGAAAAGCGAAGAGCGAAGGTGAACTCGCTGTTATGTGACGTCAAGCCCTAGAAAGGGGAGAGTACATAAGAGTAGGGACAGGACAAAGAGTTAAACAATATTTAGGGAGTCAAGAAAGGTTACACGTGAAAAGAGCCCCGAGCAAGTAGCACGTGCTCTCTCCCGTGATTCGGCCCGTTATAACCGAGAGGTTAGTAGGGCCATGGAAAAATGGAGGGTTGTCCTTATCTAATAAACCTATCTCAGTACACAGCCGTCTCAGCGTGACGTTGGCCCCACCCAAATTAGGGAAGTCGCCCAAGGGAAGAAGCAGCGCCAACCAGCTATGGAGAAAGCTGTCGGAAGATCTCGTCAGATTCTTCATCTGGGCCTGAACTAGTACGAGGACTGAATTTACGACGATAAAGGCGCCGGGGTCCGGACCACGACGTGCCCATGGAACAATAGGGCCTCTGTCTTATCCAGGGCCACCCATAAATCCAATGTCTCAATGCGTCCGACCACCAGAGAGATTTCTGTGGAGACCAGGCGCCAGTTCTTTACTCGTGCGGCGAGGAAAGGGGGAGGGGACGAAAGGTCTACTATCGATCCACTATCGAGCTCCTGTTTAGTAACTAGAGGCCCACTGAGGCCACCCACTCCGCTGCGGCCTTGCCCCTACCATGCGTCCTGAGGGAATATCACGCAATGGACTTTACGTTGAAGTCCCGCAGCAAAGGGACGTGCCCAAATTTTAGTCGCCACGTCGAGGTTTCCAAGTTGTTAAAGAAAACTTCGAAGTCGCTCAAAAATGATACATGCGTGATACAAATACATCACACATAACCGGTGACTAGCGAAGGTCAAGGGAAATGAATAACAGCGTCCCTTTTGAACCACTATGAATGCTCAATATTAAATTTATAATATTATCTTTTTTTTACTTTGTTTATTTCCAAGAAAAGTAACGAAACACTTGAAAACTGAAGAAGAAAATAAAAAACGCTAGTAAGTAAATCATCGTTGCATGAAATCGATGGTTCCTGTTGAAAGTAACAGATCATGCAGCTAAACATATCTATGATGGAAGGAAAACAAACAAGTTCAACTTATCATCTAAGGCACTTATTAGCCGTTGCATGAATCCACTGACTTTTATGGATAACAAAACACAAACAACGTGAAAAACAAATATGTGACTGACCAAAACCGTTATAAAAGTAAACAAAAACTATTCTGTTAGTACTCCCGGTCGCGCTTCAACACACATTCAATACATAGTTCTCTGGGCTCCATACCGGCAAAAGCCCACTTTAAATTGAGCGAAATCGCAGCGGAAATTGAAAGGAGATCACTGCTTCTAGCAACGAACACTTCGGTACAACCACCAACTCAAGTATGCTGCGGATCATACCACCCGATACCTTCTCGTCAGCATTCTGCAAACCTACAACAGACTTTAATATCATAATCACATATCACATATTGTCAAAAATACTTTAGAAAGTGGTCAACAATTTTTAGCATACATTGTACCACCGGTATCATGCATACATGCAGAACACTTCACTCAACATTACGCCACAACATATTTCAACACACCTCATTTCATCATACCACACCACATAACATTACATCATACCTCATCATATTAAGACACCACACCAGTCATTACACGACACTACATCCACACGCTCTTGTCGTAGCAGTCGTCTTGTAAAAGCTGGTATCACGTGACAAGTTAAATAGCAACCATACCTCTCTAGTATACTTGCAAGTAGCCGCTCTGGACTCGAGTAAAGCTGCTGCAAGAGTAATAAAATTGACAGCATTTCACTGTTTTTTGTAGCGAACGCTTCAAAAAAAACACTAGTATAGTACAGGGCATGCAAATGAATATTTGCCCATTAGCATTCTAAAACTCTCAACATATGCCGGACCAGCTATATCTATCAAGTATCAGGAGTATTAAAAGTTTAAAAGGGAAACATTTCAAGCCATGGCCGTGAAAAACAGGAGTGGCGAAATGTGTATACAGCTCGAGAACTGATGATGCCTACAGCAGATAAAAACACTAATACAAAATTGCGGCCATACAAAGTTACGACAAGAGAAAACTGAAGGAACCTCACTTTGCCGTCCAAGTGACGAAGAAAGACACCGAGCTGAGAGCGACACTTAATAGAGGTGTGTATACTCACTGTATGTGACAATAAAATGAACTTCACAGTGTACTTACTCGTAGGATTAATTTTGTGAAGGTTATTTAGCTACCATCGCTGTCTGGATCCATATTTTTAAGAAACTGCTATTGATGCAAGCAAAATTGCACCGAAAATAGGGTGGATCTCGCCGCTTTTTGGAGTGAATATTCCAGTGATGGTTACACACAACAGCAATATACTACGGATCCTACGACCCGATACCTTCTTGTAAGCATACTAAATACCTTTGTGGTGACTTCCACATGCAGCAAAATAAAAACATTATACGAACATCTTCAACGGATTTTAAGTTTAGTTAAGTTCTAAGTCGCATTAGTTTAGTTTGACTAAAGTTTAGTTAGTAAAACTAAAGTTGTGAGGAAATGAAATCGCGTAAAAAATAACATGGCGGCCAAGAAGAGCTGTTACAAACGCAAATTGTGGGAAACTCGCCTTGCCGTTCAAGTGATATACCTACTTAAAAATAAAAATTGTTTAGCTATAAGTATATTAAATAAACGTGGGTGTGCTTGTTGTATGACATTATAATGAACTTAACGGTGTATGTATGTACATACTTGTTAATAGACTTTGTAAATTAATGAACGACTTTTTAACATTAAATGTAGAAAAAAAACCAGATATAAGTTTAGTTTTGTTAAGTCTAACTTGAATTAAAACAGATTATTACACAGAGTATTACATTATAAACTCGAAGGTGCAATAACCTTTTACGCGAGGTTTTAAAAATCTTGCAATTAAAACTGTTGTTAGCGATAAGATGCGCCAGGCGGAACAGAAGTCTCATACATGTCTGCCATTGACAATACATTAACAGCGTAGAAATACTAATAGTAACCACTAACACAAACATTTAATTACATAACAGCTTAATTATTTCATGTTTTTATCTTCAGTTTCTTTAGACATCAATCCAAATTTGTGATTTCAAAAACTTATTGAAAGTCCTAAACGCACTACAATCACAGAAAGAGCACCTCGCACAATTTGTGCTATAAAATAGACAGGAAACTCATCATTTGCCCGATGTTTTTTTAAACTACGAACAAAAATGTTTGTCTGAGATACTGTTAGTAGAATTACGCAGTAAAACCACGAGCAAATGAAGAAAAACTAAGCCAACATTCGAATATACGAGGTTTTCTGTCTTCCTGATTGCGTTAAACCCTTTCTAATATCTACGGATCAATAAATCTAAAAGCACACGTTGATGATGAAGTTCACACCCAAACGCGTTACATTGCGCTTTATTAAAGGAATAAAACCATACCCAATTAGTGTTGCACTCGCCGTACAATGTGTCTTGAGTTTTGAACAGTTAACTGAAGCTCTTGAGCTGAACAGTTCTTTTCATACGCGATATTTTTTAAGTTATTAAGAAGTACGAGTGTTTCTTGAACGATCCCTCCGCTTTGCCTTCAATAAAAAAACGTAGGTACATTACTTAACTTTAAAAGAATTGTTTCAGTCGGGCACCCTATATACTAATTCTCATTAAATTTGAAATATTTGCAAGTATTATATGTTAGAACTGAATAGTAGGTAATTTAACATTACGAATATTAGAACGCGAGCTAACACAACACACGTCACTGGAATATTTTTTACTAAGGTTATCACTAAGTTATACTTGGGCTTGAACAAGGTTCAAACCCGCTACATTTCAACAAATTCGATTCCGAAAGTTTGTCGTATTATATTTCTGTAACGATTGCATCCCATTATATCTAAAAACACAATGCCTTAGGCTTAATAAAATAGAATCGCAGTTCACTCACCTCAGTAGGGCTCAGGGCAGAATGATGAATGATGAAAGTTTTTGCTTGAAACTCGCTCGTGTCGTAATAAACTCTGATGCTGCGTTAGCCCTTAAACCTCAAATATATAGAAACAAATGTTATTGCAACGTTTGCGATACAAATGATGCACTCTATAAAACGCATAAGAATTCTAATGAGCATACTGAATAGAGGGTAGAATAATATTGGTAAATAGTTACAACTTACAATAAATTATACATATAAGTTGTTTTTCATGCTAAATTTCAATAATTACGGTATTTATATAGTCTACCTGCTCCAACTTAGTGTTACTATGTAACGATCTCACAACTACACTTAACCTTACAAAGTTCAAAATAATGCAGTGGCATGTAATGTATTAACAATCTAAATAGCAAAATCACAGTGATTAGCTAATATAGTTTATAGCTATCACAGACAAAAAAATGACAACAATTTTTCAAGTTACGGTAGGCATGGTAATTTATCGGTAACATTAAATAATAATACCTGATAAAAAGAGTTGGGTGGACTCATTTAATCATTTATATGCATTTTCTCAGCTTTTATGTCTTCAAGTTATGAAAAAATCCAATTTCTTTTGTATGACGGCAGAATTGACCGTCCTCGTTAGGTCGTAGAACATAATTTTTGAAATCCACCAATTCTCTTGCCATCCTTGTAATTACGACGTTGGTCGGAATGATTTAGCTTCAAAACTCTACAGACAGGCTCGGTATGACTAAGTTTTAGATTGATTCAGGTACCATTTTAGGGTATTTTATGAAATACGACGCACTTAGTGAACGTGAAAAATGTATATAATATTGAAGTACAAAATGTAGGTAGGGCGATCGAAAAAATACAAAACTAACCGTTGATAACCGAGTGATAACCGAGTTTGCAACAAGGCCTTTTTGCGTCAACGCATTTCGCAAATAAAAGCGTATTGTAGTTTAACATTAAGAGAAATAAAAAAGTTGTAACGCGTTTTTATTTAAAAAAAATGATTATAATGTACTTATAAAATGATATATTTCTAATCATAATTAAATTCTGTGTATTAAACAGTAGTCAACTATTCTTATACTTTTTTCAAATATTGATGTTTTCTTGTGGGATTTCATTTCAGAATTTCAGTAAAATCATCATAAGCGTTGAGTTAAACGTATAGGTGAGCAACCTTTATTACCACACGTCGAAAAAGGTGTAATCACTTTAGAACTGTGACGACGTAGCTTCGAAAGCATTAGACTTTTCATAGTAAACATACACATGTACCACTTACACGCGTCATACGAATAATACCGTCGCTATCATTAGACAAAGAAAGAGCATAAACATTACGACAGATCATTGTTGACCACCGTATGGAAAATTACCCATAAAACCGAAGAAAAAGAGTTTACAAATCATGTAATAAAAATTAACTTATTTTGAATATTGTATTTACAATTGATATTATTTTAAATTATTTTAAATATTGATATTTAAAAGTATTGTAACAAGTTATATCCTAAACGGCCGATGCCTCCCAGATGTCAAAGAGTTAGGAATGTCAAACCATTCTTATACATCGATTATGATTGATCAAATTAAAAAATGACAGCATAACATAACTGTTACTATTACTTGCTTCAAAGAAGCTGTATTCACTCGGTCGATTTTTAATACCAAAATAAGAATTCTTATGGAATGTTTCATTAATAAATATGCATTTATGATACTGCTCGTAATTATATAGATCACAAATTAATTCTATATTTTTTTTGTATTTGCAACACTACATAAAATTTAAATCATTTCTAGCATAAACAATCGTTGTAATGCAACTACATTGCGATTCAGTCTCAGAATCTAGCGCCTCACTAATCTTCACTTCACTCTTCTACGTTATATAAATTACATTCAAAATTCCTAAATTTGCTCTGAACATTAATAATAAAATGATTAGTCATAAAGTAACCTCAAAATCTGAAACTTTCTTTGAAGTGTCCGTCTTCAAAGGATATTTGAAAAGAATTTATAGATTATTTAAATTGTACTAAGTATTTTTTTTATCGCTGTTGGTCCATACAGAGTGTCCTAGTTGCAAACTAATAATAATCAAAAGACATGATTTATCCTTCGGCCTACCTACATTTTGTAATATAAAGATTAAACTTTTAATATTCTCTTGAGAGCGTTGTATTTTTACAAAATATATTAAAAGACCGGCGAGGATGGTCAGTTGTGCACGTCATTCTGAAGAAATTGGAGGTTACCGTGGTTTGGACACAGCAAGCAAGAAACGGTGTATATAATACTAAATTAATCCACCTAACATTCCCCTTACCAGGTATTAGTTTAAGTCAGCCGTTATTACGAACATTTAATTTGATTTAAATTTGTGAGTGGTTATAAAACATGATAATTATAAAGTGATCAGTACTTTGTTACTTTAATAAGATATATTAATAACTGATATACATTTTATTAAAAATATTTTCATCAACAAAACACACATTGACACTGTGTAGAAAACAACTCGTTTTAAATGTCACACAAAAGTGAGTGCCTCAATGGTGCAGCGGTAACGAAAGCGGCTGCTGTGCTCGAGATTTCGGGTACGATTCTCGGGGCGGACCAAATGTTTGTATGATCTGCAAATATTTGGTTCGGAGTTTGAGTGTTTTCAATATATAATGTGTACGTATTTACAAAAAAGAAGTATATACGTATTCTATTAGTCTAGTTGTCATAGTAGAAGCTCTGCTTAGTTTGAAACTAGATGGTTATTAAATGTCCATAATATTTATTTAATTATTTTCATTTTATAATGAGGAGGTTTTTTATGAAGCACGTCAATTAACTATTAAAAGTTTTTATTAGTTTTACTACTGGGTGAGTCAGCCCAACAGTCAATAGTATTCAAAAACATATCACTAAGTAAGGAAACGAAAATCAAGTAACACTGTGTTAACAATGAGTGCATTAATAGCGTATACTCAGTGAGCTACACTCCTACCTACTCCGTGTGGTGATGGATTAAGGATAATGAATATGCTAATCGTCATGAGAATCTCTATTTCGCAATACAGGATTAGTAGTTGCTCCGTAGATCATTATACTACGTAGTTCGATGTGTCTTCTTTAGATGGCGCTGTAGTATGTTTTTCTATTTGCATTGCGTGGAAGCCGCCACAATACTAATTCGTTTAATTATCATATTTTTAGAATTTTGTTTTTAAATCTATTATTGTTCGAGCTGTTTCATTGGTTTTAATCTCGTATCTCTCTTTTTCTTTTCTAAAATAAAAGTAATCTTCATAAGTTACTCCTTATAACATCAGCTAGCGTCTGTTACAGGCAGCTCTAGACTGCAAAGCAATTACCACAAACTAATAATATTACGCCATATGCGTGTTGCATTTCACGTCATTACCTGCTCAAATTTTTAGTTAAATTGTCTGAACAAGTATAATTGTTTTATCATTACAAATAATTCGTTTCTTTCAATATGTCAATTTTATAATCTCGATATTCTCTCCATTCAGGATTCCGTACTGTTATTTTTATTGACTGATTTCTTAACAATTATGTAGATCAAAATTTGTTAAAATAAAATTTTGTTGCTAATTTACATCATTAATTGCCTCGGTGGCGCAGCTGTATTGAATGCGACTGCTATGCTTGAGGTCTCGGGTTCGATTCCCGGGTCAGACCTAATATTTGTACGATCTGTAAATATTTGTGTCGAAGTTTAGGTATTTTCTATGTATAATATGTAAGTCTTTATAAAAAAAATTAAAGTATTTATCATCAATTAAGCAGGGGTGTTATCATGCACGTGAGTATTCGGGCGAGTAAGGCAAAACAATTCGATTTTAAAGGAACCACAAAGTTTACTCTCAGAATTGTCAATTGCAGAGATACAATCATTATAACGTCCAAAAGTTCTAAACCACGGATGTTCGGCAGAACACGTGGCACATAAGTGCAAGACTAGTAATGACCAACACAACATGCGTTTGGTAGTTTCACATCATTTTATTACATTTTTCAGCGGTATGTTTGTTGTATATATGTTTATTTTTATACATATCCTTTTATACCCCTTTAGATAATTGCTGTACACCTCTGATTTCAGCTATGGGCTGTCAGCTTTCATTTCTTTCACAAAGTTTTCCTTTTTAGATGGTTTTCATTTTTTTTAAGACCGCTGTGCTTTGAATGTCTCAGTTGGTTTCTTACATTCAACAACCTTTTACAGTTTTGGCCTACTGCACCACGCTGACCAGACGGGTTGGAATAGGGTTTCTTTCAAGTTTTCCTTCTCTTTGTAATGATATTTTCCTGAATAGTTTCTTCCCTTAGTCACCTCTTACGACACCCACGGGATGAATAGGGGTGATAACACTATGTATTCTTAATCCGTCACTACAAGGAAATTGTTTTTTACATTTCTTATATTGTGTATATGTTACTATAAAAACCCGATTTACGGTTAATTCTGAGATTTTACAGTAAAACCTTTGATTTACTAAGTGTTAATAGTAAAAGCTGAACCGTTCTATGATCAACTTTTAGCACAATTCACTTCACAAATTTTTATATTCAGTTCAAAGACACGGTTAATGGTGAAATAGTTTTGTCACCAAAACGTCTATTTTGTTAGCACGTTTTTGCAAAAATCGATTATATTTTTACGATTTAAATATGTGCGTACTTAAAATTTGGTGCTAATAAAAACGCATATTTGTTATATTTCTTCTTCTCCTTATATACCTACGTTAGATGCCTTATATTTCTATTAAAAAGTAGGCCAGGTTAGATTATTGATCAGAGGAATCTATATTTATGCCGAAGGGAACTAACATCCTTTTCTGCACAAGCAAATATTTATAAATCTAAACGTATTTTGTTTGACATAATATTTGCAGAATGTCAGAAATGATGGAGAGTTCTAGGAATGAATAATTGAAAAAGGTTACTAGCAGTTACAGAAATAAGATAATACTCGGACAATATAAATAAATTTAAAATATAGCCTCAGCCGCTTTGAGAAAGGAAACTTCAGTAAAAATAACGGTACCGACTCATTTTAGTTTAAGAATGGAGAGAGCTACAAACATTTTGTTGTTCTGACTGAATGTGGATTATATAATTTGCCTCACTATTCTGTTTATTGACAAAATATAACAAAAGATAAACAGGTATTTGACGCCAAATGCAACCCGTGTAATGGCGTAATATTAACAGTTTATAGCCATTTTTTTGTAATGCATGGAAGGTAGATAAAAGCCGGCAACTTTTTTGTAGAGTGTCTGTACAAGCTCCAAGCATTACACATTTGTTTTTTTTATAATTTGAGGTAGTGTCTAATCAATAAAGATTTCTTGGTATTCTCTTTAAAACAATTGTTTAAATAGCGCTTTTGTAACGCACTGTGAGAAGTAAATCTATGAACTAGATACACCGATATGAATAAAACATAGTTTATACATATTAAAATTATGGAGTTCAAAATTTTATGTAAGTTACTTGACTTGGTAACATTTTGAAAAGATAGAGATCACACACTTAGAAAGATAAAAACATTCCTAAGTATTCTGCTTTCGGGCAGCAGCGGTGGATCTAACCATTTATTTATGATTAGTTTTTGCTATTGTTTCATAAAAAAAAAAAATATTTTACGTTTATGATGTTAACAAATAAAAGTAAATTCTTAATTGTCTGTGGGTTCTAGTCATAAGAGTTAATTACGTGGAGTAGTCATAAGCAGACAGGAACAATATGCGTCCAAGTAACAAATTAACTTATATACAATAGTCACTGTTACTTTAAAAGACAAGACAAAACATCACGTGTGTTCTTTAATGCTTTCTGTTGCTGGTGATATGTTTGTTACTGTATGAACTATAATTTAAACGTTGTATAAATCTAGTTTTAGTAGTAGTTTAAATATTAGTTATTGTATTTAAGTTACGTGCAATACAAATATAGGTATTTACATAAATGATAGGCATTTAACTTAAAATTACATTACAATAATAACTACATTACGCTACATCAATACTCGTATATCATGGAGGAAGTAACTCGCTTTGAATATAATCCAAAACTGATAATGAGGAGGTATTCTATGGAAAAAACAGATCACCTCCTAATAGATTACGGATATAGGGCCACAAAAGTGCGCCACACATACTTATTATAGCTAGTAACGTTAGTCCCGCTAAGAATCACGACACCTGTATTGACCAAGTTTGTGACCCATAGGCATGCCGAGTTCTTGGCAAAATAAAAATAGTTTTAGACTAAAAATGTATTGAAAATGACATCCTGTGCAGTAAAATGGTGTGGCGAGTCACTTAAGACATTCAGTTATCAATATAGGCACAACATTTCATGCCAATAGGTTCATTTTATTTTTAGTATGTGAACCTATTTTAAATTTACCGGAGTTCAACTTATACTGGTGTTTAGCGGTGCAAAGTAATAGTAATTAGGTAGGCGTTGACGTGTTTTGAAATGTCCATTTCACTCATCTCTTAAATTACAATAGTTGTCTTTGTCTAATAATGCACGCGTATCTTGATTTTTTTTTTATTGATGCAAAGATATTTTTTTAAAAAGTGACGTATTACTATGGAATATTTATATTTAAGGATTCCTTAATGTCCCGAAAGGAAAAAAATGTGGATGATTCACACTTGTGATGCTTCGCAAAATAATTAACTTACTCCTAAATCGCTGACTGTAAAGTTTTAAATTAGACTGAGTTTTTTTTTTGCCGGTGAGACTGAATACATGTACCTAAGAATAAAGAAAAGTGTCCCTTAAATGTTTTTTCACGAAGTCCAAGTACTCCATGTCACCCAGGTAAGGTACGAATTTCCACATGTTTTTTGAATAATTGGCGGTTAAGGGGCACATAATATTCTAAAATTTACGAGTGTACATTTATCGGCACAAAGTACACCGAGCGATACTCGTTAAAAAACTTCAATACCTAAGGGCTAGTTAAATTTATTAATAAATTATTAAAGTTTAAGTATCCTAACGTGTAACCAAACCATTCCACCATCTTAATCACTCCCAACGCTATCTGTTGATAATATTACAAACAACTGTATATATTGCGGGTAACTGCGGGAGGTGAATAGACATGAAAAACGCGAATGTTACACTTTAAAACAATTTTAATGGTGTTTTAATCATAAAACTTGTAAAAGTTATAAGAAAAGTTGTTCAATATCAATGAAAGGTGATTGTTATTTTAAATTATTATTTTAGAACATTTATTTACAAATATTAAAAACGTAAAAATAACTTATCCAAAACATCCATCATATTTATCGATCAACGTTCTAACTTTGTCCCATCACTACGCTTAGATGTATTTTAAGTTTGACCTTGAAATATCCAATTACAGCGCGTTTGACACGTCCCGCGCATCCCGCGCATACCTCGGAATTTTGTGAAGCCGAATAGAAACAAATGATTATTAATGCAGTATCTATTAGGAGGTAATCTGTGATGGAAAATGACAATTATTAAACGTTTTGATATTAAGTTTATTGCTGGGTAAGCCAGCCTAGTAGTCAATGTTATTTAAAACATATTAATCACATTGTTTTTAATTTTTCCTTATTTTGAGAGCTTATCAAAATGATTACTCTGCCTAATGGAAAGTATGCATAGAATCCAAAGGTGGTAGTCACCATGCTCGTTACGAATGCAATGCAGTCGCACGGCGACCCACACTAAGGCGGCCTTGTAAGATGCTCTCGGACGTAAAAGGCATGACAGTCATCGTGCCAGTGTAAGGTTCACACACTTACCACGATAACTCTCACCCCTGCATCAATTTGCCTCTGGTCTCACACTCACCAACGAAACGCAACAACATGGTCGCTGTTGCAGGCTGTTAAAGGCGATGTTTACGAATGTTATTGTGCCGTATGCAGTTTGCTTTTGACGTCAAATAAATGTTCGATTTTTTTGTTAAGTTGTTCGATACGACTATGATTTTTTTACCATTACGAAGTACACATTACTTTCAATATACAAATTGTATAATCCCTATTGTGAGGAAAACCCTGACGTTGTAGTTAAATACGATGAAGGCAAACTTGGCCTTTTGCGATATTGAGTATGCTCGCCATTCAAATAACTGCGTTGGTTCCGTAATTTTTTTTTTTTGTTTAAAGGCTACCTTTTGAGTTTACTTAAATTGTCTGAGTATTGTTTTATTAATGTTTCTATAAATAACATAGCAATTAGCTTTTGTCGGCAAGACTGTTAGGTTCCTTCATGAGAGGTCATCATTGCTGACGGTCTCAAGGATTTCAAAATAATTATATTATATAGTTACTTCGTGGCTTGTGTCTTCGATAGATGCCGTTGTAGTGTTGTTTGTTATATGTGGTATCGTATGCCGCCATAGCACACTTATATTTCTATCGCTGGGGTTAGAAACAGACGCGTGTGCAAAGACAATACGAATCCTTTCATTGAGCGAACGTAATTGTTTACTTAGGCGGCAAAGTGAGACACGAATATTACGTCTATACAGCAGGAATCGCGTGAGAATATCGTAAAACTAACGATAAATGGTATCGAGGGAGATATTGACAAATTCGGAATTCACTTATAATATAATTTAAACTGTGAGTGTTGTAATATGAACAAGACGGAGCGGTACCCTTACAAAATCACTTTCACTATGAGGGTGTGATGTCCGAAGTTATCAGTAGTCTACGTACATACTATAAGAACGCAGAACAAACTCACTAATCTCCACGTGCTTCTGTAGTTTTACTGTTTTAGCAAATACTAACGGTAAAGTTATGAGACACAGCTGGCTAATTACAAAACCCCTGTTGACAATTAATGTCAAATAAATAGAAATTTCACAGAGCTCTCAAATATTGAACAAAACCGAGATCTGCATCTTGTTGCAGCTGCACACATTTCCAAGGAAATATAAGTTTAATTATTCACGAAATAGAAACTATATAGTTTATAAATGTACATATATGTACCAATAATATTTATGAAGAACTGTCACGCGTCTGTCATTCAAGAAGCATTTCGTATGAACATAGGTTATGTCCCCAAGGGTCGACAGAGTTAGCAAAAAAAAATTGCGATAATGTTGCATTGGTTTTAAGAAGTAGCTGTAGTTTGTTTTGCCAATGTTTAGGTTGACAATTACTGGTTAGAATTGACAGGTTCAAAATGGAATGTTTGTTTGAATCTTTAAATGGCTTCAGATGAGATTGAGAAAAATCAATTTTTTGAATCGTGATATTGTTTGGTTACCAGGCTCAGTGTAAAAGTTACCACGAGTGTATGAATATGAAAATGAATAAATAGTTTGTCAGATCAACAGATCAGTTCACAGTGGTTTTATTTAGAATACAAGTAACCCCCTACTGTACACAACACGTTAAGTGCTAGTACAGCATTTAACGTTGGTCCTTCGGAAGCCGGATCGACAAACTTTTTTGAACAATCGGTGCCCAAGTTGGCTCGTTACCCTCCGTAAGACTCGCAGCGGTTATAGCTACACCCTAAGTGGGAAGCTACGTCAGCACTGGTGGACTAGTACAAGGTGTCGTAACCTCTACAGGAAGTGAAGAAGCATTCAGGATATTGCATCCGTGACAACAAGACACGTGCAGTTCAACTTGTTGTCTATAGAGGGAGTCTCAGGCAATTCAACAGCATCAGTAAATTTATTTATTTTTTAGCTAATAACTTTAAACTTAGAAAATTCCGTTATTGTATTTGTGCATGTTAGTTTAGGACTATGAATATTTTATGAAAAACGGGAGAACGAGGAGTCTATGCCCGTTTTCTATTCGATTTGGATTATTTCTAGAATACTTATAAAGTTTTTACCAAATAGCTAACATATAAAACCTTTTAAAACTTAACTTCGCTCCTACATGCGGCGAGATCCTCATTGTTGAAGCCTAAGGCTGGTAGAAAAAATCATTATTTTGTCAGGATGGTATGTTAGGCTTCACGATACTGAATTTAGTCGTACGACTTGTAACATTCGAGAGTCGGCTGCTTAACATTCGCTCCGAAAACGGGGGTATTCTTTCAATTTTCACAGCGTTTGCTGAACTGCCGAAAGATTATAAACTTTAACTTATGAAGATAATCATAAGAACCACAAATCAAAAATATTTTCAAGTATCTATAAAGGGCTAAAGGAAACAGTTAATAAAATGGGTAGTTCTTGAAAATAGGTTATTTGAAGTTACAATAATGAAACAATATGCCGACAATTTTAACCAACTCTAGAAGTAGGTTTTGTCGTTTTTAGAAAGAAGTAAACCGTAAAAATAACAGTATGAACCAATGTTGGTTTTGAATGGAGAGACCATAAAAAATTTGCAAAAGAAAGTACCGTCTTCGTTGTCTTTGAATATAATGGAAGCATTATTCTGATAGTAGAGATTACATAATTTGCGTATTAAAAGAAGCGTGTACCTTAGAATTGTGAAAAAATTATGGTTTAGAACAATGTGACAATAGATTTGAACAGGTACTTGGTGCCAATGTAAACTGCATATGGCGTAATATTAATAGTTCCTGGTAATTGTTTTGAAAAAAGTTTAGGCTTGTCAGTAAACTGCAATACTTAACTTGATATATCTGTAGTTATCAAAGCATTTCCATGTCAAATATGTATAATTAAAACCAGTTTAACGGAGCGTAACAGAAAAACAGTTATTTTCGCAGTTGACATGATTACGGGATAAAAGCTGTCTCATGGCTTTTCACGGCACTTGAACTTTCTCTAAATTAGTTCAGCAGTTTAAGTGTCAAAAGGTAACAGTTTGATAGGCAGATATGCAGAAATAATTCTGCATTTATAATTAAAGGGATTACTTAGAAGAAAGAATATTCTATATCCGTCCACATAACTCACCCTAACTCCTGTATTAATATAATAAAAATCCATGTAGGATAACACCCATTTGGATTTTTGTACCAATTTCCACAACTCACATTATTTACAGATCAAAATTTATATATATATATTTTTATTTGTCTATATCGGTTTAGAGGTTGTTAATTGCCTGTACAAATTTCCACGCTCCTGTTATACGGGACCACCATACACAATAGTCGTAGGAAAGAGTTGCGCATACGCACAATGAAACATACTCGTATGGACGATAGTTACGACATTATTATCACATGGTTTAGTTTAGCAGTTTAGTGGAGCAGAACTGAAATATCACAGAAAAGGACGTTTTGCACTGATATTGTCATTAACATAATATGTATGACCACCCGCTTAATGTCCACTGAAATTAACTTTAATAAGATATATTTGTAACTTTTTTAAATAATTATCGAAGTAAATTGAATTGTTTACATAAGGGGTCACCCATTCGAAGTTCAGTTTAATTAAATATTTATTTCGGACATTTGACACATAACGTTATCTAGTTTCAAACTAAGTCGAGCTTGTCGACAGACTGACAGAATACTTATATACTTTTTTTGAATGTACTTACTTTACAATGAATGAGTCATAGAAACACTATTATATGTTTATCTAAGTGCCCCTGCGCTCTAAATTTTATTTCGCCGTCGGCTAAAGTACAAAGAAGCCGAAACTAAGGACATCGAACCAAACAATGGATCGAAATTGAACGGAGTTGTAGTAAAACACAAGTTTGCATGTTTCAGATTTTGTTAAGACAAATTACCTGCTTCACCTTTTAACTAACTTAATATGTAGTTCAAAATTTGTTGTGTTCGAAAAATCATGTCTGTGTTCAAAGGTTAAATGTTTGTAGCTGAAGTTTCTTCAGTGACTGTGTACTCAGTCGGCAAACCTCTTTATTTAATGGGTTATTTAATATAACTTTATGACTCAGGAATTTGAACCTCTTTCATGGTTTTTTGACATGTTTCTTGCTCATAGTTTTGCTATAGTGGTATCAAATCAAATTTTCTTTGACTCTTACGATACCGACTGGATGAATAGATGTGATGACGCATCATGTTATTAAACCGTCATGTCACAGAATTCTTAACTGTAACAAATAAAAACAGCAGTAAGTGCGCAAAATCCATTTAACAAGTCAAAAAAAATAAACCACTCAAAGTCACGTTAGGGCGACTACCTGTTCAATCCCACTACCGCTGGGGGCGGACACTTACGCCCACCTCTTGGTATTCCTAGTTGCACGTCGACACAAATCTTCATTCGTCTTTTGCACGTCAAGTGAACAAGTAGCATAAAAATAATGGCTCTCTGGGCTCCATATCGCGAAGAAACTCCATTAGACTTGAGCAAAACGTCCATGGTTAACGCTCAACGACCACCGCTAATTGATTACGGATCGCACTACCCCATGCAAATTACGTCATCGAAATCATCACGTTCAAACGAAGCGATTGGACCTTTTCAGTCACGTCCTGTGAACCAGCCTGCAACGTCGTCGTCAGAGTCACCGTTGTCCGATAGATGGAATTTGAAGCGTAACGCGCCTCCTCCCAAGATGTTAATGCCGCCAGAATCTCACGAGACTGAATCCCTCTCAGACGACCCTGAGTATCAGGAGTTTGAGAGGGAGTCCTTCCAGGCTATGGCGGCGAAAAATGGGGGCTCTCTTTTAGGGAGCAACCCAAGGATGAGGCGCGTAATGCAACCAGCTGAAGAGACAGATGACTACAGACGACAGCGGGAAAGAAATAACGTAGCGGCAAAGCAGAGCCGCGACAAAAGAAAACTGCGCGAAGCTCGCCTTGCCGTCCAAGTGACGTTCTTGAAAAAAAAAAATGCTGAGCTAAAGCCACAAATAAATAACAAAGTTTGTGCTCGTTGTGCGACATTATAGTAAACTTTGTTAAGTTAGTATCTCAATAGTGTGAAGAGACTATAGAGGTACTAACTGAACAAAGTTCTTTGTAAATATTGTGAAATATAAATACTGTGATATGTAAATACTGTGATATATAAATACTGTGATATGTAAATACTGTGATATGTAAATACTGTGATATGTAAATACTGTGATATATAAATACTGTGATATGTAAATACTGTGATATGTAAATACTGTGATATATAAATACTGGTGCAATATATAGATAGTACTTGGAAATTAATTATGTAAATAAATTATTTAAAATTTAATCACATAACATTAAGTAGGTGTAAGTTTAGTTAGTTTTAAGTCTAGTTTGTAATCAGTAAAAGCGTTAAATGATAGTTTCCGTTTCGTTATATTGTTTAAGTGTTGTCTTTGTAAATATGTGATAGACTTTTATAATATTGGATGTGTAAATATAGATATAAGGTTAGTTTAGTTCTAAGTCACATAAGTCTAGTCTGTAATAAGTCAAAGTATTATTAAGAATGTTTAAGTTAATTTGTGTAATAGTAAAATTGAGCAATAAAATTTTACGTGTTTAAAAAACTGACAGACATTTGCTTTAAAATACGTATATTACCTACATTGACAATACATCTACACACTATGACGACAGTGAGACACAATTTCATTAAACATGCCAATTATTCAAAGTTTTAGTACTCCAATATTGATCATAATATTTGTAAATATAATTAAAGTCACCATCATCACGCCACGAGGCTCAGGTCCGGAGTAGTGACCACACACACAGGTGAAACCGTGAAGATCGTGTAACTTATTCATCTGTGATCAATGTTTCATCTATCCAGGATTTTAAACAAATTTAACAAATTAAATTGTTTTTAAAAAAGGATAAATAATAAAATAAACACGTGTACAAAAAGAAATGTAAAATATCAAGCGATAGTTATGTTCAGAATTCGTTCCGGCTCCTACTTGGGTAGGTACATAAAAACGAATTGTATTGCATTTGTTGCTCAAGTCAGCGGGACCGAATTTATTTACGTGGTGGTGGCGTGTTGCACAATACATGCAAGTATGTGGGAACCAAGAGCTCTCATTGGTTGAACATTATAGTAAGTATTCTGCAGTACCTACAGAGGTACGAGATATAGAGGTAAGTTCGAGAAATTGTGTCTGTGTTCAAAGGTTCAATGTTTGTAGCTGAAGTTTCTTTTCAGTGAGTGTGAACTCAGTCAGCGAACGTCTTCATTTACTGGGTTATTTAATATAATTGTCTGAGCCAGTAATTTGAACCTCTTTCATGGCTTTTTGACATGCTTCTCGCTCATAGTTTTGCTGTGGAGGACCAAAGATAGCTACTAGACACTTCGTTTGAAATATTTATATTATTAAACAAAGCAATGATATTACAAAAATTCGCAGCAACCAAATAAAATATTATCATTGATTAACTAAAGTGTTTCATTACCTACTCATAACGATTTTTGCAAAACACGGTTTTTATATCTTTGTCCTCCCAAAAATATTCGCGCACGCTGCACCGTTCCTTACTGCTACTGAGGTTTGAAGGACATTTGCTAAACTCGATACTGTCGTATAGATACTGACTAGGCACGTTCTATCATGCTTAATTTTTCAACCTTCCCCTAGGCGCCAAGGGCATCTCAATGACTTGTAGAATCTAAAGCAAAACTGAGCTGCTAATCACTTAAAAATAAACTTGCTAACAAAGTGAACAGTTTAAGTACAATATTAACATTTTATATTCTGAAGTCAATGACATGTTTTACTACAAACATTCCTCGCCAACTTGCTACACTAAAAAGTGACTAACAAACAAGTACACTTTAACTACAGGCTTGTTGTTAGGTGGACCAAAGAGTGAAACCACATCATTTAATAACATACTTACTGTCAAAATCAAAAGGTTGATTATCGAGTACATAAAGCTGAACGTGTACAGATGTTGAATAATACTGAACGTTACCATCAGATCATATTATCTTGTTTTATTCCACATAAGTAGGTACCTACCTCTATAGGTACTACAGCACACCTACTATAATCTTCAACCAATGAGAACTCGTGGTACGTACGAAGTTGAATGTATTGTGTAACACACCAGCGCTACGTCAATAATGGCGGTCCCGTCGACTTGCGCATTCAATGCGTGGGCGTATTAAACACAATTCATTTCTTTGTACCAAAGCACAAGACGGAACGAATCTTGAACATAGCCGTCGTTTGATGTTATACAGCCGTTATATCATGTTATGTTTGTGTTTTTTCACTACGTTGAAAACCATTTACATCATTTTAGTTAGTACGAGTTAGTATTACAGCAAGTTGTATATGGTTACTGCTCCGCTCCTGGGGCTCCCAGCGTGATGTTTTACAGTCTGTATTCATCCATAACAAGCACTCCACTTGTTACACAACGGTTAGTTTACAATTATTAATTCATTTAAGAAAACTGAATCTTCAGCTTTATTATAATTATTATGAGTGTTCTCTAGTAGTTTTTACGTTTATGGTCACTGTTCTGCTCCTAAGGCTTCTAGCGCGATGTTTCAATTATATTAGAAAACAAACCTCTATAAGCCTTTTTCGAAATATACTAATTAATTATACGGGTTTTGACAGATAAGTCAAACAGAGAATATTTGCAGCTTCATTCAATTGTACTACTTGCTGTGTCCCGTAGTTTCGCACTGATAAGTATCCATTTCAAAATATACTTTCTTACAAAGGCAGACGGTTGAATGTCATGTGCCAACATTTAATTAGTTAAAACCACGTCCACAACGATCAATCTCAATCAGTTCTTATATGTTATGTAACCATTTCTTCGTCACACACTACCATTTGCGCTTTTGGCTTAAGGTTTAATTGTTAGAATAATATTAAATATCATGTCAAGATTACAAAAGAAACAATGTTTGAATAATCAAATCAAATTTTCTTTGACTCTTACGATACCGAGTGGATGAATAGGTGTTTCTTTCTTCTTCAGAATTCTTAACTATTATAATAAATACAAACAGCAGTAAGTGTGCAAAGTCCAATTAAAAAGTCTACAAAAATAACCACTCAATGTCACGTTAGGGCGACTACCTGTTCAATCCCACTATCACTGGGGACGGACACTTACGCCCCACCTCTTGCTATTCCTGGTTGCACGTCGACACAAATCTTCATTCGTCTTTTGCACGTCAAGTGAATAAGTAGCATAAAAATCATGGCTCTCTGGACTCCATATCGCAAAGAAACTCCATTAGACTTGAGCAAAACGTCCATGGTTAACGCTCAACGACATCCGGTGCAACCTCACAAGGCTCAACAACTGCCTAAGATCTATAGTACATCATACGACTCGATCGGACCTTTTCGGCCACGTCCTGCGAACCAGTCTGCAACGTCGTCGTCGGGGTCATCATTGTACAAAAGTTGCAATATAAAATATAACGCGCCTCCTCCCAACATTATTACGCCGCCAGAATCTCACGAGACTGCATCCCTCTCAGACGACCCTGAGTATCAGGAGTTTGAGAGGGAGTCCTTCCAGACCATGGCGGCGAAAAATGGAGGCTCTCTATTAGGGAGCAACCCGAAAATGAGGCGCGTAATGCAACCATCTGAAGAGACTGATGACTACAGACGGCAGCGGGAAAGAAATAACGTGGCGGCAAAGCAGAGCCGCGACAAAAGGAAACTGCGCGAAGCTCGCCTTGCCGTCCAAGTGACGTTCTTGAAAAAAAAAAATGCTGAGCTAAAGGCACAAATCAAGAACGATTTTTGTGCTCGTTGTGCGACAATAAAGTAAACTTTGTTAAGTTAGTATCTCAATAGTGTGAAGAGACTATACAGGTACTAACTGAACAAAGTTTTTTGTAAATACTGTGAAATATAAATACTGTGATATGTAAATACTGTGATATATAAATACTGTGATATTTAAATACTGGTGCAATATATAGATAGTATTTGTAAATAAATTATGTAAATAAATTATTTAAGTATTTAAAATTTAATCTGTAACATTAAGTAGGAGTAACTTTAATTAGTTTTAAGTCTAGTTTGTAATCAGTAAGTCAAAGTATTATTTAGAATGTTTAAGTTAATTTGTGTAATAGTAAAAACGTGTAATAAAATTTTACGTGTTTAAAAAACTGAAAGACATTTTCTTTAAAATACGTATATTACCTACACTGACAATACATCTACACACTATGACGACAATGAGACACAATTTCATTAAAGATGCCAATTATTCAAAGTTTTAGTACTCCAATATTGATCATAATATTTGAAAATATAATTAATGTAACAGAAAGTCAAAGAGCATAACGTTAGCAATCAACATATAAATATATATGTCTATACACAGACAGACACACACACTGACATCTAAGTCCGCCCAAGGCAGAGCCTGTATTCAGCTGAGTACCAGACTGCTGACAGATATTAGACTCTACTTTTCGCGTCAGTCTTATTCCTCATTTCCTACCCTAATGTGCCGCGATGAAGCGTGGTGGGGATCTACAGCTGGTTAGTCATGTAGGTGCGTCTTGTCGTACTTGATAAAACGTTTATTAAAAATATACATTATGAAACATTACACTAGCAGCCTCAGGAGCGACACACAGTTGTTTCAACAAAGTGGAATAAAATATATAAACACTATGTATATAATATGAAGCTACGGTTGTGTCCAGAATTCTGTCCGACTTCAGCTTGGGAACATAGGCATGAATTGTGTTTTTTGCGCTTGCGCATTCGATACCCAAGAGGACAGGAGTGCCTTTGTTTAGGTAGCGGTGGTGTGTTGCACAATACATGCAACTATGTAGATGTAGATATAAAAATAGAAAAAAAGAATAATAAATTTTGGAGGTCTCCCATACTTACAACTGACACTGATTTTTTTTCATATACTTTCTATATATATTTAATATATATATTTTTTATCCCATATTTATCTATCTATGGCCAGGTCTTCAAAGATGATATTGAGGTTTCTAATTATTTTTTTTCTAAAACGAATAGTTTGCGCGAGAGACACTTCCACAGTGGTAAAATGAGTGTCCCGCCCCCTATCACTTTTAAAATAAAAGAATGAAAGAACTAAACAAAATATACGATGTACTCGTATATTACAATGTAAACTTTTATCGAAAATTGGTTTGAACGAGATCTATTAAGCAGTTTTTTTTTAATACACCATAAACCGCTGTTGCGGAACCCTTAATGGCCCGCACTTGGCCACTTTATTGTTGTTTGTAGAAAGTGTTTCATTGAATGATATTTTGCCACTGCTTGGTATACCTACGTTACTACAACTATAGACTAGATCATTTTGTTTTTCGCTGTCAGTTTCTAGTGATGGAAGTTGGTGAGGAACAGTTGTAGTAAGAGATGGTAATAACTTTAGGATAAAAGTTATCGATGTTATATGCAACCCGCTCACTTTGTAAGCGAGTGTATTTTAAAATGATTAGCGGCTCAGTTTTACTTCAAATACTCAGGGACTCCTGAAATATATTCCTGAATGTTCCTATTTTTGAATGTCCGCAGAGGACCTCTTAGTTAATAGACGCTAAAATGATCTGTGTAATATCATGTGTTGTTTGAAAAACTAATCAAACTGCCTGCGAAAATAACGATTACCTATATAATGTTGTCTGAACGTGTTTTTTTATTATTTATTTTTAAATCAACGCCCACACTAGGAACAAATCCTGTGTCACGGGGGATTTTACAAACATATGAGAAACGGACACAATGAACACTCAGACTCAGAACAACAATTTGTGGATCACACAAAGTGTAGTCCCGTGTGGAGTTTGAGCGCAGTAGAGAGCGGCGTGGCGACCGCTTAAACCACTAGGCCAACTGTGCAGTCGAAGTGTACGTAAGATTCATAGTCTTGTATAGTTGTAATAACTCAGTTGTTGTAGGTCTTGGTGTTGTTTATATGAAATAGATACGAAAAGAAATATTAAGTAGGTAACTGTAACATTATTTTCAAAAATGTAATCACTCAAAAATACACCGGTTGGGCTACAGAACGAGGGGTCTCTACATGTTCAAAATAGTTTATTGGTCAGAGGAAGCTCTGTTTATGTTAAACATAACTAGCACCCTTTTCAGTTAATACTTACAAATTTAAATGCATTTCGTTTGATCTAATGTTGGAAGTGTTCTAGAACGAACACGTGCCTAAACAGAGTTGGAGCAGGAAAATAGATTATTACAAGTTACAATAATGAGACAACACTTGTGAGGTAAACTTAAAATATAGTTTTTATCGCTTGTAGAAAGGAATGGTCATTAAAAATAACCATTTGGTTTATGAATGGAGAGAGCAATAAACATTTTGTTATTCTTAGTGAACGTGGATTATGTAATTTGTATTAAATGGATTTCATTGTGAAACTATTATGGTTGTTTAGAACAATATAACAAAAAAATTGAACAGGTATATGGGACCAAATGCAACTCACACAATGACGTAATATTAAAGGTTTATAGCCATATAGTTTTGTAATCTATGGAAGCTAGGTAAAATTCTGAACTTTTTTTTTGTAGTAAAAATTTAAGTATCTGTACAAGCTCCAAGTATTAACACATTTGTTTTATCACAACTTGAGATAGTGTCTAACCTGTGAAGATTTTGGGTAGTAGCGTATTTGTAACGTCCAGTGAGCAGTAAATCTATGAACTAGATACACAACTATAAATGAAAGTATGGTGGGATGCAAACATAATTAAAATCAAATTATACGCATATGAATCTGCATCCAAATAAAAATTAAAGTTTACAAAAGTCACTGTTACTTTAAAGAAAATCACCAAACCTGCAGTGACACACAGAACCTCCTCCTTTTTCAAGTCGGTCGAAAAGATAAAACACCGCGTGTCATCTTTAAATGTTTACTGTTGCTGATGATATTTTTGTTATTCTATGAATTATAATTTAAACACTGTCTGGCCAGATCACTGAGAAGTACTTATAACATCGAAGGCCTGAGCGGTCTGGGCAAATTGGTTGTGACATCAGACGTAGTATATGACATCCATGTAGTAGTATGTAACAGCACCCCTATTGATCACGTTGGTAGGGGTAGTTGCATGTTGTATGTTTGTTACAAATTTTAAAAAATAAAACAACATACCCGATCAGGCAACCATTAAAAAATATACTTCACTTCAATTTCAGTCACATAAAATTCAAATGAACTTATTAAAAGAATGATCAGAAATAGCAGTATATTGTACTTTAATTTCCTACTCATTCTCTCTTCAAATTCTAAAATACTTATTATTGCGATAAGCTGTAAGGGGCACTTCTGTTAGCTTTGCAAATTATATACATTACAATTCTGTAATATAATTACAAGATTAAATTACCTTACAAGATGTTTCAGGATAATAATTCTAATCTATCTTGTGAAATTATTATTACTACACTTATATTACAATTACTATTATTACAATCATGACTCATGAACATGCCCTAGCGGTCACGTAAAGTCGTGCTGTTCAATGAAAGCAGTCGTGATAACTTTGCACACGCGTCTGTTTGTGACCCAATCGATATGGTGGCAAACCGTACCAATTATACAATGAGCAACACTAAAATGGCACCTAAAAACACAAGTTCTAAAGTACCTTAAGTACAAGCTAGTTACAAACGTTAATTTAAAGTTCTGACCTAACATTTGCAGCAAACCTAATCGAACACAGGTATTCCCTCTTAGGACAGTTCACAGAAATAAATAATTTGAAGTTGCAATCAAAATCAATAGTCTGACAATTTAGTGTTTAGTAAGAAGTTAACAGTGAAATAACGGTGTCAACCCTCTTATTCAAACGGAGTGAGCTTCAAAAGTTTTGCAAAATGGCAATACCTACATTGTCTTCGAATATAATGAAAGGGTTGTTATGACAATACAGGTTATACAATTTGCATATCAACTTTTTCACGTTACTTCTGCGAATGTTTGAATAACTTTACACTATAAAGAAGCGTGTACTACGCAGTTGTGAAAAAATATGCTTGCTTAGAACAATGTGACCAAGGTTTGAATGCCGCGCAGGTCTTTAGTTGAATAGTATTTTTCAGAGTACCTATTGTGTAGTCTACAGAAGCTTATAACAGACCGGAACGTATAATTATTTAAGAAAGTCAAAAGCTTTTTTATGGACTGTACCTATGTGTACGAGTTGAAGTAGTATTAGCGTCGATTTTTCAATTATATTTTCGTAATCACCAACAGCCTCGCAGCATTACAGTTCGCTGCTGGACATAGGCTTCTTCCATTGGACGCGACTTCAATGAATTTGGTTTCTCGAATCCGGTTACGGGCAATTCGTCCCAGTGTAGACGCAGCAAAGTTTATTTTACTTTTGTTCAATAATATTAACATATTCTCCACTTTAAGCAAAATGTGTGTGTTGGCCGTTTCGTTGCTACGACAACAAATGTGTGATAGGAGGGGAGCTCTGAAGAGATTTCGCAATCTACATTACCTTGACAGATACCTTAGTCTGTAACAGATATCTCCTAGCGCTACATATAGGGCCCAAAGACTAGGGCAGCCCATCAAGTAAAGAAACAAAAAACCTATGGTGCAAAATACTCGAACGTGGAATATTAAGGTAAGTTACGACAATTACATGTCGAAACATATGTAGGAGCATTTCAAATAATCAAAGTGCAAAGTCATTCAAACATTTGCAGAGATAACGTGAAAAAGTTAATATGCAAATTGTATAACCTCTATTGTCAGAACAACACTTTCATTATATTCTAAGACAATGCAGGTATTGCTATTTTATAAAACTTTTGCAACAATCTACGTTCAAATTAATGGGTTGATGCCGTTATTTTTGTTGTTACGAGTAACTCCTTTTAAAGGCTAACTTTTGAGACAATTTAAAATTGTCAGACTATAGTTTTATTATTCTAACTTTCAATCATTTATTTGTATTAATTATTCCAGTAAAGGACGTACGTTCAATCATTCCCAGTTTGCTGGCAAGATTAGGTCAAAACTTTAAATTAAAATTTGTAACTAGTTTATGAAAAAAAGGGTGTTGGGCCTCTTAGACGTAAAGCGAAGATCCTCTGATCAACTGAGATCACCATTCTTGGAAGATCGTGAACTTTTTGAGAAGTTTGTAATATAATAAACAACAAGGAACTTTATGGCTTGTGTCTTCGTTAGATGCTGTTGTAGTGTTGTTCGTTGTACAATTGATATGGTTCGTTACTACAAAAGATAACACGAATACATTGATTGAATAATACGACTTTTTGCGGTTGCTTGGACTTGTTCATGAGTCATGATTCGGCGTCTATAAATCCTTTTGATTATTGCATACTGCTATTATCTATTAACATAATCACGTTACTAACAAATCAACCCACTGAATGATGTTTACTTATATATGTCTTAACTATACAAAATAAAACTCACTGTTAATTGCACTGGGCGGTGTGTGGCGGGACCTCACATCAAACAACAATGTGACACTCGTCGCTTGCACAATCACAAAGCAAAGACCACCAGCGTTCTGCTTGTTATTTGACAAGATTTTTTTAAGCGCAAGTGATGCGCAAAGAGGTAAGTAAAGATTTTTAAAATGACAATTTTCAAAGCGTCTTTTAAGGTAGGTATTTAACTGATTTCAAATTAGAAGTAACTAAGCTTATTTCTGTACATAGCTACATATAAATACCGCCATATATAATATACCTAGTCTTGCCATAAATATTGTAATAAAGAAAAAAGAAAATTGTTAACTGCAAATAACATTTATTACTTTTACAGTGTGTCAGTTTAATACATAAATATAAAACAATTAAAAATATAAAAAGCTTATTCGAAGTGGTCTCCATTGGCTGCAATACAGTCCTTTAAACGATGAGGCCAGTTATCAATAGAAGCACGCACTCTTTCCATGGGAAAATTCTTCACTGCCAATCGTATAGATTGTTTTAGGGACTCCAAATTATCATGGCGTTTAGAGCAAGCTGTACTCTCTAAAACTGACCACAAATCATAATCCAGCGGATTAAGATCGGGACTAGACGACGGCCAGTCTTCAGCTCTGATGAAGTCCGAAACGTTCGATTCCAACCAAGACTGCGTGGACCGAGCTTTATGACCCGGCGCCGAGTCTTGCTGGAAGGACCATACTTGGTTATTGAACATGGTGATGTTAAGGGGCTTAACTACCTTCTCAAGAATGGTATCTTGATACACTTGTGCCGATGTTTTGATACCTTTTTCACAAAAATATGGCTCAGTCACTCCTTCATAGCTAACACCCCACCAAACCATCACTGAAGTCGGATAATGTCCACGTTGCACTCTGTCGACTAATTGGGAAGCTTCCTTAGAGCTTTGAGCATAAATACGGTCATTTTGTTTGTTAAAATGTTGCTCAATTGTAAAAATTTTCTCATCCGTAAACAAAATTTTTCTGTGACCTCCCTTTGCGTACCGCTTCAGTAGTTGTTTCGATTTTACCACCCTATTCTTCTTTAAATTATCAGTTAAGAAATGGCCAGTGCGTCTCTTATAGGCTGCAAGTCCTAAGTCATCTTTTAAAATACGCGACATGGTTCTAGGTGCTATCTTCATTTCCCGAGATAAAATCTTTTGCTTTCGGACAGGATTTCTTCGAATTCTTTCCCTTACTGCTTTGACCACCTTTTTCGTACGAACACTACGTGGACGGCCAGATCTTTTTCTGTCACAAACAGAGGAGGTCTCATTGTACCTATTAATAGCCCGGTACACAAACATTTTACTAATACCAAGTGTATGGAGAGTTTTAAAAATTGCATTTGGCTCCATACCTACTTTGTGTAATGCTATCACAGCGATTCGTATCTCTTTATCACCCCACACCATTTTAATATCGCAAAATATTTTACAATGTATTGGCGCCAAAATGAGAAAACACAATGAACAATCGTATAAAAATGACAGATTCGAAATTCAAATGTAATATTTTTTTATAATTAAGTGTAACAGTATTTATGGCCAGACTAAGTATATAATACCCAACACGTCTGTCACTGTTACTCGTTTAAGTGTTTTGTGTATGCTTTTCAAAAATATTGCCCGCCTTACAACCAATCTACTGAGCAAATTTTCACCCACTGTATTTCGGCACTGATGCGAGCGTCAAGAAAAACCATTACTAACTTGCATGCTAGAGGTGTCCAGTGGGAGGACGGTGGTAGTCTCAATCGGGTGACTTATGTGTTTCTTTACCCCCCTATGTAAACAAATAGAACAACACCTAGAGGCGAAACTTCCATAGTCTTAGTTTGAGCTTTTGTTAAACCTCAATATGCATTCAATGTTACCAAGTATCAATCACACTGTTTTCACCTGATTAAAAAACTGTATTCGTTTAAACTGGAGGTTGGAGAGTTCAAATTCCTGCGGTCACTAAATGTTCCTAGAAACATATACAAAGGATTTTCTTTAAATTAGTTCATAAACAATACATATAAAGTCATAAGTTGTGCACCGTTTGTTGCTAACGCCATCTTGTCGCCAACTTATTTGTGACAGACAGCTGTCATGAGTATCGACTAGAGACAAAGCCTAACACGCTTTCCGTCAAAAGCTAGTTACAAGTTTAAATGGCAGGTAGTCTAGAATGGCCAAAACTAGGCCGTTTAATGAATATAACTTGTTTGAAGTTTTCATAATAAAACAATAATCAGACAATTACAGTTAACTCAAAACATTACGGTTATCGTTGATTTAGGAAGGCGTAAATTATAAAAATAACGGAATCGAGTATCGACAACGGAAAAAGTATGAAGAGTTTTGCGAAATGGTAACACTACAACACTGGTTGTTCTAACAATTGAGGTTATATAATTTGCATGTTACTTTTTCCACGTTACTTCTGCGAATAATTGAATGACTTTATACTATACAAAAAAAATATACTTTCATAAAACAATGCGACAAAGGCTTGAATATTGGACAGATATTTGGTGCCAAATGCAACGGTATTTGGTGTAACAGTATTGTTCATGGTAACTGTTATGTAGTCTACAGAAACTTGTAACAGACCCTAACATATAATAACATACATAGACAGTCAACGGATATTTTTATAGAATGTACCACAGATTACCTCCTAATAGATTACGCATTGCTGAAAATTTGTTACGATTCGACTTCACCAAATGCCTGGGTATGTACGGGACGCGCGGGACATGTCTAATGCGCTGTGATTGAGTATTTCAAAGCCAAACTTAGAATGCACCAAACCATAGTGATGGGACAGGGTAAGAACACTGATCGATAAATTTCGTTAGATGGACTGGATATTTTTTTATTAAAATTTTTATTATTTGTAAAGAAAGGAAATCATCAATGTTTATTAAATATTTATTTAAAATATTAAAATTTAAATAAAATAGTAATAATATTAGGTACGCATATTTCATTTATTTTAAAATAGTGTTGGCGTGTAACATTTGCGCAAATTCTAGAATATCACGTTTCACTCAATCCCTTAATGTTATTATTGTATAAACTTTATTGGTATACTAGTTTTCAAAAAAGTAAAAGTCCTTACCAAAACTGGCAAGTATAGAGTAGGTATAGTGGAATTAAACAGCCTTGTTCGGTTTTTCATAGCATGAAAATTATCTTCTGTGAAATGTCTAGAGCATATCACACTACTTTTAGTGGGAAACCCTTTATTCCCTCGACGAGTTGAGTCGATCCACATTTTTTTTCTTTCGGGGCATTTAGAAAACCTTTACCATTATATATTTATATATTTATATCACTCACTTCCTTTAGAAAATATCTTTACTTCAATAAAAAAAAAATATAACGATAACCAAACAAATCGACTTCTGTATCACAACACTGTCGATACGCTTGTAGTATTAGACAAAGCCAACTATTGTGACTTACGTAATCAGTGAAAGGGACATTTCAAAAAGACATCAACGACTGCTTAACTACCTAGTCTTGCCATAAATATTGTAATAAAGAAAAAAGAAAATTGTTAACTGCAAATAACATTTATTACTTTTACAGTGTGTCAGTTTAATACATAAATATAAAACAATTAAAAATATAAAAAGCTTATTCGAAGTGGTCTCCATTGGCTGCAATACAGTCCTTTAAACGATGAGGCCAGTTATCAATAGAAGCACGCACTCTTTCCATGGGAAAATTCTTCACTGCCAATCGTATAGATTGTTTTAGGGACTCCAAATTATCATGGCGTTTAGAGCAAGCTGTACTCTCTAAAACTGACCACAAATCATAATCCAGCGGATTAAGATCGGGACTAGACGACGGCCAGTCTTCAGCTCTGATGAAGTCCGAAACGTTCGATTCCAACCAAGACTGCGTGGACCGAGCTTTATGACCCGGCGCCGAGTCTTGCTGGAAGGACCATACTTGGTTATTGAACATGGTGATGTTAAGGGGCTTAACTACCTTCTCAAGAATGGTATCTTGATACACTTGTGCCGATGTTTTGATACCTTTTTCACAAAAATATGGCTCAGTCACTCCTTCATAGCTAACACCCCACCAAACCATCACTGAAGTCGGATAATGTCCACGTTGCACTCTGTCGACTAATTGGGAAGCTTCCTTAGAGCTTTGAGCATAAATACGGTCATTTTGTTTGTTAAAATGTTGCTCAATTGTAAAAATTTTCTCATCCGTAAACAAAATTTTTCTGTGACCTCCCTTTGCGTACCGCTTCAGTAGTTGTTTCGATTTTACCACCCTATTCTTCTTTAAATTATCAGTTAAGAAATGGCCAGTGCGTCTCTTATAGGCTGCAAGTCCTAAGTCATCTTTTAAAATACGCGACATGGTTCTAGGTGCTATCTTCATTTCCCGAGATAAAATCTTTTGCTTTCGGACAGGATTTCTTCGAATTCTTTCCCTTACTGCTTTGACCACCTTTTTCGTACGAACACTACGTGGACGGCCAGATCTTTTTCTGTCACAAACAGAGGAGGTCTCATTGTACCTATTAATAGCCCGGTACACAAACATTTTACTAATACCAAGTGTATGGAGAGTTTTAAAAATTGCATTTGGCTCCATACCTACTTTGTGTAATGCTATCACACCGATTCGGTTCTCTTTATCACCCCACACCATTTTAATATCGCAAAATATTTTACAATGTATTGGCGCCAAAATGAGAAAACACAATGAACAATCGTATAAAAATGACAGATTCGAAATTCAAATGTAATATTTTTTTATAATTAAGTGTAACAGTATTTATGGCCAGACTAAGTATGTATAATTGATTTTATACCATGATGTTATACCATCATTTTGATAATTAGATGTTTTAGATGACTTACCACACCATTTTACTGTACAGTAAGCCATTTACAATATATTTTCAAAACAAAACTATTTTTAAATTGCAAATACTTCGCTGCGTCCACTGGTCACATACTTGGACGTTACTGATGTCGAGAGTTTTAGCGTAACTTTATAAGCCTGTTGTAGTAACTATGTGTGGTGCACGTTTGTGGCCCTGTATACGGAATCTATTAGGAGGTAATCTGTGGTTTAAGCGAAAAGTCGTTCTTGCAAACTGGGTCATCACACGTCTGTTTTAATTTTTCACTGACCTACCTACATTTTATAATTTATGGTAATAATTTTTTTTTGCGTTCCCTGAGTGTGTTGTAGATCACAAAATTTCCTAAAATAAAACTTGAGGCAATCCGAAACATAGTATGGAGCCTGAATGTGAAGTTTTGAAGATAAATTATTGAACGACTACAAGAGAATGGTGGATTTCAACAGTTACGTTCAACGAACAGATAAGGGCGGTCAGTTCTACTCTTATTCAAATGAAATTGGATTTTTTCATGGTTTGAAGACATAAAAGGTAAGAACACGCATATAATTTGTTAAATGACGCTACTGAACGCTTTTTTATCAGGTATCATTATTTCAAGCCAGCCATAGACTACCAGGTTAGTACTTGAATAACTATTTACATCTTCTTTGTCTATTACTAGCTATAAATTACTATATAATGTTGGTTGATCAGTATTTTCTTACCATTTTGATTTTTAATGCATTGTAATTATATTATGAGATTTATAGATTGTAATTATTATAAGCAATTGTGCTATTTAGCTTTGTAAGGTTAAACATGATTCTTGAGACAGTTGTGTTGTGAAACTAGACAATATAGATCTTATGTGTGTTGAAATTTAGCCTGAAATAACCATTTACATGTACAGTTTATTTTAAATTCTAAAAGTTTCCAACATTATTCTATCCTCTACTTAGTATACTTATGAGTATACTGCATCATTTATAGTTCAAACTTTGCTTTAACATTTGCTCGTATACATTTCAGGTTGATGGGCACCAGCTAACGCAGTGTCCGAGGGTGAGGAGCATTTTACAAAACGAGCGAGTTTCAGTGAAAGGGTCACCGTGGTCTACCTAGGTGAGCGACTACCCTACCGATAGCTTGGATTGACAGATTTTGGAACGTAGCTTTTATGAATCTGTTTACTATAAAACCCTGGCTCAAGCTCAGAATTATGTGATGATAGTCTTAGTTAAACATATCCCACGTTTGGAGTGAAGGAAGTTAGCGTTTTAACATTCATAACTTGTTAAATTACCGACTATTCAGTTCAATGTTACACGTGAACATTCCAAGTTAAATGAAACCTTGTGTTTAGGGCGCCAGGCTGGAACATTTCTTTTAAAGTAAAATGAACAATTTAATGTACCTACATTCTTTTTTAAAAACATGACCGTGGTATCGTTCAAGAAATACTTCTTAAGCCTCGTATACTTATCCGAATATTGGCTTAGTTGTTCTTCCTTTGCCAGTGGTCCTGGTGCGTAGTTCTACAGGTAGTCCCACAATCAAACATTTTGACAGCAGTTTAGAAGCACGCCAGGCAAAGTATTAATTTTCTGTCTATTCTACTACACAAATTTGGTGTAGTGCTCTTTCTGCGATTGCCTCATGTTTAAGGCCTTTCAACAAAAAATTCTAATCAGAAATAGAATTTAATATAAAAAAAAAACAGTTAAAAGCACTAAATAATTAACCTGTCAAATAATTAAATATTTGTGTAAATGGTTTCTACTAGTTTTGATACACTGTTTATCATCTGGTAAAGCAATGTATGGAACTTTTATACCGCCTTGCGTATTTCATGGTACGGATTATTTATGTATTCATGTTGATGGTAATATCATTGACAATATCAGTTTAAATTTCCAGATTTTTAAAAACTCACATTGAAAACTTGTTTTCATTTGTAGTTAACAATGTAATACATATTGATCTATGGCACAGTCTGTACTAAGTCGATGTGATTGGCTGCTGGTTGTTACAAACGAGATATCATTGTTGTCAACAAGATGGTGAAGTCCCACATTTTAGAAACCAAACTCGTTCGTTTACGATTTTCTTGATTAAATATAATGTTGCTCTGTCAAATTACTTGAATGATATTTTTATTAAAAATGTTCACGGTTAATATAATGGATTGAACAAAAGAAATTAGTGACCATTCTTTAATTTATTGATTTGAAGTTATTAATTTCTTATTACTTCATTTAACCTGTACAGTCAACATTAGACAGTTGTTTCTTTTTAACTGTTAAATGCAGTGCAGAATTTGTTTCTATGCAATTTTTTTTTCTAACAATATAAAAATATTTTTGGACATCTGACACACAATGTCATTTCGTTTCTAACCAAGCAGATTCTTAACATAGCAAGTTTATATATATGCATATTTCAGATTTAGTTAAGACAAATTGGCTGTCAGATACTTTCAAAGAGACATAGCAAATTTATATATATGCATATTTCAGATTTTGTCAAGACAAATTGGCTGTCAGATACTTTCAAAGAGGACTTAATAATACCATAGAGGCGAAAGCAATGAATATAGGTATGTACCTGCTTCACCTTTTAACTAACTTAATCTGTAGTTCAAAATTTGTTGTATTCGAGAAACTGTCTGTGTTTAAAGGTTCAATGTTTGTAGCTGAAGTTTCTTCAGTGAGTGTAAACTCAGTCAGCGAACGTCTTCATTTAATGGGTTATTTAATATAGCTTTCTAAGCCAGTTATTTGAACCTCTTTCATGGCTTTTTGACACGCTTCTCGCTCATAGTTTTGCTATGGTGGTATCAAATCAAATTTTCTTTGACTCTTACGATACCGACTGGATGAATAGATGTGATGACGCATCGTGTTATTAATCCGTCGTGTCACAGAATTTTTAACTATTATAATAAATACAAACAGCAATAAGTGTGCAAAATCCATTTAAAAAGTCAATACAAATAACCGCTCAAAGTCAAGTTAGGGCGACTACCTGTTCAATCCCACTATCGCTGGGGGCGGACACTTACGCTCCACCTATTGGTATTCCTAGTTGCACGTCGACACAGATCTTCATTAGTCTTTTGCACGTCAAGTGAACAAGTAGCATAAAAATAATGGTTCTCTGGGTTCCATATCGCGAAGAAACTCCATTAGACTTGAGCAAAACGTCCATGGTTAACACTCAATGACCACCGCTAATTGATTACGGATCGTACTACCCCATGCAACTTACGTCATCGAAATTGTCACGATCAAACGAAGTGATTGGACCGTTTCTGTCATGTCTTGCGAACCAGCCTGCAACGTCGTCGTCAGAGTCATCGTTGTCCGAAAGATGGAATTTGAAGCGTAACGCGCCTCCTCCCAAGATGATTATGCCGCCAGAATCTTACGAGACTGAATCCCTCTCAGACGACCCTGTATCACAAGTTTGAGAAAGAGTCTTTTCAGGCCATGGCGGCGAAAAATGGGGGCTCTCTATTAGGGAGCAACCCAAGAATGAGACGCGTAATGCAACCATCTGAAGAGATAGATGACTACAGACGGCGGCGGGAAAAAAATAATGTGGCAGCAAAGCAGCGCCGCGACAAAAGGAAACTGCGCGAAGTTCGCCTTGAAGTCGAAGTGACGTTCTTAAAAAGAAAAGTTGTTGAGCTGAAGGTACAAATAAAGAACAACGTTTGTGCTCGTTGTGCGATATTAAAGTAAACTTTGTTAAGTTAGTATCTCAATAGTGAACTGAACAAAGTTTTTTGTAAATACTGTGATATACAAATAATGTGATATGTGAATATTGTGATATATGTACAAATACTGTGATACATGTATACATACTGTGATATATAAATACTGGTGCAATATATAGATAGTACTTGTAAATTAATTATGTAAACAAATTATTTAATTATTTAAAATTTAATCTTTAACATTAAGTAGGTGTAAGTTTAATTAGTTTTAAGTCTAGTTTGTAATCAGTAAAAGTGTTAAATGATAGTTTCCGTTTCGTTATATTGTTTAAGTGTTGTCTTTGTAAATATGTGATACACTTTTATAATATTGGATGTGTAAATATAGATATAAGGTTAGTTTAGTTCTAAGTCACATAAGTGTAGTCTGTAATAAGTCAAAGTATTAGTTAGAATGTTTAAGGTAATTTGTGTAATAGTGAAAATGTGCAATAAATATTTACGAGTTTAAAAAACTGACAGACATTTCATTTAAAATACGTATATTACCTACATTGAGAATACATCTACACACTATGACGACAATGAGATACCATTTCATTAAACATACCAATTATTCAAAGTTTTAGTTCTCCAATATTCATCATAACATTTGAAAATATAATTAATGTAACAGAAAGTCAAAGAGCATAACGTTAGCAATCAACATATGAATATATCTATCTATACACAGACAGACACACACACACTGACATCTAAGTGCGCACAAGGCAGAACCTGTATTCAGCTGGGTACCAAACTGCTGATAGATATTAGACTCTGTTTTTCACGTCAGCTTTATTTCTCACTTGTAAACACAATGTACCACAATGAAGCATGGTGAGTATCTACAGCTGGTTAGTCATCTAGGTAGGTCTTGGTGTATTTGATAAAACGTTTATTAAAAATATGTGGTACGAAACATTACGCTAGTAGCCTCAGGAGCGGAGCAATAACCATATCCACAAGTCAAACTATGAAGATCGACTCGATTGTTCGTCTGCGGTTAGTTTCTCTTCTATCTAAATAAGGGTTTGTATAAATTGAATAAGTCAAGTTGTTTCAACAAAGTGGAATAAAGTATGTAAACACCATATATATAATATGAAGCTATGGTTGTGTGTAGAATTCTCTCCGGCTTCAACTTGGGAACATAGGCATGAATTGTGTTTTTTGCGCTTGAGCATTCGTTGTCCAAGTCGACAGGTCTGCCTTTGTTTAGGTAGCGGTGGTGTGTTGCACAATACATGCAACTATACAGATGTAGATGTAAAAATAGAAAAAAGAATAATACGTTTTGGAGGTCTCCCATACTTAAAACTGAAACAGATTTTTTTTCATATACTTTTTATACGAATAGTTTGTGCGAGAGACACATTCAAAGTGGTAAAATGTGAGTCCTGTCCCCTATTACTTCTAAAATAAAAGAACGAAAAAACTAACAAAAATATGTGATGTAATGACGTATATTCCAATGTAAACTTGTATCGAAAATTGGTTTGAACGAGATCTAGTAAGTAGTTTTTTTAATACACCATAAATCGCTGTTACGGAACCCTCCATGGCCCGTCCTTGGCCACTATTTTGTTGTTTGTAGAAAGTGTATTATTGAATGATATTTTGCAACTGCTGGTATACATTACTACAACTATAGACTAGGTCATTTATTTTTTCGCTGTCAGTTTCTAGTGATGGAAGTTGGTGAGGAACCTCCTCCTTTTTCAAATCGATCAAAAAGATAAAACACCACCTGTCATCTTTAATGTTTACTGTTGCTGATGATATTTTTGTTATTCTATGAATTATAATTTAAACACTCTCTGGCCAGATCACTGAGAAGTACTTATAACATTGAAGGCCTGTACACCGTGATTTGGCTGTCTCTAGTCCTTATATCAGTTGTGTGAGACGTTTGTAAAGAAGTACGAAGTAAATTCTATGTCTCTACGGCAATATCTCCACCGATGGAGATACACCGAATCCTCTACTCCATGTTGCATGTTGTGTGTTTGTTGCTAACAGAAGGAATGACAAGTGTTCAAGTTTTCCTTTTTGTAATACCTAACGTTTGTTCCGGAATTACTTGTGATTACAAATATTAAAAAACAAAACAAACCGATCAGGAAACCATTAAAAATACACTTAACTTCAATTTCAGTCACATAAAATTCATATGAACTTATGCAAAAAACGTTCGGCAAGAGCAGTATATTTTGTTTTAATTTATTACTCATTTTCTCTTCAAATTCTAAAATACTTATTATAACGATAAGCTGTAAGGGGCACTTCCGTTAACTTTGCAAATTATATACATTACAATTCTGTAATATAATTACAAGATTAAATTATCTTACAAGATGTTTCAGAACAATAATTCTAATCTATCTTGTAAAATTCGGGAAGCGTTTTCAATGTAACGGCATACAAAAGATTTTAATGATGTCACATTTTAAATTTTTGAAATTTTCAGATATCGTGTATTATACATATACTCGTACCTTCCGCTTGAGTTAACCTTCCGGTTGGTGAAAACCGAATTAAACTCTATTGTGTAGTTTGAAAGATCTAGCTGTACTCAAACTAAAAGTGACTTCGTTTTATACCACGTAAAGAAAGAACTATAATTATTTACTATTGAATGTGCTTATTTGCGTTAAGAAGACAAAGTGTCATCATCAACATAGCATGTTCTTAACTTAGCCAGTGTAGATACAGAAAAAACGAAAAATCTTAAGTTTAAATGGTTTTATTGTGCGGAATATGAACAGGGGAAGTTACACAATTACATCATAGAAGGCTGTGTTCCTTTCTTCTTGTGGTTCTTCTCGTATTCTCGTAGACCTCTTTGGGAGGAGTCTCGGGGTGACTCTACCAGGTCTATGGCCTGTCGAAGTGGTCTTCCGCGCCGTCGGGTGGGTCACATGGTTGGGCCCTCGGGCCTCTTGGTGTCCGGGTGTCAGTCCGGGGGGGGGGATCCCTAACGATGTCAGGCTTTGCGGATGAGTTCCATAGAGCGACCAGCTGTGTTCCTTCACTCGGCCTAACTTGGGCATACAATACAATCATAGTAAGTTTACAATTTCCAAATAAACACACGTCATACAAATATAAATGATTATCTATTTATACTTTACTACGTATACAAAAGTAAATAAAACAATAAACTCCAGGTAAAGTTCTTAAATAATCAATTAAATCATAATGTTACTTACATAGCAATTTAATTAAATTCATTTGTACATTACAAGTGTTGTACATATTACAATATAAACAATTTCTATGACGTAGTTTAGCTTAACGAATAGTGGTAACTTAACGTTAACGAGTAACAGTAATGTGTTCAATCGCGTGAAAGTAATTTACATTACAATTAAGTAAAATACGTGTGTACTGTTTTTTTTTTTTATTAAAAAACAACGCCCACATTAGGAATAAATCCTGTGTCGCGGGGGACTTTACAAACATACAATAAACGGCCACAAAGAAACCCAGACTCGTAACAACAATTTGTGGATCACACAAAGTGTTGTTCCATGTAGGATTTGAAGCCACAACACAGCGGAGCGGAGAGCGGCGTGGCGACCGCTTAAACCACTAGGCCAATCGTGCAGTGTTCCGTGTGGTGGCGGTCAGTTGAGGATTCAGAATCGCATGTGTGTCGTAAGTGGTGAATCAGGCAGTAAATAATGCAGTAAAGAGAAGGAAAAATTGGTACAAACACTATACCAACCCGGCCAGCGTGAAGTAGGCCGAAACCTCCTTTCTATAGAGAAGCTGTTGATGTGATGTGATGATGACGTTCCTACTTTAAATAATACTGAAAGTAACGAGTTTTGACAAGCTTAGGAAATAAGTCAAAAAAATCATGGCGACTATTTGACGGCTGGATGATCTATATACCATTACAGGATCCTTTACGTTCTCGAACATTCTATTATTTATAGATATTCCTAACAGTGGTGCTCAAATAAGTAATGAAAATGTAACTGAACAATAAATAAATGATTCGGGTAGATAATGATTTCTCATCGCTGGTAGTACATGCAGCTCGCTCTTTTGTCATCGATGTATACCTTCTGGGCAAGTAGCGGCTCCAGTTAGGCTCAGTATGCCTTCACCGCCAAACTCGGAAGACTCTATCGAAGGAGTCTTTCTGTCTATTGGTTTTTATTTATCAACACAGTTTTTTTCAATAGATGCTTTGATTTAAAAGAAAAATTAATAATTTGAACAACCTTAATGTTATGTAGTTAAAAATAAAATTTTGTAGTTTGACATTGCTGACGTCTGCTAAATTTTACGAGAATGGTGAAAATATAATAGTAAACGTAATACGAAATTGTAATCTTAAAAAGATTTACAAGAAAAAGTAAGTGAAATTGTAAAAAGTAGGTGAATATCCGAATGCTCCATGAGGAGGTTTGTTTGTTGAGTGTAAATGTGCATGTAACTACGTATATCACATTTCTTTGGCACGCTCTGTAGCCTAAACGGCCTGATGAATTTTGATGTTTGAAGTATCATTAGATTATCGGTTGTGAATTTGAAGCCTACATATTTTCATGCAGTCATATTTTCAATAATTAACTAGTTATTATGGAATTATAGCTATAAAATACATTGAAAGTATTGACTCACGTACACGCACGTCGTACGTGGTTTGTCACCTTACAGTATTTCTACAGTAATTATTGTTATGTTAATCAAGTTGAAAAGTGATTAAATCATTGTTGGCAATGGGTACATTATACGGAAATAAGTGAAAGCTTTTTTTGTCGAAACCGTAACTCGTGTATGTGTGTGCGTGTGTTCGGACTAAGTTATTTATTTCGCACCGAAGAGGCAGTGAGCTGTGGCGACGTGCTGTTGGCGGTATTGTTGGACATTGCCAACGCATTCAATAGTCTGCTATTTACCTGCATCAGGGAAACACTACTACCACACGGTGCCAGAGTACTTGAGGCGGCTTGTGGCAGACTATTTAGAGGAGCGTATCGTTGTGTACGAGGACTGAGATGGTGTTCTAAGGTGGTGAGTCATGTCGTGCGATGTTCCACAGGGATCTGTCCTAGGACCACTCCTGTGGAATATGGGATACGAGTAGGCCCTCCGAGGTCGTCTCCCCCCGGACAGGGCGTAATTTGTTACGCCGATGACACATTAGTCACAGCCCGGGGGAAAAGCATAGAAGTGCTTCACGAAGCTTATCGGCGAATGGCTGCCTTCCAGGTGGGTACCGGCTTACGGTCCTCGCCCCAGAGCTACGCGAGTAGCGTGAGGCCGCTCGTCAAGCCACGATGGCGCGTTGGCCGTCGCAGCTGGAAACTCCACGTGCTGGCTTTGCTGAATTGAGTCCTGCCTGTCACCACTGCAACTGCAGCGAGGACTCAGGTCAACACACGCTAACGGTTTGTTCCGCCTGGGCCGCGCAGTGTGGAGTCGTCACTGCAATTATGTGCGATGATCTCTCGCTATCGGCCGTCGCTAGCGAGAGATCTTCTCTGTAGCGGCGGAGTATAAGAAGGAATCAGACTACGACGCCAAAAATGGGAGCTCTCTACTAGGAAACAATACAAGAATGAGACGCAGTATACAGTCAGCCTAAAAATAAGACTATGTAGATGATTACTGACGGCATCGCAAAATAAAAAATAACATGGCGGTCAAGTCAAGTTGTAACAAACGCGAATTGCGGCAAGCTGGCCTCGTCATTCAAGTGACGCATTTAAAAGATACAGAGCTGAAGGTTAACTAAAATAAACGTGCTTGTGATTACAATTACTATTATTGCAATCATGACTCATGAACATGCCCAAGCGATTGCGAAAAGTCGTGCTGTTCAATGAAAGTAGTCGTGATAACTTTACACACGCGTCTGTTTGTGACCCAATCGATATGGTGACAAACCGTACCAATTATACAATGAGCAACACTATAATGGCACCTAAAAAACACAAGTTCTAAAGTACCTTAAGTACAAGCTAGTTACAAATGTTAATTTAAAGTTCTGACCTAATATTGACAGCAAGTCTAATCGAACACAGGTTCTCCCTCAAAGGACAGTTCATAGAAATAAATTATTTGAAATAGTAAATCAATAGTCTGACAATTAAGTTTTTAGTAAGGAGTTAACAGTAAAATAACGGTGTCAACCCTCTTATTCCAATGGAGTGAACTTCAAAAGTTTTGCAAAATGGCAATACCTACATTGTCTATGAATATAATCAAAGGGTTGTTCTGACAATAGAGGTTATACAATTTGCATATTAACTTTTTCACGTTACTTTTGCGAATGTTTGAATAACTTTACACTATAAAGAAGCGTGTACTACGCAGTTGTGAAAAAAATATGCTTGCTTAGAACAATGTGACCAAGGTTTGAATGCCGAGCAGGCCTTTAGTTGAATAGTATTTTTCAGAGTAACTGTTGTGTAGTCTACGGAAGCTTATAACAGACCGGAACGTATAATTATAGGGCCCAAAGACTAGGGCAGCCCATCAAGTAAAGAAACAAAAAACCAATGGTGCAAAATACTCGAGCGTGGAAGATTAAGGTAAGTTACGACAATTACATGTCGAAACATATGTAGGAGTATTTCAAATAAGCAAAGTACAAAGTCATTCAAACATTCGCAGAAATAACGTGAAAATGTTAATATGCAAATTGTATAACCTTTATTGTCAGAACAACCCTTTCATTATATTTGAAGTCAATGTAGGTATTGCTATTTTACAGCTTACGTCATTGTAAGGGGAATGCAAACTCGTTTGCTCCGCTCGTTTGCTCCCACTTTTTTTTTTTTTTTTTTTCCACATGTCGGACCGCCTCAGGAAGGTCCTGGACGGTAGCTTGGCGTCCGGACGCTTCCCTGAGTGCTGGAAAAGCGGGAAGCTGGTCCTATTGAGGAAGCCGGGGCGGCCAGCCGAATCGGTAGCGGCCTATAGGCCCATCGTGTTGCTGGACGAGGCGGGTAAACTGTTTGAGAGGATACTCTCTGCCCGCATCGTCCGGCACCTCCACGAGGTAGGCCCCAATCTGTCGGACGCCCAATTTGGTTTTCGGGCGGGGCGTTCGACGGTCGATGCCGTGCTGCGCCTGAGGGCCGTTACCGAAGAGGCGGTGAGCTGTGGCGGCGTGCTGTTGGCGGTGTCGTTGGACATCGCCAACGCATTTAATAGTCTGCCATTTAGCTGCATCAGGGAAGCACTCCACTACCACGGGGTGCCAAAGTACCTGAGGCGGCTTGTGGCAGACTATCTTGAGGAGCGTACCGTCATGTACGAGGACCGAGACGGTGTTCTAAGGCGGCGGCTCATGTCGTGCGGTGTTCCACAGGGGTCTGTCCTCGGACCACTCCTGTGGAACATGGGATACGACTGGGCCCTTCGAGGTCGTCTTTTGCCCCCGGGCTGGGCGTACTTTGTTACGCAGATGACACATTGGTCACAGCCCGGGGGAAAAACTTTCAAGAGGCGGCGCGCCTGGCCACCACGGGTGTCTCTCTGGTGGTCGGGCGAATTGAGGCGCTGGGTTTACGGGTGGCCCTGGACAAGACGGAGGCCCTTTTGTTCCATGGGCCCCGTCGTGGTCCACCCTCCGGCGCCTCCATCGTGGTCAATTCGGTCCTCGTACCGGTTCAGGCCCAGATGAAGTATCTGGGCCTGATCCTCGACGGCAGGTGGCTCTTCGACGAGCACTTCTGACAGCTTTCTCCAAAGCTGGTCGGCGCTGCTTCTGCCCTTGGGCGACTTTTGCCCAATCTGGGTGGAGCTAGCGTCGCGACGAGACGGCTATACACGGGGGTTGTCCGGTCAATGGCGCTGTATGGTGCACCGGTGTGGGCGGCGGCTCTGACCGCCCAGAATAGGGCTCGCCTCTGGCGCCCTCAGAGGATATTGGCGGTTAGAGCCATACGCGGTTACCGCACCGTATCGACGGAGGCGGCGTGCGCCTTGGCCGGAACTCCCCCGTGGGATTTGGAGGCGGAAGTGCTCGCCGAAGTTTACCGGCGGACGGCTGACTTCCGGGCGCGTAGCAGCATACGGCCCCCGCCTGAAGAGATACGTGAGTGGCGAGAGGCCGCTCGTCGAGCCACAATGGCTCGTTGGTCGTCCCGGCTGGAGGCTCCACGTGCTGGTTTTGCCGCCGTGGAGGCTCTCCAGCCGGTCATCGCCGAGTGGGCAGGGCGGCAGCACGGGACCCTTTCCTTCCGACTGACGCAGGTCCTTTCCGGGCACGGTTGCTTCGGGAAGTATCTGCACTCGGTCGCCAGGAGGGAATTGAGTCCCGCCTGTCACCACTGCGACTGCAGTGAGGATTCGGCTCAGCACACGCTAGCGGTTTGTTCCGCCTGGGCGGCGCAGCGTGGGGTCCTCACTGCAGCTATTGGAGGAGATCTCTCGCTACCGGCCGTCATACGCTCCATGGCCGGTAGCGACAGTTGTTTTATCGCGGTCACAACCTTCTGCGAAGACGTAATTTCGCGGAAGGAGGCGGCGGAGAAGGCCCGGGAGGACGATATCCACTCGGACCCAATTCGCCGTCGGCGAGCCGGGCGGCGGAGGCGCGCATACCAGCGCCTCATGCCGCCTTGAGTGTGGCCGCGGATGGACGGGACGGGTTTTCCCCTCCATCCGCTATAGTGGCCAGCCGCGAGGAGGTGACGTGTGCGTGTGCCGGACGTCGCCTAAATGGAGAGTTTATCCGCAGATGGCGCCCGCGAAAGCGGGCAGGCGCTAGGAGGGATTAGGATTTCGTAATAACAGCTGTTCCCGGATCCCTCCTCTCTCAGGCGCAGAGTGGCACACCGTGTGGTTTTAGTCGGTCCGATTCCGACACACCGCCCCGCCGTAAACCCCGGTGGGGTGACGGCCCGTGGGGGTTTCCACACGTTAAAAAAAAAAAAAAAAAAAGGTATTGCTATTTTGCAAAACTTTTGCAACAATCTCCGTTCAAATTAATGGGTTGATGCCGTTATTTTTGTTGTTAACTCCTGTTAAAGGCTAACTTTTGAGATAATTTAAAATTGTCAGACTATAGTTTTATTATTCTAACTTTCAATCATTTATTTGTATGAATTATTCCAGTAAAGGGCGTACGTTCAATCATTCCCAGTTTGCTGGCAAGATTAGGTCAAAACTTTAAATTAAAATTTGTAACTAGCTTATGAAGAAAAGGGTGTTGGGCCTCTTCGACATAAACGGAAAATCCTCTGATCAACTAAGATCACCATTCGTGGAGGATCGCGAACTTTTGTAGAAGTTTGTAATTTAGTAAACAACAAGGAACTTTATGGGTTGTGTCTTCGATAGATGCCGTTGTAGTGTTGTTCGTTGTACAATTGATATGGTCTGTTCCTACAAAAGATCACATGAATACATTGATTGAACACTGCGACTTTTCGCGGTCGCTTGGGATTGTTCATGAGTCATGATTCGGCGTCTATAAATCCTTCTGATTATTGCATACTGCTATTATCTATTAACATAAACGCATTACTAACAAACCAACCCACTGAATGGTGTATACCTATACATGTCTTAACTGTACAAAATAAAACTCACTGTTAACTGCACTGGGCGGTGTGTGGCGGGACCTCACATCAAAAGACAAGGTGACACTCGTCGCTTGCACAATCACAAAGCAAAGACCACCAGCGTTCTGCTTGTTATTTGACAAGGTTTTTTTTAAACGCAAGTGATGCGCAAAGAAGTAAGTAAAGAATTTTTAAAATGAGACTCATCAAAGCGTCCATTACGTATTTTTTATTATCCATCAGCTCATATTAGTACACGTATTTCTGTACGTAGCTACATATAAATAAAGCTACATATAAATAAGAAAAAACTAAATTTTCCCGCCATGTTACTGTTACGCGTTTGAGTGTGACAGCGGTAGTCTCAATCGAGTGACTTATCTGTTACTTTGCCCCCTATGTAAACAAATAGAACAACACCTAGAGGTGAAAGTTCCATAGTCTTAGTTTGAACTTTGTTAAACTTCAATATGCATTTAATGTTACCAAGTAACTATCCGACTGTTTTCACATGTGTTCCAAAACTGTATTCGCTTAAATTGGAGGTTGGAGAGTTCAAATTTCTCCCATCACTAAATATTCCTAGAACGACATACAAGGAATTCTCTTTAAATTAGTTGATATACAATATATATATGTACCTATTTATCTTTGTTTGTTTGTTGTGTTACAAGGTGTGAGATATTGAAACGGAACAGGTAAACGATAGTACACGACACTAATAGCTATTGCAACTTGGTGTGTATTACTTTCAGAGTTAAGTATTGTACAGCAGCAAGACACTCTCGCTGACCTGATAGCAGAGTGACTGATATTCATCTTTTTAAAGTGTAAGTGGCAAATAAGCAGGAGTAGCTCGAGGATATTTTGGATAAAAGGAGTAAGTACGGTAGATATTCTACACTTAGCGATGTAAGATGGATGGTCATAAGTTGTGCACAGTTTCTTGCCAACGCCATCTTGTTTCTAACTTATTTGTGACAGACAGCTGTCACGAGTATGGACTACAGACGAAGATCAACACGCTTTCCGTCAAAAGCTAGCTACAAGTTTTAATAGCAGGTATCTAGGATGGCCAAAATTAGGCCGGTTCATGAATATAACTGATTTGAAGTTTTCATAATAAAACAAAAAATCAGACAATTACAATTAACTCAAAAAGTCACGGTTATCGTTGATTTAGGGAGAGGTAAACTGTAAAAATAACGGAATCGATCCATTTATTTCAATGGAGACAGTATGAACAATTCGGCGAAATGGCAACACCTAAATTGTCTTCGAATAAAAGGGTTGTTCTAACAATAGAGGTTATACAATTTGCATGTTATTATTTCCACGTTACTTCTGCGAATATTGGAATGATTTTACACTATACAAGAAAAAATATACTTTCATAAAACAATGCGACAAAAGCTTGAATATCGAACAGATATTTGGTGCCAAATGCAATCCGTATTTGGCGTAACAGGATTTTTCATAGCAACTGTTATGTAGTCTATAGAAACTTGCAACAGACCCACAGTGTGTTAAGAACCTTGTTTTTGTGTCATCGTGTTTTTATTGAATTAATCGATAGAGTCTACAAACCCAACGATTAGAGTAAAACTCCGGGCACGCTAAGACTTGTATTTTTTTGTTAAAAAAAGGTCAAAATTTCGCAATATTCGACTCTTGAAAATCGAAAAAACAAAAAATATAATTTAATGGAAGTACTTATTACAGAATTTATTTATTCTATCGAAAGAAGGACTAATAGCCGACCGTCCTACCAATTCCTGTTGCTTTAGTATGAATGGGTCGAGAGTAATGATTTATTTTATGATTTTTCGTTTTTATTTTTTTATTCATCAAAACCGCCGTAGTAGGTAATCATTCCTACATTAAAAAATAGCTTAAGCTTTCTATTATGTGTGGTATTAATTGCAAAACCTAATTCATTGGTTTCCAGGAGTTATAGGAAATTCAACATTTTCCTTAGGGTTGTCACTTTCATGTATCCGAAAACTAAACTAACAAGAATATACTTTATTTGAAAAATAAGAAAATGTTTTAAATACTTTTTTTATAACTAATATGGAGTTGGCTATTCTAAAGGAAAATGTATATGAATTTGTAAAATTTTATGTGGACCTAACTAAAATTCATCTTCATTGTTGGTTACAATCATTTCAACATGGGAATAATCATCGATAGATTGATTTTGTTCATGAACAGATCTCAACAAAGACAATGCGGCCGGTGGCAATGGAATTTTTTTAGCTTACTTTTTTCTCTCTAGGAGGTTGTAATCAGAGATAATTGGATCCGATGAGACTAAAGCTCTATGAAAAAGGTAAAACATAGTTGCTTCACGAGATTTCTTTCTGGTATGGTGCTCTCTGTCAAACCTCCAAAATTTGTTGCGTGACTCAGCCGCTTGTCCAGAAAGCATGCCGATTGGTAAATTTGTTTTTTCTATAATTTTCCACCCATGTACAAAAATTTTGTGAAGCGTGACAGTCATAGGATGCCATCGATATTTCACAACATATTTGTATGCCAACTCTTTGCAAAACATTGCGAATTTTTCAGGATCAATTGGGAGGTTACTAGACAAAACTGTTAAAATAACATATAATCTACATCATCATCTCATACATCTAATAGCCACTGTTCAATGTTTAGAATGTTTGTAGAAGTTCCTCGGTTTCTATCAGAAAGAGCAGTGCGTGCAGTGTTTCCGTCGTTAGTGGTCCCTGAAGTTGGAAGGACAATATCTACCAAAAGTCCCATTTCTTCTCTGATTTTAGCCTGGATTACTTTTTTACGCTCCTCGACTAATCGGCTCTCTTCTGACCTTTGAGGGATCCTCCATTTTTTAACCTCTACCTTATATCCCAGGTTTAATAAAAATTCTAAGGCCCTTATCCAAGAATGAAGTGGACTTATGCCATGCACCAAACGTTCTTCTATTACTGGTTTGGAGAATGCAACCTCTAAATCGTTGAATTGGGATGAGGTCAAATTACAGTATGGGCAACGTAACTGAGATGATGTACAAAGAATTGCATTCAAGACTTTCCCATCAATAGCTGCACAGTATAATTCATATTCAACAACTTTTATTGTTTGCCCTCTCGATGTTTCAGTTGCAATGGGTGTAAGATTTTGTATTTGATCCTGAATAGACTGTTTCTCCGAAATAATTAATTCTTTCGTTTCTTTTTTATACTGCAAGTGTAACGGTCTACAGTAACGAAAAGATGACGGTGCAGGATTTACCCAAATAACATCATTGCTGTCTTTAGTAACAACCTGTAATAGCGTAAATGTCGTCGCAAAAAGACTATTTTCGTCACCTTCTGCGTCTGAGAATGATTGTTTATACAATGATTGTCCAGTGCTACCATCAAAGCCCCAGTTACCCCTTGAAATGCAATCTACTGCTTGGATGCTTTTTTTGGTACAATAGTTGATGAGGACTTCATCACTTAATTTAATCACCTGAGTAAAAGTGTGGTGGACTAAACATTGAAGAGGCACAGATGCTTCTCTTTCAGACACTTGAACCTAGTCAGGATAACAAAATTTTTTTGCCTCTTGAATTTTATAATACGGTGGGTATGCATCAAATCCACGTCTTTTGAGATCTAATCGAATTGCATTGTATGTTTCGACAGACATATTTGTATCAGTTTTTATAGCCAGAGCTTCGACAGGTGTGCATGGTTCTAGAGAAGTTTGAACTTTTTTAAGGATTTCTGTTGGAATAGTCCCAGATTCTAGACATAGAAATAATAGTGTCTCTAAATCTTTAGCAGATGACTGTGGCAGATTTTGTCCTCCGATTTTAATAGATCGTACAAAAGCTTGTATTTTTTGGACATTTGATTCGTTGTCTAAGGCTTCCAAAAGTTTTCGCTTAGATTTATATTGTTGGCTTCTGCTTAAAGCCATAAACTTAATAGATTTCAGAGAAAAGAGAGGTTCGTTATTAACCGTTTCTGATGAAATTTCATCATTATCAGGGACTGATATCAAATGACCACTTACAAGAGTACCACTAAGCCAATCTCGTTTCTTTTTAATATAATAGGACTCATTGAACTTACAATGCTTAAAATAATCTTGACTCTTTGATAAAAACCCTGAAAGTGTTTGTTTCAACTCCTCGTTAGTTTGTGAAAGTTGATATTCAGAGCCAAAATAATTGACAACCATACTCACTCGTTCGGAAAGCGGCAGCTGCTTTGCTTTTCCTTTAAATAGTTTAAAAGCTTCCAGTCGAGTTAGTATTTTTGTACCAGAAGAATGTCCTTCACGGTCATCTGTCTGTTGACATGCATTGTTCTGTTGGTTAGTTGACAACATCTCGCTGTCTGAATCGGTTTCCATTGGTAATGCTATAGTCTTCTGTGTTGAAATTCCAGGTTTATTTGTTAGTTTTTGATTAGTTTCCATTGTTGTTCCCACGAGTAAGGTCGATAGACGGTCCACCCCCGGGTAACGCCCATTCCGAGGGTAAGGCTACATACTACGGAGGTCGCCAGGTATCCGAAGGGTTTAAACGACTTCGCTGTCGGGTTTTATAGAGATTTCCTTCTCGCGGGCCTGCCAGTTAAGGCAAGCCTCCCGGCTGTAGTTCTGCACGACGTACCTCAGTCATGCCTTACTGAGGTTGTTGAAGTGCAAAGTACAGTTACGGTATACAGTTTGACTGGCGCTCAGTCCCCTGAAATTGTTCCAACTTCAGATGGAACAACCATTGATTTTGCTTTATAGCCAAAACTATACTTTAATAAATATAGTTACATACATATATAAATATAATATGTATCAAATACAATAGATATAAAACAAAATGATAATTGATTTGAAATAATAAGGTATGTATATAATTAATGTAAACAAAAAAATAAAATATAAATTATATAATGAATTGTTATAAATCAAAAAGTATATTCAAATTGATTAAAAAAAATGTAAAATATAAACTAAAATGTGTATGCCAAAATTGATTTAAAATAAGTTGTAAAAAAGTGCCTCTTCAAGTGGCAGCCCTAAGTGCGGATATTTCGGATAAAACTAAAATTCCCAATAACTCCTGGAAACCAATGAATTAGGTTTTGGAATTAATACCACACATAATAGAAAGCTTAAGCTATTTTTTAATGTAGGAATGATCACCTACTATGGCGGTTTTGATGAATAAAAAAATAAAAACGAAAAATCAGAAAATAAATCATTACTCTCGACCCATTCATACTAAAGCAACAGGAATTGGTAGAACGGTCGGCTATTAGTCCTTCTTTCGATAGAATAAATAATTTCTGTAATAGGTACTTCCATTAAATTATATTTTTTGTTTTTTCGGTATTCAAGAGTCGAATATTGCGAAACATCGACATTTTTTTTTAAAAAAAAGTACAAGTCTTAGCGTGTCCGGAGTTTTACTTTAATCGTTGGGATTGTAGACTCTATCGATTAATTCAATAAAAACACGATGACACAAAAACAGGGTTCTTAACACACTGTGAGACCCTAACACATAATTACATACATAGACAGTCAACGAATGTTTTTTTATAGAATGCCATCTGCGCAAATTGTCAAGTCATTGGTCATCATTATCATCAGCCTCACAGTATCGCAGCCACGCCACTTTAATGGATTATCGGTTCCTCACATCTCGTTTATGTCATTGCGCAAATGTTGATGTACAATCGTCAATCTGCCCAGGACGCGTCACGGTAATGGGCAATTCTTTCTAATATTGACGGAACGAAGTTTATTCTACTTTATTTAAATAATATTAAAAAAAATACTTTATTAAAAATACGTAGCTTAGCCGTTTATTTACTACAAGATTCATTGCATAAAGTGATGAGCAGTGAATAAATATTTTACCTTACACCACGCGACGCTGGCGAATCGGCCAAACCATATCCGACCCGTTGTACATGGAGTATGTTACGATATTATCTTTCATTTAATATAACTAATAAAAATCTGTCAATAAAAATATAAATCTTACTTGCTTAGCGCTTGCTTTATTATTATTTATTTGTTTACAAAATTCGTACATCGGTCTTAACGACCAGGGTATTCTCTATAAGTCAACCTTCTGATGGCGTAGAATATTTACAAGATTGGTGCGCAGAGGTTAAATGTTACATATCCAAAAAAATATATATTCACAGTTCTGACATAAATAAACTTATACATACACATATCTACACAAATAAACAAAAGTTAAGCGAGTCTTTGTTATTTCAAATTTATAGCTGTGCACTTAATGCGTATGAACGAATATACGGCACTGCGTGAAGGTAATTGTAGTTTTAGGGAGCAGGCAATTCTTGAGACGATGGAATGAGCTCCTTGCCGATGCTTTGCCTATGAACTACAGTATGGGGCTCTTCAAGAAGGGGGTAAATAGGTTTTTGAAGGGTCGGCAACGCGCACGTGATGCCCCTGGTGCCGCAGGTGGCCATAGGCTGCGGTAACCGCTTACCGCACCGTCGTGGAATAAAAAATGAAAAAAAAATTTCAGGTCACCTATGGCGCAGATGGCCCTTTCCCATATGGGAACCCCGATGTTCCCATTTCGGCCCTCAAAAGAGTGCGCGCAGTACGTAGCGCTCGCGGCGTCACCCTGGTCTGCTTCTACTAGGGTGACAGGCGGCTCCGCCTGCCACGCCCAGGCCTGTGCTATGGAGATGTAAGTTTTTCGTTGTATCACGGTCTGGAAAAATGGTGTCGGAAAATAGTTCTACGGAGCCAGAGGTCACAGGTAAAACTTAACTGTATACATATGTCAACAGTTTGTTTTCATTTATTTATTTATTAAAGTTAGGGAAACCAACAGCTACAAAAAACCAATGGGCAGTTTTATACACAACATCAAGCCAATTATAGGTTTTCACGAGTAGTGACATTACAAGTTAATAGAGGTTCTGGAACACTAAATGACACAAAACTACAATCACATTAGTGCGACAATGAATAAAGAGAAACAAAAATAATAAACAAAAGCAAAAACAAAAAAAGAACTACCTACCCGATGAAAAAAAGATACAATTCATCAATCTCCTGACAGTGCCGCCATTCACTGTATATGGATCGAATAGCAACTCCCTGCATAACTCGTTAAAGGATTTACTCGCTCGTAACACAAACGAATTCGATCTGTAATTCGCACGCGCCACTGGTACAAAGATAGGTGGATTATACCTGAAACTTCTTATAGGAACGCTAAACTTGAGCATGTGTAGGAGGTCAGGGCAGTCCACCTAATTAGACAAGATTTTGGAGAAAAATGTGCAATCCGCAAGACGACGGCGATAACTTAAGGGCTGAATATGAAATCGTTTACAAAGATCAAAGTACCTTTCAGAGTTATATGGTATGTGAAATCGGAAGCACAGAAACTTAATGAAACGCCTCTGGACGCCCTCAATCCGGTCCATGTACTTGCCGTATTGCGGATTCCATATCTGGCATGCGTACTCAAGGTGACTCCTAACATATGTACAGTATAGTATTTTCAACGTTTTTGCTTTTTTGAAGCACCCTGAAACCCTCATCACAAAGCCAAGTGCCTTGGATGCTTTCGAGACAATTCTATCAATGTGATTATCAAAGAGAAGCTTTGAGTCGTGATAAATTCCCAAATCGCGAATGTGATGAAAATGAAATGAAAACCTGTCCCGATAGGTTGTAGGAAGAAGGAACAACATCACGCTTTCTAGTGTACGTCACTAGTGAACATTTGAGTGAATTAAGGTCTAACTTGTTGATTTTACAGTAATCACTCAAACGTGATAGATCCTTTTGAAGAGAAATCACATCTGGGGTAGATCTAATAGACGAAAAAATTTTCATGTCGTCAGCGAAACAAAGCAGACTCGAGGTATGAAAGCAAGAATCGATGTCGTTTATATATATAATAAAAAGAAGCGGACCGATCGGGGAGCCCTGCGGGACGCCACTGGGCACTTGAATCCAACTAGAAATGTAGCTGCTCACCACTACTGCTTGAGATCTATTTTCAAGGTAAGAGCAGAACCATCAAAATAGATCCCCTCTAATTCCAATTTTAAGAAGCTTCATTTTAAGCCTAAAGTGGTCGATACGGTCAAATGCTTTACTGTAGTCAGTATAAATAACATCGACCTGTGCCCCCCGATCCATTTCGCTTGTTAAGTAATCATTAAGAACAGCTAAGTTAGTTACAGTAGACCTGCCTTTGAGAAAACCATGCTGCGAGTGACTAAATGAGTTCTGTAGTGCATACACCTGATCATACACTATCCGTTCAAACACCTTAGCTATGATGCACAATTTGGATATAGGCCTGTAATTTACCACTTCAGTTTTAGAGCCTTTCTTGTGGATAGGTGTTATAAAGGCTGATTTCCAGATTGGCGGAACAGTAAATGAAGACAGTGACTTCTTGAATAACAAAGAGATCGGTAAAGCTAAAGTCTCGGCACATTTTACTAGAAACTGGTGTGTCAAGTGATCAGGTCCAGCTGATTTGGTCGTATCCAATCTAAGCAACAAGCTGTGCACTCTTTCAACGCTAATGTCGATACTGCTGATATCTGCTAGAGTAAGCGGCTGACAAATTTCCGGTTCGCAAGATTGTGACTCATGGCTGGGCTCCGCAAAACTCGAGTAAAAGTGCGTTGAAAAACCTTCACAGATGTCCGCGGGAGTAGATAAATTAACGTTCCCGTGATTGAGACAACTGGGAATCGCGCTTGACCTATATCTATGCTTCACGAAACTCCAGAACTGTTTAGGATTAAACTCGATAGCTGCTTCGGTGGTAGCTAAGTATGTCATAGCACTTAGATTCAAGTCTTTTACATTTATTTCGCAATAACTTAAATGTTTGTAAGTCAGAAGTTCTGTTATATAATTTATATTTACGGTGATACTTACTCTTTTGTTAAATTAATAATTTAAGAAACGACGAGTACCAAATCGGATAGGCACTCGGTACTACCTTCTTAGTGGGAATATATTTAATGTGTAAGTTGGTTATAGTAGCGCAGAAATAAGTAACTGCGTCTGTGATTGATTTATTACCGATTGCACTAATCCAATCGATAGTGGACAATTCACTATTGATAGCAGTGAAGTCCCCTTTATTAAAGATAAAACGCGTATACGGCGCCGGATCTAGGCAAGATAAATTGGCGAAGCTAGCGACCACAATGAGAGCCGGGTGGTAGTTGTCGATTAGAACTAATGGAGAACTACATTCATTCACAGTTAAAATGTTATTGCTCAATACCAGGTCAAGCAGCTTATTGCAACAGTTAAATACACCGTTAAATTGCTTAAGATCCAGAATCCTTAATTCATCTGTCAACAGGTAGTCGTCACTACTACACATATCGCTCGGAGTATAATGTACGTTATCATTAATCCACTGCCACGATATAGTACTCATATTAAAATCTCCTATAATTATAAAATTTTCTGACGAGTTATTCAAAACCGTGCTATTTAAATTTTGAAAAAAGTTAGTTAATTGCATGGAGAAAGAGGCGCCACGATTTTGTTTACACATATATAACACACAAATATTTAGTTTAAAAGTATCTCTAGAATCACGTTTACGCAGATTTAAAGTCAACCATAAGTCTTCCGCCGCGGAATGAAGAAATGGCTGTGGGGTAGCTGATAATTGTTTACGAACGGCAATCAAGACGCCTCCCCCACGACTCTGGCCGGTAAACTCATAATCACGGTCACGGCGCCATACAATATATTGGTCACTAAATAGTTCTGAGTTCGAAATACTATCCGTTAACCAAGTTTCACACAGTAAAATTAAGTCGTATGAGTTAAGACACAGTTCACGATAGAAATCCAACGTTTTAGTACGGAGTCCGCGCACATTCTGGTAGTAAATGTTAAGTACAGTATCAGCCATTAATTTTGTATGTAAAAGCAGCAGCTATATCAGCATAATATAGATACAGTAAATAATTCAGCTCAATCAGATTCAAAGTACACAACTCGATGTCAAAATAACTGCGGTTACAAATAATAAAATTGTCGGGCGGTAAGCGACAGGTAAGTGAGCGAGAGCGAAAGCGAACAACAAGCACAGACCCAAGTAGGGGAGCGAGCAAGATAACCAAATAGTGACGTAGGCAATCGCAGTAACGAGCTATAAGAGAATCAGGGGCGAGCAATCTTTTATATTGAATTAAATAGCAACAATGTACAGGAGTTAACATAATTACGAAGTTAAAGAAAACAAACCTAAGAATAATTATAATAACAGGTATCAGCACTGAGTATTGAATTTTTATGTGTAAACATTTGATTATACAAATTTGTTTAAATCAGTCTCTTTTGTAATAATAAATACACGCGAGCCGTCCTCTTCGCGCATATGAATCTTGCCATACTTGACCCACACATATCGAAAGTCTTTTTGTTTGGCCAATAATCTAGTCCTGTTCAACAGCTGCTTGGATTCAGAGGTCAGGTGGTCATTAATGAAAACACGATGCTGGGGTCCCTCGTAGCCTAGATCCTGTGTTGAGAGATTTTTTAAGGATCGGGCTGCCGCAATGAAATCCTCCTTGATATACCTGTTCAGGAAACTTACGATGATAGATTTTTCCTTTGAATTGACCAAAGGTATTCTATTAATGTAATTTATTTGAGTTTTATGAAATGTAAACTTTACTTTTTGACTTATTTTTCAATGATATCAAATAGATTTTCACCAGTCTTAAGTGGAATGCCCTTGATTTCGACATTGTTCAACCTTGACCGCTGATCAGCCACCGTTAGGTCGTGTTTCATTTCAGTAACCTCCTTGTGTAATGACTCCGCTTTATCCTTAAGATGTTCCAAGCTAGTGACTTTGGAGTCTAAGTCAGATATTTTTACAGCAAAGTCATCCGTCATTTTACTAATGAACTCACAGCTTAATTTAAGCTCCTTGAGCTCATCCTTAAGAGAGTGGATATCTTCAATCAGTGTAGGCAGGCCTCCCAGTTGATACTTGATTTCACGTATTTCACTTAGGACTGCCTGGAGTGAAGCCAGTTCCGGTACTGGTGATGGAGAAGGACATGATTTTCACATGTGTGACATTTCCACGCAGCCCTCCTGTCAATTCCCAGTTTCCGCCATCCAGTCTCCGAGATGCTCGCACAACCAAAGTCGAGGTGTTTTCCACAGGAGCCACATTGTACTCCATCGTTAAAATTTTCGTTACATTTGTCACACCTCATAGTCAGCAACCAAAGATTTGCAACCACTGCCGCACAGATAAACGCAGTTGTGTCGTCCCAACGAGTGCTCGCGAGTGCAGTTTGGGTATCGAACTTACTCGTAGTGTGCTAAGTTAGGTACCCAGATTAGGCTGAGCCTTTTAAGGCTCTATTTGGTTCCAAATGAAACTACAGGACAACTCATGCTGGCCCATACGCTCCCGAACTAAACGGTTCGGATCTTCCTTCCTGTGCAAATCAGTTAAAGCCCGGCACTCATTACCAGCGCACGTTTTTCCTCCCAGTACGATCCCGGATCCTTTAAGCAGGGTGTGGAAAAACCACCTCACTAGACCGTCATAGCGTGGGTCGCCATACTGCACTGTCTTCACTCACACTGAGTATGGTGACCACCGTTCTCGGATTCTATCCATGCTTTCCATTAGGCAGAATAGAGACAATGTGGTAGCTTTCTATATAAAAAAACGACAATGTAAGATATCGTCTAAGTTAGAAGGGAACTTAGGTATTGTTACCTAGCATATAAATAGTATGCTCCGCAGCAGAGCCACTCTCAATCTCATACTCATTATTTTATTACCGAGTGTATACTCGGTAATACACAGAAATTTTGATCATAAAATACAGAGAGACACACACACATTATTTTAAATATAGTTTATAAGAATTTATGAAGGTGGCTCTGCTGCAGAGCATGACATGACAAAATGCTGTAAAAGTATACAAATAATTTCAAAATACGACGTGATAATGTGCGAGGTAACCCTAATTCAGCCGAACATCTGCGCGTCAATAAATCTGCATTTTGTAGAATAGAAACGAAAACTTGCTGCACGTTCTCTTCGGTCCGAGAAGTCCGTGGGCCTCCAGTTTGCTTCACATTAAGAAGAGATCCCGTCTCTTCGAACTTCTTCATTCGTTTCTTTTCAAAGGAGCACTCGGACATTGATTTAAGTCGTATATTTAACGCGAAATAAGCGTGACACAATAATAAGCGAACTGTTGTTTAATTAAGATTGTTTTACACAGTGTAGCACCTAGCTACATTGTTGCTAGGTGCCGCCCTGCGGCACCAGTCAGCCGTTAGCCCTCGAAGCGAAACCACGTGGCTTGGCTTAATACATTTGCTCCGCGCTTGCGCATCGTACTCGTGTATATTATTATTGTTGTGTAAACTTACTTATACATAGTTATACATAGTGTTAGTGAGACTGGACACATACAGCCCCAGTACCTAGCTACAGTGGTGACCCCGCCTAAAACACGTGTTAGAATAAAAATAAGTCTGTATTCGATAAAATGGCAACCACTTCGAAAGGTGATCGTATAGTCCAGGAGCCAGTGACACCGCCTTCGACTGAGATATCTCGTGTTGGTGTTCGCATTCCTCCGTTTTGGCCCAGTAAGCCTGCCTTATGGTTTGCACAGGTGGAAGGAAATTTTATACTCTCGAATATCACCGCTGATGTCACAAAATTCTATTATGTGGTATCACAGCTCGACCATCAAATCGCTTCTGAAGTGGAAGATATTATAACTTCGCCACCAGACTCGGATAAATATGAAAAACTTAAGAGCGAATTAATTAAGCGATTATCAAAGAGTAAGGAGAATAAAGTCAAGCAGTTATTACTTCACGAGGAGTTGGGTGACCGCAAACCCTCACAGTTCTTACGTCACTTGCGTCATTTAGCTGGTGAGGACGTTCCGGAAGATTTTTTAAAAACAGTCTGGTCTAGTAGGCTACCAAATAATATCGAAACAGTCGTAGCATCTCAACCTACCCTCGACTTGCAATCATTGGCAGATTTAGCTGATCGAGTACATGATATCGCTTCTCCACAACAAATTGTTTCGATGACCTCAAAGTCATCGTCGATCACTATGGAGGATCTGACTCGACAAATTAGCGAATTAACCAAGTGTGTTGAAAATTTGTCTCGACGTGATAACCGATCACGACCTTGGCAACGGAACAACAGGAAACGAAGTTTGAGTCGTTCACAATCGAATTATCGTAAGTACCCCACATGTTGGTATCACTCAAAGTTTGGATCAAAAGCTAATCGATGTATAAAACCTTGTAACTATAAACAGGAAAACTCCAGGAGCAGTCACTAATGGCGGCAGAAGACTGCTCCACCTGCCAGGGCCGCCTATTTATCACTGATAAATACACAAAAGTTCCATTTCTCATCGATACTGGTTCAGACGTTTGCGCTTACCCTCGCAAATTATTGAAAGACAGGTGTAGCAAATCAAAATATGAGCTTTTCGCCGCAAACGGATCTATAATCTCTACGTATGGAACAGTTGAATTGAGCCTCAATTTAGGTCTGCGTAGGAATTTCACATGGAGATTCATCGTGGCCGATGTATCAAAGCCAATTATCTGAGTAGACTTTTTAAGTTTTTACAACTTATTAGTCGACTGCCGTAACCATCGCTTGCTTGATTCTGTTACCAGTCTATCAGTGGACGCGTCGTTATCACACCATCTAGCTCATGAGTTGGTTTCGCTTAAGGTGCTTACGGGTGACTCACCATACCATAAATTACTTAACTGTTTTAGTGAAATAACAAGACCTGCTGGATCCTGCAGAACTACAACGCACAACACTCAGCATCATATCAGGACTACGCCGGGACGGCCCGTATCTTCTCGTCCTCGTCGATTGGCACCAGATCGTCTTAAGATTGCCAAGAAGGAATTCGAAGATATGTTGAAAGTTGGAACTGCTCGCCGCTCTGATAGCCCATGGTCTTCTCCTCTGCATATGGTTCCCAAGAAAGACGACAGCTGGAGACCCTGTGGAGACTACAGAGCGCTTAATTCGAGAACAATACCCGATCGATACCCAGTGAGACACATTCACGACTTTGCTTATCATCTTTCAGGAGCCAAAATTTTCACAAAGGTTGATCTTGTGAAGGCGTTTCACCAAATTCCTGTAGCGGACGAGGATATACCGAAGACGGCTATTACCACGCCGTTCGGCCTCTTCGAGTTCCCGTTTATGACATTTGGTCTCAGAAACGCGGCACAATCGTTTCAAAGGTTTTTAGATGAAGTCCTTCAAGGCTTAGACTTCACATACGGATTCTTGGACGATATTTTAGTCTATTCCAAGTCAGAAACTGAACACCTGCAACACCTGGAAATTCTATTTGAACATCTAAAAAAGTATAGTTTAATTATAAACACTTCCAAGTGTGTTTTTGGTGCAGAACAAGTAACATTCCTTGGCTACAATGTTTCTTCTGCTGGAATACGCCCTCTGCCAGAAAAAGTCCAAGCTATTCAAGCTTACCCAGTTCCTAAGACGGCCAAACAGCTTCGTAGATTTCTTGGCATATTAAACTTTTATAGGAGATTTATTCCTAAAGCTGTCGAAATTCAAAGACCGCTCAACACAGTACTCGCAGGCGTGAATGTTAAAGGATCTACACCCGTGAATTTCACTCCAGAGCTTCTTAAATCGTTTGAAGATTGCAAAACTAGCTTAGCAAACGCGACTCTTATCTCACACCCAGATTCAAATGCAGAACTAGCCCTATTCACCGATGCTTCAGATATCGCCATAGGTGCTGTTTTGCAACAGAGAGTCTACAATTCGTGGCAACCGCTAGGATTCTTCTCGCGCAAACTAACTTCTGCGCAGACTAAGTATAGTGCTTACGATAAAGAGCTCTTGGCAATTTACGAAGGAATAAAATATTTTAGGTACATGGTTGAGGCTAGAAACTTTATAGTGTTCACCGACCATAAACCAATTACATTTGCCTTCAATAATAATCGTGACAGTTGTTCTCCCCGTCAATATCGCTACCTCAATTACATTGCCCAATTTTGCACCGACATTCGACATGTGTCTGGAAAAGACAATGTTGTGGCGGATACATTTTCCCGAGTTGAAAGCATTGCTAGTTACATTGACTATAAAGCTTTAGAAAAGGAACAGGAATCAGACCCAGAATTACATAATCTGCTTAAGATGGGTACATCAATAAAACTAGAGAAAATTGCAACATCTGAAGCCACACTATACTGCGACGTGTCTACACGTTACCTGAGGCCTTATATAACACCTACCTTCCGTCGTCAGGCATATGAAAGCCTACACAATCTAAGCCACCTAGGACCATCAGCTACAGCGAGACTCGTGTCAGAACGATACGTATGGCCTGGAGTTAGACGTGACTGCAGAAAGTGGTCTCAGACATGCACTGATTGCCAAAAAAATAAAATTACCCGTCACACTACCTCTCCTTTGGCATCATTTCCTTTGCCCTTAGACCGATTCTCCCATATCCATATGGATATAGTAGGACCATTACCCTGTTCTTATGATTTCAGGTACTGTCTTACCGTCATCGACAGGTTCACTCGATGGCCTGAGGCGTTCCCGTTGGCTGATATCACGGCCGAGACTTGTGCCAGAGTCTTCATATCCGGTTGGGTCGCGCGTTTCGGCTGTCCTCACACCATAACAACAGACCGAGGCCGACAGTTTGAGTCCCAGCTGTTCAAAAATATCTGCAGCCTCATTGGTGCCACGCATCGCCCCACTACAGCCTACCATCCTGCCTGTAATGGAATGGTTGAACGACTGCACCGACAACTGAAAGCGTCCATCAAATGCCACAATAACACCCAGTAGTCAGAAGTGCTTCCTCTTGTGCTCCTTGGCATTAGGAGTGCGTGGAAAGAAGACCTGAAGACGTCTGCTGCAGAACTGGTTTATGGAGAACCGTTGAGATTACCTGGTCAATTCTTTTCGCCGAGCCACAACACTGAACCTGATGTTACCAGCTTCACCTGTCGTCTCCGCAGCCACATTGCCAACCTGTCTCCAACTTCAATATCTTGGCACGGAAAAAGAACATTTTACTTACCTGCCGACATCTTCTCCTCCGACTATGTGTTTCTTCGCACAGATTCAGCCAAGATGTCCTTAGAATCACCTTACTCCGGTCCCTATAAAGTCTTGGAAAGAAAAGCAAAGACATTTAAAATTGACGTTAAAGGAAGACATATTACAGTCACCATAGATAGGCTAAAACCTGCTTATCTGGTAGACGGCCGACCGAAACTAGTCCACTAGTCGATGCTGCTCCATCTGTAAAAAAGACTAAAAGTGGAAGAGTAGTAAGATTTCCAGATTACTATCGACCGTGAACCGATCTCAAAGGGGGGAGTGATGTAGCACCTAGCTACATTATTATTAACAATAATTTCCTGCGCTTGTCGACGCGGTGCTGTTGCTAGGTGCCGCCCTGCGGCACCAGTCAGCCGTTAGCCCTCGAAGCGAAACCACGTGGCTTAGCTTAATACATTTGCTCCGCGCTTGCGCATCGTACTCGTGTATATTATTATTGTTGTGTAAACTTACTTATACATTGTTATACATAGTGTTAGTGAGACTGGACACATACAGCCCCAGTACCTAGCTACAGCTAAGCGCGCTACGGTCCCGCGAAGCGATCCATTGCCACAGAATTTCCAAGAAATGAGCTAGTGGTCAGCCCCTCCCCGAGCCCTGCGTGACATATATTTTAAATTCTAATGTTAAAGAATCCTTGCCACCTTGTACAAAAATAGATGTGTACAACATTGAAATATTGTAGAGGCAAACAAGTACTATTGCATTCGTCATCCTTAAATAATAATACTAATGCTTATGCGTATACTTTAGCAGCGAAATGTCGGTGTCCATAAACGTTACTAAATAGATGAGAAATAAAAATTATGATTCGATTAATATATTACAAAAGTATCAAAACGAGTTGAGTAGTTTGAGACGCACGTAGGCTTGGTTGTTACACGAGCGAAGGTGGCGCCTTCATGTCCATTTATCTATCAAGTTGATGATGTTACTATGGTGAGGGTTAAAAAATTATAAATTTATAGATAATTTTAGATACTTAACAGTAATTTGTATCAAGATAATGTTTTGATTCACTTAACGACAAACAAATTGGATTGATAGCATTTCATAGTTACAGATATATTAAATAGGATTTTACAGTTTAATTACTAATCTAAACTTTGGTGTCAAGAAATATGTCTTTTCTTATCATAATGTTAGTAGTATTAAAAATAAAGTATTATTCCAATATCGGGTTATACAAATTATCAGTAGGACACTCCAGTAGCGGCTCCACCTAATGAGGTGCCATTAGTGTTGTGATTTTAAAAAATGAGCTTTTATAATTTGATATTAAAAGAACCAAAAAGTTTAAACAATTTAATTCTGATTACAAATATATCATTTTATAGATATATAATATTCTGTTTTAAAATAAATACGTTGCCCTTTCTTTACTTGTCTTGCCGTCAAAATGTAGCACGTTTTTACTTTAAAGCATGCATTCAGCGAAAAGACCTTGTTACAAACTGGGTCATCGCACAAATTAAAACTAACGCTTTAATTTTTTCACTGACCTACCTACATTTTATAATTTATGGTAATACATATTTTTTACGTTCGAGCGCGTCGTAGTTCATTAAATTTTCTAAAATAATACTTGGAGCAATTCGAAACATACTATGGAGCTTGAATGTGAAGTTTTAAAGCTAAATTATTGAACGATTACAAGAGAAATGGTAGATTTTAACAGTTACGTTCAACGACCAGATAAGGGCGGTTAGTTCTACTCTTATTCAAATGAAATTGGATTTTTAATGGTTTGAAGACATAAAAGAACACGCATATATTTTATTAAATGAGGCCACTCAACACTTTTTATCAGGTATTATTATTTCATGCCAGCCATAGACTACCAGGTTAGTACTTGATAAAACTATTTACATCTTATTTGTCTGCTATTAGCTATAAATTATAATGTTAGTTGATCAGTATTTTCTTACCATTTTGATTTTTAATGCATTGTAATTATATTATGACATTTATAGATTGTAATTATAATAAGCAATTGTGCTATTTAGCTTTGTAAGGTTAAACATGATTCTTGAGACAGTTATATTGTGAAACTAGACGAGAGAAATCTTATATTTGTTGAAATTGAGCCTGAAATAACATTTGCTCGCATACATTTCAGGTTGATCAGCACCAGGTAGCGCAGCATCCGAGGGTGAGGAGCTTTTTACGAGACGAGCGAGTTTCAATGAAAGAGTCTCCGTGACCTACATAGGTGAGCGAGTACCCTACCCATAACTTTTATTGACAGATTTTGGAACGTAGCGATTATGGACCTGTTTACTATAAAACCCTGGCTCAAGCTCAGTATTACGCGATGATAGTCTTAGTTAAATATATCCCAATGTTTGGAGTGAAGGAAGTTCGCGTATTAACATTGATAACTTGTTAAATTACCGACTATTCAGTTCAATATTACATGTAAACATTCCAAGTTAAATGAAACCTTGTGTTTAGGGTGCCAAGCTGCAACATTTCTTTTAAAGTTAAGGAATGAACAATTTAATCTACCTACATTATTTTTTTAAAGACATGACGCTGGTATCGTTCAAGAAATACTTCTTAATATTTTGAGAAATAATACGTACGAAAACAGTCTAAACAGTTTCAGTGATCCGTTCACTGCTCAAGACACTGCGCGGTGGGTGCAAACCTAATTGGCTTAGAATTTTATCCTGAAATGGATACAACGCAATGTAATATTTACCCACCCGCTTGGATCTGAACTTCGTTATCTATGCACGTTTTCGGATTTATTGGTCCTTAGGTTTTAGAAAGTGGTAAATACAATTAGGAAGACCGAAAGCCTCGTATACTTATCCGAATGTTGGCTTAGTTGCTCTTCCTTTGCCAGTGGTCCCGGTGCGTAGTTCTACAGGTAGTCCCACAGGCAAACCGTTTTGAAAGCCGTTTAGAAGCACGCCAGGCAAAGTATTAATTTTTTGTCTATTCTACTACAAAATTTGGTGTAGTGCTCTTTCTGCGATTGCGTCGTGTTTAAGGCCTTTCAAAAAAAATAAATTTGAAAAACTATTATTACTATACATTAATACTTGAATAACTATTTACATCTTTTTGTCTGCTATAAGCTATAAATTGTAATGTTAGTTGATCAGTATTTTCTTGCCATTTTGACCTTTAATGCATTATAATTATATTATGAGGTTGTAGGGAGTAATTTTTATAAGCAATTGTACTATTTAGTTTTGTAAGGTTAAATATGATTTTTGAGACAGTTATATTGTGAAACTAGACAATACCAATCTTATATTTGTTGAAATTTATTATTATTAACATTATTCACCCTCTACTCAATATACTTATTAGTATACTGCATCATTTATAGTTTAAACTTTGCTATAACATTTGCTCGTATACATTTCAGGTTGATCAGCACCAGGTAGCGCAATGTCCGAGGGTGAGGAGCTTTTTACGAGGCGAGCGAGTTTCAGTGAAAGCGTCTCCGTGGCACACTTAGGTGAGCGACTACCCTACCGATAACTTGGATTGACAGATTTTGGAACGTAGCGATTATGGATCTGTTTACTGTAAAACCCTGGCTCAAGCTCAGAATTACTTGATGACAGTTTTAGTTAAACATGTCCCAATGTTTGGAGTGAAGGAAGTTCGCGTTTTAATATTCATAACTTGTTAATTGGACGACTATTCAGTATAATATTACATGTGAACATTCCAAGTCAAGTGAAAGCTTGTGTTTAGGGTACCAGGCTGGAACATTTCTTTTAAAGTTAAGGAACGGAAAATTTAATCTACCTACATTCTTTTTTTGAAGATATCACGGTGGTATCGTTGAAGAAATACTTCTTAATAATTTAAGAAATATTACGTACAAAAACAGTCTAAACAGCTTCAGTGAACCGTTCACTGCTCAAGACACTGCGCGGCGGGTGTAAACCACAGAATAGTTAGAATTTTATCCTAAAATGGATAAAACACAATGTAATATTAAACTACCCGCTTGGGTCTAAACTTCGTCTTCTATACACGTTTTTAGATTTATTGATCGTTAGGTTTTAGAAAGTGTTTAATGCAATTAGGAAGACAGAAAGCCCCATATACTTCTCCGAATGTTGGCTTAGTTGCTGTTCCTTTGCCAGTGGTCCAGATGCTTAGTTCAAACATTTTCGAGAGCAATTTAGAAGCACGCCAGGCCATAAATTTTTTTGTTCTATTTTACTACACAAATTTGGTGTATTGCCCTTTCTGCGATTACCTCATGTTTAAGGCTTTCAAAAATAATGGTTTCTACTAGTTTTTATTCACTGTTTTATCATTCGGTGTAGCAATGTTTGGGACTTTTGTACCGCCTTGCGTATGTCATGGTACGGATTATTTATGTATTCATGTGGATGGTAATATCATCGACAATATCAGTTTGAATTTCCAGATTTTTAAAAACTAACATTGAAAACTTGTTTTAGTTTGTAGTTTACAATGTAATACATGTTAATATGTGGCACAGTCTGTACTAAGTCGATATGATTGGCAGCTGGTTGTTACAAATGAGTTATCATTGTTGTCAACAAGATGGTAAAGTACCACATTTTTGAAACCAAAATAGTTCGTTTGCGATTTTCTTGATTCAATATAATGTTGCTCTGTCAAATTACTTGAATGACATTTTTGTTATAACATGTTCACGATGAATATAATCGATTGAACAAAAGCAACTAGTGACATTCCTTTAATTTATTGATTTGAAGTTATTAATTTCTTATTACTTCATTTAACCTGTACAGTCAACATTAGACAATTAGACTGTATTCATGAAAATCAGTTTAGTTTTATGCTATAATTTTTTTTCTAACAAAATAAAAATATTTTCGGACATCTGACACACAATGTTATTTGTTTCAAACCAAGCAGATTTTTAACATAGCAAGTTTATAAAACGTAGGAATGCGTTTTGTTGACAACACGAATGTTTACTCTTTAAAAGTGATGCAAATCTTAATACAATCCATTGGACTGGTTGGTGGATGCAGATGGTGTAGGACCGCCTATTGTGGAGAACCTTTGGCAAGTCTATATCCAGCAATGGACGTCTTTTTGCTGATATGAGATGAGATATTACGTCTTAGTTTTCTTATTATCGTCTATGTATTATATTTATGTGAGTTGTGCGTGTGCGTGTGTCGCTTTGGGGGAATATTATACAAAATATGTGTTATTTATACACCTACATATTTATTGTACATTCTCGATATTGCACCAAAATAACCAACTTAGGCATTATAACTCATGCTTTAACTTACTACAGACTACATCAATACTACTTAGAACTTAACTAAACTTATATATGTCTAATTTTATAGACTTAATGGTAAAAAATAAGGTGATTTGGTAAATAAGGTGGCGAGGCTTTATGCCTATTTACCATTGCGTACCCTGTTAGGCTTTACAATGCCGTATTTTCTTTTTAAGTGTGCTATTCAAACGCAAGGTGAACTTTCCACAATTTGCATTTGTCATGACTGACTGCCTTGTTATTTTTCCACGATACCGTCTGTAGTCACCTGTAGTCACAATTTTGAACTGCCCGTTTACTGCACCTCATTCTTGATTTCTTTTGCAGTAGGAAGCTTTCATTTTTTGCCGCCATGGTCCGAAATGTTTCCCTATCAAAACTCTGATATTCTGGATAATTTGAGAGGGATTCGGTTTCGCATTCGTACGATTCTGGCAAAGAAGGCATGTTGGAAAGAGGCACGTTTCACTTTAAGTAATGTGTCTTCTACGATGTTAAAGGTTGGTTGACTGTTGAAGGTTGATCGTAAGGACACATCAGGTCGTATGACCTATAATGTACTAGTAATTGAGGTGGTCGTTAATCGTTCACTCCATAATGCGGGAATTTCCTTTAATTTTTTATAGCCGTTTTGCACAAATCTAAAAGAATTTCTTCAAGGAGGTCATGATTTTTATTCAATTTGTTCTGCGTGTGTCAAAAATGCATCAAAACAACCAACTTAAACATTATAACTAGTACTTTAACCTACTTATACAAACAAGACTAATTTTACTTAGAATTTAACTAATCTTATGCATTCAACTGCATATGGACATAAGTCTGACAAACACTATTATTATACAAAGAAGTACACACGTTGGAAAATTGTATGATACGAGTATCATATACTAATTGGGGTGAAAATTATGAACATCGTGAAACACAATTGGTAGTTTATTCATACTACATCGTTTCTTCATTAGATGACGCTGCAGAACGTTTTTATTGCGCTGTATGTATGTGGAAGTCACCACAAAGGTATCCAAAATACTGACGGGAAGTCATTGGATCGTATAAACCGTAGTACACTTGAGCTGCAAGCAACCAGCACTGTAACGTTCACTCCATGAAGCGGTCTGATTCTATAATTCAATTCGAAACCGGTATATTGGAGATATGTTGTGTCGGCAGGATAGCACATTTGTGTCTCCGTTAGTAAGAGTGTGGCTGGGCGTATCATCTCAAGGTGATGCTGGTCGGCACCAAGATATGCGTAATAGAGTTCTGTGTCGCAAATAACGGGTTAGTGGGAGAGAAGTTGTAAATACATTCTTTATTGTTTATGCTGCCGAAATCAAAAATAAGATAAGGGAAATAGGATTGTAAAAAGGTGTGACAATCATCGTTTCAGTGTAAACTACAACTTGGAATGCTCTGTCGTCACATAACGCTGAAGTAGGACGGTGACCGAACAGTATCGTACGACGGTGACCGTACCGATAACTTCCTTGAGTCTTCTTTTGTCACGAGTTTTGTTTGGTTCGTGTTACTATTTTCCTTTGCATTGTGTGTTGTTTTCTCTCGGAGTCAATCGTTTCTTGCGACAGCTGGTTACGGCTCTGACTTTTTTTTTATTTGTTTCTATCATGGCGGTGCTATAAAACGTGTTTGTGTTTTGTTTACAGCACGGACTTTTAGTTATTGCACTTGGTACAACTTTTTATGGGTTTAAATTCTCTTTAAAAGTGATGTAAATCGTATAATGATTTGTAAAATAAACGGTACAGAATCTACCGTTGTCCTTTGCTTAGTATCGTTTTTGTTTTATACTTAAAATAAGTTACTTTAATGTATCTTAAAGAATATGAAACATTTACACATTTATTTACTATTTTAACTTGTACAACAATATTATACTCAAACAAAATAGTATAACAAAAGCTTTCATTTAACACTTTTACTTACTACAAATTAGACTTGGAACTTAACTAAGCTTATACCTGCCCAATTTTATAGATTTAATAGTAAAAAGATAGGGGATTTATTTACGTTAAAATATATTTACAAGTATGTACCCTGTTAGATTTTATAATGTTACACACCGAGCACGATCACGCTTACTTTACTTAGCCTCCAGCCCAGTCACTTTTCCATTTAAATACGACACTTGGACGGCAAGGTGAGCTTCCTGCAATTTGTAGTCATCACGATGTTGCTTGGCTGCCATGTTATTTTTTTCGCGATGCCGTCTGTGGTCACCTATAGTAATATTTTGAGCCGCCCGATGTTCAGGATCGTCCAAGAGAGATTTCGTTTCATATTCTTACGACTCTGGTTGTTGTTTTTATTATTGACAAGGTACGTTCAACTTTAAGTAACGTGAATCTTATGAAGTTGAAGACTGGTGGGCTGTTGAATGTTGAAGGAAAGATCAGATAGGGTTGAATAACCTGTAATATATTGGTGGCGTTTGTTGATTGTCAGAAGAGCATTATGCAATACTGCAACAAGCATAAGTACTTCTTTTATAATTGGACCTCACCTTTAGGTCAGCCATTTTCTTAGACCAAAAAATTTTTCAGTAACTAAGAGAGCCTTCTTCAACTCGAGCTTGTCGCGTGTTTGTTTGGCCGCAGTGTTATTTTTTTCCATTGGCTTTCATAACTTTCAGTTATTAGCGACGATTTTACATATCCTCGGATCCTAGGATTGTTCCCCAAAAGAAACTCACAATCCTAAGTCGTCATTACTTCGAAGTACTCTCTTTCGAATCTCTGGGACTTCCATCATCAGAGAGGGACTCTGCATCCTAGGAGTCATTTTAGTCTGGCGGCAAATGCCTATTGGGCTGTCTAAATAATAATAAATTAAACAATATCTATAACTTATTCATATGTATTCAAATACTAAACGTATAATTACATTAAACCTCACGCTCACATTTACATTTGTTACGTCTATTTATGAGAAAGACAGTGTCCTTCAGTGCGTTATGAAATGCCGCAACTAGCATAAATACCAGTTTTATAATTGAATCTTACCTTAGTTGTGTGACTGTCTTCATAAAGAAACTTTTTTGAACAACCAAGAGAGCCATCGTTAACTTGTGCTTGACACGGCTTTGTTTGTCCGTGATGTTGTTTTTTCTTTCCTTTGCTTTCGCTAGTTGTTGGTTAGTTGTAGTTAGTTGTCGTATCCTGGAATTATTACGTAAAAGAGGCTTACGATTTTACACTACCATGGCTTCGAATGACTCTCTTTTGAATCTCGGGGCTGTCCATCACCAGAGAAAAACTCTGTGTCTGCGTAGTCATTTTAGTCTGGAGGTCAATGCCTACTGAGCTTTACTTGAATAATAATAAATAAAATAAAAACTATAATTTATTCATCAACGTCCAAAACCTGAGCGTATAATTACGTTAACCTGTTTGCATTTATTATGTCTATTTATAAGAAAGACGTGTCTATCCGTAAGTACGTTATTAAATGCCACTACTAGTATAAGCATCTCTTTTATAATTGAACCTAGCTTTTAGCTCAGCGATTTTCTTAATCAAGAAAGTATTTTGAACAACCAAGGAAGCCTTCTTCGACTTGGGCCGCGACAAGGCTTTGTTTGGCCGTGATATAATGTTTTTACCTTTGCTTTCGATAGTCATTGATTATCTGCAACGAGTGTATATATCGTCATATCCTGCGATTATTCCTCAAGAGAAATCCACAATTCTTCGCTGCCTTGGTTTCTTGCCTTGCTTTGATTTTCTATCGAATCTCTTGGCCGCCTTTGCCTTTGGAGTCACCAGTTATTTGTGATAATTGTAAACTTCGTTGCCCCTTGAGATCGCTACCTAGAAGAGATTCATCATTCATAATGTCGAAAGACTACTGTAGCAGTCATTCAAGTTAAGCGAACATGGTATTTTGGGCCTTACTGGAGACTATTGGCCCAGCATAGTTCTATGTTGAAGAATGTAGTTGCTTGTATTACTTGATTCAAAACCCAGATAATTAGTCGCTGTTAAGTAACATTGTTGTTATACTTATTTATTATCACTTGTTCAACAACGTACGTAGAATAATGTTCTGTTACTGTAATAGTACATTAGCTTTAAGTATAGGTCGTCTAGAAGTCGAGTTGCCACCATTATTTATTTGTGACTCACTTACTCATCCTGGAAATGTACACTCGTCTTTTTCAGTATGGTGATCCCTCCCCACTCAGACCAACATATCCAGTACTGCTACAAGGACGGGGAATGAGCCACCGTAGAGACAATGAGTGCCACGGAACTGTCCCGGTCACGCAACCAGTTTGGACGGGAAGGAACGTAATAGGGCTCTGCGGCTACGGCAACACCGACCGACCACTGTACCATGGTTTGCAGGAAGAGGTTCTGCGCCGCGGCACAGTGGTTCAGGTTCCCCTGAATAAGGAGGTTGGAGACTTGATTCATTATTAGATTGTCTCTACAACCTCCTCCATGGGCGACATTGTAGACGTGCGAACAACATTGGACGCTTGCCGAGAATCGTGGGAAGGCTTGCAAACCCCTGAACAATTTGATCATTGGCGGGCTTGTGCCCGGTCAATCGCAGCGGAAGCATAGCCGGCTGCAGACATAACAGTTTACGTACTTGGCGCGTGTGTCCGAATGCTAGGCATTTAAAGCACCTCATGGGTCTTACCACCAGAACAGTGACTCTGACATTCACAAAACCGATGAGAATCCTGTCTGCCTGGTCCAGAACTTTGGCCGACGGTACACACACACACGGTACAAACAGCTGATTGACTGACGCCAAGCCCTCCTGGACCGGAGCGGATGGTGCCAATCCTAATGTGTCTGCGTTGCACTCCGCCTTCTTTCTTATTACAACGCGGACATCCTTGGCCGTTATCGAGTCATTCATCGTTCACCATCCGTGGTTGCGAAGATCTGCCACAGCTTCTCGGCGAAAGTGTCCACCATCTTTGCACCTTTAGCACCGGGGAACTCGAGAACCTGAGCTCCCGTCTGGTTGAAGCGTACTTTAACTCCTAACGTCCCGAAGTCATGTGTAAGACTATCCCGGGCCTTTTTGAAAATGGCCGCATAATTCGCTGCTAGCTGCCTCCGCTGACACAGTGACCACCATGGCCATTTTTTTAGGTGCCTGCTATTTGCGCAGCTTCTTCACGGTAGGCACTGCCAGCGATGGTGCCTGCAGGGTGGTGGCTGCTTTTTGGGCAGCCTTTTTATCCCATTTTCGGGACTGCGTAGCTACCCGCACTACCTGCCAACCATCACTGGAAGAGACAGATGTGGAGGTGGCAGATGTGGAGCTATCAGGTATTGCTGTTGGAGTGGGGGGCAAAAGGAATTCTGCTCCAGCCGTTGTGGCTGTTTTAAGACCTGACTTCGGTGCAGCCGTTTTGCCTGTTGATTTGGTCGCTAGTTGTGCCCTCTTAGCAGCCGCAGCAACAGCAGATATCAACGCCGCCGCCGTATAGGATACGTGACCGCCTGCAGTGGGAAGTGGTGATGGCGTCGATGCGACCTCTAGACTATGTGTGGGAACGGATCATACGACCCACAGTAAATTTGATGTAGCTGTTGCATATGGATCCCAAAGAGCCATGATTTTTATTCCTCTTATTCGTTTGACGTGCAAAACATGAATGAAGATCTGTGACCACGTGCGACTAAGAATACAAAATATGTAAAAACAAATTGATTTATTAAGTTTGTAAAAATCTTAGATAGGTGAAACATTAGTCTCAGATGACTAATTTAGACGATCTTCATGGTTTCACCTGTGTGTATGATTACTGCTCCGGTCTTGAGCCTGCCAGCGTGATGTTTCATAGTGTATAAATTGTGCGAAACATTTAATGCAATTTTTATCAAATACGCAAAGACTTGTTTAGATCTAACTACTAATTCCAGGGTATCACCTACTTACATAACTAACCACCTGTAGATACCCACCACGCTTCGTCGAGGAATAAAGCTGACGCGAAAAATAGAGTCTAATATCTATCAACTGCCTGATACCTAGCTGAATACAGGGTTTGTCTTGTGCAGACTTAGGCGTCAGTGTGTATTTGTCGACTTATACACTATTCATACATTGATTGCTAATATATTGACTTTCTGTAACTTTATTTATATTTTCAAATATTATGATCAATATTGGAGTACTAGAACTCTGAATAATTGGCACTGCGGCATGGTTTAATGAAATTGTTCCTCATTGTCGTTATAGTGTGTAGATGTATTGTCAATGTGTACTCGTGTATAGCTAATATAGATATGTGAAATAAAATATCTGTCAGTTTTTTAAACACGGAAATATTTATTGCACCTTTTTAATGTTACACAAATTAACTTAAACGTTCTAACTAATACTTTGACTTATTACAGACTACACTTACGAGTATGTGACTTAGAACTAAACTAACCTTGTATCTATATTTACACATCCAATGTTATAAAAGTCTATCACATATTTACAAAGACAACACATAAATAATATAACAAAACGGAAACTATCATTTAACACTTTTACTGATTACAAACTAGACTTAAAACTAACTAAACTTACACCTACTTAATGTTACGGATTAAATTTTAAATAATTAAATAATTTATTTACAAAATTCATTTACAAGTACCATCTATATATTGCACCAGTATTTATATATCAAAGTGTTTATAGATCACAGTATTTGTATATCACAGTGTTTACATATCACAGTATTTATACAAATTATATTTATTTTACAATAAACTTTGTTCAGTTATTACCTCTTATCAAAGTTTACTTTGATGCCGCACAACGACGACAATCATTTTTTCTATCTGAGCCTTTAGCTAAGAAACTTTTCTTTTTAAAAATGTCGCTTGGACGACAAGGCGGGCTTCGCGCAGTTTGTCGCAGTTCGGCTTTGCCACCATATTACTCTCCCGATGCTGTCGGTAAACATCTGTCTTTTCCGCTGGCTGCATAACGCGCCTCATTCTTGCTGCTTGGGTTGCTCCCTAATAGAGAGCCCCCATTTTCACCGCCATGGTCTGGAAGGACTCCCTCTCAAACTCATGGTACTCAGGGTCGTCTGAGAGGGATCCAGTCTCGTGAGATTCTGGCGGCGTAATTATGTTGGGAGGAGGCGCGTTATATTTTATATTGCAACTTTTGTAGGCTGTTGCAGGCTGGTTCGCAGGACGTGGCCGAAAAGGTCCGATCGAGTCGTATGATGTACTATAGATCTTACACAATGTTGCAAATGAGGGATATGACTTACGCGAAAGTAGAGTCTAAAATCTGTCAGCAGTCTGGTACCCAGTTGAATACAGGCTCTGCCTTGTGCGGACTTAGACGTCAGTTAGTGTGTGTCTGTCTATATACTATTCATATATTGATTCAATATTTGAGTACTAAAACTTTGAATAATTGCCATGTTGAATGAAATTGTGTCTCATTGCAGTCATAGTGTGTAGTTGTATTGTCAATGTACATATAGGTATTTTAAAAAAAATCCTGTCAGTTTTTTAAGCACGGTAATAATTATTGCACCTTTTTAATACTACACAAATTAACTTAAACATTCTAATTAATATTTTACCTTATTACAGACTACACTTGTGTTACTTAGATTTATTTTTTGCTTTTTTTTAACGTCAGGAAACCCCCTCGGGCCGTTATCTCATCGGGGTTTACGGCGGAGTGGTGTGTCGGAATCGGATCGACTAAAACCACACGCTGTGCCACTCTGCGCCTGACATAGGAGGGATCCGGAAACAGCACTTATTACGACATGCAGATCCCTCCTAGTGCCTGCCCGCTACCGCGGGCACCATCTGCGCATAAACTCTCTATTTAGGCAACGTACGGCACACACGGACGTCGCCTCCTCGCGGCTAACCATTATAGCAGATGGAGGCGAAAAGCCGTCCCGTCTACCCGTGGCCACACTCGAGGCGGCATGAGGCGCTGGTAGGCGCGCCTCCACCGTCCGCCTGGCCGGCGGCAAATTCGGTCCGAATGGAGGTCGTCCGCATGGGTCTTCTCCACTGCTTCCTTCCGCGAAATTACATCTTTGCAGCAGGTTGCGACGGCGGTAAAGCAACTGTCGCTACCGAACATGGAGCGTATAACGGCCAATAGCGAGAGATCTCCTCCAATAATTGCAGTGAGGACCCCACGCTGCGAAGCTCAGGCGGCAAAATCCGCTAGCGTGTGCTGAGCCGAGTCCCCACTGCAGTTGTAGTGATAACACCCGGGACTAAATTCCCTCCTGGTGACCGAGTGGAGATACTTCCCGAAGCAACCGTGCCCGGAAAGAATCTGTATCAGTCGGAAGGAAAGGGTCCCGTGCTGTCGCCCCCCACTCGGTGATGACCGGCTGGAGAGCCGGCGGCAAAACCAGCGCGTGGAGCCTCCAACTGGGACGACCAATGAGCCATCGTGGCTCGATGAGCGGCCTCACATCACTCGCGTGTCTCTTCGGGCGGGGCCATGTGCCGTTTCCCGCCCGGAAGTCAACCCTCCGCCGATAAACTTCGGCGAGCATTACCAATTCCTCCCCCCGGGCTGTGACCAATGTGTTATCGGCGTTACAAATTACGCCCAGCCCGAGGGGAGACGATCTCGAAGGGCCCAGTCGTATTCCATGTTCCACAGGAGTAGTCTGAGGACAGATCTCTGTGGAACACCGCACGACACGGGCTGCCGCCTCAAAATACCATCTTGGTCCTCGTATATAACGGTACACTCGTCAAAGATAGTCTGCCACAACCCGAGAAGGAACGTAATAGGGCTCCGCGGTTACGGCAACACCAATCGACCACTGTGCTATGGCTTGCAGGAAAAGGTCCTGTGCCGCGGCACAGTCATTCAGATTCGTCTGGACAAAGAGGTTGGAGACTTGGTCCATTACTAAATCGTTTCTACAATCTACAATCCACAATCTCTCTTTCCATGGGTGACGATGCTGACGTGCGGACGATATCGGAGGTAGCTTTGACCGATTGGTTAGCCCCCGACGCTTGCCGAGAATCGCGAGGAGGTTTGCACCCCCCCTGCCCAATCTGGTGATTGGCGAGCTTGTTACCCTACCCGCTGCACACACTGGGTAATAAGGGGCGGCAGAACACATCGCCGCCATGTGCCACGGTCGACCGCAGCGGAAACATAGTCCGCTGCAGTCAAAACAACTTACGCACTTGGCGCGTGTTCGTCCCGATACCAGACATTTGTAGCATCTCATTGGTCTCGCCGCAGGACCGTGATCCTAGCGCTTACGAAACCGATGAGTAGTCTGCTGGTGTCCCCCAAAACTTTGGCCGACGATACGGGACAGTTGACCCACACTGCACCAAGCCCTCCTGGGCTGGGGCGAATGGTGCCGATCCTGATGTTATCCACGTTACAGCCCGTCTTTATTCTAATTGCAGAGCAGAAATCCTCGGCGTCACAGAATCGTCCAGGCCCGAGATACGCAATTCAGCGCACTTGGTAGGCCTGTCGATCTTTATACCATCCGGGGCTGCAAAACTTCCCCGCAGTCTCTCGGTGAAAAAGTCCGCTGTCTTTGCGTCTTCAACCCCAGGAAACTCCAGAACTCGAGCTCCCGTCTGGGCAAGGCGCAACCTGACCCCTACCGTCCCGAAATCCTTGGCGAGACTAGCCCGGGCCTTTTTGAATAAGGCTTCATAGGGCAACCCGCCATCAGCCATCGCCGGTGATATGGTGACAACTACAGCCGCAATTTTTGGGGGCTGTAGTTTCCGTGCCTTTTAGGCAGGGACGTTTGCCATCGGCGGCGACTGAGGGGTAAAAGCTGCTCTTTGGGCAGCCTTTTTACCCCGTTTTCGGAGCTTCTTTAGCCTTCCGACTATCTGCCAACAATCATTGGAGGGAGTAGATGTGGAGGGGCCAGGTTTTGAGCCGGGTCTAGGAGTGGGGAGTAGAGGAGATTTTGCTCCAGCCCTTACTGCCACTTTTGACCTTGTCCTCGTTGTAACCATCTTAGTTGCTACCTTGGCTACCTGATGTTCCTTCGGAGCAACCGGAGGAACAAACACCGACACAGCTGCCGCATATGATATGCGATCACCTGTGACAGAAATCGGAGTTGACGCTAATGCAACCTTTCGCTTATCGGCAGCAAGCGGTGGCCGAATAATTGGGGCTGAAGGCAGTCTCACTTCCAGGCTCACGATACACCCGTCCAACATATGCCTTACTGCGTCAAGAATTTAGCGGAAGTGGGCATCATGGACGTCACCAGCACCGGGAGTAGGAGGCTGCCTTGGAGCCGGGCCCAGTTTGTTAGATCTTGCCTCCTCCGTCTGAACCTGGGCGAACTGGGTGCTCAGGTCGGCCACCTGTCCTGTCAGGCGTTCGTTAGCAGCTTCTAGGCGAGCACTTTTTGAATTATAACCACCCCCACATTTGCTCTCTCCTGCAACGCCACTGGTGTATGGGAAACGGAACCCCTTTCCACTGGCTCTCGGCTCTTCTGTAGGAGGTTCGCAATCTCCTCCTCCACTGTGCTTTCACCTTCCGCTCTGACTCTTCTGTAGACTTCTGCCTTCGAAAAGACAGAGCCTGATGGAGTCGAGATCGCCGTGATCACCCTCTTCGAAACTAAACTTATACCTACCTAATATTAGAGACTAAATTTTAAATAATGAAATAATTTATTTACAACATTTAATTACAAGTGCGTACCTATACTGGTATTCTCTATAGACTCGTATTGCACGAGTATTTACATATCGCACAACGAGCACAAACATTGTTCTTTATTTGTGCCTTTAGCTCAGCAACTTTTCTTCTTAAAAACGTCGCTTGGATGGCAAGGTGAGCTTCCCGTAGTTTCCGTTTGTCGCCGCTCTGCTTAGCCATCATATTATTGCTCACCCGCTGCCGTCTGTAGTCATATGTCTCTTTCATTGCCAATGAAAGAGCTCATTCTTGAATTGTTTTCTAATAAAGAGCCCAGAGAGCTGGTCTGAAAGGATTCGCTCTCAAATCGATCAGCATCGTCTGAGAGGGATTCAATTTTTTACTCATAAGATTTCGGTGGTCTAATCGCATTGAGAGGAGGCGCGTTAGACTTCAAAAGATTCGAAGTTTCGCACTACGCAGTCGAAAAGGTTTTTATGGGGTATTTTAATCCACAACAGACTTGAGGCAGTTTTTGGGCGTTGCAAGGTAGCATCGGGTCGTATGTCATAACGTATTATGATACATATATTTGTGGCGGTCGTTGAGCGTTCATTATGGATGTTTTGTTCAAGTTTTGTGTGCGTTGAACTCGATCAGATTTTCATGACCCCATTGAGTAATGCGGCCTAGGAGCAGGTCGAACTCAGTGAGAAGCTCTTGTTGTTTTTTTCACAACGTATGCTAACTTGGCTGTAGGGTGACCATAGTATCGTCCATGAACTGTGCTGTCATCTGTGTAGTAATGTATATTACCAAGGGCCAACATATCATTGATATGCAGAAGAAACAATGTGGGTGACAGGAAGGTACCTTGAGGTACACCAGCGTTAATTTGCTGAAATCAGAGGTCTCGCTGTCGCAGAGGACTCTAATGGGGCGCTTGTGCAGAAATGAGGCCACCCACTGCAGAGTTTAGGGGACAGGGGGGAGCGAATGTTGCCAGACCCTATCGAAAACCTTGGCATATTGCAAAGTTACATTGAAAATATAACCCACAAATACACTAAATCGTAATACATAAAAATGATTACTGTTAGTCATGCGTGGGATGTAGACATATGACATCGCAGATTTCTTCATAGATATTTTTAATATATACTATTCCGTAGGAAGTACATCATTTTGGTTATAATCTATTTTGACTAATAAACAACTAGAAAAGTTTTATTAATATCGAGTTTTTCTAAGTATAGAAATGCCTAATAAAAGTCCAGAGTTTAGAAGTGAGTCTTAACCTGCCGTACAGCGCTCGCACCGATCATGATGGATAGCCGAAGTGTTTTTCAACATTATCTATAAATTTATAGGGTAATTGAAAAAAGATCTACTAAATATATTTGCTAGTTCTAACATGAAGCACAACGAGCACAATTACCTTTCTTAAAATTAGCCATCGACTTTATCTTAGCGACTTTCTTCGTCTCTCATCACCAGAGACAGACTCCTACGATAGATTTTCGAGTTTAGCGGTGAATGCGTGTGTAGTTTTACTGGAGCTACTACTGGCCCAGTACACTTCGATATTGAAAGCTAGGGAGGCATGTGTTACCAACTATGGGTTAGAACCTGAATCATTTGTCGACTGTTTCGTTGTGTTTTTGCTATACTTAGTGATCATTACTTATTTGAGCTACACTGTTAAGAATATCTAGAAATAAGGACCCTGTAATACCACATAGATCGTCTTTTGTTTTGTCGATCGACAAGCCGTCAAACAGCCGCCATAATTTTTTGACTTGTTTCCTTTGCCTATCATTACACACTCGTCACTTTAAAGTAGGCACGTCATCATCACACCACATCAATCGCCTCTCTTTGGAAAGGAGGTTTTGGCCTACTCCACGCTAGCTAGACAATTTGGTACAGTGTTTGTATCAAGTTTTACTTTACTGTATAATTTGCTCCCCTAGTCACCTCTTACGACACCCATGGTATTAATGTGGGTGATGACTGTCTGTCTTCTTAATCCACAACTGACCGTCATCACACGGAACAGTAAACACGTATTTTACTCACTTGTAATGTAAACTGCTTTCACGCGAAAGATAAACTTGCGACATAATTGAATATAAATTTAACTGAAGTAATCAAATATCTATTTCTAAAAAGAACCTGTGATTGTTTAGTGGCTACGTCACTACTCGTTACAAACATTACTGTTACTCGTTAACGTTAAGTTACCACTATTCGTTAAGACAAACTACGTCATAGATATTGTTTATATTGTAATATGTACAGCACTTGTAATGTACAAGTGAATTTTAATTACTGCGTAATCAACACAACGATTTAATGTATTATTTATGAGCTATACCCATATTTAAGTGTTGCATTTACTTTTATATGTGCAACAAAGGATAATATAATAACCACTTATATTTGTATGACGTGTGTTTATTTAGAAATTGTATACTTACTACGATTGTATTGTATGCCCGAGTGAGGTCGAGTGATAGAACACAGCGTTCTATAATGTAATTGTGTAACATCCCCTGTATGTGTATATCATATTGTGCACAATAAAATCATTTGAACTTAAGATTTTTATTTTTTTCTATACCTAAAAACTATTAGTTTTTCTTTGCATATTATAAAATGAAGTCACTTTTTGTTTGAGTACACCTAGATCTTTCAAACTACACAATAGAGTTTAATTCAGGTTTCGCCAACTGGAAGAATAATTCAAAAGGAAGGTATATGTATAATACACGAATATTACAAAAAGAGAAAATTTAAAAATTTCAAAGATTTAAAATGCGACGTAGTAAAAATATATTTATATGCACTTACATTGCAAACGCTGGCAGAATCTTACAAGATAAATAATAATTATTGTTCTGAACTATCTTGTAAGGTACTCTAATCTTGTAATTGTATTACAGAATTGTAATGTGAAGATATTTACACAAAATACCAGAATGGCGTATGTTTATCTCCTAGGCATAACCCATAGTCAACATTTTTAACTTTAGATTTACCAAAAAAAGTGCATTGTTTACGAAACTAAATAATTAAGAAGATGAGGAGATAATGATTAACTAATTAAAACACTGGATACCACTGTTGACAGCCATTGTTTCACAGGCAACAGGCAATACAATTTCTAGCTCAGCACTAATTCGATTCTTATAGTTTAATTTTAGTAGTTAAATATATCTAATTCTGTAACTGAAATTAGAAATGGCTTTTTAAACCGTTACCATCGAGGGTTTCTTAATTTTCTTTAAATATTTGTAATCACAATTAATTTCGAAATAAAATATATTATAAAAAGAAAACGCCAACACTTTTCATCCCTATACATCCTTTCACATCCTTATTCATCCTTTTCAACAACCAGCCCTACCAATGTGATGGAGAAGAAGATGCCGTTTATCTCCTCCGGTGGAGAACATAATAACATCCTTATACACCTCACACACGGCTGTCTGATATCAAACTAGGTAGAACCACAAATGGTAACCAGCCTGCTGTTAAACGTACTTAAATATTTCTAAATACATGTAATGAGTACCACATATTATTGATAAATTACGCCCAGACACTAAACAAATGACAGTATTCATCACACAAAGTGTTATCGTGGGTAGGTATCGTACCCAAGATCTCTAGTTAAGCAGTTTTGTATTACAGGGACATGAAAATGTGGAGTTTCTTGTCCCTTTAACACAAAGCGAGAATCTCTCAACCTGGCGAGGTGATCATGCCAAACGGAGATTAATGTTGTGTTGGTGTTAAAAAGTTGTATGTATGTATTTTTGCTAATCGATGTGTGAGTTTCTGTATCTTGATACAGGGTAAGTGTAATCCGTAGTTCGGTGTGTCTGCAATAGATAGCGCTATAGTACGTTTTTGTTTGCGCTGTATGTGAAAGTTGGCAGAACGCATAATAATATAAAAGTATTCGTAATGCAGATAACATATTCTAACAAAACATTAATAATTTTCAAAACACGACCATTCTGATGTTGTTGACGCATCGATGTACCCATCATTATATCTTTTATTGCGTTGTTCATACTCGGTGAATAAGTTATTGAAAAATTGTTTCCAAATGAAATCAATTATATTATTATTATCCAATTTTTGTTGTTTTTATCGGATAAAAACCAAAACTTGTTAAAATTTTTGTAGAAAATTAAAAATAAATAGACTGTTGATAATAACAGTTATAGTAATACGTTTATTTATTCACTCTTTCTTAAATCCTTACAATTCCAGATGAACGTCGGCAGCCATAGTAGTATGGAAATGTGCTATAGCTGCCAAAAGATGATGAATGAACTCAAGAACTGTATTAACAAGTACCCAGTAAGGTCAAATTATGGGACAGCTAACTCTTACAAAACCAGCTACTGTCGATAACATAATTACCAGATATATCTAATATTGAACGTAATCGACATCTGCATCTTGTTGCAGATGTGCTCTGTCTAAATTTTAACTTGACAACTTCATTATCCACAGACGTAAAGGATTGTCATGTGCCTGTCATTTGCAAACCCTTCCGCGTGGACACGGATTATGTCGCAGGGGAACGGCAGGGTTATCAAAAAAATAATTCAATAGTGTTGCATTAATTTTAGGAAGGAGCTGGTTTTCGGTTTTGTCAATGTTTAAGTTAGCTATCACGGGCTAAAATTGTCAGATTTGGAATGCAATGTTATATAATCTCTAAAATAGTTTCAAATTACTTCTTGAAGTACTTTCCTCTTCTACACGTCACATACTACTACTTAAGCCGTCGTTGATGAGGTAGTCAAATGTGAACATTTACCCTTCGTTACCATTTTTAACACATTATAAGCATAAGTCTAATAGTAGTGTATATGTGAGTCGGTGTATCTGTGTTCATAACTAATAAGTTGAGAGATGGAGTTTCATTCAGTATTTTCTAAGACCTTGGCAGTGTTCTCTGCTATTATTCGAGATTTCAAATCAAGTTTTGACTGTGTCAAGTGGTGGACGACTGTGATAAGCTGACGATGATTCAAGATTTCTGTCCAATCGTGGATGAACGGGATTATCTTAGGATCTTATAATTATGACTCTTGCTACAATCTTCTATAACAGTTATAATGGCGTTGGCTTCTTAGTAATTATTTAATTATAACATATTTAAATATATTTTCAATAAAATTTACATCACTCAACCTGTGAACCTCCATTAAAATTTATGTGCAAACCGTATGTTTTGACTCAGCAATACGTTTCTGACCGCAACTCATGAACAGTTCCCATAAGCTTACCCATTCACATTATGAAGAAAGAAATTATAACACAAGTATTCATTTCAAAGATTCGATAAAAGATAATCAGAAAGAAGGTAGTCAGTCAGTAGAACAGTCAGTTACTGATGACATGACCTGACACTGTCGCAAATGTAATGAACTGGTTCATTGTTAATAATTCACTTGTCAAACGAGAAGAAAACTATGTATATATATTAGATTTTTGATAACTACTTTTAAACAAGTAAAAACTAGTGGTCGGGACATGGAGCTTGTGAACACCATCAAGTTTATGGGTATTATTCTAAACTTTAAATTGTATTGAGTCCACACATTAACGAATTGTCGTAAATACTCGGCTCTGCATCATACACAGCTTCTAAAATTCATCGGTTAATCGATATAGAAACAGCTACATATTATATCTTGATGTGTAATATTAAAACGGTACCTATTTTGTTTGTTTGCGCATTTCTGTACGGAGTGAGTCTGGAAATGCCGCCATCTTCCAGCTGTAAAGTTCGACATGTTAAAATATCTACAAAAGATTTACTCGTACAAATAAAAATCGTTGATCATTTCTAGCCAACGTTCTACGTCATAAACATAAACTATAGACGCCACACATTGGTGTTTACGAATGAAACTATCATCAAAAATGTTTAGAGGAAGACTCATTGTAGCGTACGGATTATATATTGCTGTCTAATGCTACTATTTGACGACATTTTTGTAAAGGGAAGTTTAATAAAATATATAAACGTATATTTGGGCGACATTTTCAAAGAAATACATACATGAGGAAAACTTTTAAAATCAACATTTTGCCATAAGTATTGTACCTTCGTTGCACGGCGATACTTGTGCACTTGGCTGTAGTGTAATGCATGACTGAATATTATTATTGCTGCAGGTATTATCTACGTATAAACTCAAAAAATGAAATGAACGTTTACTGAGGGCTTCTTGCTCCAATTCCAGGTTGTAGGACTGACCAGGAGTGAAACTTAGGTGCGTGCATGGTAAGTACGACATGCTCCAGGTCGTCAAACAGAAGATCTGGTGTATTTGGCTATCTAGTTTTATGCTTACTACATACATACACGAAAGGATACCTTTGTCTACGAAAGAGCGACGATAATTTTAGTCCCATTTACGTACCTAATAGGGACCTGAATTATAACCATCAATCGGGTATTTATCTATATTTTTTAACAAACTTTGATCTTTTTAGAAATAACATTTTCTTTTAGATCTACTTTATAATAAAAATGAATTTTTGTTAACCTATGTCTGATAGTAAAACCAGACAAATTGTTCAATGGCAGCAAAAAAAGCGCTTAAGTTTCTTTTCATACGTTTATATAATATAAGTAACTGTCGCATTTATTCTTAAGTCTTCGTCTTAAGAATTCAATCCTTTTACACGAGACCAGCGTGACACAACAGTCGTAACAAAAAGAGTTGCGCTTGCGCACAATGCAACATAAGGACGACAGTTACGACATTATTGTCGCACTGTCGAGTTTACATGACAATTAGTCGTGGATATGCGCATGACTGGAGCAGAACTGAGATATCACGGAAACGGATGTTTTGCACTGACATTATGATTAACATAATACGTTTGAACAGTCACTCGGCGTCCGCTGATATTAATTTTAGTATGATATATCTGGTTTCTTCCTCGATTATTTTCTATACAAACTGAACCTTTGTCACACTGAGGGCACACTCCTTTAAAAGTGTAGTAAAATTATCGACATATGTCAACTCAACTACATTATTTTAGGTATTTTATTAGGTGTATTTTTTGAGATACAGTATTTAGATCACCAGTTATTATTGTAAATTTTATATTTGCATTGAAGGGAAGGTTATTTATTGTACAATACAATCCACACAAAAATGTAAACAGTGCTTAAACTGCTACTAATGAGTCAAACGATCAGGAAGTACTGGCTCCTATCAAGTCGTAACTTACACCCTGCTGTGTGGTCAGCAGTAGGACGGAACTAAGTTCATCAATCTAACCAACACGCTGGCTCCCTGTGTCGACTATGAATGGGTTTTATTATCTATGTTGGACAAGCGGTGATCGATCTGCTGCGAACAGAGGCAACCTTAACACATTTATAATTTGTTTATTTCCAGTTATCTATGAATTTGTTGAGCTGCCCGCTTGAAGCACGTGTGCCTTTTATTTACGAATTTTGTTGTGACAAATAATTAGCTAAACAAGTTAATAAATAGAAAGTTATGGAATCAATTGTAGCTTTTCTTCTTTCGAGTTTCATAACAATATTATCTTGTTGATGAACTGGTACGTGTTGTTGTAATTAATTAATAATTCTTAAAATGTTAGAATTACAAGCGTACATTACAAATATAACCGACCGTAAATCCTTGCTACATAAATATTAGTCGAAGGACACGCTTAAAACACACGTGAAAAATCCGTGAAGCCAGTTCCACGTGCAACTTTTGTAACTCACTAGTTCATTAAATGGAATTATCTGGAATAGCAATTTATATCGAATAATTATTCGCAGTAGATCCATGAAGTCAGTTTCAACCTGACTTGTTGAATTCTAGGAAATTAAACTGTTTACTTGTTTTCTTGTGCTACAAAAAAATCATTTTTATACATCTGTTTTGATTTAAGATTCATGCCAGTAGCAATAAGATTACGAACTTCTATTCAATTCATTTTTCATTCGAACTTTAAATGCTTGCCGCTAACTCTTTTGAATAATTGCAAATTGTATCCTATATGTTACACAGTTAACCTAAATTCAAAGTTTTATTTAAATCTGTCCAACCGGTTTACAGGAATCTCGTACAACAGACAGATAGATAAGATTTTACATAAAAATTAAATCATTATATTTGGTCATCTATTACATCTATGATGAACCCACGTGGTATTTATTAAATGTATTATCCATGTAAAACTTGCCCTCTGTGTAACATTTACTTATTTTATTAACATCTATAGATAGTCACATGTTTTTTATCCGCTTAGGAGTTATGACGCCCCGCACAACATATTTATGTCAAACTTTTGCATAAGCATAACATTACTAATTTACACAATTGGTTAAATATTTTTAAATTTCAAGATAAATAACGGTATTTATGTATCACTAACAGAAATATACTACAACTAAAGTAGTTAGACAATAAATTAAATACATAAGTGTACTAATATGATTGAAGGTTATTCGCGCGCTGTGGTTCTAACACACTCAGTCGCCTCTATAACGATCTCACTTGTACCTGATGCACACACGTTATATACACAACCCCAACCCGTGCAACTAACGAAGGGTGTCGTAGCCATCGATGACGTTACAATCACACTACACATCATAATAAATTGCTTGAAAACCAGAGATAGCCGTGTGTAAAGCCGCATATGCAGATGCAAATTTTGATTAATGGTTGCGACTAGTACATCAACTGCAAATTACGTGCACAGTGCTTAAAAAGTTAAAAGCACCGTGAACTGATCTGCAGATCTGACAACTATTTATTAATTGTCCATATTCATACACTCGGAGTAACTTTTACACTGAGCCCGTAACCAAATAACACCGTGATTCAAAGAACTGAAACAGCGCCATCTAGTTAGTCAAAGACAACATTACTCGTGTTTTATTCTGCGTTCATCGTGGACCTTATAAGTTTGCTTTCGTATAGACAGGTTAGTTAGTATACTAAACTTGTAAATTACTGATTTTATTTAAAAACTTTCAACCTACGTGTTTTTAGAGAGAACAAAGAGCTCCTTTTGAAGTTAAATATGAAATAAATTAAGTTAAATTTATGTTATAGGACTATGTATAATCGCAAGCTGTAGAGCTCTAGTTGACACAAGTATGTTACGATCTGTTTCGTAGTATAAAAGTCCATCCAATAACTTCAACTTATGCTGGTAAATTAAATGAAAATATACATTTAAAACGAACGAAGTTCAATGAAATGAAATAAATCAGTTTCAATCATTCCCATGTTGTCTAAAAGCCATCATCAGTTTAAAATTCTAGAATTCTTTAATATCTATGTGACGTCGTTACGTCTCCCTAGGTGGGTATATAAATTTATTGCAGAACAATGTTGATGAACATTATATGTGTAAAAGATTAATGGTAACGTTAGTCTCAGCTCTAGTACGAGTATTATCAATTACAACAAAAATCAAAAGCTATAAAGCTCGTAATCACAAGGAGCTACAAAGGGGAGTTAAAAATGTTAACTCAAAGTTCTGACCTAACACTGGCAACAAATCTAGAATGATTGAACGCGTGCCCTCACTGAGAAGGTTCACATAAATAAGTTATTGGAAGTTGTAATAATATGTCTCGTTAAAAAGTCTCTCAGTCTTAAGTTCAATTTTTTTTCTAATATCTTCGATAAAGTAGACAGGACAGATATTGGTCGGTAGTTGTTTACATTGGCTCTGTCCCCGCTCTTATAGATAGGATGCACGATCGCCTCCTTAAAAATTTTGGGAAAAGCCCCTGTTTCGATAGCAACTTTACAAATATGAGTTATGGGAGGGACTAAAGTATGAGAGCACCTTTGTATTAAATGTGAGGCAATACCATCCCAACCCACGGCTGAATCCCGACGCAGACTACGAATAATGATTTCTACCTCAGATTCATTCGTCGGCAACAGTACAAATGAGTTAGGTGGACACGTTTCCGGAATAGATGACTTCAGGATTAGAGAAATATTCGTATGTTTTTCAGCTAGATCACGACCAACACTTGCAAAGAAAGTGTTAATCCTGTTAACTGAAGCATCAGGATCAGACTCACTTTTGAGCAATTCAATGGCGGGACCAGATCTAGTTTCAGTATTAACTTTTTACTACATTCCAGGTGGATTTAACGTCAGACTTAGCCTTTGTGAATTAATTTTTTTTATAGGCGTGCTTTAGATTTTTCAGTAGCTTATTACAAAAGTTACGATATCTGATATATGTTATTTTTAAGTTGTAGCTCTCAGTGTTTTTCTTTAGCCTTCGACGCATGTTATCTCTGTTGCGGATACAGCGAAGCAATCCCGGTGTTATTCATGGTTTCAGAATTCTGATTTTGGAGGGGATGTATACTACCGATGTATGACGTTTGATAATAGTCCCAACAATAGTAACAAGACGCTCTGCAGCAAGATCAGCATCCTTCTCGCTTGTGACTGAACTAAAATCTAATTCATCCACAGACTATGAAACTTGTTCATAATCAACTCTCATTTGCTTTACTTTAGCTTTACTAGGAGTTTGTATGGATTTAATATTGAAAAGAACGGGGGCATGATCAGTAATAAAGGTGTCTATGATTAATGTCGTAGAGCTTTTGTCTGACTTCAGTAATACATGATCAAGGCAGTTTTTGTCTCGCGTGGGCAAAGTGTGTGCTGGGAGAAACCCATGCGATGCGGTTAGGTTTAAGTAGGCGCTTTGATCTAAGTTTGTCGGTGAAATGTTAATATTTAAATCACCTACCACCACCAGGTTCTTAGATGCCGAAATACACGTCAGGACATTGTTGAGACTCAAAAAAAAGGGATCGAGTTGCCTAACAGATGGTGACCTATACAGTGAAACTAAAGCTAGCTCATCGTGAGGTAGCCTTGTAACTAGACAGTTTGAGTCATTCACACATGGCTCTTCTACACTACGCTCTAAGCATGACCTGATATATATAACAATACCATCATTTTGACTCCTATTAATTTGTGTACAGTGTGTAATGTAGCCCTCCAGACGTGGAAAATTAGGGCACTTGCAAATCCAACACTCAGTCAATACTATAACTTCCGGCGTAATATTTATAGCATGTAACAAAGTGCATAAATGATCGAAGTTTTTGCTTATGCTACGTACATGCATTTGTAATATACTGAAGAGTTCCTACGTTTACCAATATAAAGCGAACATTGTTCTGCTTGGCAAATGAAAGAATCAGCGCAACGATAGGAGTTCAGTTCTGTATTTACGTTATTGACCAAATTTGAATCGAACATTATGTAATTGGTAAGAACAAGATAGAGTGTACGCATTTAGCTATGATGATCTGTGAGCTGTAAAATGCCACGTGATGCGGACCCAATCTGGTAGATTCTTTTATGCAGACAAAATTTAATTTCAGATGCCGTACAATATTTTTTAAAAAGGTAGAAAATTTAGAATCACTAAGATAAACAAACATAAAAGTACTTGTCCGAAATAGTTCGTGGAAACGAATAGGCGCAACACAATGAGTAGGAGTAGTTAAGTGTAGTGTTGTGAACCATGTGAAGTGTAAATATAATATAATCAAATATTTCACTGCAACATTACAATGGCAATAAAGCTTTGACTGGTAACTGTAAGACAAAAAAACGCTAGGTGTGTTTATTTCAAATGTGTTTGAGTGTGTGTGTACAGATTTAATGAAATAGTAGAAAATCAAATAAGACATTAAAAAGAGAGAAATACAAGTAAAAATAGACATCCTAATAAAAATTTGGTCATAGTTATTGTGATTTAGCAAGATTGTTAAGAACGGCCAAGGACGTAACGTACACAGGCGCCATACCTTCACGTTGGCGAAGAAAATTTTTATTATTTTGTGACCAACAGAACTTGTAGTCGTATTCGGTAGCAAATTTACGACTTTCATAGTATAACTGACGCATCCGACTAGGCAGATAGTCCGCAATATAGACAGGTCTACGATCACCTTTAATACCGATAATATCTGTATTAAGTTTGTCCTCGCGGGAACGCGCCCTATTGAACTCACGATTAGCGACCAGAACTCGTTTCTTCAAACGGACATTCATCATCTCAACTACCACAGGACCGCTCGAGTCCCCTTTCCTTGGCCTTCGGTAGACGTCTCTTAAATCTGAGTTCTTCATAGGAAGCTGAAGAACCTCAGACGTCCGCAACACCACGGACTCCAAATCCTCTGCAGTTTCCCTCTCTATGTATGGTATATTCCTTATTTCGAAAGTTGAGGAACGCGAGCTCTGCTGAAGATCTGTTACTTTTCTCTCCAGCTCGGCAATATATGCACTTTGTTCCTTACGCTCATTTTCTAATTTCTCTACCGATTTTTTCAAACTTTCGTAGGTCTGGTTAATGAATTCTATAGATTTTTCCACTTCTGCATTTTTCTTTTGTATTTCCATGTTCTGTTTCTTAATCACTGTAATATCTGATATTAACTTGTTAAGCAACACGTTCTGATCGCTCTTCCAAGTATGTAGGAGATCCATGATTTTTCCTTCAAATTCCACAAGGCCGGTAGGTAGTTTTTCGGGAGAGAAATCAGGCCGAACACGCTTACTTCGTGTTGTTTTGTATGTTTCAGTGTCAATAGCTGAAATGTCAGGTGAAGACATCACGCGCTGTCTACAACCCTCAGTGGTTTTAGGGGGTGAGCGCTGAACCCTTGGCATTGTAGATGAAAGCAACAAAAAGAATCACGACAACGATTCGTGTTATTTATTAGAAAATCGTCCGTGAACAATTCGCCATAAATGTTTACTTTTATCTATACAAGTATCGTCAGCGGCAGTTCATGTAGTGAGTCGGAAGTACTCGGTGAAACTCTGTAAAGTATTCCTGTTGTGACGATATGGATACGATGTGAATCACGCCAAGCGGTCCTCGTTAGCGATCGGTATACCTTTTGCTACTTCTGCCCAAAGACGCTATTTTTGTAAGTTAATAAAATTACATAAACAACTTTTGATACTGGGGACTGGATCCCGATACCACACACGCGACAGCCTGTTGTATTACAATCGTTGTCAACCCTGCATCGATGTGTAGCGATCAATTATGTGATCCATCTACACACGCAATGCAATGGAAATGTATGAAATGACGGTAGGAGTCCTTTGAACTTGTCAGTGATCGCATGGTCAAACAGTTAACAATGCATAGCAACATCAACAGATAGTATATTGTTCTTCCACGAATAACACTTTATAACTGTCCACTATTTACAGTATTTTAGAAGACTGTTAGGACTTTTTGTCCACAATATAACGGCACTAAACAATTCCGAGAAAAAACACTACTTGTATTTATGTGATTAATAAATTCACGACACACTCAAAACACATCTATTCGCAAGCAAGTCGCGAGGAGGGGGAGAGAATTACATTTAGGCTTCTATATAACACATTAGAATAAAATATAAAGATCTAAATATTCACATATTATGAAAAAGTTACATCATCAAGTATGTAGTAACACTCGTAAAACCTACAGCTAGACTTAATTATGTGACGTAAGAAAAGAACTTATTCCAAGAAGTAACCTGAAACCATTTTAAGATTCAAACAAACATTACGTTTCGAACTTGCTAAGTTTAACCCGTAATCGCTAACATAAACATTGGCAAAAACAACCTACAGTTACTTCCCTAAACTAATGCAACATTATCACATTTTTTTTGTTAACACTATCGATTCTCGGGGACATAATCTGTGTCCACGCGGAAGGGTTCCCAAATAACAGGCGCGTGACAATCTATCAAAAATACTATTGTATTATTTATCTAATATATGTATGATATAGTTCTTATTTCCTAGGTAGTTGAAGTTACAGTTGCAGTGAGATGTTTGCAGCTGCAACAAGGTGCAGATGTCGATTGTGTTCAATATTTGGGAGTTATGTTCAATTTCCTATATATTTGGTAAATATGTTATCGACAGTAGCTGGTTTTGTGAGAGACTAGCTGTGTCTCGTAATTTTACCATAAGTGCCAGGTAATACAGTAAAACTATAGAAAGCGTGTGGAGACTAGTGAGTTGGTTTAGCGTTTTCATGGTGTGTACATAGACTACAGGCGTCTTCGATCAACACACCCTCAGAATGAAACTTTTATGTAATCTCATAGATGGCGCTGCTGCAAAATTTTCGTTATACTACTAAGATTGTTTAATTACTACTATTAATTAATCCCGCTAACGTACGTCGATCTGATGCGCTGTCACACCATTGATGGTCATGATATAGAGTTGTATAGTGAAGGCCCACGTATTGAATAACTTTAACAAGCAATATCTTTCATTCCTTAGTTTTCACCCTTCGGCTTTACATAATATTTTATAACATAACATTTATTTTAATTCAATTAATATCTAACTTCAATATGAGATTCATGTCATTACTAAAAACATATTTGTAGGAAATTTTTGAATAAGTACCAATAGGGTGGGCCAAAAATTCGCCGCGGCACAGGATATACTCCTAATGTTGCCATTATCTCTATAAAATAAAAAAAATAAAAGTTTTAAGTGTGAATTCAGGCACAAAAATTTTACTACATAAATACCAGGGTACTAAATAATTCTGAAGTAAAACTGAGCTGCTAATCTTTTAAAAATACACTTATTTGCAAAGTCAGAAGATTGAATACAATATCGATAATTCATAGACGAAAGTTATAATCATATTTCAATAAGAACATTCCAAACAAACTTCCATCACTAAAAAACTGACAGTAAAGAAACAAATTGCCTTTGTCTATAGCCTTGTTGTAATGTGTACCAAAAAGTGAAAACACATCGTTTTAAAGTACACTTTCAACCAAACCCAGAAGGTAGAATATCGTGTGCATGAAGCTAAGGTATACGATACTGAATAACATTGACATATATTAATACAATCTTACCTGTGCCTGACGTTACACATACTCGTAAGTACCTCTATAGTTACTACAGCATACCTACTACAATGTTCAACCAATGAGAACTCTTGGTTCCCACACCCTTACATGTATTGAGCAACACGCCACCACCACATAAATAAATTCGGTCCCGCTGACTTGGGCAACAAATGCGCAGGCGCAATAAACACAATTCACTTTTATGTACTCAAGTAGAAGACGGAACGAATCCTGAACATAACTGTTGCTTTGTATTATACATTTGTTATACATTTATTTTTATGTTCGTATTAATTTTTTTCTATTCGTTTACTAAAACAAGTTGATTTGTTAAGTTTGTAAGAATCTTAGATAGATGAAACAGATGAACAATTTAGACGATCTTAACGGTTTCACCTGTATGTATAGTGTCATAGTGTATTAATTGTACGAAATATTTAAAACGATTTTTAGTTTACGATTTTTTAGTTTCAGCTGACACCTCAATGACACTGAGAAACATCAGCTACAAACATTGAAACTTTGACCAGATTAAGTTAAAAGGTGAAGCAGGTATATTCATTTCTTTCGCCTCTATGATATTGTTAAGTCCTCTTTGAAAGTGTCTGACACCCAATTTGTCTTAACAAAATCTGACATATGCATATTACAACAAACCTGTGTTTTACTACAACTCTGTTCAATTTCGATCCATTATTTGGTTGGATGACCTTAGTTTCGGTTTCTTTGTACTTTAGCCGACGGCAAAATAAAATGTTGAGTGCACTTAGACAAACGTATAATAGTATTTCTATGACTCATTCATTCATCATAGTTTACAATTTTTACAACTATTTTTTATTCAGTAATTACAGAACGTAGTTGTTTCATTCATTTATTTTTAAATCTGACACTAAATCAATGTCTTACACACCTGGTACTTGGTACCTTTTGATTGTATACAAAACTTGTGAAGCTCTGAATTTTAGAGGATTTTTTATAACCTACCTACGTATAATTTTTACAGGTCGGTCGTTATAGCGAGAAGGAGACGGTATTTTTTAATACTCACTCTGTGAAGAAATACTGAAATGACCTACACAGGTATCTTTTTTTAAAGGCCGTGAACATTCATTAAATAAAAATTTAACGATTATACTGTAGGGACTGGGTTGACTTTTTGAAGACAGGACTAAAATTTTGAGTCTCCTAACTAATAGAGAAGGCGTACGAGTCCCAGCAATCGTGTTACCTAACCAGTATTAGTCAAAATTAACGACCCGAAGCACGACTCTACCGCCAGTGTATCAGGAAAGATACTAAGTATGAACTAACATTACAAACCTCACTCACCTTTACAGACACACACAAAAATAACAATACTAATATATATTATATTACAATTCAACCCTTATGTAAAAAAATTAAAAAATAAAACTTAATTTTTAGTAAATTTAAAAGATGAAATAGAATTTTCAATTCAAATCAGTTAAAGCCTGGAATTCATTACCAGCGCACGTATTTCCCTCCCACTACGATCCCGGGTCCTTTAAGCGGAGCGTGAAATGGGATCTCATTAGGCCATCATAGCGTGGGTCGCCATATACTGTACCATACACTGTCGTCATTCGCAGTAAGTACGGCGACCACCGCTCTTGGATTCTATTCATACTTTCCATCGGACAGAATAGAGTCACTTTGGTATGTAAATAAAAAAAATACAAAATTCAACAATAGATTAAGTAGCCATCAGCCATAGCCAATAAGCAGTATCAGTCCGCAGCAAACTTATCATTCAAATAATCTACGTAAGACTGTGCAGTAGGTAAACCCTATTCTATTAAAGGGTAAATACTGCACAGTTTTACGTAGATAAATTACTGTTTTATTAAAGGTTGAAATTTCTTAATACTTAATTCTTCAAATTTGTTTACAATTTTACTGTAAAATCGAATGTAACGTAGTGTTGATATCATGAATGACACTAAACTTTGTAAAGAAATGACTATTTTTCTTTACATAATCTAAGTTTTCATAAATGTATTGACATGTGACTGTCATGATATCAATTTCCTCAAACTTATTTCACAGCAACTGAGCTGAGAGTGAATGAGATTATAAATTGCGCCTTCTGCAACATAAAAATACTTTGAGTGTCAGCAATACTTCCCCACAACACAATACCACGTGACATTACACTAGGAAAATAGCTAAAATACACTCTACACAGTCTAGCTGTTTCTACATCGGGTCGTTGACAAATTTATTTATATCGCGTGTCTATTGTGACGTAACTTGCAGTTGATGCGCACACCACAATCGCTAACTAATCAATACTGCATCCGCGTGTGCGGCTTCACACGCGTAATACTCGACCTTACAAGTTTTAAATAAGGTGTGTTTTCAAGTAATTTGTTTTTACGTTGAATGTGATTGTGACATCGTCGATGGCAGCGACACCCTTCGTCAGTTGCATTGCTTGGGGTTGTATATATAACGTGCATATATAAGAACATATGAGATTGATGTGGAGGCGACTGAGTGTACCGTTTGGCCCAGTGCGTGTGCGACTAACGTTCAATTATGTTAGTACATTTACCTATTTATTTTATTTTCGGATTATTTTTGTTGTAGTAGGTATATTTCTATTATACCTAAAGTTTGAGTTTTGATTTGATTTGGTTGAGTTTGAGTTCGCACTGTCAGCGATCGATCGATCACTGCTTGTCCAACACTGATAGTGCAACCCATTCATGGCTGACACAGGCAGCCAGCGTGTTGGTTAGATTGATGAAGGCTAGTCTGTCCTACCGTTGACCACAACTTCCATCGCGCTGATGGAAGTTGCGACTTAATAGGAACCGCTATTGATTATTTTAGTTATTTGAGGTCCTTCAAAGGATTATATTACATAATAATAGAAATACGATATCCACAATAATAGTTAAGGAGATCTAAATACCGTATTTCGGAAGATATAGTAGAAAACCTGAAATAATGTACTTATTTTTGCGAATATCGATAAATTAACTAAACTTTGAATGGGTGACCACTCAGGTAGACAAATTACAAATGTTTCGACAATTATCAAACAAGATTATAGACATATCATATCAAAATTAATTTCGGACATCGAGTGACTGATGAAATGTATTATTTTAAAAAGAATAACAGTGCAAAAAGTCCATTTCTGTGATATTTCAGTTCTGTTCCACTCATGCGCATACCCACGACTAATAGTCATGTAAACTAAACCATGCGACAATAATGTCGTAACTATCGTCCGTACGTTACATTGTGTGTATGCGCCACTCTTTCCTGTGACTACTGTGTCATGGTGGCCCCGGATAGAAGGATTGAATCTTTAAGCCGATAAAATCAAAATTAATGTGACAATTACTTATGTTATAAAAACTTGTGGGGAAGGATATAGAACAATTTTTATCCCAGAAACAACCCTTTAAAGCAGTTGAATAGAAGCGTGGAAGTTTGTAGGTTTGTAGGGAATTAACAACCGCTGAACCGATTTGGATAAAATTTGGTGTGTAGATAATTTGAATTGTGAGAAATGATACAAAAACCTAAATGGGTGTTATCCTACAGGCTTTTTATTATATTCACAGAGGAGTTAGGGTGAGTTATGGGGACGGATATAGAATACTTTTTCTCCTAAGTCATCCCTTTAATTATAAATGCAGAAGTATATCTGTATATTTGCCTGTCAAACTGTTACCTTTTGACACTTAAGCCGCTAAACTAATTTAAAAAAAGTTCGTGTGCTGCGAGAAGACAGGACAGTTTCTACGAGTATCTTGAAATCATGTCAAATGTGAAAGAAATTATTTTTCTGTTACGTTCCACTAATCTGGTTTTAATTATATTTGACAATCAATACTTTGATAACTACGGATATATCAAGTTAAGTATTGCAGTTTATTAACAAGCCTAAACTTTGGTAATGGAAGATATAATTTTTCAAAACAATTACCAGGTACTATTAATGTTACGCCATACGCAGTTTGCATTACTGCCAAGTACCTGTTCAATTCTATTGTCACATTGTTCAAAACCATATTTTTTTTACCATTTAAAGGTACACGCTTCTTTCAATATGCAAATTGTATAATCCCTATTGTCAGGACAATACTTCCATTATATTCAAAGCCAATGCAGACGGTATCTTATTTTGCAAAAGTTTTACGATCTCTCCATACAAAAACCAAAATGAGTTGGAACCGTGATTTTAATGACTTTCTCCTTTCTAATAACGACAAAACCTTTTTCCAGAGTTGGTTTAAAATGCCGGACTATTGTTTCATTATTGTAACTTCAAATAACCCGAGCCGACCCAGTTTTGGCAGGTGGCTACTTTTCTTCGACCATTCTAGAGTTCTTACCAATATTAGACCAGGCGCAATGGAAATCAAGTTTATAAGTTTCCTTCAACGTAAAAAGAGAATCTTCTGATCGTTTGCAGACATTGTTCCTGGCCGGTCGCGCTTCTTGAATATTTTATGATGTACAGAGTAGTTAAGTATTTCCTGGCTTGTGTTTTCGTTCTGGTGTGTGATGTGTCACCACAGTTTATTTACAAAATATCTCAAACACAGACTCTGTCGCTATTTTCAGCAAATAACTAAATATATTTCTATCACTTGGGTCACAAACAGACGCGCGCACAAACATAACATGAATCCTTTGATTGAACATACGTGATTGTTGACTCAGGCGGCAAAGTGACATGTGAACATGTCTTTATAACGGGAGTCGCGTGAAAATATCGTGATAACGCGATTCACTTGACTTTAGTTTCCTAAAGAAGAATGGTTTCGAGGGGAGTATTGAAAAGTTTGGCAATATTATTGCACTTATAACGTGAAGTCTGTAGAAACGTATAATAGTAAAATACGTCCACGTCCGTTCTAAATTAATTTGGATATTTCTTCACCAAGGCCTGCGTTCTATGCCCAAGTACTCCCGGCACTTCTATAGTAATGACACTGCCTTTGTACCCTATAAGTAAGTCAGTAATATTTGGGTGTTAATAGTTTGGATGTTATAGAATGGCTGAATAAGTCGTCTTGTTAAAGCACATCATTTACCGAGAACGATGCACTATGCAATATTGAACTTGAGCCTAAACTCATATTTACGAGTATGTTGTTCCAAATAACTGTTCGACGTTCAAACCTAGGCCTCATTGTTCTAAAGAAAGTATAATTTTTTTCACCACAGCAAAGTACACGCTTCTTTATAGTGCAACATCAGTGGAATATTCGTAGAAGTAACGGGAAAAAGGTGATATGCAAATTGTATAATGTCTATTGTCAGAACAACCCTTTTATTATATACGAAGACAATGTAGATATTGCCATTTCGCAAAACTGTCGATGCTCTCTGTATTCAAATAAAGGGAGTTGATGCCGTTATTTGATTGTTAACTCCTTTTTAAATTAACGGTAAAGACAACCTTTTGAGTTGATTATTAAACTACTATTATTATTAAATAGGTATTTTATTTATGTTATTAACTTAAATTGTCAAAAATTTCTCTTATAATTGGAATTTCAAATAACTTATTTATATGACCCATCCTAGTGTGGGCGTGCATTCGCTCTTTGGACTCAACTTTGAATTGAAATTTCTCTCGACATTTCTCTAATATTTCTCTTGGTGGATTGCGAAATTCTTGAAAAGCTTAAAATTTATCAAACAGTGAGGTATTTTATGTCCTGTATCTTCATTGATGTCATTGTTGTGTTGTTCGTTGTATAATTGGTGCAGTTCATAGTCACATCAATCGTGTCACAAACAGACGTGTATGCAAAGACAACACGAATCCTTTCATTGAACACGTGATGTGAGTGTGTTTTTGTAGCAGGAGTTGCGTGAGAACATCATGAAACTATAATTGAATGATCTCAATAAAAGTATTGACGAGTTCGTCAGTATTATTGCTTTTGTAATTGACCAATTTGGCCAATTAAAAATAATACTGGGAGGGAACTATGTTTCATCACAATCAGGCCGACACGAATGGAATGATAGTATTGTCTCACAGAAAACATTGTGAAGCATCTCTTTCGTTGCTTTTCACCGAGTGTGTGTGAGATTACTGGAGGCATAATACCAACCAAGGTAACATTCAAACAGTGTCTCTTGAGTTGCGAGTTGCGTTGAGTTGCTATGGGTCGGTGGTAGACACTTACAATCGAGGGCCTTGTCCGCTTGGGTATGTTCATAAAATCTCGGCGTCTGTAAACTAAAGAAGTAAATCCTTTTGACTATTGCGTACTGCCATTATCTATCCTAAACTCATTAATAACAAGCCAGTGCACTTAATGGTGCATCTCAATATATGTCTTCACAGTACCGTATAAAGCTCACTATTAAGTACAGTGGTTTCTGCACCGCCGCACCAGGCGGTATGGCGGTACCTCACATAAAAGACGAGGCGACACTCGTTAGTTGTACAATCACAAAGCAAAGGCCACCATCGTTTTGCTTCTTATTTGACAAAGTTTATTTTTAAACGTAAGTGATGTGCAAAGACACAACAGACAGTAACAAGATTTTCAACAAAAATTAAAACTTACAATTGATTACTATACAGGTTGGGCCAAGAGTTCGTTAATATTTGAATCTAACATCCAACGCAAACAAATACCGGTCAGGGCACGGGGAGAGTTCTGATCACTCGCTTGTATCTCGGAAGTTTTGTCGCAATGGATCGCTTTACAGGGCCGTAACGTGCTTATTGCTTGAAAAAATTTTATTTAAACAACAGTTCGCTTATTACTGTAAGACGTTTATTTTGCGTTGAGTACGATTTACACGACTTAAATTAGTGTCGGAGTACTCCTTTAATAAAGAAACGGGTGTCGAGATTCGAAGAGACGGAATTTTATGCTAAATGTGAAGCAAACTGGAGGCTCACAGACTTCTCAGACTGAAGAGAACGTGCAGCAAGTTTCCACATCTGTTCGACGTACTCCAGATCTATCGACGCGCAAATGTTCGGCGAAATTAGGGTTATCCCGCATATTATTACGGGTACATCGTACTTTGAAATTACATTTGAAATTACATCCATATAAGATCCAGATAGTCCAGGAACTAAAATCTAATGATTTAAATTTGCGCAAATCGTATGTCGAATGTTAACTAATTCGTGACCGACCCTGTATTAAATCTACAGTGAACCCGTGTTGTATTTTTTTCCTCACTGATTTTACATTTAAAACAAAATTTCAAATAATATCAGCTGTAAAAGAAATATAAAGGTACGTGATTTCAAGGGGCCTATATTTTAAGATTGTAAAAGTTGCATGTGGAACTGGCTACATGCAACTACTGGGAATAAACCTATTTTATAACAACATGTCGAATCGGGACGTATGGTTCGCAATATTCGAGAGTCGGTTGCTTAACGTTTGCCCCGAAAACAGAAGTATTCTCTCAATTTTAGCAGCAGTTTGCTCAACTGCTGAAACAAAATAAACTTTAATTTATGAAGATAAGAAACAAAAATCAAAAATATTTTCAAACATAATAAAGGGCTATATGAAACAGTTACAAAAAAAAGTTTAGGAAGTTCCCTTAATTTATATTGTGTCAATTGTGAGCATTGCGTAGGCTTCCAATTTGATTCACATAAGTCCACGATTTACGTGGGACGCATAGCGGAGTAGAGTGATTGACATGTCCAAATCTCTGGCCAGCTTGTGGTTTCTTTGTAATCATACAGTTGAAAGGAATATAGGCAACTAGCTTTTGCCCGCGACTTCGTTCGCGTGGACTTCAGGTTCGTCCCGTCTTCTAGTAATAAGTAAGAAATACGGTAACTAAGCACTGCAGAGCCCTAATCATAGGCCTATAGGTAGCTACTGCAGTATGCTCCTATAAACTACATTTAACGATCTTTTTCCTTCAGCATAAACATGCAGATTCTTCGCTTTGGAAACACGTGAGCAAGCCACATAGAGCTGACCGTGAGAAAAACATGGCGTGCCCAAATGTAGGCCTGCTACCTTCAAGGTTTGACCCTGCGATTTGTTGATCGTCATTGAAAATGCGACTTTTAATGGGAACTGCAGGCGTTTAAAATTGAATGGCAAGTTGTTGGGTATGATTGGGATGCGCGGTATAAGAACATTGTCTCCCTTGGCTTCTCCAGTTAAAATTGTAGCCATCACTATATGCCTTCCTAATTCGGTAACTCGCAACCGAGTACCGTTGCATAATCTTGGCGCATCCAGGTTACGCATTAACAAAACGGGTACACCTACCTTTAATTCCAACTTGTGTGATGGCACCCCGGACAACTCTAAAGAGTTTAGGAACTCTACGGGATAACTTGTAGTGTCATCGGATGACATAACTGTGTCAATGGAATTATACACTGATGTTTCGCTGTTTATTTCGGCCAAGATTTTTTTATTTATTTTCGCAACAGTTTCATTTTTTGGTGCCAATATGGTTCTTTCACACAACCAATTTTCGTCAAGAATATTTTGTTGCAGATTCGGAAAAACTTGTTCAATAAGTTCGTTTTCTGTCTCCACAGCATGACAAAATTGCTGTGTGTAAAGAACCATACCTTCTTGGTCGGTGTTTAGGTGGCCTTCACCAATTTCTAGCAGTTTTTGAGCATATGCTCCTGATTCGACATCGCTGAATAACTGGACTCGCATGTTAGTGGTAAGATAAAGCTTTTCAACTTTAGACCACAGATATGAGGCTTTTAGACATGCGTTAATTTCATCTGCTGCAGTGCCTCTCTCGATAACAGGTAAAGTCTGTCTAAAATCCCCTGCCAATAACACTACCACACCACCCATCAACTTTCGATTGCTGTGAATATCTTGTAGACAGCGATCAAGCGCCTCAATAGCGCGTTTGTGTGACATAGTGCACTCGTCCCACACGATCAGCATACATTGTTGCAAGAGGGCGCCACGGGCACTGCTCTTACTGATGTTGCACGTTGGGGTTTCTTCGCTCGCCAGATTAAGAGGTAATTTAAAAACCGAATGTGCCGTTCGTCCACCGCTCAGCAATGTTGCAGCGATCCCAGAGGAAGCCACCGCTAATGCAACTTTACGGTCCTTACGAATTTGTGCTAGAAGCAAATTAAGCAAAAATGTTTTACCTGTACCGCCCGGGGCGTCAAGAAAGAAAAGGCCGCCTTTGTCAAGCTCAACTCGTTGTAATATTTTGTTATAAATGTTTTTTTGTTCGGGTAGCAGGCGTGGTTCAGTTTCGCTGACCTGAGCGTCTAATAAAGCAATATCGTAGCTTAGCTCTTTGATCAAATCGGTCGACAACTCTCCTCGACGCTCTGGTGTAGGCATACCGAAGTCAGACAATTTCTTACCGGAAATCGTTATTATTTTGTCCTCTATATGTCTCAGTGCTTCATTGAAACATAGATCATTGTTGACTTGATCCATCCTTTCAAATCTATGCAAGATATCCTCCGATAATGCAGATTTATACTTATCCCATAGTTGAAGAGGATTGGATAAACCGCAAGTGCATATCAATATTGCAAATAGTTCTCTTATTTGCGAAGGAGAGCGACACAGCACTGCCTCTTCCATTGTGGCATCCCAGTGGTTGTCATCTTCCAACAACCCCAACTTCTCACACGCTTGTCGAAAAGTTTCAAGTTCTTGGCCGTCAACTGTTTTTAGATCCAAAAAGCTAGTGGGGCCCTGTACTACATTCAGCAGCATTCGCAAACAGTAACATTCGAAGTTACTAACATGCACTGTGTAAATGCGCCCAAGAGCATCTCCTGCCTTCACACCTGGCCAGCCGTCGACAGGTGTGCCTTGTAAACGACGTTTCCATTCTTTCGACGACACGTTCCATGTATAGTAGCGGGGTACGTCAACATAAAGTAATGTTTTTGCAAATGCGTCATTTTGGCAAAGCAGGAAAAATGCAGTTAGTGTCGTCTTAGGTGGTGCGGCCATTCTCTCTCTAAAATTGTTTTCAGTGAAGTAAATCCGCTGACCATTAGGCAGATGAACCGCAAGGTGAGTGACTGTTGGGTGTCTTTCATGCAGAGGCAGACCCAAGATCCGCCACGCTGCTTCGTTACTACTAACATATCTACCGGCTCGATACGTTTGCACCTCATCTCTCGGGTCAATATTAACATTCCCTTGCTGTCGAATGTTAAAAATAGCCTGGTCGCTGCCTTTGTTTATATATTTACAAATATATTTTATCGCCTGTACCGTATTGCAGAACTCTACATTTATGTGACAGTTATAAATTTTAGACAGAAGAGGAGAATATGGGACAATTCAGCTATTGTCAACCAATACTTCCTGTGTTCCACCTCGGGTTTTTAGAGTTATCGTACGGCCGCCATCTCCTGGTGTTCTACGCCTGTACAAAGGATAGCCTTTGTCGTTAGTTTGAGTATCTTTTAAAAGCGCCCTTGGATACTTTTTGGTGCATTTTCCTTCTTTCATGCATGGTGATGACGGATTTAGTGCACCACAGGGACCGTGAATCATATTTTTGGTTACAGTATCGTAGAGTTTTCGATCACTTTCTGGATTTGGTATCTCCGCACTTATGACTTCATCAATTTGGTTGGGGCGTAATTTTTCCGTCAACCACAGCAGTAAGTGCACGTGAGGCAGACCTCTTTTTTGCCACTCGATCGAGTACATGAAACACTTCATATCTCCAAATATTTTACCTTTTGTAAGTAGAGCAACCAATTTTTGTACTTTTATTTTAAATAACCTGGCTGTTAAGTCATGTCTGTCTGTTGCATTTTGACCTGGAATGAGCTCTTTAGTAATTTCTGGCCAAGCGGGATTACATGTCATTGTAATAAACAGATCAGGCCTCCCGTAGTTACGCACGTATGTGAACGCATCCTGCCTGTACTCATGAAGATATCTCGGGCTATTTACAAATGACGATGGGAGTATTACCAATTGACCCAAATTGTTTGGATCTAAATCCGCATCATTCCTGACCGCGTCTTGTAAATGTATATAGTTTTCTGCTCGCAGTTTTGTTTGGTTTAAAGCAATAAACCTTAAGCGCTCACTCTCCACTTTGACATACATGTCCACCAAAAACTGAAGAAAGAGAAGCCTACATCGAAGCAATAAATTAAAATTGTTGCGACGTACCATCGTATGATACGCATAAAAGTCTTTGCACGACACTTTTTTGTTCGGTATAGGCTGTTTTGTAACTGGGTTTGTCTGAGGAATATCAAAACTGTACCCCTCTTGTCCTTTCTAAAAAATTATCGGGTACTCGAGAGCATCATAAAATCTATGAGTGTCCGGAACTCTAGTAAGCCGGCCATCGTGCGCCTGAATAACAATGTCCCGAGACGCAGTTTGTTCAGTACTAACTACTACGGCAGCTATTTCGTTTGTGGTCGGGGCATTGAATCGTCTTTCGTGTTCACCACGTGGTACACGATCTGGGTGTATCACGACTTTGTAATTATCGCTAGTCACTCTATCTTTAGCCATTTTAAATTCATGCACTAAAACGTTGTGATCATGTAGAACTTTTTGTATTTTTTGAACTGTGTTTCTTTCCACACCTGGTACGTACTCAGAACGCCTATCAACTTGTACTTCCTCATCACCCATGAAATAAACTTGCAAAAATTTTGGTTGCGTATGAGCAGCAGGAAGCAAAGAGCCAATTGTGTGGTATATTTGCCCTTGGATTGTAAAAGTCGGGCAAAATCCTGGCATCGACACAATGTTATCAGCTCCAAAAGATGTCATATGGAAGCATGTATTGTATTTTCTTATGTTTTTTAAAAAACGGCGAGACTCATCTGTTTCATTTGAAAAAAGTTCTTTAAGAGGTTCAACAGGCTCGTCTATTGAAGGAACAACTACTTTTCCTCCCGAACAACACATGCCTGCAGCTTCCTCTTTCCATTTAAGAGCACCGCAAAATCTGCATTCTTTATTCATCGCTTCTATTTTTATAAGCTTGTGGCTTTCGTAATCAAGAGTTTCATCGTACTCAAATGCAGCTTTATCGAATACTTCCCACGCGTTTCTTGTAAATATTAATCGTCGCTGTTGTGCCCTTTCAGCAACAGCGCGTCTGCGAGCTTCAGCAGCTTCAACAGTTTCAGTAGCTCTTTGGGACCCTATGTAAGTCGCTTGCTGAAGACGCCGAGCTTGAGACTGTTCGGGTGTCTCAGAAGCCCGTTGAGATGCCAGATATTCAGCGTTCTGTTGACGTCGAGCTTGAGACTGTTCGGGTGTCTCCGCAGCCCGTTGAGATGCTAGATACTCAGCATGCTGTCGACGTCGATCCTGGGACTGTTCGGGTGTCTCAGAAGCCCGTTGAGATGCCAGATATTCAGCGTTCTGTTGACGTCGAGCTTGAGACTGTTCGGGTGTCTCTGCAGCCCGTTGAGATGCTAGATACTCAGCATGCTGTCTACGTCTATCTTGTGACTGCTCTGGTGTCTCAGCAGCTCTTTGAGCTGCCTCACGCTCTGCTTTTTTAAGCCTTCGCAGTTCGGCTTGTGGAAACGTCTCGTTAAGTCTAGCTACTTTCATAGTTCGAGCTTTATTAGAGCTTTGGGAAAGATTAGACTTACGCTTTCGCGGCATAATTCTTAAGTACGTGTTGTTTCTATACTTCCAAAAAATACAGTACGGTAGTTATTGTTATGATTGTACTTTAATGCAATCCTTGCCTATTTAATTAACCTATCTATATAGTAATTCAATTATCAATGAAGTAATTCGTTATAATTAACCTATTTATATAATTTGTTATAATTACCGGTAAATAACCTATCTATATAGTAATTGAATTATCAATGAAGTAATTCGTTATAATTAACCTATTTATATAATTTGTTATAATTAACTGTAAGTAACCTATCTATATAGTAATTGAATTATCAATGAAGTAATTCGTAAAATCATCAAATAAAACTTAGCGCAGTTTTTTACAATAAATTCTTTATCAAGATTATAAAAAAAAAACTTATTCTTTAAAATTAACTCTAAAAAGTATTTTAGGTGGAATTTTCTGAAAAAAAAGCTGGTAGTTTTTAAATTTTTATTTCGCTGTAGATTTATTTGTTTCTTTTTTTTTATTTTAAATTACTTGTCAGTATGTCAACGCTTGAAATTGATAAATTGCCTAAATTTTGCTTACTTTTTACCAAACAACCTTAGTAGAACAAAAATTCGCAAAACGGACACAACCGTCAACGACGTCTGCCCTCACGCGTCTGCCCGCGTTCGGGTCGCGCATTCAGCGATGAGCCACTTCTTCCCCACCGCACCTACCCCGCTCCCCCTACGCCCCGTTCGCCTGGCGCCGCTGCCGGTATTTATCACCGAAACGGTATTTATCGCCGAAATTGCTATGACTCTGCATTTTAAATCTGTGATATCTTCGAAAATATTTATTTAATTTACATGCTGTAAAAAGCCATATTGGTCTTTATTAAATGCACAATGTATTTAAGATACTTAATTGGATAAGGATTAATACTGTATTGCTTAAAATCGCTTCGTAAATAAGCCATTATTTCTCGTACAAAGTAAAGGATAAAAAATGGTTATTGTGGGTTATTCCTAAGAGAAAAACATATACCATCACGGACTTTTTTGTAGACCTTTTTAAGTTGTACATTACTGTAGTAAATTGTTTTGATCTATCTTGTAGGATTCAGTCAGCGTTTGCAATGTAAGCGCAAAAAATGTGTTTTTTTTACGACCTCACATTAAAAACCTCAAAAATTGTAGCCTATGTGTTATTCTGATGTATAAGCTATAGCCTATGTGTTATTCTGATGTATAAGCTATATTGTGGTAAAGTTTCATTCAAATCCATTCAGTAGTTTTTACGTGAAAGAGTAACAAACATCCATACATCCATACTTACAAACTTTCGCCTTTATAATAGTAGTAGGATGTACGATAACATTGCAATATGAATAGCAGTACTGTATCATTGGTCTGACTGTTAGTATTTACTGGCCTCTTAGTCCAGTGGTTCGAGTTGCTTAGTAAAAAACTAATATTTAAATCTTTAATTCACCTTTAAGAGTTTTTAAAAGTATAAAGTTTTGTAAGAAATGACTCGTCCGCGCGCCGCCATTGTTATATCTCTTACGTTTAAGTTTCAAATGCAATGTTGTCAATACTATGAACTGTATTAAATATTTATATATATAAAACCATAGAATTCCAATATCTGTGTTTAATAGCCTTTTGTCTGATGATTTATACAATGTTGTACAACAATATACAATACCTTTGGTTCAGATTTGGGCTCGGCAGCATGACCTTTACAATAACTAATCAATTAAAAATAGGATAAATAAGATGATATACTGCGGTGGTGGTACTGCGCGTGTAGAAATGATTCGTGTGGAGATGAATGAGACGGTACTGCACTTGGTAGCTGGAGGTCTATAAAAACTTTATGAGGGGCGTATTGCGCCCGAGCCTATTTAGTATTACTTGAAAACACAATTTGAATTACAAACAGATATTTTATTGCCACTTTTTTAGTTTTACTACATCAATTGTGTAAAAAATTGTGGAAGCTTGGAATAACAAACGTAACTACAACCGACACTGGTGGTCACGTTCGAGGACAGTCTACTGCACTTGTTATTGTTTGGTGTCCGAACATCTCGTGGGATTATGATGGGTACTGACAAGCTTGCATCTGCTAACGCAAGCAAATATGAGGCTGCAAGGTGAGAGAAACGAGCGAGCAACTTGAACAAATTGGAGAATTAGATTTGTTGATTAAAACAAACTTAATAAGCGATTAAATTATCCTTTCCAACTTACAGGATGGAGTAGAAAGGTAAAGAAATACTGTAAACTATTTTAGTAAAAAGAGAACTTGCTGTAATATTGACTGTACAGTTGTAACAATAATTTTGTTTTTTTACATGACAGTAAGTGAGTACCGTTGTCAGAGGACATCTTTCACTGAATATGTGGTAAACGGTGCGTTTAACAGTCTGTGAGGCGGTGAGCGCACTCTGATCAAGTCGAAGTATATGTACCCGGATTAGAACTCTCCCACTAAAGAATTAATAGATAATGTATACAACTTACTGAAAAAATGCTGGCTATGTACTGTTTTTATGTACTATGTATGTATACCTATGTGTGGTGACGGAATAAGAATACATAGGTTACAACCCCTATTTATCCCATTGATGTCGTAAAAGGTGACTAAAGGAGTAAACTATACCGGAAAATATCACTACGAAGAGAGGGAAAATTTGAAACAAACCCTATTCCAACCCGTCTGGCCAGCGTGGAATAGTAGGCCAAAACCTCCTTGCTCAGGAGAGGCCTATGTCTAGACGTGGATTTTAAAAGGCTGTTGATAATGAAAATAATAGGTATGTGTATTTGGAACTAAATAAAAAATAAAGCAAATACAGAGAATAATAAAATATATAATGTCTAATAAAAAGGAATAATTGTTTGAAGATCAACTTCAATCAATCCTATCCAAGAATTTGGCAATTAAATGCATATATATGCAATATCACAGAATCTCATGACTTGGGTCACCAGCATGCGACAGTACCTGCTCTTTTTGCAGATTATAATCCGCTAATAGTGGGCATTGTCCACAGATGACGGACACACGGGCCTCAAGCGATTCTTTGACAACTGACTCTAGTTACAATCAAGTTACACAATGGGCAAGAGTTAGCCAGTGCTGTCGTTCGCAGAATCCTACATCATATTTGTGTAAGAATAACATTATTATCTGGCGATAGTCATATTGGAAATGACGAAATGTGCAAGAACTGCAAGGCTCTTAATATTCACTTTGATATTATATTATTGTTAATGTGCAATTCTAAACACGTTCACACATATCTCTAGAATATACAGAAAACTACACTAACTGTGAATAGTGGATGTCTTAGATCTGTTGGTCTTATTAAAACTTGATGCACTAAGTCTAGATACTGATTTTTATTAACAATGAAGCAAATTAGTAACACATTAAACTGAAAACATTCCGTTTTAAGTTTAATGTACGATTTCATGTGCGGTGCACAAAGGTCCTCAATGTCGGCAATCGTTTTGATTTTAGTTAATGTTAGATGTAAGATTGATTAGGACATAGCTCTAATTAGTTTGTTCTCTATCATACGCTATAAGGTAAAAATAAAAAACAAGAATGTATAGACATTCATATTACAGTCACACTTCGATAATCCTTGTGGTATTGCGCATTAAGACTCCGTTTCGTGCACATTTCATCATTTTTCTCAAAAGGATTTATTATTATTTACTTACTTCTGTTACTTCACGTTGTGCATTTTTGTTTCATTATAAAGAATTGTTTCGAGTTTTCAAATGACGGAAGACGATATTCTTTGAGAAGAATATATGGAACAGAAAAATATTATAGAAATGAGTTAATTTGAGTAATGTAATCCCAAAGGTGTGCACAAGATCTAATATTAAGATTATTAGGTGTATTTTTAAGTGAAGCTGTTATAGTATGAAAATGGAATATGTCACAAGGCACATGACTAGGCTTTGATGATGGTAGCATTCGTTAAGATGTCAATTATGGATGAATACTTGCAGGAGTGATTCTCTAAAAGATGTTTGGTGACACAATGATGGACATTTTCTATGAGAAAGTAACACACGGGGAGGTCCCACGTTACACCTACAAAATCACCGACGTGATTTATGGTCATCTCGAGAAAGGTAAAAAAAATTACGTTAACAAAGTTTGTAAAACAACAAATTGCAAAATATGCAGAGATTAATGTTTTTGTGAATATTGTTCAGTTTTCATCGTGGTCTATTCTGAGACATTTACGAAGTGAGTTAAATTGAGTGAGTGTGTCTTTGAGAGTTTATATTTTTAAAACAGTATGTATAAAACAATGAGCTACACGAACACAGGCCGAGTGTATACAAACATTTTTACACTGATGTTGTACACTTAGAGTGACGTAGCACATAAAGTGGGTTGTCGGGTGTTACTTCTAGAAGAGTGTTTTTCACCAAAAGAAGTAGGGATAAAATACAATAATACGATGGTAGCTAAGTTATAGTGCTACTTTCCTAGACCAAATATCACTTTTTCACCAAAGTTAGAATATGTCATAAAGACTCAAAGTAGAATGACAATCTGAACAGTAACTTGACCTTAAACCTTATCATGAAACTACAAGGCACACGTAAAGTATGTACATATATTAGACTCAGAGGATTGACGTCTCGTCTTGTTTGATTATTCTTCGGAAAGTTGATCCTTATTCGAATCGGAATCAGTACTAAACATGCTTCCCTATTCGACTCTTTCATACAATATATTGTAGCATCTTTATGTGAACGATCTCGCAATACAAGAATGACAAGTTGAATACAAATGTCAGAGCAAATTGCACTTTGCATCGTGGACATAATTATAAATATCTAGCGATGGCCGGACAAGCAGACACATGTACGGATACAGATACATAGAAAAGGAACATATTTCAAGAAATAACCAGACACCATTTTGAATTTCAAACAAATATTGCATTTCCAACCTGTCAATTTTAAACCGTAATCGCTAACTGAATCTGTAACAAAAGAAACTTACAGTTACTTTCCAAAACCTAATCGCAATTTTTTTTTGTTGACCCTGACTATGCTAGGGGCATAATCCGTGTCCACGCGGAAGCGTTCTTAAAGGACAGGCGCGCGACAATCCTTCCACAAATATTATTGTATAATATGTCTACTACTGATTTAGTTCCTATTTTGTGAGCAGTTGAAGCTATAATTGCATGGAAATGTGAGCAGCTGGAACAAGATGCAGATGTCGATTATGTTCCACATTTGAGATTTATATGCAATTTCCTACATATATTGTAATGATGTTATCGACAGGGTCTGGTTTTGTAAGAGACTAACTGCCTCGCTACTTTATCGTACTTACAATTATTAAAATTGAAAAAGTAGTAGAACCACGCTGATTTCAGCACGGGCGGGCTGAGTTGACCGGGGCAGAACTACCTTTTTCACACCTTCCTAAAGCGACAGCATCGGTGCCGTCGTATTCATTCGTGAATGTGAGGCTGGAGGCCCATTGACGCAGGGGTGACAGTTATCGTGGTAAGGGTGAGCCTGCCACGATGACTTTCATACCTTTTACGTTGCCAAGCAGGGCAGGGCACTGAATGTTTTTTTTCTATTTAAAAAGACAATGTACGTGTTAGGAATATATCCTTTGTCGTGGAGGACTCTATAAAAACACAAGAAACGGACACAAAAAACACCCAAACAGAACAACAACTTGTGTATCACACAAAGTGTTGTCCCATGTGTGATTCGAACACAACACAGCGCGGTCGAGAGCGCTGGCGACGTAGCGGCCGCTTAAACCACTAAGGTATCCGTGCAGTCGAATTGGTAGGAACGATGAGTCCTAAATCGAAAGTAGTGCCGCTGCAATTACCTGACATAGAAGTAGGCGCAAGCACGTCGCTGTCTAACTGGATTGAAGACATTGATTATTTAGTTTTTAATTTACTAGGACAATATAAATTTTTAATTATATTTTTTCAAAAGTCACTATTTTTTACATTACTTTTTCTTAATATTTAGGTGACGAATCAAGTCCAAATTTCACATAGTGTTAAGTCTCTCTATAACAAATGCAATGTTGTGCAACATGCAGATGTTGTAAAGGCTGTTGTACTTTTATATTGGTCATCCTTAAATGATAACATTTGCACACTACTCTGTTGTAACGGAATGCCAAGCTGTCAGCAAACTTTAGGAGGTGATAAGAAATTATAATTATAATTTGATTAATAAATTACCAAAGTATCAAAACGAGTTGAGCAGTTTTACCAAAAGTATTAAAAGGAGCGAAAGTGGCGCCCTCATTTAATTTCTTACCTGTCGTAGCGCGCTGTACTTCTGTAGTGACATATTTTATCACAGGTACATAATATTTCTTTTTTTTTTAATAAATACGTGTTACCCCTTTTTTATTTTTCTAACCGTCATAATATAGCTCACTTATATTGGGAGGGCCAAGAATTCATTAACATTTGAATCAAACATCCTGCGCAAACATATTACGGGAGTTCTTGGGAGCAATACTTCTGGAATTAGCTGGCTTAAATCATAACACATGGTTTCAATAAGATGGACCCACCTGTCACACATCCAATGAATCCCTGCCGGTGGTCAAAGTCATGTTTGTGGAAAAGCTGATTTCCAGACGAGGTGACAGTTCATGACCACCCAGAAGTCCAGATCTATCCCCAACAGACTTATTTTTAAGGAATATTTGGAGAATCATGTCTACATCAATGAACCAAATACACTATGTTAACTAAAAGTAAAAATCAGTGTAGAGATGTCGGCGACGTCGCAGTCTCTTTGCCGACGAATAAACGAAACTTTCGGTGCTCGCTTAGAAAAGTGCAAACGTCGAAACAGTGATCATTTAGACGATGCAATTTTTAAAAAATAAATTTCAACTAATTAGCTTTCTTATGAATAAACAATTCTTATAATATATCAAATGATTTTTTATGCAACTTTTTCAAATGCTAATTAATTCGTGACCCAGTCAATATTTCCTAAGACGGTTACACAGTAATACTTGATAACAGAAATCTTGTAATTTTTGAAATTTAGGATAGTAATAGCAATTTACACGTATTGTTTGTTGTTATTTTTTTTTCTCTGTATTTGTATTTTCGATCGATCGAATGTATTTTCTATGGCTGATAAAATTCGTAAGGAGGTTATTCGACAGAGAACTAGAGTAACTGACATCTCACGGAGAATCAGTATGCTGAAGTGGAACTAGACCGGCCACGTCTCCAGACGAACCGATGGTCGCTGGAGCCGAAGTTTACTAGAGTGGATACCACGATCGGGCAAGCGTAGTGTAGGACGCCCTGCGGCGCGATGGACCGACGACTTAAAGAAGGTGGCTGGTACCAGATGGATGCGAATTGCCCAAGACCGGGATGGTTGGCGTTCCTTTACAGACTTCAAGTCTTCAAACGTTCCTATAACATTTTTTTGTATACGTTCCAGGTTGATAGACACCAGCTAACGCAGTACCAGAAAACAGGGCGCTTATTAGGAGACGACCGATTTTCAACGACAGGGTCACCGTGTTTTAGAACTCTTTAAACACTTTGGATGCTTCTTCCTTGAACGCCACCGGTGAGCGAGAGCCCTACTGATAATTTGGATCAACAGATTTTGAAATGTAACGATAGTGAATCTCTTCAGTATAAAACCCCGGCACAAGCTCAAGAATGACTTGATGATAGTCTTAGGAAAACATATTACAATATTTTGTTAAATTCGCACTGCACCGAATATGCCGACTATTCAGTTCAGTACGAATATTCCAAGTTAAATAAAAGTTTGTATTTAGAGAGTCAGGCTGGACCGTTTCTTTTGTAGGTAGGATGGGTGTATCGATTAAGAAATATTTCTTAACAACCAAAGGTATATCACCTACGGAAACAAGTCTAAGCAGCTTCAGTTAACCGATCCATGTTCAAGACACGTTACGTGGAGGGTACAACCTTCATTGAATATTACCTACTCGCTTGGGTCTGAACTTCGTCATCTATGTGTGCTTTAAGGTTTATTGTTCCTTAAGTTTTCGAAAGACAGAAAACCTCGTATACTTATCCGAATGTTGGTTTAGTTTGTCTTCCTATGCTCGTGATCCTGCTGCGTAGTTCTACTGATAATACCTCAGGTAAACATATTTGTCAGTAGTTTAGAACCACACCAGGCGAAGGATCAGGTTGTTTTCTATTTTAAAACACAAATCTGGCGAAGTACTCTTTTTATATTTGCAGCATGTTAAAGGTTTACCACATTTTATTTTCTAATCAGAGATACAATTTGAAGTTAGAAGAAACAATAGATAAAGACACACGAACGACAGACAAGAACAGTTTTGATTTTCAGATTTTCAGAACTTTTCGACAAAAAGTTATTTTAGTTTCTTATTTACAATATACATGTTAATCTATATCATAGGCTGTACTAAAGACACACCCTTTCTTTCGTTGATATGTCCATGACAGCTGGCTGTCACAAATACATTATCATTGTTGTCATCAAGATGGCGTGCTACCTCATTTTTAAAAATTATTCGTTTAAGATTTTTTGTCCGTCAATAGAAAGTTGCTCAGTCACATCACAAGAACATTTTATTTACAAAATGTTTACTATTAATATAATCAATTGAACACAAGTAACTAGTATCCTTTCTTAAATGTATTGATTGGAAGTTATTAATTTCTTTATTACTTCGTTTAATCTGTACAGTCAACAATTTTTAACTGCTAAATACTGATCTTATAGGCACATCTAATGTTAATAAAGTCAATTTATTGTTACGAAAGTTAAAAGTTATTGAGCAATTTCAAAATTAGCTGCATGATAATTTGATTTTAATTTTGTGTGTTTTAAGAAAATTAGCTGACATTTGTTGTAATTGGTAAATTTCGACTGCACAGTTGGCCTGGTGGTTTAAGCGGTCGCCGCTCACTACTGCGTTGAGTGTTGTGGGTTAAAATCCCACATAGGACAACACTTTGTATAATCCACAAATTGTTGTTCTGAATTTGGATGTTCTTTGTGTCCGTTTCTTGTGTTTGTAAAGACCCCGCGACATAGGATTTATTCCTAATGCGGGCGTTGTCCATTTCAAAGAATTCAACCTACTTAGGTGTAAAAACTTTCAAGTCTGAAAACAAACGAATCAGATACAAGTAATCAGTGTAAATCACTTTTTCAAATCAAGGTTAACTGAAGAAGAGTGAGAGTCTGAACAATATTGTTATAGATTGCTTCAGTGGCGCAGCGGTAGCGAATGCGACTGCTGTGCTTAAGGTCTTGGGACCAATTTCAGGGTCAGACTAAATATTTGTAATAATCTGATCTGAAATAATATTCTGCAAATATATATTTTTCGCAGTTTGGGTGTTTTCTATGTATAGCTTGTATATATTTACACAAAAAAAACTATATAAGTATTTTATCAGTCAGTCACTAGATGGCGTTGTGTGTTAAATGTCCGAAATATTTATTTATTATTTACTTATCTATGCACCCTTATGCCATAAAATTAAATTAACAAAAGTCGGAAGGTTGAATAGGATAACAATTATTCATATTATAAGTCATTCCTATGTTTTACTACAAACATTCTTCACCAAGATACATCACAAAAACTAACGATAAAAAATGAATTACCCGCCCTTTGCTCATAGAATTGTTGCTACGTGTACCAAAAAGTGAAGACACATCATTTAAAAATACACTGAACACCAAAGGCGGAAAGTTGAATGTCGTGTGCTTCATCCACGCGTACAGATGCTGAATAATATTGATCATTTATATTATCTTACCTGCGCCTGACGTTCCACATAGGTATCTCTATAGGTACAACAGCGTACCTACTATAAGTTAAACCAATGAGAACTCTTGGTTTCTACATAGTTGTATGTACTGTGTACCACACCACCACCACGTAAATAAAGGCGGTTCCGTCAACTTGCGCAACCAATGCGCAAGCGCAACAAATACAATTCGTCACGTAGAAGGCCGAGCAAATTGTGAATGTAACCATATACAATATTATACTCGTATAACAATAATTACTTGATAAGTAGTGCAATACTTTTGATTAATAAATGATAAAATCTATATATTAATACGTGATGCAAAAACTTAGGACACCTTTTTACGAAAATTGCGCGGACGCAGGAGCATAAAATTTAGCACACTTATAGTTTATGTGTAGGAGAAGTGCAGAATGCTAATATTTTTCAATAATAATGTTTATAAAGTACATTAAATCTATAAATAAAACATTACACACACTATCATTCATTTCACACACACATACATACACAAGTATTTGTATACGCCATTTTGTCCATAGACATAGAGTACCGACATAGACATATAAAAAAAAAAGTTTTATTTGCCTCATTTAATATAAAAAAAAAAGATTTTAATAATAATGCATAAAAAGTACATTAAATCAATAAATAAAATATTACACAAACCAGCATGCATTTGACACACGCATACACAAGTATTTGTACACGTATACATACTCTGTGGTCAAATTGTCTCTTTTGTTTATTATAGACATAGTTGAATGTCAAAGAGAAAAGTTTTATTTGAGGAATCCTACGTGAAATACTGAGCGCTTATACAAATTTATGTAATATATACATATATATATAAAGAAAACGACGAACCTCATTTATTCAATACGTCACTTTCTTAATGGTAAAACGTCAATACTCTGTGGTTTGGATTCTAACAAAAAAATATCGATAGTCGAAGAATAAGAAGAAGTGTATTAAAATAATTAATCTTAAATATCACCTGGAGTAAAAACTTTTAATGTTGTTTTCTGTTTTTATTTCAGGTAAGGCTATTTATAACTGTCTTGTGTATTCTTATCTTGTAATTAGAAGATAAATAAATAAATCTGTTTTTATTTCAGAAATCCAACTGAGTTTTTATTTCAAGAAAGAGTAGTGTAATAACATTATTACATATATAAGTTGTGTAGCAGTAAGATACATTTAAATGTACACGGACTTTCATTATATGCATAAAGAAAGTTCTGTAGTAGCAACCTGCAATGACAACATTCAGGTACAAAAAAAATATAATTTGCTATTGCTGGTTCAAAGCAATTATTAGTAGTTATTGTATGTAGTTTACGATTTCAGTAATTGTATATACTTCAGGATAAATAAGTGATTTTGAGAGATACTTACATTTAAATGTGCTCTAAATGTCATTCCAAATGTGTTTTTAAGTTATGATTGTGGATTAATGGATTTAGAGTGCAGGTTTTGCAATGCGAAACATTTTGAATCTGAAGTGAGTTTAGGCGACCGAACTGCATTCACTTCATGTTGTCACAAGGGTAAAGCAATATTACCACCCTTAAGTCAAAATGAATATTTTAAATCATTGTACTCATTGACTTACTTCAAATGAACCTTCAATAAAAAGTAAATCAAAAAATTATTTAGAATATATTAGGAAATATAATTCATGTTTTGCTATAGTTAGCTCAGAAGCCAAAGTTGTTGAGGTAGGTACAAGTGGAGTGTATTATTTCAAAATATATGATGTTTTTTATCACAGATCAGGCCCAATGACTGCTGCATATGGTCGCTCACCATGTTATACACAATTATATTTTTATGATGTTGACACTGCTATTAATTATAGATTACAAGAACGTATTAGTCAAACATGTAACAACAACATAATGCGTGAAATTTCACTGGAATTGGACAAAACAGTCCAAAAAATTGGTGTTTTATTAAATCGGCCAGTTTTTACACATGGGCAATTGTATGTCGCAGCAAGTAGAGTTCGTTCATTCGCTGGTTTAAGGTTTTATATATCCGAATATAATGGCCAATAATAAATAATTTAGCAAACGATGAAAGCGTTTTTACAAAAAACATTGTTTTCAGAGAAGTTTTAAATCATTAATTATATTATTACAATATGCGATAAAAAATGTTTGCGATAAAAAATGTTTTTTTGTTTTGCATCCTCTTATAGCATGTTTTCTTTTAATAAACATTTTTTAAATAGGTATTCTTTATTTTACTTCTTTTTAATTTCGTTAAATCTGTCAAATCTGTGGTTATAGTAGTTTAATTTTGGACAGTAGAACCTTAATAATGTTTGAATATTATATTGTAATAATGTACGTATATTAAGTCACTTACAATTTAAATTTATTATGGTCGAATTTCGACCAATGAGCGATCACTAGTGTTATATAAATAGGATATTTATCTGTGTTTTGGTAGCTTGTTGAGATTTTTTTTTTATTTCGTTGCCTTGCTTAATAGACTTTTTTTTTAATTATTTACTTAAAACATTTTATTCTATTAAAGAATAAATATTTTAAGTTAAGTATCTAGTGGCTATTATCGAGCCATCACAGTGAAGCTATGAATGAAAAACATATCGAAAAGCTAGGAAAGAGATTTAAATTACTGGTTCAGAATGTGATCTTTCCAAAAGGCTATTTGAAAACGGGTAACAACCCGTTAAACAAAGACTCACTGAGTTTATAGCTGCTAAAGTCGCATCGACTGTGACCTGAAGTTGAAATCCATCTCGAAACAATCTAATACAAAATTAATAAGAAACTAAATTAACCTACAAACAAGAAAAACAAACTGCAAAAAAAGAAGCAAACAACAAAACAACAACTAATTAGAAACAATAAAAAGCGATAAATAAAATTAATTACTTATTTGTTCAAAAATACACGACTTTTTCTAACAACTTAAATCCAAAGCTTCGTAAATTAAAAAAAAAATGGTACATAATTACAACTAAGAACGGATGTTAGGTACCTAGCACATATTATAATAACATGTTAATAATTAGGTTAAAACAAGGAATGTCACATAACACATAGTTTTATTGCTAAGTGTTTTTTTTGTGAATGTCAACACCCGCATTACGAATAAATCCTGTGTGGCGTGGGATTTTACAAACATACAGGAAACGGACGCGAAGAACACCTAGACTCAAAACAATTCGTGGATCGCACAAAGTGTAGTCCCGTGTGGAGTTGGAACACAACACTCGGTGCAATAAAGAGAGGTGTGGCGACCGCTTAAACCACTTCTCCATCTGTTCTGTTTCAATACCTTACACATTTTAACACAACAAACCAATTAAGGTAAATAGGTATGCCTTCTTTATTTATATTTATTGTTTATAACGAGAATTCTATGTACGTCTTTCTAATAACATTTAGCGATTGGAGAAACGTGAAACTCGGAAAATACTTGATGATAAAAGTAAAAAATTAAAAATTTGGTAAAATAAAAAAAGGAATTTAATTCAAATTGTTTAATGAAGAATCACATGAACAGAGGATGTTACAAAATTACATTGCAGAACGTCGAGTTCCACTTGACCTTACTCGGTCATACAATATAATCATAATATACAATTTGCAAATAAATACCTATTATACAGATATCAGTAATCACCATCACACTGTACTACATAAACATTAGGGAATTAAATTGAAAAGCTATTAAGATAACAATTAAATATATATATATATATATATATATATATATATATATAACACTCAAATCACTACATTATTTACGCAGCAGTTTAAATTAAACTCTTTTCCTAAGGAGAACGGCAGATCCAGTGCCACTAGCAATATTTAATGAAAAGTTATGATGTTTGTACCGTTTATAAAGTGGATCATCCTAAATGCTTTCATACAATTATCATATTTGTAGCACTTTGTTAAAACAATTGAAATTCTTCTCAAAAAGTTGTTACAGTCAAATCAAAATACTATTTCACGTTTTCTCTAAATCTGCTCAGTTTGAAAACTAGATGGCGTGGTGTCAGATGTCTGAAATATTTTTATATTATATTACAAAATACTTCACAAAAAACGATAAAACATTTAAATCGGTATTTATGAATGAGTTTACGTACTTAGCAATAGATCATCTTTTTATTAACGAATCAAGTAAATCGTAAACGAATGATTTTGATTTAAAAAATATTGTACTACGCCATCTTGTGGACAACAATGACAACTCGTTGCGATAACAACCTGTCATAGTTAGTATGTAACTATTATATTGTAAACTACAAAACGGAAATAACTTTTTAACTCAAAGTTCTAAAAATCTGGAATTTTAAATGATATTCTCGACGATACCACCAGCTAAATAAATACAAAAATAATCCCTACCATGAGGCAAGGCGGTACAAAAGTTCCATACATTGCTGCCATTGTCCTTTACAAGAGTTATACATATAAAAAATATCTTTAACATACTTTTTTTTTTCAACGCGTGGAAATCCTCTCGTACCGATCGGAGTCGGACCAATTAAAACCACACGGTGTGCCACTTAGCGCCTAGGATAGGAGGGAACCAGGTACAAATTTTATTACGACGTTCAGCCACGTTTTATTAAAATTCTATTAGGTGACGTACAGCACACGTGGACGTCGCCTCCTCGCGGTTGGCCGCTGTAACAAATGGATGGCAAAACCCGTCCTGTCCACTTGTGACCACACTCAGGGCGGCATAAGGCGCTGGTTAGCGTGTCTCAGTCACCTGTTTCGCCGGCGGCCGATTGGGTCCAAGTGGAGATTGTTCTCCCAGGACTTCTTCGCTGCCTCCTGCTGCGAAATGACGTCTTCGTAGAAGGTTGCGACCGCGGTAAAACAGCTGTTACTTCTGGTCATGGAGCATATGACGGCCGGATTCAGACCAAGGTTTACCGATCGACAAGCAGTTCCGTTTGCCCAGTACTGGCCGGTGTGCTTCCGGTGGACTTAGAAGTCATCCGTGCTGTCAGACTAGGTGAGGCGCGCACACTAAACGTGACCAGAGAGGAGTTAGCAGCGGTGAAACGCGGAACGTGGGACCTCGTTGTTGACAAACCAAGTGGAACACTTCAGAGAAGAGGAGTAAATTGCATCGATTTTTTCCGGACGTGGTGGTTAGACTCGGGGTAGTCTGGGTCGAATCGGACTATAAAACGTCGCAAATTCTGACCAAATATGGCTGCTTCCGTAAAAGATTGTATGACATGAAGCTAGCCGGGGTTAGCGAATGCTATTGCGGCTTAGCCGTGGATGAGGATATGTATCACGTGCCGTGGTACTGCGCACTATACGAGGAAAAGAGGTGAAAGATGCTGAACGGGATCGTAAGACCTGAGGACGGACCGGTGTACTACACCGACTTTGTTTCTACGGAGGCAAACTTTTCGCAGCTACGGGATTTCGTGCACGGTTGGCACAAGGTAAGGAGCAAATTAGAGCGATAACAGCGGCAACATAGGAACATAGGAGGAAAAGCGAAGAGCGGAGGTGAACTCGCTGTTATGTGACGTCAAGCCCTAGAAAAGGGAGAGTACATACGAGTAGGGACAGGACAAAGAGTTAAACAATATTTAGGGAGTCAAGAAAGGTTACACGTGAAAAGAGCCCCGAGCAAGTAGCACTTGCTCTCTCCCGTGATTCGGCCCGTTATAACCGAGAGGTTACTGGGGCCATGGAAAAATGGAGGGTTGTCCTTATCTAATAAACCTGTCTCAGTACACAGCCGTCTCAGCGTGATGTTGGCCCCACCCAAATTAGGAAAAGTCGCCCAAGGGCAGAAGCAGCGCCAACCAGCTATGGAGAAAGCTGTCGGAAGATCTCGTTAGATTCTTCATCTGGGCCTGAACTAGTACGAGGACTGAATTTACGACGATAAAGGCGCCGGGGTCCGGACCACGACGTGCCCATGGAACAATAGGGCCTCTGTCTTATCCAGGGCCACCCATAAACCCAATGTCTCAATGCGCCCGACCACCAGAGAGATTTCTGTGGAGACCAGGCGCCAGTTCTTTACTCGTGCGGCGAGGAAAAGAGGCAGCGAACGAAAGGTCCACTGTCGATCCACTATCGAGCTCCTGTTTAGTAGAACTAGAGGCCCACTGAGGCCACCCACTCCGCTGCGGCCTTGCCCCTACCATGCGTCCTGAGGGAATCCCACGCAATGGACTTTACGTTGAAGTCCCGCAGCACAGGGACGTGCCCCAAATTTTAGTCGCCAAATCGAGGTTTCCAAGTTGTTAAGGAAAACTTCGAAGTCGCTCAAAAATGATACACGCGTGATACAAACACATTACACATAACCGGTGACTAACGAAGGTAAAGGGAAATGAATAATGCCGTCCCTTTTGAACCACTATGAATGCTCAATATTGACTTTATAATATTATCATTATTTTAATTTTGTTTATTTCCAAAAAAAGTAATAAAACACTTGAAAACTGAAGAAGAAAATAAAAAACGCTAGTAAGTAAACCATCGTCGCATGAAATCGATGGTTCCTATTGAAAGTAACAGATCATGCGGCTAAACATATCCATGATGGAAGGAAAACAAACAAGTTCAACTTATCATCCAAGGCACTTATTAGCCGTTGCACGAATCCACTGACTTTTACGGATAACAAAACACAAACAACGTGAAAAGCAAATATGTGGCCGACCAAAACCGTTATAAAAGTAAACAAAAACCATTCCGTTAGTACTCCCGGTCGCGCTTCAACACACATTCAATACATAGTTCTCTGGGCTCCATAACGGCAAAAGCCCACTTTAAATTGAGCGAAATCGCAGCTGAAAATTGAAAGGAGATCACTGCTTCTAGGAAGGAACACTTCGGTACAACCACCAACTCAAGTATGCTGCAGATCATACGACCCGATACCTTCCCGTCAGCATTCTGCAAACCTACAACAGCCTTTAATATCATAATCACATATCACATATTCTCAAAAATACTTGAGAAAGTGGTCAACAATTTTTAGCATACATTGTACCACCAGTATCACGCATACATGCAGAACACTTCACTCAACATTACGCCACAACATATTTCAACACACCTCATTTCATCATACCGCACCACATAACATTACATCATACCTCATCATATTAAGACACCACACCAGACATTACACGACTCTACATCCACACGCTCTCGTCGTAGCAGTCGTCTTGTGAAAGCTGGTCTCACGTGACAAGTTAAATAGCAACCATACCTCTCTAGTATACTTGCAAGTAACCGCTCTGGACTCGAGTAAAGCTGCTGCAAGAGTAATAAAATTGACAGCATTTCACTGTTTTTTGTTGCGAACGCTTCATAAAAAACACTAGTATAGTACAGGGCATACAAATGAATATTTGCCCATTAGCATTCCAAAACTCTCAACATATACTGCACCAGCTATATCTATCATGTATCAGGAGTATTAAAAGTTTGAAAGGGAAACATTTCAAGCCATGGGCGTAAAAAACAGGAGTGGCGAAATGTGTATACAGCTCGAGAACTGATGATGCCTACAGCAGATAAAAACACTAATACAAAATTGCGGCCATACAAAGTTACAAGAGAAAACTGAAGGAACCTCATTTTGCCGTCCAAGTGAAGAAGAAAGACGCCGAGCTGAGTGCGACACTTAATAAAAGTGTGTATACTCACTGTATGTGACAATAAAATGAACTTCACAGTGTACTTACTCGTACGATTAATTTTGTGAAGGTTATTTAGCTACCATCGCTGTCTGGATCCATATTTTTAAGAAACTGCTATTGATGCAAGCAAAACTGCCCCGATCTCGCCGCTTTGTGGAGTGAATATTCCAGTGCTGGTTACACACGACGGCAATATACTACGGATCCTACGACCCGATACCTTCTTGTTAGCATACTGAATACCTTTGTGGTGACTTCCACATACAGCAAAACAAAAACATTATACGAACATCTTCAACGGATTTTAAGTTTAGTTAAATTCTAAGTCGCATTAGTTTAGTTTGACTAAAGTTTAGTTAGTAAAACTAAAGTTGTGAGGAAATGAAATCGCGTAAAAAATAACATGGCGGCCAAGAAGAGCTGTTACAAACGCAAATTGTGGGAAACTCGCCTTGCCGTTCAAGTAATATACCTACTTAAAAATAAAAATTGTTGAGCTATAAGTATATTAAATAAACGTGGGTGTGCTTGATGGATGACATTATAATGAACTTAACGGTGTATGTACATACTTGTTAATAGACTTTATAATTTAATAAACGACTTTTTAACATTAAATGTAGAAAAAAACCCAGATATAAGTTTAGTTTAGTTAAGTCTAACTTAAATTAAAACAGATTATTACACAGAGTATTACATTATAAACTGGAAGGTAAATTAACTTTTTACGCGAGGTTTTAAAAATCTTGCAATTAAAACTGTTGTTAGCGATGAGATGCGCCAGGCGGAACAGAAGTCTCATACATATCTACCGTTAACAATACATTAACAGCGTAGAAATGCTGGTAGTAACCACTAACACAAACATTTAATTACATAACAGCTTAATTATTTCATGTTTTTATCTTCAGTTTCTTTAGACATCAATCCAAATTTGTGATTTCAAAAACTTATTGAAAGTCCTAAACGCACTACAATCACAGAAAGAGCACCTCGCACAATTTGTGCTATAAAATAGACAGGAAACTCATCATTTGCCCGATGTTTTTCTAAACTACGAACAAAAATGTTTGTCTGAGGTACTGTTAGTAGAATTATGCAGTAAAACCACGAGCAAACAAAGAAAAACTAAGCCAACATAGGATATACGAGGTTTTCTGTCTTCCTGATTGCGTTAAACCGTTTCTAGTATCTACGGATCAATAAATCTAAAAGCACACGTTAACGATGAAGTTCACTCCCAAACGCGTTACATTGCGCTTTATCAAGGGAATAAAACCATACCCAATTAGTGATGCACTCGCCGTACAATGTGTCTTGAGTTTTGAACAGTTAACTGAAGCTGTTGAGCTGAACAGTTGTTTTCACGCGATATTTTTCAAGTTATTAAGAAGTGCGAGTGTTTCTTGATCGATCTCTGCTTTGCCTTCAATAAAAAAACGTAGGTACATTACTTAACTTTAAAAGAATTGTTTCAGTCCGGCACCCTAAATACTAATTCTCATTAAACTTGAAATATTTGTAAGTATGTTAGAACTGAATAGTAGGTAATTTAACATTACGAATATTAGAACGCGAGCTAACACAACACACGTCACTGGAATATTTTTTACTAAGGTTATCACTAAGTCATTTTTGAGCTTGAACAAGATTCAAACCCGCTACATTCCAACAAATTTGATTCCGAAAGTTTATCGTATTACATTCCTGTAACGATTGCACCCCATTATACGAGACCTAAAATGCCTTAGGCTTATTAAAATAGAATCGCAGTTCACTCACCTCGGTAGGGTTCAGGGCAGAATGATTGAAAGTTTTTGCTTGAAACTCGCTCGTGTCGTAATAAACTCTGATGCTGCGTTAGCCCTTAAACCTGAAATATATAGAAACAAATGTTATTGCAACGTTTGCGATACAAATGATGCACTCTATAAAACGCATAAGAATTCTAATGAGTATACTGAATAGAGGGTAGAATAATATTGGTAAATAGTTACAACTTACAATAAATTATACATATAAGTTGTTTTTCATGCTAAATTTCAATAATTATGGTATTTATATAGTCTACCTGCTCCAACTTAGTGTTACTATGTAACGATCTCACAACTACACTTAACCTTACAAAGTTAAAGATAATGCAGTTGCATGTAATGTATTTACAATCTAAATAGCAAAATCACAGTGATTAGCTAATATAGTTAATTGCTACCTCAGACAAAAAAATGACAACAATTTTTCAAGTTACGGTGCACATGGTAATTCATCGGTAACATTAAATAATAATACCTGATAAAAAGAGTGTTGGGTGGACTCATTTAATAATTTTTTTCTTAGCTTTTATGTCTTCAACCTATGAAAGAATCCAATTTCTTTTATATGACGATAGAATTGACTGTTCTCGTTCGGTCGTAGAACATCATTTTTGAAATCCACCAATTCTCTTGCCATCCTTGTAATTACGACGTTGGTCAGAATGATTTAGCTTCAAAACTCTACAGACAGGCTCGGTATGACTAAGTTTCAGATTGATCCAGGTACCATTTTAGGGTATTTTATGAAATACGACGCACTTAGTGAACGTGAAAAATGTATATTAAAATGAATTACAAAATGTAGGTAGGTCGATGGAAAAAATACAAAACTAACCGTTGATAACCGAGTGATAACCGAGTTTGCAACAAGGCCTTTTTGCGCCAACGCATTTCGCAAATAAAAGCGTATTATAGTTTAACATTAAGAGAAGAAAAAAAGTTGTAACGCGTTTTAATTTAAAAAAATGATTGTAATGTGCTTATAAAATGATATATTTCTAATCATAATTAAATTCTGTGTATTAAACAGTAGTCAACAATACTTATACTTTTTTCAAATAATGATGTTTTCATGTGGGATTTCATTTCAAAATTTCAGTAAAATCATCAAAAGTATTGAGTTAAACTTATAGGTGAGCAACCTTTATTACCACACGTCGAAAAAGGTGTAGTCACTTTTGAACTGTGACGACGTAGCTTTGAAAGCATTAGATTTTTCATAGTAAACATACACATGTACCACTTACACGCGTCATACGAATAATACCGTCGCTATCATTAGACAAAGAAAGAGCATAAACATTACGACAGATCATTGTTGACCACCATATGGAAAATTACCCATAAAACCGAAGAAAAAGAGTTTACAAATCATGTAATAAAAATTAACTTATTTTGAATATTGTATTTACAATTTATATTATTTTAAATTATTTTAAATATTGATATTTAAAAGTATTGTAACAAGTTATATCCTAAACGGCCGATGCCTCCCAGATGTCAAAGAGTTAGGAATGTCAAACCATTCTTATACATCGATTATGATTGATCAAATTAAAAAATGACAGCATAACATAACTGTTACTATTACTTGCTTCAAAGTTGCTGTATTCACTCGGTCGATTTTTAATACCAAAATAAGAATTCTTATGGAATGTTTCATTAATAAATATGCTTTTATGATACTGCTCGTAATTATATAAATCACAAATTAATTCTATATTTTTTTTGTATTTGCAACACTACATAAAATTTAAATCATTTCTAGCATAAACAATCGTTGTAATGCATTGCGATTCAGTCTCAGAATCTAGCGCCTCACTAATCTTCACTTCACTCTTCTACGTTATATAAATTACATTCAAAATTCCTAAATTTGCTCTGAGCATTAATAATAAAATGATTAGTCATAAAATAACCTCAAAATCTGAAACTTTCTTTGAAGTGTCCGTTTTCAAAGGATATTTGAAAAGAATTTATAGATTATTTAAATTGTACTAAGCATTTTTTTTATCGCTGTTGGTCCATACAGAGTGTCCTAGTTGCAAACTAATAATAATCAAAAGACATGATTTATCCTTCGGCCTACCTACATTTTGTAATATAAAGATTAAACTTTTAATATTCTCTTGAGAGCGTTGTATTTTTACAAAATATATTAAAAGACCGGCGAGGATGGTCAGTTGTGCACGTCATTCTGAAGAAATTGGAGGTTACCGTGGTTTGGACACAGCAAGCAAGAAACGGTGTATATAATACTAAATTAATCCACCTAACACTCCCCTTACCAGGTATTAGTTTAAGTCAGCCGTTATTACGAACATTTAATTTGATTTAAATTTGTGAGTGGTTATAAAACATGATAATTATAAAGTGATCAGTACTTTGTTACTTTAATAAGATATATTAATAACTGATATACATTTTATTAAAAATATCTTCAACAACAAAACACACATTGACACTGTGTAGAAAACAACTCGTTTTAAATGTCACACAAAAGTGAGTGCCTCAATGGTGCAGCGGTAACGAAAGCGGCTGCTGTGCTCGAGATTTCGGGTACGATTCTCGGGGCGGACCAAATGTTTGTATGATCTGCAAATATTTGGTTCGGAGTTTGAGTGTTTTCAATATATAATGTGTACGTATTTACAAAAAAAAAGTATATACGTATTCTATTAGTCTAGTTGTCATAGTACAAGCTCTGCTTAGTTTGAAACTAGATGGCGTTGTGTATTAAATGTCCATAATATTTATTTATTTATTTTCATTTTATAATGAGGAGGTTTTTTATGAAGCACGTCAATTAACTATTAAAAGTTTTTATTAGTTTTACTACTGGGTGAGTCAGCCCAACAGTCAATAGTATTCAAAAACATATCACTAAGTAAGGAAACGAAAATCAAGTAACACTGTGTTAACAATGAGTGCATTAATAGCGTATACTCAGTGAGCTACACTCCTACCTACTCCATGTGGTGATGGATTAAGGATAATGAATATGCTAATCGTCATGAGAATCTCTATTTCGCAATACAGGATTAGTAGTTGCTCCGTAGATCATTATACTACGTAGTTCGATGTGTCTTCTTTAGATGGCGCTGTAGTATGTTTTTCTATTTGCATTGCGTGGAAGCCGCCACAATACTAATTCGTTTAATTATCATATTTTTAGAATTTTGTTTTTAAATCTATTATTGTTCGAGCTGTTTCATTGGTTTTAATCTCGTATCTCTCTTTTTCTTTTCTAAAATAAAAGTAATCTTCATAAGTTACTCCTTATAACATCAGCTAGCGTCTGCTACAGGCAGCTCTAGACTGCAAAGCAATTACCACAAACTAATAATATTACGCCATAAACGTGTTGCATTTCGCGTCATTATCTGCTCAAATTTTTAGTTAAACTGTCTGAACAAGTATAATTGTTTTATCATTACAAATAACTCGTTTCTTTCAATATGTCAATTGTATGATCCTTATTGTTAGAGTAACCCTTTCATTATAAATTATAAAACAATATAGGAAGTATCGCAATTTCGCAAAATTGTTGATACTTCCTATACTTGATTCCGTACTGTTATTTTTATTGCTTACGCCTTCCTAAAAACGATAACGGCTAGCTATTGAGTTTATTATTTTAACTTTTGGTTCGGAGCTTGGCCTCCCCAGGTGTCGCCTGGGGGTATCATCTGGCTCGGGATGACCACCGGGGTAGCGTAAAGAGTGCAACAGTCCCGCCTCGTAACACAAGATGACCGTATATTTTCATGAACAGTTCTTTATTCAAATATTCTAGCCTTTCTTGCTATACTAAATCAGATGAGATGGTAATAAGATATTTAAATGGCTTTCTTAGGTTAGAACGTAAAAGAAAATCTTTTCAACGTAAAAGAATGATAGGGCTCAAGGATCAGCTGAAGAAAAGAGGCTGTGCTTGTTGTGTAACGTTACAATGGACTTTGCTAAGTTAGTATCTCTACAGTACATAGATACTAACTTAATAAAGTTCATTGTATAGTAAGTACTGGTACTATATAGATAGCGTAGGTACATTCTTATAAATAGATTTTGTTAATCAATTACCTAGTTTTTTAAGATTTAATGAATAAAATGAAGCAGGTTTAAGCATAGTAAGTTCTATGTAAGTCTAGTTTGTAATAAGTAAGGATATTCAATGATGTCTTGTGATATGTTATATTGTTAAGTGATTTGTGCAATTTTGCAATAGTAAATAGGCTCGGTAAATGTGTGACTGACTTTTATGAGCCCGTGTGTATAAAATTAGATATAAGGTTAGTAAGTAAGTTAAAGTAATAATGTTTAAGTTGGTTATTTTGGTGCAATATTGAAAACGCGTAATAAATAGATAGATGGTTCAGTAACTAACATATATTTTATTCAAAATACCTACAATAGCAGTACGCACATTGACAATACATCTACACACTACACGAAGTAACTCATTCTATATATACTATAAAGATGATATTGAGGCACAGTTGCCTGGCACATGTCAATTATTAAAAGTTTTGGTATTTCAATATTGATCACGATATTTTTGATACAATTAAATATAAATATAAATAAATATTTCGGACATTTGACACACAACGCCATCTAGTTTCAAACTAAGCAGAGCTTGTACTATGGGTACTGGATAACTGGTATGAATACATATATACTTTTTTTTTGTAAATAACTATATATGAAACATTTTTTTAGTTACAGACATAGAAGAATCTAAACGCCGAAACAAATATTTGCTAATCATGCAAACATTTAATTCGAGCCGGGAATCGAACCCGAGACCTCAAGCACAGCATACACACACACATGCAAAATTAATACGTAAGTGAAAATCAAGTAACGCAATGTGTATAATCAGAAACGTAGACACTGAAGTCCAAAAGGCCCAAGACAGAGCCTGTGGGGAAGCCCAGCTGGTGCCCAGACTGCTGACAGACACTAAATACACCTAACCTATTTTTTACCACACTAAGAAAATATTGTTTACGTTAGCTTAATGTCTCATTTGCAACCACAATGAACCACCGCAAAGCGTGGCGTGGCATCTACAGTAAGTTAGTTACGTAGGTAGGTGATACCTGGAACTGTCAGTTAGATCTGAAGAAGTCTTTATGTAAGTGACAAAAATTGTATTAAAGGTTGTACTCTTATATAGTATGAAACGTCACGCTAGGAGCCTCAGGAGGGCAGCAGTAACCGAACATACAGGTGAAACTGTAAAGATAGTCTAGATTATTCTTTGCTACGAATGTTTCATCTACGGTTTGGACAAATTACAAGAACTCGATTAGTATCTTTTAAAAAGTGAAAGAAAAACACAAACACTGATAAAATGTCGGAGGTGTCACATGTGGTACACCCGATTGGAACGAAGTATAAATATCAACTTAATTATAAATTTAATCAGTAGATTCAATCTTAGTAACAATTGGTTTATGGTAACTAAAATAAGATACATATGTTTGTTAAATCACAACAAACATAACATAATTGAATCTTATGTAAATTTTTTGAAAAAACTGCATCGTTAATCACTTTCACAATCCATTGTTTACTTTTAAAAATATGAAAAATAACTAAAACCACATACACACAAACACGACATGGCTTGTAATTGTCGAGAGAAAGAGAGAGAGAGAGAGAACGAATAAGTCGAATCCTATACTCAGCCTGCCCCCCCTCCGAGCGATACGCTCTATAGCAAAAGTGAGGGTTTTTCGTGACGCTCGCCCAGCCCCCTTAGCCAGCTTCCCGCGCGATATGAAACTTCGTTCCAAAAAAGAAATTCATAATGGCTGTGTAAGGTAAAGTGTTGGGTATGTCCAGGATTCGTTTCGGTTTGTGCTTGGGTACATAGAAATTAATTGTTTATTGCGCCTACGCATGTTTTGCTCAAGTCGGTAGGACCGCCTTTATTTACGTGACGGTGGTGTGTTGTACAGAACATGCAACTATGTATTTATGTTCTTACTGTAAGCTTTTGGTGATGGAAGTTGGTGAGAAATGTTTTAATGAAACGTGATAATAGTTTTGTACTGTAAATTATCAACATTCTATTTAACCTTCTAACATTGTTAACAAGTGTATTTTGAAGCAATTAGTTCCTCAATTTTGCTTCAGATACCCAGGAAACTCGGCAACTTATTTAGTAATATTCCTGTTTCTATTAACCAGGAAGTCCTTGGTGAAAGTACCTAGTTAATCACCTGGAATGATCTATGTAATATAATATGAAGTTTGAAAACTTATCAAACCCCCTGCGCATACAACACTCACCAACAGAGGCGGCCCGTGACATTTTTGGATGGAGGTTCACAAAAACTTACCTTTATTTATAGATAAAATCCATTCGCCGATCTTTTTGACGAGCGAAGACATCTATCACTTTTTTTTGAAAATCCACTATTGAGTTTATAAGGCGCTTTTCAATACTTATCATGCACAAAGCATTCAAACGGTCTTGCGTCATAGTGTTCCGCGTAAATGTTTTTACTTTATTTAATGTTGAAAAACAACGTTCACTTTCTACAGATGTCATCGGAATAGTGCACACAATAATTAAGATGTGATCCACAATATTCACACAAAGTTTTAAAGAACTATTTTATGTAAAACTGCGAGCGAGAGCTATATGACGACGCTACACGTTGCTATTTGTTTGTTTACAATACTTGAATGGCAACAGCGCACGCGCGGGAGCACACCAAAGCGGCAACGTCGCGCGGAGCAGCGCTCCAATTTAGGCTAATTTCTCATACAAATCTTTTGTTTTACGCGTCGGCCCGTGTCAATGTTTCTCTTTCGCACTTATTGAATTTAGCGTATAAAACTTCGCTACATAGGAGCGCAATCGCTGGCGCTCCACTAGCTACAAGTTGATGCCAAATGTACGTCTAGGTAAGGTGCAGTAATACATTTTTTTAGACTATTGTATACAGAGTAGAATACAGAGAAAGTAATGTAAGGATAATTTTTAGTTACTTATTCAAAATATACATGACTATCTATGTTACTTAAGTTAATTGTAGTGGGAGTGCACTGCACCAGCGCTCTTTAATACGAGCCGCCTCTGCTCACCAATCTAATATCTATTTAAATTTGTTGTACATATCGCATTAGAGATTTCTCTGCAATTTATTTAAAAACTATTTGGTCTATCTTTGTTAAGCTTTATAGTGTAACTGTTACTTAAAATATTTTTACGTAACAATTACATTATTTTTTTAGTAATTAGTTTATTCATAAGTCCTTTTGTAAATATTTTACTACATTAAAGTGAAATCTGCACGTGCAGTGTGCAGTGTGCTCAATACAGAGCAATAAAACAATGTTTTACTACGACTCTGTTCAATTTAAGATAATCTTAGTACCCTGGGTATGAATATTTGCCGGCATCTTAACTTGAGTGAGTATATTGAAAGCGTCACTAAGGCGGCCTCGCGGAAGCTGGGTATACTGAACAGAGTAAGACATGTGACTTGAAACTGAGCATCTGTGTCTTCTTTATAAAACCCAGGTTCGCTCGTACGTAGAATATTGCTCTTATCTTTACGGTGGATGGTAACTAAATGAACTGGACATTTGAATGAAATTCAATCACAATGAAATAACAAACTCACATAATATTTAATAAAACAGAACAATAATTTCACCATTATTATTTGAGAATATAATATGGACTTGGAATTAAAATGGATTAAAAGCCAAAATATTCTACCATATCATAACTTTAGTCACCATCGTGTGACAGTATCTGCTCTTTCTGCAGATTATAATCTGCCAATAGTGGGCAATATTCATAGATGACGGACACACGGGCTTGGCTCTAGTTATGATGTAAAACATATCTTACACAATGAGAGTGGCAAGAGTTAGCCAACGCTGTAGTTTACAGAACCGAAAATTATATTTTTGTAAGAATAACATTAATATCTGGTGCTAACAATCTTGGAAACGACAAGGAACGACTGAATGTACAAGAACTGTAAGGGTCTTAATATCCTCCTTGACATTAAGTCAATGTTAATTTAGAATTGTTCAGACACATACACGAAAAGCAAATGTTTAATTACTGCGATATATGAATATATCCTGTAAATAAAAAATAACAAACATTAGCTAACTATTTACTGTAAACTGGCTTCCACATTAAAAGTAGGTACGTGGATGTCCGATGTCGAAGTAGTAGGGACAAAGTTGGCCTCTTAATTATGGAAATACTCGTATAATATGGACACTTGTGAAAACACCTTTATACTCGTATATACTCGTACGTATATACTTTACCTAGATCAGCTTGGCTTTACAGATTTTAGATACGTAGTATATATTATAAAACTAATTTATTTAAATTAAGTATTATAATAAGCAATTGAAAGTATTATAAAAGAATTGTCACGTAGCATTTAGTATAGCGGTTTAATTTTTTTTCTTATATTTCTAGGCAGGGAGTTTTCATTTGATGTTCTTTGGTTTGAAGTCGGTTTAATTACTTTTTTGAATTGTTTATTGCACGTACTGTATCATATTTGTACATCACCAACAGGTTCGCTGGGAGAGAATGCTCCATGGCAATAAGCCTAAATTTGTACAACATGAGCATTAAATAAACAAATTCTAGCTTTTTTACGCAAAATCTTTGTCCTAATATATAATAACAAAGTTAATTTTAGTGTGATTCTCACAATTGTCAGAGTAAATTTTAATCGGCATCGATCAATACATCGTGTGCGTAAATAGAAATATCTAGTGGCGGCTGGACAAGGGGACACACATACTAGTGGGTAAATGTGAATGGGTGAGCTTACGGGAACTGTTCGTAAGTTGTGATTAGAAATATATTGCGAGGTCATTGCAACTCATTACAGTTTCAATAATATATAATAATATTGGTAAATATTAATGGAAGTTCACGCGTTAAATTATAAATAAATAAATATTTTGCACATTTGACACACAACGTCATCTAGTTTCAACCTAAGCAGAGCTTGTGCTATGATAACTAGACTGACTAATCGAGTCGCATGCCATTGAGGAGGCCCATGTCTAGCAACGGAACGCGATAAGCTGATGATGATGATTCAAGAGTTCTGTCCAATCGTTGTTGAACGGCATTTTTTTAAGCAGAACACGTGGCACTTAAGTACGATGCAAGACTAATAATGATCACATGAAACACCACATGCGTTTGGTAGTTTCACGTCATTTTATTACATTTTTCAGCTGTTTGTCTGTATATTTTTTTTTATACTATTTTAGATAATTGCTGTACACCTCCGATTTCAGTTATGAGTATAGTCAGCTTTAGTTTCTTTTACAAAGCTATCCTTTTTGGACGGTTTTCATTTTTTTGAGATCGCTGTGCTTTGAATGTCTCAGTTGGTTTCTTATACAAATTACGTACATGTTACTATAAAAACCCGAATTACGGTTAATTCTGAGATTTTACAGTAAAACCTTTGATTTACTAAGTGTTAATAAAATCCGAATCGTTCTATGATCAACTTTTATTTCCAACTTTTACCACAATTCACTCCATAAATTTTTGTATTTAGCTAAAAGACACGGTTAACACGTTCACTGCGGCTTGAGGTTGATTCAACCTCATGGTAGACTTTACGCTGGTGCGGCGCGTAAAACTGTGTTTTCTCTCTAGTGCGGCGGCTGTTTACACTCAACCGTATGAGGTATGACAAAGACAAATATAGCTTTTTTTATGTCTGCGAAGCATTGATTCAATATTGTAAAAAAAATATTTGAGGTCGAAATACGCTTCAAATGCACGGACACTGAAATTATTGAATAAGGTGCGGGTTGAGGCTGATTTCGACCTCCAGCGGCGGGACGCGCGGGCGGCGTGAGAGCAGGTAAGTCGACTTTAGTGACGCTACCATAGTCGATACTGGAGCACGTGTCTTTGCGCAATCGTGTTAATTGTTTGTTTTTTATTTTTGTTAAATTCTCTTGTGTGTGTGTTCAGTTATATATTTATAGAGTGAGAGCCCGTGACACCCATACCTTAGTTATATTATAAAAGCTGAAAATTCTTCTATATATTTATTTATTTACACTTTCTGCAAAACATAATGCACAAGGCGAACTTAATGCCTAGTGGCATTTTCTGCCAGTGCGTATATATATGTCCCCTATATCGGTATAAGCAAACCCAGAAAATAGAAACTAAAAAAAAATATGACTAATTGTTCACAATGTAAGAAAGCTATGTGCTTGCATTGTTTTAACGAACAGCATGCAAAGTAATATAGAATAAATTAGATGAACCAATAGTTTGTATTTTATTTAACAACACCCCATACTTTTATGCACAATACTATAACAATATAAAAAAGCAATAGAAATATAACATAGACATGAACATTCATCGATATAAATTCATTCCCATTACTAATGCCGCCCCGATTTAGTGCGATGTGTGGTCTAAAACGACCTCAAATATATTTTAGGTGTTTTCTCTAAAACTAAAAATCAGAACCCGGGGCGAAGCTAGTTGTACATAAAACAATACCATGCAAGTCATTTTAGCATAAAATTAAACATCGAATCACGCTCCTGATCAAGTTACAACACATTTACCAAATGATTGAAACATGAGGCAGAAAAGGCCTCAACCGCATTACAAGGAAGTTTAGTTTGGGGCTGATTCGACTTCAGTCGCACCAGCTGAAAGTTCTTCAAAATGTGGCCCGCAGTAAACGTGTTAATGGTGAAATAACCTTGTCACCAAAACGTCTATTTTGTTAGCACATTTTTGCAAAAATCGGTTGTTTTAAATATGTGCGTTTCTAAAACTTGTTGCTAATAAAAATTTGTTATATGTTTTTCTTCTCGTTATACACCTACACCACATACCTTATATTTCTATTAAATAGTAGGCCAGGTTAGATTATTGATCAGAGGAATCTATATTTATGTCGAAGGGAACAACACCCTTTCCAGCACAAACAAATATTTATAAATTTAAACGTATTTTGTTTCATATAATATTTGCAGAATTTCAGAAATGATGGAGGGTTCTAGGAATGGATACTTAAAAAAGGTTACTAGCAGTTACCGCAATAAGACAATACTCGAACAATGTAAATAAATTTAAAATATGGCCTTTACCGCTTTGAGAAATGCAACTTTAGCAAAAATAACGGTACCAACTCATTTTAGTTTATGAATGGAGAGAGCTACAAATATTTTGTTGTTCTGACTGAATGTGGATTATATAATTTGCCTCACTATTCTGGTTACTAAGAAAATAAAACAAAAGATAAACAGGTAGTTGACGCCAAATGCAACCCGTGTAATGGCGTAATATTAACAGTTTATAGCCATTGTTTTGTAATCTATGGAAGGTAGATAAAATCTGGCACCTTTTTAGCAGAGTGTCTGTCTGTACAAGCTCCAAGCATTAACACAATTGTTTTTTTTTATAATTTGAGGTAGTGTCTAATCAATAAAGATTTCTTGGTATTCTCTTTAAAACAATTGTTTAAGTAGCGCTTTAGTAACGCACTGTGAGAAGTAAATCTATGAACTAGATACACAGTTATGAATAAAGGCATAGTTTATTCATGTTAAAATTGTGGAATTCAAAACTTCATGTAAGTTACTTGACTTGGTAAGCTTTTTGAAAAGATGGAGATCACACACTTAGAAAGATAAAAACATTCCTGAGTATTCTCCTTTCGGGTTAACAAAAAGCAGCGGTGGATCTAACCATTTATTTATGATTAGTTTTTGCTATTGTTTCATAAAAAAAAATAAATTATGTTACGTTTATGATGTTAACAAATAAAAGTAAATTCTTAATAGTCTATGGGTTCTAGTCATAAGAGTTAATTACGTGGAGTAGTCATAAACAGAAAGGAACAATATGTGTCCAAGTAACAAATTAACTTATGTACAATAGTCACTGTTACTTTAAAAGACAAAATAAAACATCACGTGTGTTCTTTAATGCTTTCTGTTGCTGGTGATATGTTTGTTACTGTATGAATTATAACTTAAACGTTGTATAAATCTAGTTTTAGTAGTAGTTTAAATATTGGTTATTGTGTTAAGGTTACGTGCAATAAAAATATAGGTATTTAAATAAATGATGAGCATTTAATTTAAAATTACATTACAATAACAACTACATTACGTTACATCAATACTCGTATATCATGTAGGAAGTAACTCGCTTTGAATATAATCCAGAACTGATAATGAGGAGGTATTCTATGGAAAATGACAATTATTAAATGTTTTGATATTAAGTTTATTGCTGGGTAAGCCAACCTAGTAGTCAATGTTATTTAAAAACATATTAATCACGTTGTTTTTTAATTTTTTCCTTATTTTGAGAGCCTGTCAAAGTGACTACTCTGCCTGATAGAAAGCATGCATAGAATTCAAAGGTCACCATGCTCTTTGCGAATGCAGTACGGCGACCCATACTAAGGCGGCCTCGTAAGATGCTTTGGGACGTAAAAGGCATGACGGTCATCGTTCCAGTGTAAGGTTCACACGCTTACCACGATAACTATCACCCCTACATCAATTTGCCTCTGGTCTCACACTCACCAACGAAACACAACAACACGGACGCTGTTACAGGCTGTTAAAGGCGATGTTTATGAATGTTATTGTGCCACACGCAGTTTGCTTTTAACGTCAAATAAATGTTCGAATGTTTTGTTAAATTATTCGATACGACTATAATTTTTTACCATTACGAAGTACACATTACTTTCAATATACAAATTGTATAATCCCTATTGTAAGAAAAGCCATTGTAGTTAAAGACAATGAAGACAGACTTGGCCTTTTGCGTAATTGAGTATGTTCACCATTCAAATAACTGCGTTGGTTCTGGTATTTTTATCGTTTACTCCTTTCCAAAAGCTATAAAGGCTACCTTTTGAGTTTACATAAATTGTCTGAGTATTGTTTTATTATTGTTTCTATAAATAACATACTTTCAAGAACCGGCCTAGTTTGGACGGGTAGCTCGTTTTGTTCCATTATTTTAGACTACCTGCCAATAAGATTAGGTGAGAAAGGAATTGAACTTTTTACTAGCTTTTGTCGGCAAGGCTGTTAGGTACCTTCATGGGAGGTCATCATTGCTGGCGGTCTCAACGATTTCAAAATAATTATATTATGTAGTTACTTCGTTGCTTGTGTCTTCCATAGATGCCATTGTAGTGTTGTTTGTTATATGTAGTATGGTATGCCGCCATAGCACACTTATATTTCTATCGCTGGGGTTAGAAACAGACGCGTGTGCAAAGACAATACGAATCCTTTCATTGAGCGAACGTAATTGTTTACTTAGGCGGCAAAGTGATACACGAATATTACGTCTTTACAACAGGAATCGCGTGAGAATATCGTAAAACTAACGATGAATGGTATCGAGGGGGATATTGACAAATTCGAAATTCACTTATAATATAATATAAACTGTGAGTGTTGTAATATGAACAATACGGGGCGGTACCCTTACAAAATCACTTGCACTATGAGGGTGTGATGTCCGAAGTAATCAGTAGTCTACGTACATACTATAAAAACGCAGAACAGATTCACTAATCTCTACGTGCTTTCTGTAGTTTTACTGTTTTAGCAAATACTAACGGTAAAGTTACGAGACACAGGTGGCTAATTACAAAACCCCTGTTGACAATTAATGTCAAATAAATAGGATATGTCACATAGCCCGCAAATATTGAACAAAACCGAGATCTGCATCTTGTTACAACTGCACACATTTTCAAGGAAATATAAGTTTAATTATTCACGAAATAGGAACTATATCGTTTATATATAACTTATACTTATTTTATATATATATTTTATATATATATATAGTTTATATATAAATTATATGTAACAATAATATTTGTGAAGGATTGTCGCGCGTCTGTCATTCAAGAAGCCGTCCGTATGAACATGGGTTATGTCCCAAGGGTCGATAGGGTTAGCAAAAAAAAATTGTGATAATGTTGCATTGGTTTTGACGAAGTAGCTGTAGTTTGTTTTGCCAATGTTTAGGTTGACAATTACGGGTTAGAATTGACAGGTTCAAAACGTAATGTTTGTTTGAATCTTAAAATGGTTTCAGATGAGATTGAGAAAAATCAATTCTTTGAATCGTGATATTGTTTGGTTACCAGGCTCAATGTAAAAGTTACCACGAGTGTATGAATATGAAAATGAATAAATAATTTGTCAGATCAACAGATCAGTTCACAGTGGTTTTATTTAGAATACAAGTAACCCCCTAGTGTATACAACACGTTAAGTGCTAGTACAGCATTTAACGTTGGTCCTTCGGAAGCCGAATCGACAAGCTTTTTTGAACAATCGGTGCCCAAGTTGGCTCGTTACCCTACGTGAGACTCGCAGCGGTTATAGCTACACCCTAAGTGGTAAGCTACGTCAGCACTGGTGGACTACTACAAGGTGTCGCAACCTCTACGGGAAGTGAAGAAGCATCCAGGATGTTGCATCCGTGACAACAAGACACGTGCAGTTCAACTCGTCGCCTATAGAGGGCGTCTCAGGCAATTCAACAGCATCAGTAAATTTATTTATTTTTTAGAAGATAGTGAAAATTTTAAGCAAATCAATTATGAACTTTGTTATCGTGAAATCATTGACATAGAATATTTGGAAGGAATATTGGACTTGGAACAATTTTATATTATAACTTTGAACTTAGAAAATTCCGTTATTGTATTTGTGCATGTTAGTTTAGGACTATGAATATTTTACGAAAAACGGGAGAACGAGGAGTCTACGCCCGTTTTCTACTCGATTTGGATTATTTCTAGAACACTTACAAAGTTTTTACCAAATTGCTAACATATAAAACCTTTTAAAACTTAACTTCGCTCCTACATGCGGCGAGATCCTCATTGTTGAAGCTTAGGCTGGTAGAAAAAATCATTATTTTGTCAGGACGGTATGTTAGGCTTCACTTGAGTCACCTGAGGCTAGAACGCTATACGACCAATGAAGATAAGATCATCGTAGTTGACGTTGATGCCGTACCGAATTAAGTCGTATGACTTGTAACATTCGAGAGTCGGCTGCTTAACATTCGCTCCGAAAACAGGGGTATTCTTTCAATTTTCACAGCAGTTTGCTCAACTGCCGAAAAATTATAAACTTTAACTTATGAAGATAATCATAAGAAACACAAATCAAAAATATTTTCAAGTATCTATAAAGGGCTAAATGAAACAGTTATAAAAACGGGTAGTTCTTGAAAATAGGTTAATTGAAGTTACAATAATAAAACAATATGCCGACAATTATAACCAACTCTAGAAGTAGGGTTTGTCGTTTTTAGAAAGAAGTAAACCGTAAAAATATCAGTACGAACCAATATTGGTTTTGAATAGAGAGACCATAAAAAATTTGCAAAAGAAAGTACCGTCTTTGTTGTCTTTGAATATAATGGAAGCATTGTTCTGATAGTAGAGATTACATAATTTGCGTATTGAAAGAAGCGTGTACCTTAGAATTGTAAAAAAATTATGGTTTAGAACAATGTGACAATAGATTTGAACAGGTACTTGGTGCGAATGTAAACTGCATATGGCGTAATATTAATAGTTCCTGGTAGTAGTTTTGAAAAAAGTTTAGGCTTGTCAGTAAACTGCAATACTTAACTTGATATATCTGTAGTTATCAAAGCATTTCCATGTCAAATATAATTAAAACCAGTTTAACGGAGCGTAAAGAAAAACAGTTATTTTCGCAGTTGACATGATTACGGGATAAAAGCTGTCCCATGCCTTTTCACGACACTTGAACTTTCTCTAAATTAGTTCAGCAGTTTAAGTGTCAAAAGGTAACAGTTTGACAGGCAGATATGCAGAAATACTTCTGCATTTATAATTAAAGGGATGACTTAGGAGAAAGAGTATTCTATATCCATCGCCATAACTCACCCTAACACCTGTATTAATATAATAAAAATCCATGTAGGATAACACCCATTTGAATTTTTGTACCAATTTCCACAACTCACATTATTTACAGATCAAAATTTATATATATTTTTATTTATCTATATCGGTTCAGCGGTTGTTAATTGCCTGTACAAATTTCCACGCTCATTTTATACGGAACCACCATACACAACAGTAGTAGGAAAGAGTTGCGCATACGCACAATGAAACATGCTCGTATGGATGATAGTTACGACATTATTGTCACATAGTTTAGTTTAGCAGTTTAGTGCAGCAGAACTGAGATATCACAGAAATAGACGTTTTGTACTGATATTTTCATTAACGTAATATGTTTGACCAGCCGCTTAATGTCCACTGAAATTAATTATAATAAGATATATTTGTAACCTTTTTAAATAATTTATAATATTAAACAAAGCAATGAAGTTACAAAAAATCTCAGCGACCAAATTAAATATTATCATTGATTAACCAAAGTGTTTCATTACTCATAACGATTTTTGCATTACACCGTTTTTATATCATTGTCCTCCCAGAAATATTCGCGCACGCTGCACCGTACCTTACTGCTACTGAGGTTTGAAGGACATTTGCTAAACTCGATACTGTAGTATAGATACTGACTAGACACGTTCTATCATGCTTAATTTTTCAACCTTCCCCTAGGCGCCAAGGGCTTCTCAATGACTTGTAGAATCTAAAGCGAAACTGAGCTGCTAATCACTTAAAAATAAACTTGCTAACAAAGTGAACAGTTTAAGTACAATATTAAAATTTTATATTCTGAAGTCAATGACATGTTTTACTACAAACATTCCTCACCAACTTGCAACACTAAAAAGTGACTAACAAACAAGTACACTTTAACTACAGGCTTGTTGTTAGGTGGACCAAAGAGTGAAACCACATCATTTAATAACATACTTACTGTCAAAATCAGAAGGTTGATTATCGAGTACATAAAGCTGAACGTGTACAGATGTTGAATAATACTGAACGTTACCATCAGATCATATTATCTTGTTGTTCCACATAAGTAGGTACCTGCCTCTATAGGTACTACAGCAACCCTACTATAATCTTCAACCACTGAGAACTCGTGGTACGTAAGAAGTTGAATGTATTGTGCAACACACCAGCGCTACGTCAATAATGGCGGTCCCGTCGACTTGCGCATTCAATGCGTGGGCGTATTAAACACAATTCCTTTCTTTGTACCAAAGTACAAGACGGAACGAATCTTGAACATAGCCGTCGTTTTATGTTATAGAGCCGTTATATAATGTATATGTTTGTGTTTTTTCACTACGTTGAAAAACTTGACATGGCAAAGTTTTTGCAATTCTTACCTAGATAATATGAAGCATTTGTCACAGATAATACTCTAGACGATCGTGACAGTTTTACATCATTTTAGTTAGTACGAGTTAGTATTACAGCAAGTTGTATATGGTTACTGCTTCGCTTCTGGGACACCCAGCGTGATGTTTTACAGTCTGTATTCATCCACAACAAGCACTCCACTTGTTACACAACGGTTAGTTTACAATTATTAATTCATTTAAAAAAACTGAATCTTCAGCTTTATTATAATTATTATGAGTGCTCTCTAGTAGTTTTTACGTTTATGGTCACTGTTCTGCTCCTAAGGCTTCTAGCGCGATGTTTCAATTATATTAGCAAACAAACCTCTATAAGCCTTTTTCGAAATATACTAATTAATTATTGGGGTTTGGACAGATAAGCCAAACAGAGAATATTTGCAGCTTCATTAAATTGTACTACTTGCTGTGTCCCGTAATTTTGCATTGATAATTATCCATTTCAAAATATACTTTCTTACAAAGGCAGACGGTTGAACGTCATGTGCCAACATTTAATTATTTAAAACCATGTGCATAACAATCAATCCCAGCAACACCTCCTGTCGCTGTTGTTACAGTTCTTATATGTTAAGTAACCATTTCTTTGTCACACACTACCATTTGCGCTTTTGGTTTAAGGTTTAATTGTTAGAATAACATTAAATATCATGTCAAGATTACAAAAGAAAAAATGTTTGAATAATCAAATCAAATTTTCTTTGACTCTTACGATACCGAGTGGATGAATAGGTGTGATGACGTATCGTGTTATTAATCCGTCGTGTCACAGAATTCTTAACTATTATAATAAATACAAACAGCAGTAAGTATGCAAAGTCCAATTAAAAAGTCTACAAAAGTAACCGCTCAATGTCACGTTAGGGCGACTACCTGTTCAATCCCACTATCGCTGGGGGCGGACACTTACGCCCCACCTCTTGGTATTCCTGGTTGCACGTCGACACAAATCTTCATTCGTCTTTTGCACGTCAAGTGAATAAGTAGCATAAAAATCATGGCTCTCTGGACTCCATATCGCGAAGAAACTCCATTAGACTTGAGCAAAACGTCCATGGTTAACGCTCAACGACATCCGGTGCAACCTCACAAGGCTCAACAACTGCCTAAGATCAGACCTTCATACGACTCGATCGGACCTTTTCGGCCACGTCCTGCGAACCAGCCTGCAACGTCGTCGGGGTCATCATTGTACAAAAGTTGCAATTTAAAATATAACGCGCCTCCTCCCAACATAATTACGCCGCCAGAATCTCAAGAGACTGGATCCCTCTCAGACGACCCTGAGTATCAGGAGTTTGAGAGGGAGTCCTTCCAGACCATGGCGGCGAAAAATGGGGGCTCTCTATTAGGGAGCAACCCAAGGATGAGGCGCGTAATGCAACCATCTGAAGAGACAGATGACTACAGACGGCAGCGGGAAAGAAATAACGTGGCGGCAAAGCAGAGCCGCGACAAAAGGAAACTACGTGAAGCTCGCCTTGCCGTCCAAGCGAAGTTCTTGAAAAAAAAAAATGCTGAGCTAAAGGCACAAATGAAGCACAATTTTTGTGCTCGTTGTGCGACATTTAAGTAAACTTTGTTAAGTTAGTATCTCAATAGTGTGAAGAGACTATAGAGGTACTAACTGAACAAAGTTTTTTGTAAATTCTGTGATACATATATAAATACTGTGATATGTAAATACTGTGATATATAAATACTGTGATATGTAAATACTGTGATATATAAATACTGTGATATGTAAATACTGTGATATGTGAATATTGGTGCAATATATAGATAGTATTTGTAAATAAATTATTTAAATATTTAAAATTTAATCTGTAACATTAAGTAGGTGTAAGTTTAATTAGTTTTAAGTCTAGTTTGTAATCAGTAAGTCAAAGTATTATTTAGAATGTTTAAGTTAATTTGTGTAATAGTAAAAATGTGCAATAAAATGTTACGTGTTTAAAAAACTGACAGACATTTTCTTTAAAATACGTATATTACCTACACTGCCAATACATCTACACACTATGACGTCAATGAGACACAATTTGAATAAAGATGCCAATTATTCAAAGTTTTAGTACTCCAATATTGATCATAATATTTGAAAATATAATTAATGTAACAGAAAGTCAAAGAGCATAACGTTAGCAATCAATATATGAATATATCTATCTATACACAGACAGACACACACTGACATCTAAGTCCGCACAAGGTAGAGCCTGTATTCAGCTGAGTACCAGACTGCCGACAGATATTAGACTCTACTTTTCGCGTCACTCTTATTCCTCATTAGCAACCCTAATGTGCCGCGACGAAGCGTGGTGGGGATCTACAGCTGGTTAGTCATGTAGGTGTGTCTTGTTGTATTTGATAAAATGTTTATTAAAAATATACATTATGAAACATTGCACTAGCAGCCTCAGGAGCGACACACAATACACGGGTCAAACTATGAAGATTATTTTTCTTCTATCTAAATAAGGGTTTCTATAAATTAAAGAAGTAAAGTTGTTTCAACAAAGTGGAATAAAGTATATAAACACTATGTATATAATATGAAGCTACGGTTGTGTCCAGAATTCTGTCCGGCTTCAGCTTGGGAACATAGGCACGAATTGTGTTTTTTGCGCTTGCGCATTCGACAAGACAAGAGGACAGGACTGCCTTTGTTTAGGTAGCGGTGGTGTGTTGCACAATACATGCAACTATGTAGATGTAGATGTAAAAATAGAAAAAAGAATAATAAATTTTGGAGGTCTCCCATACTTACAACTGACACTGATTTTTTTTCATATACTTTCTATATATATTTAATATATATATTTTTTATGCCATATTTATCTATTTATGGCCAGGTCTTCAAAAATGATAGTGAGGTTTCTAATTATTTTTTTTCTAAAACAAATAGTTTGCGCGAGAGACACTTCCAAACTGGTAAAATGAGTGTCCCGCCCCCTATCACTTCTAAAATAAAAGAATGAAAGAACTAAACAAAATATACGATGTACTCGTATAATTACAATGTAAACTTTTATCAAAAATTGATTTGAACGAGCTCTATTAAGTAGTTTTTTTTAATACACCATAAACCGCTGCTGCGGAACCCTTAATGGCCCGCACTTGGCCACTTTATTGTTGTTTGTACAAAGTGTTTTATTGAATACTATTTTGCCACTGCTTGGTATACATTACTACAACTATAGACTAGATCATTTATTTTTTCGCTGTCAGTTTCTAGTGATGGAAGTTGGTGAGGAACAGTTGTAGTAAGAGATGGTAATAACTTTAGGATAAAAGTTATCGATGTTATATTCAACCCGCTCACTTTGTAAGCGAGTGTATTTTAAAATGATTAGCGGCTCAGTTTTACTTCAAATACTCAGGGAATCCTGAAATATATTCCTGAATGTTCCTATTTCTGAATGTCCACCCAGGACCTCTTAGTTAATAGACGCTAAAATTATCTGTGTAATGTCATGTGTTGCTTGAAAACCTAATCAAACTGCCTGCGAAAATAACGATTACCTATCTAATGTTTTCTGAACGTGTTTTTTATTATTTATTTTTAAATCAACGCCCACACTAGGAACAAATCCTGTGTCACGGGGGATTTTACAAACATACAAGAAACGGACACAAAGAACACCCAGACTCAGAACAACAATTTATGGATCACATAAAGTGTAGTCCCGTGTGGGATTTGAGCGCAGTAGAGAGCGGCGTGGCGACCGCTTAAACCACTAGGCCAACTGTGCAGTCGTAGTGTAAGTAAGATTCATAGTCTTGTGTAGTTGTAATAACTCAGTTGTTATAGGTCTTGGTGTTGTTTATATGAAATAGATACGAAAAGAAATATTAAGTAGGTAACTGTAACATTATTTTCAAAAATGTAATCACTCAAAAATACACCGGTTGGGCTACAGAACGAGGGGGTCTCTACATGTTCAAAATAGTTTATTGGTCAGAGGAAGCTCTGTTTATGTTAAAGGTAAATAACACCCTTTTCAGTTAATACTTACAAATTTAAATGCATTTCGTTTGATCTAATGTTGGAAGTGTTCTAGAACGAACACGTGCCTAAACAGAGTTGGAGCAAGCAAATATTTATTACAAGTTACAATAATGAGACAATACTTGTGAAGTATACTTGCAATATAGTTTTTATCGTTTGTAGAAAGGAATGGTCAATAAAAATAACCATTTGGTTTATGAATAGAGAGAGCAATAAACATTTTGTTATTCTTAGTGAATGTGGATTATGTAATTTGTTTTATATGGATTTTATTGTGAAACTGTTATGGTTGTTTGGAACAATATAACAAAACATTTGAACAGGTATTTGGAACCAAATGCAACCCGCACAATGATGTAATGTTAAAAGTTTATAGCCATTGTTTTGTAATCGATGGAAGCTGCGTAAAATTCGACACCTTTTTTTGTAGTAATAATTTAAGTATCGGTACAAGCTCCAACTATTAACCTGTGAAGATTTTGGGTATTTCCTTTTAAATACAATTGTATAAGTAGCGCATTTGTAACGTCCAGTGAAAAGTAAATCTATGAACTAGATACACAACTATAAATGTAAATATGGTTTGATGCAAACATAATTAAAATAAAATTATACGCATATGAATCTGCATCCAAATAAAAAATTAAAATTTACAAAAGTCACTGTTACTTTAAAGAAAATCACCAAACCTGCAGTGACACACAGAACCTCCTCCTTTTTCAAGTCGGTCGAAAAGATAAAACACCGCGTGTCATCTTTAATGTTTACTGTTGCTGATGATATTTTTGTTATTCTGTGAATTATAATTTAAACACTGTCTGGCCAGATCACTGAGAAGTACTTATAACATCGAAGGCCTGAGCGATGTCCACGTCTGGGTAAATTGGTTGTGATATCAGACGAATCTTTTGACTTTCTTAATAATTATACGTTCGGGTCTGTTACAAGCTTACGTAGACTACACAACAGTTCCTCTGAAAAATACTTTTAAACTAAAGGCCTGTTCGCCATTCAAACCTTGGTCACATTGTTCTAAGCGAACATATTTTTTTCACAACTGCGTAGTACACGCTTCTTTACAGTGTAAAGTTATTCAAACATTCGCAGAAGTAACGTGAAAAAGTTAATACGCAAATTGTATAACCTCTATTGTCAGAACAACCCTTTCATTATATTCGAAGACAATGTAGGTATTGCCATTTTGCAAAACATTTGAAACTCTCTCCTTTCCAATTAATGGGTTTATGTTGTTTTTTTGTTGTTGACTCCTGTGTAAAGGTTAACTTTTGAGTTAATTTAAGTTGTCAGACTCTTGTTTTGTTATTCTAAGTTCCAATTATGTATTTAAACAAATTATTCCAGTGAGGGCGTACGTTCAATCATTCTCAATTTGCTGTCAATATTATGTCAAGACTTTAAATTATCATTTATAACTAGCTCATGAAAAAAAGGGCCTTCGACATAAATTGAAGATCCTCTGATCAACTGAGCTCACTATTCTTGGAGGATCGCGAACTTTTTAAGAAGTTGAAATATAATTAACAACAAGGGACTTTGTGACTTGTGCTTTTGTTAGATGCCATTGTAGGGCTGTTCGTTGTACAATTGTTATGGTTTGTTTGTACACAAGTTAACACGAATACATTGATTGAACATTGCGACTTTTCGCAGTCGCTTGGCTTTGTTCATGAGTCATTATTCGGCGTCTGTAAAGCCTTTTGATTATTGTATACTGCTATTATCTATTAACATAATTATATTGCTAACAAAATAGCCCACCGAATGGTGTAAATTTATATATGTCTTAACTGTACGAAATAAAACTCACTGTTAATTGCACCGGTCGGTGTGTGGCTTTACCTCACATCAAAAGCCAAGGCGACACTCGTCGGTTGCACAATCACAAAGCAAAGACCACCATCGTTCTGCTTCTTATTTGACAAGGTTTTTTTAAACGCAAGTGATGCGCAAAGAGGTAAGTAAAGATTTTTAAAATGTGATTTATTAGAGCGTCTTTTAAAGTAGGTATTTAACTGATTTCGAATTGGGAGTAACTAAGCGTATTTATGTACATATAAATACCGCTTTAAGAAGAAAATAAATATTCCCATTGTTACTCGTTTGAAAGTTTTGTCGTGAAGAACGCTGCTGACATTCCAAGTATCTATGTGTATGCTTTTCAAGAATATCGCCCGCCTCACAACCAATCTATTGAGCAAATTTTCGCCCACGGTATTTCGGAACTGATACGAGCGTCAAGAAAGATCATTACTAGCTTTCATGCTAGAGGTGCCCAGTGGGAGGACGGTGGTAGTCTCAATCGGGTGACTTATGTGTTTCTTTGCCCCCTATGTTAACAAGTAGAACATCACCTAGAGGCGAAACTTTCATAGTCTTAGTTTAAACTTTTGTTAAACCTCAATATACATTTAATGTTACCAAGTAACTATCCAACTGTTTTCACCTGATTGGAAAACTGTATTCGCTTAAATTGGAGGTTGGAGAGTTCAAATTTCTCCCATCACTAAATATTCCTAGAAAGACATACAAGGAATTCTCTTTAAATTAGTTAATGTACAATATATATATGTACCTATTTATCTTTGTTTGTTTGTTGTGTCACAACGTGTGAGATATTGAAACGGAACAGGTAAACGATAGTACACGATACTAATAGCTGTTGCAACTTGGTGTGTATTACTCTCAGAGTTAAGTATTGTACAGCAGCAAGACGCTCTCACTGGCCTGATAGCTGAGTGACTGACATTCATCTTATTAAAGTGTAGTTCGAGGATATTTTGGATAAAAGGAGTAAGTACTGCAGTTATTGTACACTTAGCGATGTCTGATGGATGGCCATAAGTTGTACACCGTTTGTTGCCGACACCATCTTGTTGCCAACTTATTTGTGACAGACAACTGTCATGAGTATCGACGACAGAAAAAGCCTAACACGCTTTCCGTCAAAAGCTAATTACAAGCTTAAATGGCAGGTATCTAGGATGACCAAAATTAGACCAGTTCATGAATATAACTAATTGAGGTTTTCATAATAAAACAATAATCAGACAATTATAGTTAACTCAAAAGATCATGGTTATTGTTGATTTAGGAAGGGGTAAATTATAAAAATAACGGAATCGAGTAACGACAACGGAGAAAGTATGAAGAGTTTTGCGAAATGGCAACACTGTAACACTGGTTGTTCCAACAATAGAGGTTATACAATTTGCATGTTACTTTTTCCACATTACTTCTGCGAATATTCGAATGACTTTACAATATACAAGAAAAAAATATACTTTCATAAAACAATGCGAGAAAGGCTTGAATATCGAACAGATATTTTTTGCCAAATGCAACCCGTATTTGGTGTAACAGTACTTATTGTTCATAGTAACTGTTATGTAGTCTACAGAAACTTGCAACAGACCCTAACACATAATAACATACATAGACAGTCAACGAATTTTTTTTATAGAATGTACCACAGATTACCTCCTAATAGATACCGCATTGCTAAAAATTTGTTATCATTCGACCACCAAATGTCGGGGTATGTACGGGACCCGCGGGACGTGTTTAATGCGCTGTGATTCGGTATTTCAAGGCCAAACTTAGAATGTACCGAACCATACTGATGGGACAGGGTAAGAACATTGATCGATAAATTTGGTTAGATAGCCTGGATATTTTTTATTAAAGTTTTTATTACTTGTAAATAAAGCAAATCGTCAATGTTTATTAAATATTTGTATAAAAAACTATAGTTTGAATAAAAATAATAATAATATTAGGTACGCATATTTTATTCATTTTAAAGTAGTGTTGGCGTGTAACATTTGCGTAAATTTTAGAATTTCATGTTTCACTCAATCCCTTAATGGTATTATTGTATAACCTTTATCGGTATACTAGTCTTCAAAAACGTAAAAGTCCTTACCAAAACTGGCAAGTATAGAGTAAATATAGCGGAATTAAACAGCCTTCTTCGGTTTTTCATAGCATAAAAATTATCTTCTGTGAAATATCTTGAACATATCACAGTACTTTTAGTAGGAAACTATTCATTCCCTCGACGAATTGCGTCGGCCCACCTTTTTTTTTTTCTTTCAGGGCATTTAGGAAACCATTAACATAATTATTACACTATTAAAAATCACTTCCTTTTGAAAATATCTTTGCTTCAAAAAATCAAACGATAACCAAACATATCGAGTTGTGAATCACAACACTATCGATACGCGTGCAGTAATAGACAAAGACAACTATTGTAATTTACGTGGTGAGTGAAAGGGACATTTCAAAAAGACTATTAAATAACCAGTATAAGTTGAACTCTGGTATATTTGAAAGACGTTAACGTAATAAAAATATAATGTACTTACCGATGAAATGTTATGCCACCTTTTTGATAATTAGATGTTTTAGATGACTTGCCACACTATTTATTTATTTATTTATTTATTTACACTTTATGCACTTTGTACATAGGCGGACTTAATGTCCAAGGCATTCTCTTCCAGTCAATCTTAGGGTGGTATAGAAATATTGTAAGGGAGGTGCACAGAGGTTATGTTGACAATTAAAATATACAATACGTACGTACGTATACATACATGAATACATACAATACATACGTCATAAATACACATATAAATATACACATATATACATAAACATACACATACACACACATTTAGATTATATTCGTACACTATGACAACTTGACTGTAAGCTGAGCCAACTATCGATGAGACGATTCTTCAATCTCGTTAAGAAGGAGATTATGTACATTCTTTTTGAATGTAAATCAAAAAACGAAGAGTTCACGAAATCAGACTTGTGGGAGGGACATAAGAGAAGCAGATTATTTTCTGAGCGAAGGTGTCTGTCGTGATTAGAGGAGAGATAACGGAGGTACGGAGTAAGATATGTAGGTAAAAACGGTGAGTTGAGAAATGACAATAGGGCAGTTAGTGCTCGCAGATTGCGGCGCTGGCAAATGGGTAACCATTTTAATTGGGAACGTAAAGCAGACACATGGTCATACTTTCGGAGATTAAAAATGTATCGAATGCAGTTATTGAGAGGTCTAGTTTTACTGTGCAGTCAGCCATTTACAATATATTGTTAAAACAAAACTGTTTTTAAATTGCAAATACCTCGGTGTGTCTACGGGTCACATACTTGGACGATACTGATGTCTCTGTATACGGAATTTATTAGGAGGTGATCTGTGCACACTCCAGTAGCGACTCCACCTGATGAGATGCAATCAGTGTTGTGATTTTAGAAAACGAGCTTTTATTATTTGTTATTAAAATAACTACAAAGTTTAAATAATTTAATTCTGATTACAAATATACCATTTAATAGGTGCAGTATATTCCATTCTTAAAATAAATACGTGTTAGTCCTGCTTCACTTGTCTTGCCGTCAAAATGTAGCACGTTTTTACTTTAAAGCATACGTTCAGCGAAAAGGCCTTGTTGTAAACTGGGTCATCGCACAAATTAAAACTAACTTTTTAATTTTTCCTCTGACCTACCTACATTTTATAATTTATGGTAATACATATTTTTTACGTTCGAGCGCGTCGTAGTTCACAGAATTTCCTAAAATAATACTTGGAGCAATTCGAAACATACTATGGAGCCTGAATGTGGAGTTTTGCAGCTAAATTATTGAACGATCGCAAGAGAAATGGTGGATTTCAACAGTTATGTTCAACGACCAGATAAGGGCGGTCAGTTCCACTCTTATTCAAATGAAATTGGTTTCTTTCATGGTTTGAAGACATAAAAGCTAAGAACACGCATATATTTTATGAAATGAGGCTACTCAACGCTTTCTTATCAGGTATTATTGTTCCAAGCCAGCCATAGACTACCAGGTTAGTACTTGAATAATTATTTACATCTTATTTGTCTGCTATTAGCTATTAATTATAATGTTATTTGATCAGTATTTTCTTACCATTTTGATTTTTAATGCATTGTAATTTATTTATTTTTATTTATTTATTTATTTATTTATTTATTTATATGTTACACAGTGTTTACATCTTGTGGAGCAGTTTGTTTCGTATACTAAATGGTTAAAACAATTTTTATGTTCAGCTGGTACTTAAAATAGGAAGACCTGTGCTATAAGTACCAGCAATCTATCATTGACATATTTTCCTTTTACAGTAGACAATTTAAGCTATAATTAACTATACAATGTTAAAATAATTAAACTAGTGATTTATTTCATAAGTAGCATAAGTTATAACATATTACTTATTACAGTTTTATAAATATATATATATATATATTTTATAAGCAAACCTTTTCTTTGTACGTATGTGCTTGTGTATGTGTGTGTGTGTGTGTGTGTGTGTGTGTGTGTGTGTGTGTGTGTGTGTGTGTGTGTGTGTGTGTGTGTGGATGTGTTAACGTATTGGATGTATTAAATTTTCAGTATCGTCATACGACTGACGTAAGAGCCAATCTTTTATTATACGTTTACACTCACATCTACTCATGCCCACAATACACAAAACCGCGTTAATCCTACCATAAACGAACCGTCCCAAAAAACAGAAAAATCTTTGGCTAAAAGATGTTCTGTATGTAATGTTTGTTGGTATTTTGAAACGCCGAGTAGCAACCTGTTGAGAGCCGGGGGCAGATTGAAGGGATTTTGAGAGGTATAAGTGTTGTTTCAATGTTATCTCTAAGATAAACAGTTGACGGACAGTTAGAACCTCACAGTATTCATAAAGATCCTTGGTGGGACATAGGAACGGCTGAAAAGTGGAGACCTTTAACACTGCTCTCTGAGCTCGTTCTAGTCGTATTACATGTGTTTTTGATGCTCCACCCCAGGATGAGATACAGTATGTTAGCAAGGATTGACAAAGTGCAAAATAAACATTTTTAAGCACATCTGAATCCGCAACATGTCTCAGATGTTTAAATACAAATATCAACTTACGGACCCGTCCCGTCAGAAGATCTATGTGAGGTATAAAACTTAGTCTCTCGTCTAGAATAACACCTAAATACATTATGGTAGAAGCATTCTCTATTTTCGGGCAGTCACATGTAAAGCGAGTAATGAAGGTATTTGTTGCATGGTTGTGTGCCGTGATGAAATATTTGTCCCTATCCAAAGTAGTTGTTGGTTTTTTTATGTTAAATGTTAGGTATTTTGTTTTTTTCACATTAAGTGACAGTGAGTTCAGTTTTAGCCAGTGGGTTAGTTTATTTAAGCCAATTTGTGCCGCATCAAATACCTGTTCCCATGTTCGACCCCTGAAAAGGATAACTGTATCGTCGGCAAACGCAAATAGTTTACCATGTTCCAACTTTATTTTGCACATCTCATCGATGTATATTAAGAAGAGTGTAGGACCAAGTATACTACCTTGGGGAACGCCATGGTCTACGTGAAGATAGTCACTTATATTTTCGCCTATCTTCACGCATTGTGTACGATCAGTAAGGTAACTTTGGAACAACTTAAGCTGCCTATCTCTGACACCAATTCTCTCAAGTTTCAATTTTAGTGCAGGGATAGAGAGCGTGTCAAATGCCTTAGCCAAGTCTAAAAAAATACCAATACACTTATCCCCACCATCCAATGCCTTAACAATAGCATCAGTAAGGTCATGAACAGCATCATTGGTTGACATACCATTGCGGAAACCGTATTGATTCCTTGATAAGATATTATGAGCGTCAAGAAAGCTTTTAAGATGGCTATTCATAATCCTTTCAAGGATTTTTGATATTGCTGGTAACACTGAAATAGGTCTATAGTTCAAGACACAGTCTCTATCCCCAGATTTATATATAGGGTGAACGAGAGCTCTTTTTAAGAGATATGGGAAGTTACCATTTCTAATACAAAGATTAAAAATATGGGTCAGAGGTGGTATGAGAGTTTCCCTATACTGTTTTAAGAGGTTTGTTGATATACCGTCAATTCCGATAGCACAATCTGATCGCAATGTTACGACTAAGCGTTCCACTTCTGACTCGTCTGTTTCCAATAGCACAAGCGAATGTGGATTTACAAAATCTGACAGTGTATCTATGTTTGTATTGCCACCAACTATTTTATTATTGTTGCTAACTAGATCTTTTCCAACATTGACAAAAGTTTGATTGACTTCGTTTATGGACTCATCATCGGAGTTCCTGATTTTGAGTAACGTGTCGGCTGACGTTCTTTGCTTCTTAGTGTGTGTGATTTCTCTTATTATATTCCACATCATTTTTGGATCTGACTTAGCCTTACCTAACTCTTGTCTTTCATATTGCCTTTTAAGATTTTTTAAAATAGTGCTGCAAAAATTACGGTATCTCTTAAAAGTTTTTTTAAGAATTTCGTTATCCGGAAAACGTTTCGTTTTAATATACATTCTGTCTCTGTTTTTTAAGCATCTCAGTAAACCTGGTGTGATCCAAGGCTTAAGGATTCGTAAACGATGAGGCACAGTATATGTTTTAGTACTCAACTGCAGTGCCCCATTCAATGAATCCACAAAGTATGTGAGTGCGGTGTCGGCGTCTGTACAATTGTGAACATATGAGAAATTTATGTTTTTTATATGAGTTTCTAGCTGTGTGTAATGGATTTTTTTTTTTATGATGTGACTGTAACATATTTTTACTTTATCGAGAGTAACGAGAACGGCACTGTGGTCAGTAACTGTGGACTCGACAACAATGGTTAGGGCATTAAATTTAGTTTTTAGTAGAACATGATCGAGACAAGTTTTATCGTGAGTTGGCAGATTGTGAGCTGATAAGAGACCAAGGGCAGCAGTAAGGTTAAGATACTCCTGTGCTTTCGCGTCGGTATTCCCATTTGCAATATTTATATTGATATCACCGATAATCATTACGTTTTTAACTGAAACCGTGGACGACAACGCCTGTTCTAATGAGGACAGAAATTTTGTGGTTTCTTTAAAAGATGGAGGTCGATATATAGCAAATATGCAGAACTCTTTTCCCATCTTTAATTGTAAACAATTGGCCTCGACAAGGTCCACTTCAATCACAACAACATTTGTTATATTATTCCTAATATACACCACAATTCCATCACTTTTATTAAAAGTTTTGGTGGTCTTAAAAAAATTGTAACCGTCCAATACTGGGATGTTAGGGTTACAAGCTAACCAGCATTCAGTTAGTATTATAATATCTTGTAGCATAGATATTCTTGATAAAAGAGTTTGTAATCCAGTTATGTTCGCTGAAATACTTCGGATATTTTGTGTTAATATTTTAAAGCTATCAGCTGCTACAAGTTTTACACATTCTTCTGGCTCACATCTGCAAGATTGTGATATTTCGAAGTCATCTACAATGCCAAAGTTGCTATCCATGTTATCGAATGTTAAAATATAAACCACGGGGGATCAGTAATAGTGACTGGTTCTTGATAATGTTGTGTAGTATTGCTGTTCTAAATAAGATGAAGCAAGAGTACGAATTCATGCCATTGTTTGTTTTATTTAACTTATCCAAATTTTGAGGATGTGTTACTTTGTAAGAGTGTAGCTGTAAGTGCAACATTTGTTTACACTTATCGTATTTATGTATACAACAGATAGATATGTGGATTTGGTATGTCTGTTTGTTTGACTGACAAAGATTAACTGTGTGTAAAGGTTGTATCAGAAAAGGTTTATAAAAAATACTGTTTTCAAACATAAATAATATAAAAATAATAAAGGTTAAGAAGAAGCAGATGACACAAGTTAATAGGTTATCAAAATGTGTCCAGTATAGTCACATTTTACCAATGAGTCTAGTAAGACTCGACTCGGTGTCAATACAAATGGGGGGTTCTCCCTCTACTTTACGAAGATAAACTAAACCTCGAGAAGTCCAGCAGAAGGCGTATCCATTGTCGCGTGAAAATTGACGAGCAGCGTGAAACAATTTTTGGGCTTTAGGTGTTAGAGCCTCTGACAAAAATACAGGTCTGTTAGCACCAACTATGTTCAGGTGGCCAGTATTTAATTTTTCGGATATTTGTTTGTTTTTGTTAAAGTTTTTAACTCCCTGTATAAGCTTCTCTTTTTTTAAGGCGCTGTTTAACTCAACCATAATCGATTTATTGCCCTCTTTATGAGTCTTAATTCTGTACGAATCTTTTATGTCCGAATCTTTTATTTCAACTTCTATTGCTTTTGACAGGGTTTTAATTATTTCATTGGTGTCCTCCTTCAATTCATACCTTTTATTATTACGCAAAACAAGTGGTACATTACGTATTTCTATACTAGTAGATTTAGTCTTACGCTCAAGAACCTCTATTTTTTCTTCCAACCTCCCTATTATCTTTTTGTCCTCATCTCTCTCCAATTGTAATTTTTGTAGGGTCTTGATAATCGTATCATATTGATCAGAAACAAATTGTAGGCTTTCCTTTAATTCTTCATTTTTCCGCTTAATATCGCTGAAATTTTCGTCAACTTTTAGTGACAGAGAGGAGATTAGATCTTTCAGTTCCTTTAGGTCGTCATCGTCACGCTTACGTTTTTGTCTCATATTACCACCACCTCTGCCAGTTCTCTCAGACGCAGTATCCACATCCGATTGCTGAGTAGCACATGTAGTTTTTGGAGGATGTTTTATCCCTGGAGGCAGCACGGGTGAGGTTGGTGGAGGCGAGTGTCTGAGTGGCATAGTTACTTAAAATATATTTTATCTTAGAGCACGCAAATAAAGTCTCTCAAAATATATTAGTTTATAAGAAGTAATTGGCACACTAATAAAGTCTCACGGCTCAGCCGCTCCGTATCTCAACACAAATATCGCGACCAAAAGGTCGTAAGAACGCTGTAATCGGCGTCGCTTACGCGTTTACACTCTAATTATATTATGAAATTTATAGATTGTAATTATTTTAAGCAATTGTGCTATTTAGCTTTGTAAGGTTAAACATGATTCTTGAGACAGTTATATTGTAAAACTAGACAATAGAAATCCTATATTTGTTGAAATTTAGTCTGAAATAATCATTTACATGTACAGTTTATTTTAAATTCTAAAAGTTGCCAACATTATTCTACCCTCTAGTCAGTATACTTATGAGTATACTGCATCATTTATAGTTCAAACTTTGCTATAACATTTGCTCGTATACATTTCAGGTTAATAAGCACCAGCTAACGTAATGTCCGAGGGTGAGGAGCTTTTTACGACCCGATTGAGTTTCAGTGAAAGGGTCTCTGTGGCCTACCTAGGTGAGTGACTACCATACCGATAACTTGGATTGGCAGATTTTGGAACGTAGCGATTATGGACCTGTTTACTATAAAACCCTGGCTTAAGCTCAGAATTACGTGATGATAATCTTAGTTAAACATATCCCACGTTTGGAGTGAAGGAAGTTTGCGTTTTAACATTCATAACTTGTTATATTACCGACTATTCAGTTCAATGTTACACGTGAACATTCCAAGTTAAATAAAACCTTGTGTTTAGGGCGCCAGGCTAGAATATTTATTTTAAAGTTAAGGAATGAACAACTTCATGTACCTACATTCTTTTTTTGAAGAAATATTTTTTAATAATTTGAGTAATATTACCTACGGCAACAGTCTAGGCAGCTTCAGCGAATCGTTTACGGCTCAAGACACTGCGCGGTGGGTGCAAACCTAATTGTATAAGAATTTCATCCTAAAATGGATAAAACACAATGAAATATTTACCTACCCGCTTGAGGCTAAACTTTGTCATCTATACATATTTTTAGATTTATTGGTCGTTAGGTTTTAGAAAGTGTTTAACGCAATTAGGAAGACAGAAAGCCTCATACACTTATGTTGGTTTAGTTATTCTTCCTTTGCCAGTGGTCCCGAAGCGTAGTTCTACAGGTAGTCCCACAGGCAAACAGTTTTGATAGCAGTTTAGAAGCACGCCAGGCAAAGTATTATTTTTTTGTCTATTCTACTGCACAAATTTTGTGTAGTGCTCTTTCTGCGATTGCGTCGTGTTTAATGCCTTTCAAGAAAAATAAATTTGAAACTATCATTACTATATATTAGTACTTGAAAAACTATTTACATCTTATTTGTCTGCTATTAACTATAAATTATAATGTTATTTGATCAGTATTTTCTTACCATTTTGATTTTTAATGCATTGTAATTATATTATGAGATTTATAGATTGTAATTATTATAAGCAATTGTACTATTTAGTTTTGTAAGGTTAAATATGATTTTTGAGACAGATATATTGTGAAACTAGACAATACAAATATTATATTTGTTGATATTTATTATTATTAACATTATTCACCCTCTACTCAGTATACTTATTAGTATACTGCATCATTTATAGTTCAAACTTTGCTATAACATTTGCTCGTATACAATTCAGGTTGATCAGCACCAGGTAGCGCAGTGTCCGAGGGTGAGGACCTTTTTACGAGACGAGCGAGTTTCAGCGAAAGGGTCAGCGTGGCCTACCTAGGTGAGCGACTACCCTACCGATAACTTGGATTGACAGATTTTGGAACGTAGCGGTTATGGATCTGTTTACTGTAAAACCCTGGCTCAAGCTCAGAATTACTTGATGATAGTCTTAGTTAAACATGTCCCAATGTTTGGAGTGAAGGAAGTTCGCGTTTTAATATTCATAACTTGTTAATTTGACGACTATTCAGTACAATATTACATGTGAACATTCCAAGTCAAGTGAAAGCTTGTGTTTAGGGTGCCAGGCTGGAACATTTCTTTTAAAGTTAAGCAACGGAAAATTTAATCTACCTACATTCTTTTTTTGAAGATGTCACGGTGATATCGTTGAATTATTAAGAAGTATTTCACTTCTTAATAATTTAAGAAATATTACATACGAAAACAGTGTAAACAGCTTCAGTGAACCGTTCACTGCTCAAGACACTGCGTGGAGGGTGTAAACCTAATTGGATTAGAATTTTATCCTAAAATGGATAAAACACAATGTAATATTAACCTACCCGCTTGGGTCTAAACTTCGTCTTCTATACACGTTTTTAGATTTATTGATCGTTTGGTTTTAGAAAGTGTTTAATGCAATTAGGGAGACAGAAAGCCCCATATACTTCTCCGAATGTTGGCTTAGTTGCTGTTCCTTTGCCAGTGGTCCAGATGCTTAGTTCCAACATTTTCGAGAGAAATTTAGAAGCACGCCAGGCCAAAAATTTTTTTGTTCGCATTTTACTACACAAATTTGGTGTACTGCCCTTTCTGTGAATACCTCATGTTTAAGGCTTTCAAAAATAATGGTTTCTACTAGTTTTTATTCACTGTTTTATCATTCGGTGTAGCAATGTATGGGACTTTTGTACCGCCTTGCGTATGTCATGGTACGGATTATTTATGTATTCATGTGGATGGTAATATCATCGACAATATCAGTTTGAATTTCCAAATTTTTAAAAACTCACTGTTTAGTTTGTAGTTTACAATGTAATACATATTAATCAATGACACAGTCTGTACTAAGTCGATATGATTGGTAGCTGGTTGTTACAAATGAGTTATCATTGTTGTCAACAAGATGGTAAAGTACCACATTTTTGAAACCAAAATAGTTCGTTTGCGATTTTCTTAATTCAATATAATGTTGCTCTGTCAAATTACTTGAATGACATTTTTGTTATAACATGTTCACGATGAATATAATCGACTGTACAAAAGCAACTAGTGACATTCCTTTCATTTATTGATTTGAAGTTATTAATTTCTTATTACTTCATTTAACCTGGACAGTCAACATTAGACAATTAGACTTTATTTATGAAAGTCAGTTTAGTTTTATGCTATTATTTTTTTTCTAACAGTATAAAAATATTTTCGGACATCTGACACACAATGTTATTTTGTTTCAAACCAAGCAGATTTTTAACATAGCAAGTTTATAAAACGTAGGAATGCGTTTTGTTGACAACACAAACGTTTACTTATTGCAGTTGCTACAATGTTTGGGAAAAATTTAAATCCTCTTTAAAAGTGATGCAAATCTTAATACAATCCATTGGACTGGTTGGTGGATGCAGATGGTGTAGGACCGCCTATTGTGGAGAACCTTTGGCAAGTCTATGTCCAGCAGTGGACGTCTTTTTGCTGATATGAGACGACATATTACGTATTAGCTAGCAGTATAGGGTCTGCCATTTTCCTTTCCTTATTATCGTCTATGTATGTATATTTAAAGTGAGTTACGTGTGAGTTGTACTTGTATGTGTGTAGTTATGTATACACCTACATATTTATTGTACATTCTCGATATTGTACCAAAAAAACCAACTTAAGCATTATAACTCATGCTTTAACTTACTACAGACTACATTAATACTACTTAGAACTTAACTAAACTTATATATGTCTAATTTTATAGACTTAATGGTAAAAAATAAGGTGATTTGGTAAATAAGGTGGCGAGGCTTTATGCCTATTTACCATTGCGTACCCTGTTAGGCTTTACAATGCCGTATTTTCTTTTTAAGTGTGCTATTCAGACGCAAGGTGAGCTTTCCACAATTTGCATTTGTCATGACTGACTGCCTTGTTATTTTTCCACGATACCGTCTGTAGTCACATGTAGTCACAATTTTGAACTGCCCGTTTACTGCACCTCATTCTTGATTTGTTTTGCAGTAGGAAACTTTCATTTTTTGCCGCCATGGTCCGAAATGTTTCCCTATCAAAACTCTGATATTCTGGTTAATTTTAGAGGGATTCGGTTTCGCATTCGTACGATTCTGGCAACGAAGGCATGTTGGAAAGAGGCACGTTTCACTTTAAGTAATGTGACTTCTACGATGTTGAAGGCTGGTTCGCTGTTGAAGGTAGGTCGTAAGGACACATCAGGTCGTATGACCTATAATGTACTAGTAATTGAGGTGGTCGTTAATCGTTCACTCCATAAAGCGGTAATTTCCTTTAATTTTTTATAGCCGTTTTGCACAAATCTAAAGGAATTTCTTCAAGGAGATCATGATTGTTATTCAGTTTGTTCCGCGTGTGTCAAAAATGCATTAAAACAACCAACTTAAACATTATAACTAGTACTTTAACCTACTTATACAAACAAGACTAATTTTACTTAGAATTTAACTAATCTTATGCATTCAACTGCATATGGACATAAGTCTGACAAACACTATTATTATACAAAGAAGTACACACGTTAGAAAATTTTATGATACGAGTATCATATACTAATTGGGGTGAAAATTATGAACATCGTGAAACACAATTGGTAGTTTATTCATACTACATCGTTTCTACATTAGATGACGCTGCAGAACGTTTTTATTGCGCTGTATGTATGTGGAAATCACCACAAAGGTATCCAAAATACTGACGGGAAGTCATCGGATCGTATAAACCGTAGTACACTTGAGCTGCAAGCAACCAGCACTGTAACGTTCACTCCATGAAGCGGTCTGATTCTATAATTCAATTCTAAACCGGTATATTGGAGATATGTTGTGTCGGTAGGATAGCACATTTGTGTCTCCGTTATTAAGAGTGTGGCTGGGCGTATCATCTCAAGGTGATGCTGGTCGGCGTCAAGATATGCATAATAGAGTTCTGTGCCGCAAATAACGGGTTAGTGGGAGAGAAGTTGTAAATACATTCTTTATTGTTTATGCTGCCGAAATCAAAAATAAGATAAGGGAAATAGGATTGTAAAAAAGGTGTGACAATCATCGTTTCAGTGTAAACTACGACTTGGAATGCTCTGTCGTCACATAACGCTGAAGCAGGACGGTGACCGAACAGTATCGTACGACGGTGACCGTACCGATAACTTCCTTGAGTCTTCTTTTGTCACGAGTTTTGTTTCTTTCGTGTTACTATTTTCCTTTGCATTGTGTGTTGTTTTCTCTCGGAGTCAGTCGTTTCTTGCGACAGCTGGTTACGGCTCTGACTTTTTTTTTATTTGTTTCTATCATGGCGGTGCTATAAAACGTGTTTGTGTTTTGTTTACAGCACGGACTTTTAGTTATTGCAGTTGGTTCCTTAGTATCGTTTTTGTTTTATACTTAAAATAAGTTACTTTAATATATCTTAAAGAATATGAAACATTTACACATTTATTTACAATTTTAACTTGTACAACAATATTATACTCAAACAAAATAGTATAACAAAAGCTTTCATTTAACACTTTTACTTACTACAAATTAAACTTGGAACTTAACTAAGCTTATACCTGCCTAATTTTATAGATTTAATAGTAAAAAGATAGGGGATTTATTTACGTTAAAATATATTTACAAGTATGTACCCTGTTAGGCTTTATAATGTTACGCACCGAGCACGATCACGCTTACTTTACTTAGCCTCCAGCCCAGTCAATTTTCCATTTAAGTACGACACTTGGACGGCAAGGTGAGCTTCCCGCAATTGGTGGTTATCACGATTTTGCTTGGCTGTTACGTTATTTTTTTCCCGATGCCGTCCGTGGTCACCTATAGTGATATTTTGAGCCGCCCGATGTTCAGGATCGTCCGAGAGGGATTTCGTTTCATATTCTTACGACTCTGGTTGTTGTTTTTATTGTTGACAAGGTACGTTCAATTTTAAGCAACGTGAATTTTATGAAGTTGAAGACTGTTGAAGAGAGGCTGTTGAATGTTGAAGGAAAGATCATATATTGGTGGCGTTTGTTGATCGTCAGAAGAGCATTATGCAATACCGCAACAAGCATAAGTACTTCTTTTATAATTGGACCTCACCTTTAGGTCAGCCATTTTCTTGGACCAAAAAATTTTTCAATAACTAAGAGAGCCTTCTTCAACTTGAGCTTGTCGCGTGTTTGTTTGGCCGCGGTGTTATTTTTTTCCATTGGCTTTCATAACTTTCGGTTATCAGCGACGATTTTACATATCGTCGGATCCTGGGATTGTTCCCCAAGAGAAACTCACAATTCTAAGTCGTCATTACTTCGAAGTACTCTCTTTCGAATCTCTGGGACTTCCATCATCAGAGAGAGACTCTGCATCCTAGGAGTCATTTTAGTCTGGCGGCAAATGCCTATTGGGCTGTCTAAATAATAATAAATTAAATAATATCTATAACTTATTCATATGTATTCAAATACTAAACGTATAATTACATTAAACCTCACGCACACATTTACATTTATTACGTCTATTTTAGAGTAAAACAGTATCCTTCAGTGCGTTATGAAATGTCGCAACTAGCATAAGTGCTAGTTTTATAATTGAATCTTACCTTAGTTGTGTGACTGTCTTCATAAAGAAACTTTTTTGAACAACCAAGAGAGCCATCGTGAACTTGTGCTTGACACGGCTTTGTTTGTCCGTGATGTTGTTTTTTTTTTCCTTTGCTTTCGCTAGTTGTTGGTTAGCAGCGAAGATTTTATATGTTGTCGTATCCTGGAATTGTTACGCAAGAGAGGCTTACGATTTTATACTACAATGGCTTTGAATGACTCTCTTTTTAATCTCGGGGCTGTCCATCACCAGAGAAAAACTCTGTGTCTGCGTAGTCATTTTAGTCTGGAGGTCAATGCCTACTGAGCTTTACTTGAATAATAATAAATAAAATAAAAACTATAATTTATTCATCAACGTCCAAAAACTAAGCGTATAATTACGTTAACCTGTTTGCATTTATTATGTCTATTTATAAGAAAGACGTGTCTATCCGTAAGTTCGTTATTAAATGCCACTACTAGTATAAGCATCTCTTTTATAATTGAACCTCGCTTTTAGCTCAGCGATTTTCTTAATCAAGAAAGTATTTTGAACAACCAAGGAAGCCTTCTTCAACTTGGGCCGCGACAAGGTTTTGTTTGGCCGTGATATAATGTTTTTACCTTTGCTTTCGATAGTCATTGATTATCTGCAACGAGTGTATATATCGTCATATCCTGCGATTATTCCTCAAGAGAAATCCACAATTCTTCGCTGCCTTGGTTTCTTGCCTTGCTTTGACTTTCTATCGAATCTCTTGGCCGCCTTTGCCTTTGGAGTCACCAGTTATTTGTGATAATTGTAAACTTCGTTGCCCCTTGAGATCGCTACCTAGAAGAGATTCATCATTCATAATGTCGAAAGACTACTGTAGCAGTCATTCAAGATAAGCGACCATGGTATTTTGGGCCTTACTGGAGACTATTGGCCTAGCATAGTTCTATGTTGAAGAATGTAGTTGCTTGTATTATTTGATTCAAAACCCAGCTAATTAGTCGCTGTTAAGTAACATTGTTGTTATACTTATTTATTATCACCTGTTCAACAACGTACGTAGAATAATGTTCTGTTACTGTAATAGTACATTAGCTTTAAGTATAGATCATCTAGAAGTCGAATTGCCACCATTATTTATTTGTGACTCATTTACTTATCCTGGAAATGTACACTCGTCTTTTTCAGTATGGTGATCCCTCCCCACTCAGACCAACATATCCAGTACAGCGACAAGGATGGGGAATGAGCCACCGTAGAGGCAATGAGTGCCACGGAACTGTCCCTCCGCGCACTTGGTAGACCTGGCGATCTTCACACCATCCGTGGTTGCGAAGATCCTCCACAGCTTCTTGGCGAAAGTGTCCACCATTTTTGCACCTTCAGCACCGGGGAACTCGAGAACCTGAGCTCCCGTCTGGTTGAAGCTAACTTTAACTCCTAACGTCCCGAAGTCATGTGTAAGACTATCCCGGGCCTTTTTGAAAATGACCGCATAATTCGCTGCTAGCTGCCTCCGCTGACACAGTGACCACCATGGCCATTTTTTTAGGTGCCTGCTGTTTGCGCAGCTTCTTCACGGTAGGCACTGCCATCGATGGTGCCTGCAGGGTGGTGGCTGCTTTTTGGGCAGCCTTTTTATCCCATTTTCGAGACTGCGTAGCTACCGGCACTACCTGCCAACCATCACTGGAAGAGACAGATGTGGAGGTGGCAGATGTGGAGCTATCAGGTACAGCTGTTGGAGTGGGGGGCAAAAGGAATTCTGCTCCAGCCGTTGTGGCTGTTATAAGACCTGACTTCGGTGCAGCCGTTTTGCCTGTTGATTTGGTCGCTAGTTGTGCCCTCTTAGCAGCCGCAGCAGCAGCAGATATCAACGCCGCCGCCGTATAGGATACGTGACCACCTGCAGTGGGAAGTGGTGATGGCGTCGATGCGACCTCTAGACTATGTGTGGGAACGGATCATACGACCCACAGTAAATTTGATGTAGCTGTTGCATATGGATCCCAAGAGCCATGATTTTTATTCCTCTTATTCGTTTGACGTGCAAAACATGAATGAAGATCTGTGACCACGTGCGACTAAGAATACAAAATATGTAAAAACAAATTGATTTATTAAGTTTGTAAAAATCTTAGATAGGTGAAACATTAGTCTCACATGACTAATTTAGACGATCTTCATGGTTTCACCTGTGTGTATGATTACTGCTCCAGTCTTGAGCCTGCCAGCGTGATGTTTCATAGTGTATAAATTGTGCGAAACATTTAATGCAATTTTTATCAAATACGCAAAGACTTGTTTAGATCTAACTACTAATTCCAGGGTATCACCTACTTACATAACTAACCACCTGTAGATACCCACCACGCTTCGTCGAGGAATAAAGCTGACGCGAAAAATAGAGTCTAATATCTATCAGCTGCCTGATACCCAGCTGAATACAGGCTTTGTCTTGTGCAGACTTAGGCGTCAGTGTGTATTTGTCGACTTATACACTATTCATACATTGATTGCTAATATATTGACTTTCTGTGACTTTATTTATATTTTCAAATATTATGATCAATATTGGAGTACTAGAACTTTGAATAATTGGCATTGATGGCATGGTTTAATGAAATTGTTCCTCATTGTCGTTATAGTGTGTAGATGTATTGTCAATGTGTACTCGTGTATAGCTAATATAGATATGTGAAATAAAATATCTGTCAGTTTTTTAAACACGGAAATATTTATTGCACCTTTTTAATGTTACACAAATTAACTGAAACGTTCTAACTAATACTTAGACTTATTACAGACTACACTTACGAGTATGTGACTTAGAACTAAACTAACCTTGTATCTATATTTACACATCCAATGTTATAAAAGTCTATCACATATTTACAAAGACAACACTTAAACAATATAACGAAACGGAAACTATCATTTAACACTTTTACTGATTACAAACTAGACTTAAAACTAACTAAACTTACACCTACTTAATGTTACAGATTAAATTTTAAAAAATTTAATAATTTATTTACTAAATTCATTTACAAGTACTATCTATATATTGCACCAGTATTTATATATCACAGTGTTTATAGATCACAGTATTTGTATATCACAGTGTTTATATATCACAGTATTTATACAAATTATATGTATTTTACAATAAACTTTGTTCAATTAGTACCTCTTAACAAAGTTCATTTTGATGTCGCACAACGAGGACAAACATTTTTTTATATGAGCTTTTAGCTCAGTAACTTTTCTTTTTAAAAATGTCGCTTGGACGACAAGGTGAGCTTCGCGCAGTTTGTCGCGGCTCTGCTTTGCCACCATATTATTTCTCTCCCGCTGCTGTCGATAATCATCTGTCTTTTCCGCTGGCTGCATAACACGCCTCATTCTTGGGTTGCTCCCTAATAGAGAGCCGCCATTTTCACCAGCGTGGTCTGGAAGGACCCCCTCTCAAACTCCTGATACTCAGGATCATCTGAGAGGGATTCAGTCTCGTTTTCGTAAGATTCTGGAGGCGTAATCATGTTGGGAGGAGGCGCGTTAGATTTCAAATTGCAACTTTCGGACAATGATGACTCTGACGACGACGTTGCAGGCTGATTCACAGGACGTGCCTGAAAAGGTCCAATCGAGTCGTATGACCCACAATAGTTTTCAGGCAGTTGTTGAGCGTTGTGAGGTTGCATGGGGTAGTACGATCCATAACATATTAGCGGTGGTCGTTGAGCGTTTATTACTGACGTTCTGTTCAAGTCCAATGGAGTGTCTTGGAGACACGGAGTCCATAGAGTCATGACTTTATTTTAGTTGTTTACTTCACGTGCCAAAGATGAATAAAGATTTGCGATGACGCCCGACCATGAATACCAAGAGATGGGGCGTGGATGTCCGCCCCCAGCTGTAGTGGGGTTAGGGGTTAGTATTTAGTGTATAAATTGTACGAAACATTTAATAATTTTTTTATCAAATATACAAAGATAGTTTTTTTTTTGTTTATAAAAGAACAGGCACCCGCCATCGCTGGGTGTTACTGCCTTACCCTAGTACCTCCAACATGATCGGAGTCTATAGTAGCGTATCCTTCCATACCAGTTCTCGCTTTTATGCTTCTCGCACTTTCATGCTTCATACTATGTCTTTCTTTCATTCATCATCTTTCTTATCGCTATGGGTGGGACTCCCATCTGACTATCTACTAACTATTCTTACTCGGGGGTAATGAGCTGACAAGCATCGTTTATTTCATTATTGACTGGCAGTCTTATTACTAATTTTACACTTTAGTCTTATCGATATAATACATTACATTTTATATTACTTACATCTACACATTTTTATGATACTCTTATAATTACTTACTATTCTAACATTTTTCTTAGCCTACTGTTTATCTTATTCTATTTTTACATCTTACTTACTATACTTATGATTAATATAATTATTATATTTTTAAAGTATACCTTTATTTCGTTTTATTTCGTTTTATTACTTTAGTTGTTATATTTATACAGTAGTCTATAAATCTTATGTTTATTTTGACTTTATTTCTATGCTAGACTAACAGTTACTCTTAATATTCTATTCATTGCTTACAATTTATTTGTTGTTATGTTTTCCTATAATATTGCTATAATATTACGAAAACATACCCTCTTACTTAGTCTTGTTCCTTTTGATGACCTTTTTAGCTATTTTGATACAGTAGTCTAAAAATTTTTTGCTGATTTCTCCAGTAATGATTTCACTCACTACATTAGAGTTAAGGCGAGTGTCCAGTTCCCTCTCCAAATTATAGCGCTTTAGGTCGTAAATCGGGCAGCTGAATAATATGTATGGGACCGTCTCAGCTTTTGCCGGTTCACATATGTAGGAAGAACTCTCCCTGCACTTGAAGCGGCTTAGGTATTCAGTGAAACCTCCATGGCCCGTCATGACCTGTGTATCTTCATTTGTGATTTCGATTTTTCTAATGGTCTTGTAGGCCAATATCGCGTCCGGAAAGAAGATCTTTGTGATCGATGCGGTATCGCCAGTCGCATATCTTCTGTTCCACTCGTCAAGCGATTCCACTCTCAGGCTGCGCTTGACGAATGAGACAGGGCATCGGTCGTAATCCGGTGTCCGCTTCGACTTCATGGCTGCCGTCCTCGCCAGTTCGTCTGCCCTCTCGTTGCCCTCCAATCCTGCGTGGGCTTTTAACCAGAACAAGGTCACAGCCTTGTTCTGGAGAGATGCTGATCTTAGATTCTGTCTTGCTTCCACTGCCAAGGGATGAAGGCAGTCGTGGTTTTTAACTGTTAAGAGGGCAGCCATGGAGTCGCTGTATATACCAAATGTTTTCACTTTGAGTTTTAGTATTTCTGTCGTTGCCCTACAGAGAACCAACAGTTCAGCCTGGTAAACCGTACAATATGAATTCAGGGCAAGTCCGATAGCCCTGGTCTCAGCTTCGCCACTCCACAAGGACAGCGCGGCCCCAACACGACCCGCAATCCTGCTCCCGTCCGTGAATATGCGGATGTCATATCCACTATGTACGCTGAAGTCTCTCCGGTCCGCCAAGCTTATAATGTTTAGGTCGCCCTGCTCTGCAGGATGAGGGGCCTCGATAACTGGTGCCCTTCGTTCCACCTCTCTCCCCGCCAGCGCAGGCCAAGGCACCCCCCTCTTGGCCTCGTATAGTGAGGCCGCTTCCCGGACTCGGAGATCCAGAGGAAGCATCCCAGCCAGCACCAGTGCCGAGTTTAGCGAAATTGTGCGGTAGGTTTGCACAGTCTCTGTGCGATTCCAAGTTGGACCGTGTTCAACTGTCCCCTAAAGACAACACACAAAGACTTGTTTGTACAAAGACTTGTTTAGATCTAACTACTAGTTCTAGGGGACACCTACCTATATAACTAACCAGCGCGGCACGTTAGGCTTGCAAATGAGGGATAAGGCTAACGCGAAAAGTAGAGTCTGAAATCTGTCAGCAGTCTGGTACTCATCCGAATACAGGTTCTGCCTCGTGCGGACTTAGACGTCAGTGTGTGTGTGTGTGTGTGTGTGTATACTTATACACTATTCATATATTGATTGCTAACGTTATGCTCTTTGACTTTCTATTACATTAATCATATTTTCAATATTTGAGTACTAAAACTTTGAATAATTGGCATGTTTAATGAAATTATGTCTCATTGTCGTCATAGTATGCAGATGTATTATCAATGTATATATAGATATTTTAAACAAAATCTCTGTCAGTTTTTTAAACACGAAAATATTTGTTGCACCTTTTTAATATTACAACAAATTAACTTAAACGTTCTTATTAATATTTTACCTTATTACAAACTACACTTGTGTTACTTAGATTTACTTTTTGCTTTTTTTTTAACGCCAGAAAACCCCCTCGGGCCGTCACCTCACCGGGGCTTACGGCGGAGTGGTGTGTCGGAATCGGATCGACTAAAACCACACGGTGTGCCACTCTGCGCCTGATATAGGAGGGATCCGGAAACAGCTCTTATTACGACATCCAGATCCCTCCTAGCGCCTGCCCGCTACCGCGGGCACCATCTGCGGATAAACTCTCTATTTAGGCAACGTACGGCACACACGGACGTCGCCTCCTTGCGGCTGACCATTATAGCAGATGGAGGCAAAAACCCGTCCCGTCCACCCGCGGCCACAGTCAAGGCGGCATGAAACGCTGGTACGCGCACCTCCACCGTCCGGTTTGCCGGCGGCAAATTCGGTCCGAGTGGAGGTCGTCCGCTTGGGCTTTCTCCACTGCCTCCAATCAATGCCTGAAATTACATCTTCGCAGCAGGTTGCGACCGCGGTAAAGCAACTGTCGCTACCGATAATGGAGCGTATAACGGCCGATAGCGAGAGATCTCCTCCAATAACTGCAGTGAGGACCCCACGCTACGAAGCTCAGACGGCAAAAGCCGCTAGCGTGTGCTGAGCTGAGTCCCCACTGCAGTTGCAGTGGTGACAGGCGGGTCTCAATTCCCTCCTAGTGACTGAGTGGACATACTTCCCGAAGCAACCGTGCCCGGAAAGAATCTGCATTAGGCGGCAGGAAAGATCCCGTGCTGTCGCCCTGCCCACTCGGTGATGACCGGCTGGAGAGCCACCACGGCGGCAAAGCCAGCGCGTGGAGCCTCCACCTAGGACGACCAATGAGCCATCGTGGCTCGACGAACTGCCTCACGTCACTCGCGTGTCTCTTCGGGCGGGGGCCGTATGCCGTTTCCCGCCCGGAAGTCAACCGTCCGCCGATAAACTTCGGCGAGCACTTACAAGTTCTCCCCCCGGGCTCAATCATGTGTTATCGGCGTAACAAATTACGCCCAGCCCGAGAGGAGACGACCTCGAAGGGCCCAGTCGTATCCCATGTTCCACAGGAGTCGTCTGAGGACAGATCTCTGTGGAACACCGCACGACACGGGCTGCCACCTCAAAATACCATCTTGGTCCTCGTATATAACGGTACACTCCTCAAGATAGTCTGCCACAAGCCGAGAAGGAACGTAATAGGGCTCCGCGGTTACGGGAACACCAATCGACCACTGTGCTATGGTTTGCAATTATAGAAATGCCTAATAAAAGTCCAGGGTTTAGAAGTGAAGGTCTTAACCTACCGTACAGCGCTCGCACCGGTCATGATGGTTAGCCGAAGTGTTTTTCAACATTATCTATAAATTTAAAGGGTAATTGAAAAAAGATCTACTAAATATATTTGCCAGTTCGAACATGAAGCACAAAGAGTATAATTACCTTTCTTAAAATTAGCTGTCGACTTTATCTTAGCGACTTTCTTCATCACTCATCACCAAAAACAGACTCCTACGATAGTCTTTCGAGTTTAGCGGTGAAGGTGTGTGAAGTTTTACTGGAACTACTACTGGCCCCGCATACTTCGATATGGAAAGCTCGGGAGGTATGTGTTACCAACGATGGGTTAGAACCTGAATCATTTGTCAACTGTTCCGTTGTGTTTTTGCTATACTTAGTGATCTTTACTTATTTGAGCTACACTGTTAAGAATATCGAGAAATAAGGACCCTGTAATAGCACATGGATCGTTTTTTTTTTGTCGATCGCCAAGCCGTCAAACAGCGCCATGATTTTTTTGACTTGTTTCCTTTGCCTATCATTACACACTCGTCACTTTAAAGTAGGCACGTCATCATCACACCACATCAACTACCTCTCTTTGGAAAGGAGGTTTTGGCCTACTCCACGCTGGCTAGACAATTTGGTACAGTGTTTGTATCAAGTTTTACTTTACTGCATAATTTGCTCTCCTAGTCACCTCTTACGACACCCATGGTATTAATGTGGGTGATGACTGTCTTTCTTCTTAATCCACAACTGACTGTCATCACACGGAACAGTAAGCACGTATTTTACTCAATTGTAATGTAAACTGCTTTAACGCGAAAGATAAACTTGCGACATAATTGAATATAAATTTAACTGAAGTAATCAAATCTCTATTTCTAAAAAGAACCTGTGATTGTTTAGTGGCTACGTCACTACTCGTTACAAACATTACTGTCACTCGTTAACGTTAAGTTACCACTATTCGTTGAGACAAACTACGTCATAGATATTGTTTATATTGTAATATGTACAGCACTTGTAATGTACAAGTGAATTTTAATTACTGCGTAATCAACACAATGATTTAATGTATTATTTATGAGCTATACCCATATTTAAGTGTTGCATTAACTTTTATATGTGCAACAAAGTATAAATGGATAACCACTTATATTTGTATGACGTGTGTTTATTTAGAAATTGTATACTTACTACGATTGTATTGTATGCCCGAGTGAGGTCGAGTGACAGAACACAGCGTTCTATAATGTAATTGTGTAACATCCCCTGTATGTGTACATCATATTGCAATAAAACCATTTAAACTTAAAATTTTTTATTTTTTTTTCTATACCTAAAAGCTATTAGTTTTTCTTTGCATAGTATGGATTTTAACTCAGTTTTCACCAACTGGAAGAATAATTCAAGAGGAAGCTATATATATAATACACGAATATTATAAAAAGAGAAAATCTAAAAATTTCAAAGATTTAAATACGACGTAGTAAAAATATATTTATATGCACTTACACTGCAAACGCTGGCCGAACCTTACAAGATAGATAAGAATTATTGTTCTGAACCATCTTGTAAGGTACTCTTACCTTGTAATTGTATTACAGAATTGTAATGTGAAGATATTTACACAAAATATCACAATGGTGTATGTTTATCTCCTAGGCAGAACCCATAGCAAACATTTTTAACTTTACAATTACCAAAAAGTGTCTTGTTTACGAAACCAAATATTAAAGAAAATGAGGAGATAATGTATAATTAATTAAAACATTGGATACCACTATTTACAGCCATTGTTTCACAGGCAAACGACAATACAATTTCTTGCTCAGCAATAATTCAAATCTAATAGTTTAATTTTAGTAGTTAAATATTTCTAATTCTGTAACTGAAATTAGAAATGTTATTTTTATAGATGGTTTAGATGGTTTAGATGGTTTATAGATGGTTTCCATAGAGGATTTATAGATTTTAATATTTGTTTGAATATTTGTAATCACAATTAATTCCGAAATAAACCATATTATAAAAAGAAAACGCCAACATTTTTCATCCCTATACATCCTTTCACATCCCTGTTCATCCTTTCACATCCTAGTAGCAATAAACATAAAAAATACAACTAGCCCTTCCAATATGATGGAGTAGAAGATTCCGTTTATCTCCTCCGGTGGAGAAAATGATAATATCCTTACACACCTCACACACGGCTGTCTGATATCAAACTAGGTAGAACCACAAATGGTAACCAGCCTGCTGATAAACGTACTTAAATATGTCTAAATGCATATAATGAGTTCCACATATTATTGATAAATTACGCCCAGACACTAAACAAATGACAGTATTCATCACTCAAAGAGTTATCGTGGGCGGGTATCGTATACAAGACCTCTAGCAGCAGTTCTGTATTAAATGGACATGAAAATGTGGAGTTTCTTGTTCCTTTAACACAAAGAGAGAATCTCTCAACCCGTCGAGGTGATCATGCCAGACGGAGATTAATGTCGTGTTGGTGTTAAAAAGTTGTATGTATGTATATTTGCTAATCTACGTGTGAGTTTCTATATCTTGATACAGGATTAGTGTAATCCGTAGTTCGGTGTGTCTGCAATAGATAGCGCTATAGTACGTTTTTGTTTGCGCTGTATGTGAAAGTCGGCAGAACGCATAATAATACGAAAGTATTCGTAATGCAAATAACATATTCTAACAAAACATTAATAATTTTCAAAACACGACCATTTTGATATTGTTGACGCATCGATGTACCCATCATTATATCTTTTATTGCGTTGTTCATACTTGGTGAATAAGTTATTGAGAAATTGTTTCCAAATGAAATCAATTATCCAATTTTATCCAATTTTTGTTGTTTTTATCGGATAAAAACCAAAACTTGTAAAAATTTTTGTAGAAAATTAAAAATAAATAGGCTGTTGATGATAACAGTTATAGTAATACGTTTATTTATTCACTCCTTCTTAAACCCTTACAATTCCAGATGAACGGCGGCAGCCATAATAGTATGAAAATGTGCTATAGCTGCCAAAAAGATGATGAATGAACTGAAGAATTGTATTAACAACTAAGGGTAACCCAGTATAGTCAAATTACGGGATAGCTACACGCGCATAGCGCTTTTACAAAACCAGTTACTGTCGATAACATAATTACCAAATATATAGGAAATCGCACATGAATTTCTAATATTGAACGTAATCCACATTTGCATCTTGTTGCAGCTGTGCTCTGTCTAAATTTTAACTTCACTACTTCATTACCCACAGACGTAAAGGATTATCACGTCCCTGTCATTTGCAAACCCTTACGCGTGGACACGGATTATGTCCCAGAGGTTAGTCAGGGTTAAAAAAAAATAATTCAATAGTGTTGCATTGACTTTAGAAAGGAGTTGAACTTTGGGTTTGTTAATGTTTAAGTTAGGTATCACGGTCTTAAATTGGCAGATTCGGAATGCAATGTTATATAATCTCTAAAATAGTTTCAAGTTGCTTTTTGAAGTACTTTCCTTTTCTACACGTCACATACTACTACTTAAGCCTTAGTTGATGAGGTAGTCAAATGGGAACATTAACCCTTTGTTATTATTTTTAACACGTCATAAGCATAAGTCTAATAGTAGTGTATATGTGAGTCGGTGTGTCTGTGCTCATAAATAATAAGTTGAGAGATGGAATTTGATTCAGTATTTTCTAAGACCCTGCAGTGTTCTCAGCTATTACTCGAAATTTTAAATCAAGTGGTGACTGTGTCAAGTGGTGGACGACTGCGATAAGCTGATGATGATTCAAGATTTCGATCCAATCGTGGATGAACGGGATTATTTTAGGAGTTTCAATCTTATAATTATGACTCGTGCTACAATCTTCTATAACATTTATAATGGCGTTGGCTTCTTAGTAATTATTTAATTATAGCATATTTTAATATATTTTCAATAAAATTTACACCATTCAACATGCGAACCTCCATTAAAATTTATCTGCAAACCGTATTTTACTAAAACTGTGAAGAATTGCAGTGACTCAGCAATACATTTCCGACCGTAACTTGTGAACAGTTCCCGTAAGCTTACCTATTCACGTTATGAAGAAAGAAATTATAATACAAGTAGGGAATTTCAAAGGTTCGATAAAAGATAATCAGAAAGAAGGTAGTGTTATTTACGGATGATACTTCACTTTTGTTTAATTTTAAACGACAACAGTCAGTTACTGATGACGTAACCCAACACTATCTCAAATGTAGTGAACTAGTTCAGTGTTAATTATTCACTTGGTAAACGAGAAGAAAACTAAACATTTACAAACAGATTTTTTACAACTATTTTAAAACAAGTAAAAACTAGTGGTTGGGACATGGAGCTTGTGAACATGCCCGGAGGTCCTACACCCGTGGTCGGCGGCGACACCGCGAAGAAGGCGGGGAAGACCAGCTTCATGAGGAGTACCGAGAGGCGCGGAAAACTCTGAAGCTGGCCATCAGCCGCGCCAAGGAAATTAAGCGTAAGGAGATGCTGGAGGGTCTCGATCGTGACCCCTGGGGTCGCCCTTATCGTGCGGCGCGACAAAAGCTCCGCACGTCGGGCCCCCCCCTTACAGAGACACTCCAGCCCAGCTTCCTGCGGGATGTGGTCGAGGGCCTTTTCCCGCAGCGGGTGGATCACACACCCCCGTCGATGGTCTTCATGGCCAGAGACGACGGGGGGAACGAGGGCAATGTTCCGCCCGTTAGGGAATCGGAGGTGGGGGCGGTTGTTCTACGGATTCGCTCTAAGAACACCGCCCCTGGGCCAGATGGGATACCTGCCCGAGTATTGGCACGATCCCTCGACCACATGTCGGACCGCCTCAGGGAGGTCTTGGACGCTAGCGTGTCGTCCGGACGCTTCCCTGAGTGCTGGAAAAGCGGGAAGCTGGTCCTATTAAGGAAGCCGGGACGGCCTACCGATTCGGTGGCGGCCTATAGGCCCATTGTGTTGCTGGACGAGGCGGGTAAACTGTTTGAGAGGATAATCTCTGCCCGCATCGTCCGGCACCTCTGCGAGGTGGGCCCCGATCTGTCGGACGCCCAATTTGGTTTTCGGGCGGGGCGTTCGACGGTCGATGCTGTGCTGCGCCTGAGGGCCGTTACCGAAGAGGCGGTGAGCTGTGGCGGCGTGCTGTTGGCGGTGTCGTTGGACATCGCCAACGCATTTAATAGTCTGCCATTTAGCTGCATCAGGGAAGCACTCCACTACCACGGGGTGCCAGAGTACCTGAGGCGGCTTGTGGCAGACTATCTTGAGGAGCGTACCGTCGTGTACGAGGACCGAGATGGTAATCTGAGGCGGCGGCCCATGTCGTGCGGTGTTCCACAGGGGTCCGTCCTCGGACCACTCCTGTGGAACATGGGATACGACTGGGCCCTTTGAGGTCGTCTTCCCCCCGGGCTGGGCGTAATTTGTTACGCCGATGACACATTGGTCACGGCCCGGGGGGCGAACTTTCAAGAGGCGGCGCGTCTGGCCACCGTGGGAGTCTCTTTAGTGGTCGGGCGCATTGAGGCGCTGGGTTTACAGGTGGCCCTAGATAAGACGGAAGCCCTTTTGTTTCATGGGCCCCGTCGTGGTCCACCCCCCGGTGCCTCTATCGTTGTAAATTCGGTCCTCGTACCGATTAAGGCCCAGATGAAGTATCTGGGCCTAATCCTCGACGGCAGGTGGCTCTCCGACGAGCACTTCCGACAGCTTACTCCAAAGCTGGTTGGCGCTGCTTCTGCTCTTGGGCGACTTTTGCCCAATTTGGGTGGAGCCAGCGTCGCGACGAGACGGTTATACACGGGGGTTGTTCGGTCAATGGCGCTGTATGGTGCACCGGTGTGGGCGGCGGCTCTGACCGCCCAGAATAAGGCTCGCCTCTGGCGCCCTCAGAGGATATTGGCGGTTAGAGCCATACGCGGTTACCGCACCGTATCGACGGAGGCGGCGTGCGCCCTGGCCGGAACTCCCCCGTGGGATTTGGAGGCGGAAGTGCTCGCCGAAGTTTATCGGCGGACGGCTGACTTTCGGGCGGGTAGCGGCATACGGCCCCCGCCCGAGGAGATACGCGAGTGGCGTGAGGCCGCTCGTCGAGCCACGATGGCTCGTTGGTCGTTCCGGTTGGAGACTCCACGTGCTGGCTTTGCCCTCGTGGAGGCTCTCCAGCCGGTCATCGCCGAGTGGGCAGGGCGGCAGCACGGGACCCTTTCCTTCCGGCTGACGCAGGTCCTTTCCGGGCATGGTTGCTTCGGGAAGTATCTGCACTCGGTCGCCAGGAGGGAATTGAGTCCCGCCTGTTACCACTGCGACTGCAGTGAGGACTCGGCTCAGCACACGCTAGCGGTTTGTTCCGCCTGGGCGGCGCAGCGTGGGGTCCTCACTGCAGTTATTGGAGGAGATCTCTCGCTACTGGCCGTCATACGCTCCATGGCCGGTAGCGACAGTTGTTTTACCGCGGTCGCAACCTTCTGCGAAGACGTAATTTCGCGGAAGGAGGCGGCGGAGAAGGCCCGGGAGGACGATATCCACTCGGACCCAATTCGCCGCCGGCGAGCCGGGCGGCGGAGGCGCGCATACCAGCGCCTCATGCCGCCTTGAGTGTGGCCGCGGGTGGACGGGACGGGTTTTCCCCTCCACCCGCTATAATGGCCAGCCGCGACGAGGCGACGTCCGCGTGTGCCGTACGTCGCCTATATAGAGAGTTTATCCGAAGATGGCGCCCGCTTTGGCGGGCAGGCGCTAGGAGGGATCTGGATGTCGTAATAGCAGCGGTTCCCGGATCCCTCCTGTCTCAGGCGCAGAGTGGCACACCGTGTGGTTTTAGTCGGTCCGATTCCGACACACCACCCCGCCGTAAACCCCGGTGGGGTGACGGCCCGAGGGGGTTTCCACACGTTAAAAAAAAAAAAAAAAAAAAAATGGAGCTTGTGAACACCGTCAAGGTTTTGAGTATTACTCTAGACTTTAAATTGCAATGGGCCCACAAATTAATGAATTGTCGTACATACTCGGCTCTGCATCATATACGGCTTCTAAAATTCGTCAATTAATCGATGTAGAAACAGCTACATATGATATCTTGTTGTGTACTTTAAACACGATACCTATTTTGTTTTTTTCGGTATTTCTATCGGGAGTAAGTCTGGAAATGCCGGCATCTTCCAGCTGTAAAGTTCGACATGTAAAAATATCTACAAAAGGCTTTGCAAAAATAAACATCAGATCATTTCTAACCAACGTTCTACGTCATAAACATTTTTTTTTTTTATACCACGACGGTGGCAAACAAGCATACGGCCCGCCTGATGGTAAGCGGTTACCGCAGCCTATGGACGCCTGCGGCACCAGGGGCATCACGTACGCGTTGCTGACCCTTTAAAGACCTATTTACCCCCTTCTTGAAGAGCCCCATACTGTAGTTTCCAGGGTAAACCTCGGCAGGGAGCTCATTCCATAACAGGATTGTTCGCGGGAGAAAATTTCTCTGAAACCGTACTGTGCGCGACCATTTAGGTTCCAATGTATGTGGATGAGCTCCCTGACGATGGCGAGCGGTGCGATGGTAGAAAGTGGCTGTGGGCATCATATCAAACAATTCTTCAGAACACAGCCCATTGTAGAGACGATAAAGCACACACAAGGAGGCAAAGTCTCTCCTAAGACTTAGTGGCTCGATACCGTCTGTGAGATCAGGATCGTCGACTATTCTCACAGCACGTCTCTGAACTGAATCGAAAGGCTCAAGCTGGTACTTCGGTGCTCCCGCCCAGAGATGACAGCAATACTCCATGTGAGGTCGAACTTGTGCTTTGTAAAGTAGTAGCCTTTGTGCCGGTGTGAAGTATCGCTTCACTCTATTCAAAACACCAAGCTTTTTTGATGCCAGCTTGACCTTCTCTTCCAAATGAGCTCGGAATTGGACGTCACTGGAGATGTCGACACCGAGAATTCCAATACTCTGTGAGATGGTAAGGGGTGTATTCTGGAATTGTGGAACCACAGTGAACGGGGTTTTCTTAGCGGTAAACGCACAGACTTGTGTCTTAGAGGGGTTAAATTGGACCAGGTTATCCCGACCCCAATCGGAGACTCTGTGTAAGGTGCTCTCGATTTGAGACACAAGTTGTTCGCTACTTTCTACTACAACGGTACGAGGGATGTTAGCCCGGCCCGTGTAATACGCATCTCCAGTACTGTCGTCCGCATAACAATGGATACCATCCGTGGACAGCATATCATTGATATGCAGCAAGAACAGCGTTGGAGATAGCACGGAGCCTTGCGGGACACCAGCGTTTACATATGTCCATGCTTTCGGAACAGCTACCGTCGACGACGGCTTTTATTCGTCTGCCGTACAAAAAGCTAGCCACCCACTTGCACAAACCCTCGGGCAGGCCGTAGGATGGTAACTTCGATAGAAGACCCCTGTGCCAGACCCGATCGAACGCCTTTGCTATATCCAGGCTAACTGCCAAAGCCTCA